>CM071854.1:30209561-30809561 GCA_036507275.1 Sicyos edulis
TAAATGTATTTAAATAGTTACCAAACGTTTTCTTATTTCTAATTTTTTTATTGTTTGATTTATTTTTACCTATTCTTTTGTGGTCAATTAAACTCGAAGAAAACATGCATGATAAAAATTTAGTTAAATTGTTCATGTAAGTTAAGTTTATTCTTCATGTGTATATTTTACAAAATTTTGAAGTAATTAAGTTTTATTACAAAAGAAATGAAAAGGAAGAAGAATGAGGTTATTTTTAAAACCAGAAAGGAAACGAGCGACAAAACATATTCTCGACTCTAATTCTATTAAGAATCATTTTATTAGATTATACAAATTCAAAATATCAATCGACAATACAACTTGTATGAAGAAATAAAAAGTGGTTGTCGAATACAAACTTTCCATTTGATATTCTTTGGGTCCGAAGAGCAACCAAACTGTAATCCTTTCACCGACATGAGTAGGAGGTAATGTTGCTCTGTAAGACCAGCCTCACAAGGTGTCCTCCAATTCAAAGGCACTACACTTTGAGCCTTCGCCCAGAATGTAGAGCCATACTCATTACTTGGAATGGGCAGTTGAGCATAAATACTCTATCGAAACCCTACCAATGGAACGAATGAACCTTCATCCACATTCAAGCCGTCACATGAGTCACAAGCTTGTGTTACCAAGCTCGGCAATTGTGGACATTTCATAGATCCTATTTAAAGAAATTTGCAACTCATTTCCTGTACGATGTGGGATTTAACTAATCTTGCTATATAATTTTATTTGAGAGTGTTAGGAAATTGATATTCCACATTTTTCCCTTTGTGAGCTTAGGAATCAAAGTATATTTAGTTTCTATTTCCCCGACTTTAAATTCTTTTTACCATTGTTTTCTTGTACTGTTAACGAGTTATTTCCTCTGAGTTCTTCGCGTGAGTTTATAGAACAACAAGCTTTGCCTCTTCCAATTATTTAAACTATATGATCCAAATTTAAAAAAAAATAATAAATTAGAAATAATATAATTCCATTATATTTTTTAAAAGAAATATAAATACAAAACTTTTTTTTAATCGTTGTGAATTAGTTACACATAAAATTTTGGTAATTAATGGATTGAACTGTATGTATGTTTATTAGAATTATTTTTTTAATTACAAAATTGAGTTGTCGTTCCTATTTTAGGCCAATCCTACAATGTCAATTGTTTTAAGTATATTTAAAACTTGATACTATTTACCATACTTCTTAATTAGTTGTTGTAATTCTTTTCAAAAAGAAAATATAAGTCGTAGAGCAATAACAGTTTTACAAATTTTCACATTCGGCATATTAAGTTGAATTATAGATAAACATTGGTATGCCATAAACTTGAAATTCGTGTCCATCTTTATGATGTAGAAATTAATTATTTCATTATTAAGCTATATGTGGAACATCCACGATTCAAATTTTCATTACAAGTACAATTTTTATTTTCTATTTTTTTTATTTTTATAAATGTATTTAAATAGTTACCAAACGTTTTCTTATTTCTAATTTTTGTATTGTTTGATTTATTTTTACCTATTCTTTTGTGGTCAATTAAACTCGAAGAAAACATGCATGATAAAAATTTAGTTAAATTGTTCAGGTAAGTTAAGTTTATTCTTCATGTGTATATTTTACAAAATTTTGAAGTAATTAAGTTTTATTACAAAAGAAATGAAAAGGAAGAAGAATGAGGTTATTTTTAAAACCAGAAAGGAAACGAGCACAAAACATATTCTCGACTCTAATTCTATTAAGAATCATTTTATTAGATTATACAAAGTCAAAATATCAATCGACAATACAACTTGTATGAAGAAATAAAAAGTGGTTGTCAAATACAGACTTTCCATTTAATATTCTTTGGGTCCGAAGAGCAACCAAACTGTAATCCTTCCACCGACATGAGTAGGAGGTAATGTTGCTCTGTAAGACCAGCCTCACACGGTGTCCTCCAATTCAAAGGCACTACACTTTGAGCCTTCGCCCAGAATGTAGAGCCACACTCATTACTTGGAATGGGCAGTTGAGCATAAATACTCTATCGAAACCCTACCAATGGAACAAATGAACCTTCATCCACATTCAAGCCCTCACATGAGTCACAAGCTTGTGTTACCAAGCTCGGCAATTGTGGACATTTCATAGATCCTATTTAAAGAAATTTGCAACTCCTTTCTTGTACGATGTGGGATTTAACTAATCCTATTATATAATTTTATTTGAGAGTGTTAGGAAATTGATATTCCCCATTTTTCCCTTTTTGAGCTTAGGAATCAAAGTATATTTAGTTTCTATTTCCCCGACTTTAAATTCTTTTTACCATTGTTTTCTTGTACTGTTAACGAGTTATTTCCTCTGAGTTCTTCGCGTGAGTTTATAGAACAACAAGCTTTGCCTCTTCCAATTATTTAAACTATATGATCCAAATTTAAAAAAAAATAATAAATTAGAAATAATATAATTCCATTATATTTTTTAAAAGAAATATAAATACAAAACTTTTTTTTAATCGTTGTGAATTAGTTACACATAAAATTTTGGTAATTAATGGATTGAACTGTATGTATGTTTATTAGAATTATTTTTTTAATTACAAAATTGAGTTGTCGTTCCTATTTTAGGCCAATCCTACAATGTCAATTGTTTTAAGTATATTTAAAACTTGATACTATTTACCATACTTCTTAATTAGTTGTTGTAATTCTTTTCAAAAAGAAAATATAAGTCGTAGAGCAATAACAGTTTTACAAATTTTCACATTCGGCATATTAAGTTGACTTATAGATAAACATTGGTATGCCATAAACTTGAAATTCGTGTCCATCTTTATGATGTAGAAATTAATTATTTCATTATTAAGCTATATGTGGAACATCCACGATTCAAATTTTCATTACAAGTACAATTTTTATTTTCTATTTTTTTTATTTTTATAAATGTATTTAAATAGTTACCAAACGTTTTCTTATTTCTAATTTTTGTATTGTTTGATTTATTTTTACCTATTCTTTTGTGGTCAATTAAACTCGAAGAAAACATGCATGATAAAAATTTAGTTAAATTGTTCAGGTAAGTTAAGTTTATTCTTCATGTGTATATTTTACAAAATTTTGAAGTAATTAAGTTTTATTACAAAAGAAATGAAAAGGAAGAAGAATGAGGTTATTTTTAAAACCAGAAAGGAAACGAGCACAAAACATATTCTCGACTCTAATTCTATTAAGAATCATTTTATTAGATTATACAAAGTCAAAATATCAATCGACAATACAACTTGTATGAAGAAATAAAAAGTGGTTGTCAAATACAGACTTTCCATTTAATATTCTTTGGGTCCGAAGAGCAACCAAACTGTAATCCTTCCACCGACATGAGTAGGAGGTAATGTTGCTCTGTAAGACCAGCCTCACACGGTGTCCTCCAATTCAAAGGCACTACACTTTGAGCCTTTCGCCTGAATGTAGAGCCACACTCATTACTTGGAATGGGCAGTTGAGCATAAATACTCTATCGAAACCCTACCAATGGAACAAATGAACCTTCATCCACATTCAAGCCCTCACATGAGTCACAAGCTTGTGTTACCAAGCTCGGCAATTGTGGACATTTCATAGATCCTATTTAAAGAAATTTGCAACTCCTTTCTTGTACGATGTGGGATTTAACTAATCCTATTATATAATTTTATTTGAGAGTGTTAGGAAATTGATATTCCCCATTTTTCCCTTTTTGAGCTTAGGAATCAAAGTATATTTAGTTTCTATTTCCCGACTTTAAATTCTTTTACCATTGTTTTTTGTATCTGTGTTAAGGAGTTATTTCCTCTGAGTTCTTCGCGTGAGTTTATAGAACAACAAGCTTTGCCTCTTCCAATTATTTAAACTATATGATCCAAATTTTAAAAAAATAATAAATTAGAAATAATATAATTCCATTATATTTTTTAAAAGAAATATAAATACAAAACTTTTTTTTAATCGTTGTGAATTAGTTACACATAAAATTTTGGTAATTAATGGATTGATTTGTATGTATGTTTATTAGAATTATTTTTTTAATTACAAAATTGAGTTGTCGTTCCTATTTTAGGCCAATCCTACAATGTCAATTGTTTTAAGTATATTTAAAATTTGATACTATTTACCATACTTCTTAATTAGTTGTTGTAATTCTTTTCAAAAAGAAAATATAAGTCGTAGAGCAATAACAGTTTTACAAATTTTCACATTCGGCATATTAAGTTGATTTATAGATAAATATTGGTATGCCATAAACTTGAAATTCGTGTCCATCTTTATGATGTAGAAATTAATTATTTCATTATTAAGCTATATGTGGATCATCCACGATTCAAATTTTCATTACAAGTACAATTTTTATTTTCCATTTTTTTTATTTTTATAAATGTATTTAAATAGTTACCAAACGTTTTCTTATTTCTAATTTTTTTATTGTTTGATTTATTTTTACCTATTCTTTTGTGGTCAATTAAACTCGAAGAAAACATGCATGATAAAAATTTAGTTAAATTGTTCATGTAAGTTAAGTTTATTCTTCATGTGTATATTTTACAAAATTTTGAAGTAATTAAGTTTTATTACAAAAGAAATGAAAAAGAAGAAGAATGAGGTTATTTTTAAAACCAGAAAGGAAACGAGCGACAAAACATATTCTCGACTCTAATTCTATTAAGAATCATTTTATTAGATTATACAAAGTCAAAATATCAATCGACAATACAACTTGTATGAAGAAATAAAAAGTGGTTGTCGAATACAGACTTTCCATTTGATATTCTTTGGGTCCGAAGAGCAACCAAACTGTAATCCTTCCACCGACATGAGTAGGAGATAATGTTGCTCTGTAAGACCAGCCTCACACGGTGTCCTCAAATTCAAAGGCACTACACTTTGAGCCTTCGCCCAGAATGTAGAGCCACACTCATTACTTGGAATGGGCAGTTGAGCATAAATACTCTATCGAAACCCTACCAATGGAACAAATGAACCTTCATCCACATTCAAGCCCTCGCATGAGTCACAAGCTTGTGTTACCAAGCTCGGCAATTGTGGACATTTCATAGATCCTATTTAAAGAAATTTGCAACTCATTTCCTGTACGATGTGGGATTTAACTAATCCTATTATATAATTTTATTTGAGAGTGTTAGGAAATTGATATTCCTCATTTTTCCCTTTGTGAGCTTAGGAATCAAAGTATATTTAGTTTCTATTTCCCCGACTTTAAATTCTTTTTACCATTGTTTTCTTGTACTGTTAAGGAGTTATTTCCTCTGAGTTCTTCGCGTGAGTTTATAGAACAACAAGCTTTGCCTCTTCCAATTATTTAAACTATATGATCCAAATTTAAAAAAAAATAATAAATTAGAAATATAAATACACAACTTTTTTTTAATCGTTGTGAATTAGTTACACGTAAAATTTTGGTAATTAATGGATTGAACTGTATGTATGTTTATTAGAATTATTTTTTTAATTACAAAATTGAGTTGTCGTTCCTATTTTAGGCCAATCCTACAATGTCAATTGTTTTAAGTATATTTAAAACTTGATACTATTTACCATACTTCTTAATTAGTTGTTGTAATTCTTTTCAAAAAGAAAATATAAGTCGTAGAGCAATAACAGTTTTACAAATTTTCACATTCGGCATATTAAGTTGATTTATAGATAAACATTGGTATGCCATAAACTTGAAATTCGTGTCCATCTTTATGATGTAGAAATTAATTATTTCATTATGAAGCTATATGTGTATCATCCACGATTCAAATTTTCATTACAAGTACAATTTTTATTTTCCATGTTTTTTATTTTTATAAATGTATTTAAATAGTTACCAAACGTTTTCTTATTTCTAATTTTTTTATTGTTTGATTTATTTTTACCTATTCTTTTGTGGTCAATTAAACTCGAAGAAAACATGCATGATAAAAATTTAGTTAAATTGTTCATGTAAGTTAAGTTTATTCTTCATGTGTATATTTTACAAAATTTTGAAGTAATCAAGTTTTATTACAAAAGAAATGAAAAAGAAGAAGAATGAGGTTATTTTTAAAACCAGAAAGGAAACGAGCGACAAAACATATTCTCGACTCTAATTCTATTAAGAATCATTTTATTAGATTATACAAAGTCAAAATATCAATCGACAATACAACTTGTATGAAGAAATAAAAAGTGGTTGTCGAATACAGACTTTCCATTTGATATTCTTTGGGTCCGAAGAGCAACCAAACTGTAATCCTTCCACCGACATGAGTAGGAGGTAATGTTGCTCTGTAAGACCAGCCTCACACGGTGTCCTCCAATTCAAAGGCACTACACTTTGAGCCTTCGCCCAGAATGTAGAGCCACACTCATTACTTGGAATGGGCAGTTGAGCATAAACACTCTATCGAAACCCTACCAATGGAACGAATGAACCTTCATCCACATTCAAGCCCTCACATGAGTCACAAGCTTGTGTTACCAAGCTCGGCAATTGTGGACATTTCATAGATCCTATTTAAAGAAATTTGCAACTCATTTCCTATACGATGTGGGATTTAACTAATCCTATTATATAATTTTATTTGAGAGTGTTAGGAAATTGATATTCCTCATTTTTCCCTTTGTGAGCTTAGGAATCAAAGTATATTTAGTTTCTATTTCCCCGACTTTAAATTATTTTTACCATTGTTTTCTTTGTCTTTGTTAAGGAGTTATTTCCTCTGAGTTCTTCGCGTGAGTTTATAGAACAACAAGCTTTGCCTCTTCCAATTATTTAAACTATATGATCCAAATTTAAAAAAAAATAAAAAATTAGAAATATTATAATTCCATTATATTTTTTAAAAGAAATATAAATACACAACTTTTTTTTAATCGTTGTGACTTAGTTACACATAAAATTTTGGTAATTAATGGATTGAACTGTATGTATGTTTATTAGAATTATTTTTTTAATTACAAAATTGAGTTGTCGTTCCTATTTTAGGCCAATCCTACAATGTCAATTGTTTTAAGTATATTTAAAACTTGATACTATTTACCATACTTCTTAATTAGTTGTTGTAATTCTTTTCAAAAAGAAAATATAAGTCGTAGAGCAATAACAGTTTTACAAATTTTCACATTCGGCATATTAAGTTGATTTATAGATAAACATTGCTATGCCATAAACTTGAAATTCGTGTCCATCTTTATGATGTAGAAATTAATTATTTCATTATTAAGCTATATGTGGATCATCCACGATTCAAATTTTCATTACAAGTACAATTTTTATTTTCTATTTTTTTTATTTTTATAAATGTATTTAAATAGTTACCAAACGTTTTCTTATTTCTAATTTTTGTATTGTTTGATTTATTTTTACCTATTCTTTTGTGGTCAATTAAACTCGAAGAAAACATGCATGATAAAAATTTAGTTAAATTGTTCATGTAAGTTAAGTTTATTCTTCATGTGTATATTTTACAAAATTTTCAAGTAATTAAGTTTTATTACAAAAGAAATGAAAAGGAAGAAGAATGAGGTTATTTTTAAAACCAGAAAGGAAACGAGCGACAAAACATATTCTCGACTCTAATTCTATTAAGAATCATTTTATTAGATTATACAAAGTCAAAATATCAATTGACAATACAACTTGTATGAAGAAATAAAAAGTGGTTGTCGAATACAGACTTTCCATTTGATATTCTTTGGGTCCGAAGAGCAACCAAACTGTAATCCTTCCACCGACATGAGTAGGAGGTAATGTTGCTCTGTAAGACCAGCCTCACACGGTGTCCTCCAATTCTGTAACGACCCGACCCGAATGGGGTTCTAAATAGGCCGTCACCTCAATGCATGCATTCAAATCTACAGAACATTTGCAAGATGGTGTTTGGATTCTAAGTAAAACTAAAACATGAAAACATCCATTTAAAAATCAACTTAAATTCCTGAAACCTGTCCCGGTTTCCAAGCACCTGTTCCAAGACAAATACATTTCCAAAACATACTCTGATAAGAGATTTATTTAAAACATACAAACTTTACAACGATGCTAGAATCCGGAAATACATTCAGAAAACACCCTAGGGCTCCGTGCCCAACTACATGCATTCAGAGGACATTTAAATCATAAACATAAACTTAAGACTCAGAGTTGAACAACGGGTTCCATGATCACAGCTCCTCCTCCAGCCATCCTGTCTCGCACCATGGTTACCTGTGGAAAACCACATAATAAGGGTGAGTAACGAATTACTCAGTAAGAATCACCAGCCGGGGTACAATACAATACACATGGTCATCTAGCAGAAAGATATGCAAGCTATGAATATAAACACAGAATAGAGCACATAGCTTAGCCCACACTTGGGCCTCGGATGCCAACTCAGGGTCTTAGTCCGGAAATAAATCACCACACAACACATCACACAAGTCGCCCTATACGAGAAACAAGTCCCGGCCTCAGCCTGTCTACTGTCGACGAAAGGTACACTAGCTCAAGATCCCGAGGAGCTCTCCGGTCGGCGCTGTAATGAGCTTAAACATGCACCGCGTGCTACTGCAGACTATGGGGGGTGCCGGGTCTAGAGGCAAGCTGCCCATGTCCAGTCACCACGCCTAACTAAATCTTTGGATCGGTGTCACTGACATAGGAGTGTGAGACCTGGACACGTAAACTATGTCAGCCTGAACCACCGCACCTGAGGCTAAGGAAACGGGTCGTGGTAGGCTTACACCAGGAAGCCGCCCTTACCTTAACAGGTGGCAATCAGGGGCTACGGCCGAACACGGCGAGGACGTGCTGATCGCCGGGACGAGGCAATGCCAAGTCATCATCCCGACGGTTGGGGCATTTAACAGTCTGCCACCCTCACCCAAGATTGCAGGGCCAACCGTTAGGGTTAGCTATTCCCTAACAGGATCAGGGCAGAGCTCCAAACAATTATTTTTTTAATTACAAAATTGAGTTGTCGTTCCTATTTTATGCCAATCCCACAATGTCAATTGTTTTAAGTATATTTAAAACTTGATACTATTTACCATACTTCTTAATTAGTTGTTGTAATTCTTTTCAAAAAGAAAATATAAGTCGTAGAGAGCAATAATGACTTTACACAAATTTTCACATTCGGCATATTAAGTTGATTTATAGATAAACATTGGTATGCCAT
The DNA here is from genome assembly GCA_036507275.1 of Sicyos edulis. Classification (NCBI taxonomy): domain Eukaryota; kingdom Viridiplantae; phylum Streptophyta; class Magnoliopsida; order Cucurbitales; family Cucurbitaceae; genus Sicyos; species Sicyos edulis. Next base: position 30,218,743 of record CM071854.1, read on the forward strand.
AAACTTGAAATTCGTGTCCATCTTTATGATGTAGAAATTAATTATTTCATTATTAAGCTATATGTGGATCATCCACGATTCAAATTTTCATTACAAGTACAATTTTTATTTTCTATTTTTTTTATTTTTATAAATGTATTTAAATAGTTACCAAACGTTTTCTCATTTCTAATTTTTTTATTGTTTGATTTATTTTTACCTATTCTTTTGTGGTCAATTAAACTCGAAGAAAACATGCATGATAAAAATTTAGTTAAATTGTTCATGTAAGTTAAGTTTATTCTTCATGTGTATATTTTACAAAATTTTGAAGTAATTAAGTTTTATTACAAAAGAAATGAAAAGGAAGAAGAATGAGGTTATTTTTAAAACCAGAAAGGAAACGAGCGACAAAACATATTCTCGACTCTAATTCTATTAAGAATCATTTTATTAGATTATACAAAGTCAAAATATCAATCGACAATACAACTTGTATGAAGAAATAAAAAGTGGTTGTCGAATACAGACTTTCCATTTGATATTCTTTGGGTCCGAAGAGCAACCAAACTGTAATCCTTCCACCGACATGAGTAGGAGGTAATGTTGCTCTGTAAGACCAGCCTCACACGGTGTCCTCCAATTCAAAGGCACTACACTTTGAGCCTTCGCCCAGAATGTAGAGCCACACTCATTACTTGGAATGGGCAGTTGAGCATAAATACTCTATCGAAACCCTACCAATGGAATGAATGAACCTTCATCCACATTCAAGCCCTCACATGAGTCACAAGCTTGTGTTACCAAGCTCGGCAATTGTGGACATTTCATAGATCCTATTTAAAGAAATTTGCAACTCATTTCCTGTACGATGTGGGATTTAACTAATCCTATTATATAATTTTATTTGAGAGTGTTAGGAAATTGATATTCCTCATTTTTCCCTTTGTGAGCTTAGGAATCAAAGTATATTTAGTTTCTATTTCCCCGACTTTAAATTCTTTTTACCATTGTTTTCTTGTACTGTTAAGGAGTTATTTCCTCTGAGTTCTTCGCGTGAGTTTATAGAACAACAAGCTTTGCCTCTTCCAATTATTTAAACTATATGATCCAAATTTAAAAAAAAATAATAAATTAGAAATAATATAATTCCATTATATTTTTTAAAAGAAATATAAATACAAAACTATTTTTTAATCGTTGTGAATTAGTTACACATTAAATTTTGGTAATTAATGGATTGAACTGTATGTATGTTTATTAGAATTATTTTTTTAATTACAAAATTTAGTTGTCGTTCCTATTTTAGGCCAATCCTACAATGTCAATTGTTTTAAGTATATTTAAAACTTGATACTATTTACCATACTTCTTAATTAGTTATTGTAATTCTTTTCAAAAAGAAAATATAAGTCGTAGAGCGATAACAGTTTTACAAATTTTCACATTCGGCATATTAAGTTGATTTATAGATAAACATTGATATGCCATAAACTTGAAATTCGTGTCCATCTTTATGATGAAGAAATTAATTATTTCATTATTAAGCTATATGTGGATCATCCACGATTCAAATTTTCATTACAAGTACAATTTTTATTTTCTATTTTGTTTATTTTTATAAATGTATTTAAATAGTTACCAAACGTTTTCTTATTTCTAATTTTTTTATTGTTTGATTTATTGTTACCTATTCTTTTGTGGTCAATTAAACTCGAAGAAAACATGCATGATAAAAATTTAGTTAAATTGTTCATGTAAGTTAAGTTTATTCTTCATGTGTATATTTTACAAAATTTTGAAGTAATTAAGTTTTATTACAAAAGAAATGAAAAGGAAGAAGAATGAGGTTATTTTTAAAACCAGAAAGGAAACGAGCGACAAAACATATTCTCGACTCTAATTCTATTAAGAATCATTTTATTAGATAATACAAAGTCAAAATATCAATCGACAATACAACTTGTATGAAGAAATAAAAAGTGGTTGTCGAATACAGACTTTCCATTTGATATTCTTTGGGTCCGAAGAGCAACCAAACTGTAATCCTTCCACCGACATGAGTAGGAGGTAATGTTGCTCTGTAAGACCAGCCTCACACGGTGTCCTCCAATTCAAAGGCACTACACTTTGAGCCTTCGCCCGAATGTAGAGCCACACTCATTACTTGGAATGGGCGGTTGAGCATAAATACTCTATCGAAACCCTACCAATGGAATGAATGAACCTTCATCCACATTCAAGCCCTCACATGAGTCACAAGCTTGTGTTACCAAGCTCGGCAATTGTGGACATTTCATAGATCCTATTTAAAGAAATTTGCAACTCATTTCTGTGACGATGTGGGATTTAACTAATCCTATTATATAATTTTATTTGAGAGTGTTAGGAAATTGATATTCCTCATTTTTCCCTTTGTGAGCTTAGGAATCAAAGTATATTTAGTTTCTATTTCCCCGACTTTAAATTCTTTTTGCCATTGTTTTCTTGTCTTTGTTAAGGAGTTATTTCCTCTGAGTTCTTCGCGTGAGTTTATAGAACAACAAGCTTTGCCTCTTCCAATTATTTAAACTATATGATCCAAATTTAAAAACAAATAATAAATTAGAAATAATATAATTCCATTATATTTTTTAAAAGAAATATAAATACAAAACTATTTTTTAATCGTTGTGAATTAGTTACACATAAAATTTTGGTAATTAATGGATTGAACTGTATGTATGTTTATTAGAATTATTTTTTTAATTACAAAATTTAGTTGTCGTTCCTATTTTAGGCCAATCCTACAATGTCAATTGTTTTAAGTATATTTAAAACTTGATACTATTTACCATACTTCTTAATTAGTTGTTGTAATTCTTTTCAAAAAGAAAATATAAGTCGTAGAGCGATAACAGTTTTACAAATTTTCACATTCGGCATATTAAGTTGATTTATAGATAAACATTGGTATGCCATAAACTTGAAATTCGTGTCCATCTTTATGATGAAGAAATTAATTATTTCATTATTAAGCTATATGTGGATCATCCACGATTCAAATTTTCATTACAAGTACAATTTTTATTTTCTATTTTTTTTATTTTTATAAATGTATTTAAATAGTTACCAAACGTTTTCTTATTTCTAATTTTTTTATTGTTTGATTTATTTTTACCTATTCTTTTGTGGTCAATTAAACTCGAAGAAAACATGCATGATAAAAATTTAGTAAGTTAAGTTTATTCTTCATGTGTATATTTTACAAAATTTTGAAGTAATTAAGTTTTATTACAAAAGAAATGAAAAGGAAGAAGAATGAGGTTATTTTTAAAACCAGAAAGGAAACGAGCGACAAAACATATTCTCGACTCTAATTCTATTAAGAATCATTTTATTAGATTATACAAAGTCAAAATATCAATCGACAATACAACTTGTATGAAGAAATAAAAAGTGGTTGTCGAATACAGACTTTCCATTTGATATTCTTTGGGTCCGAAGAGCAACCAAACTGTAATCCTTCCACCGACATGAGTAGGAGGTAATGTTGCTCTGTAAGACCAGCCTCACACGGTGTCCTCCAATTCAAAGGCACTACACTTTGAGCCTTCGCCCAGAATGTAGAGCCACACTCATTACTTGGAATGGGCAGTTGAGCATAAATACTCTATCGAAACCCTACCAATGGAATGAATGAACCTTCATCCACATTCAAGCCCTCACATGAGTCACAAGCTTGTGTTACCAAGCTCGGCAATTGTGGACATTTCATAGATCCTATTTAAAGAAATTTGCAACTCATTTTCTGACGATGTGGGATTTAACTAATCCTATTATATAATTTTATTTGAGAGTGTTAGGAAATTGATATTCCTCATTTTTCCCTTTGTGAGCTTAGGAATCAAAGTATATTTAGTTTCTATTTCCCCGACTTTAAATTCTTTTTACCATTGTTTTCTTGTACTGTTAAGGAGTTATTTCCTCTGAGTTCTTCGCGTGAGTTTATAGAACAACAAGCTTTGCCTCTTCCAATTATTTAAACTATATGATCCAAATTTAAAAACAAATAATAAATTAGAAATAATATAATTCCATTATATTTTTTAAAAGAAATATAAATACAAAACTATTTTTAATCGTTGTGAATTAGTTACACATTAAATTTTGGTAATTAATGGATTGAACTGTATGTATGTTTATTAGAATTATTTTTTTAATTACAAAATTTAGTTGTCGTTCCTATTTTAGGCCAATCCTACAATGTCAATTGTTTTAAGTATATTTAAAACTTGATACTATTTACCATACTTCTTAATTAGTTATTGTAATTCTTTTCAAAAAGAAAATATAAGTCGTAGAGCGATAACAGTTTTACAAATTTTCACATTCGGCATATTAAGTTGATTTATAGATAAACATTGATATGCCATAAACTTGAAATTCGTGTCCATCTTTATGATGAAGAAATTAATTATTTCATTATTAAGCTATATGTGGATCATCCACGATTCAAATTTTCATTACAAGTACAATTTTTATTTTCTATTTTTTTTATTTTTATAAATGTATTTAAATAGTTACCAAACGTTTTCTTATTTCTAATTTTTTTATTGTTTGATTTATTTTTACCTATTCTTTTGTGGTCAATTAAACTCGAAGAAAACATGCATGATAAAAATTTAGTTAAATTGTTCATGTAAGTTAAGTTTATTCTTCATGTGTATATTTTACAAAATTTTGAAGTAATTAAGTTTTATTACAAAAGAAATGAAAAGGAAGAAGAATGAGGTTATTTTTAAAACCAGAAAGGAAACGAGCGACAAAACATATTCTCGACTCTAATTCTATTAAGAATCATTTTATTAGATTATACAAAGTCAAAATATCAATCGACAATACAACTTGTATGAAGAAATAAAAAGTGGTTGTCGAATACAGACTTTCCATTTGATATTCTTTGGGTCCGAAGAGCAACCAAACTGTAATCCTTCCACCGACATGAGTAGGAGGTAATGTTGCTCTGAAGACCAGCCTCACACGGTGTCCTCCAATTCAAAGGCACTACACTTTGAGCCTTCGCCTGAATGTAGAGCCACACTCATTACTTGGAATGGGCAGTTGAGCATAAATACTCTATCGAAACCCTACCAATGGAACGAATGAACCTTCATCCACATTCAAGCCCTCACATGAGTCACAAGCTTGTGTTACCAAGCTCGGCAATTGTGGACATTTCATAGATCCTATTTAAAGAAATTTGCAACTCATTTCTGTCACGATGTGGGATTTAACTAATCCTATTATATAATTTTATTTGAGAGTGTTAGGAAATTGATATTCCTCATTTTTCCCTTTGTGAGCTTAGGAATCAAAGTATATTTAGTTTCTATTTCCCGACTTTAAATTCTTTTTACCATTGTTTTCTTGTATCTTTGTTAAGGAGTTATTTCCTCTGAGTTCTTCAGCGTGAGTTTATAGAACAACAAGCTTTGCCTCTTCCAATTATTTAAACTATATGATCCAAATTTAAAAAAAAAAAAATAAATTAGAAATAATATAATTCCATTATATTTTTAAAAGAAATATAAATACAAAACTATTTTTTAATCGTTGTGAATTAGTTACACATAAAATTTTGGTAATTAATGGATTGAACTGTATGTATGTTTATTAGAATTATTTTTTTAATTACAAAATTTAGTTGTCGTTCCTATTTTAGGCCAATCCTACAATGTCAATTGTTTTAAGTATATTTAAAACTTGATACTATTTACCATACTTCTTAATTAGTTGTTGTAATTCTTTTCAAAAAGAAAATATAAGTCGTAGAGCGATAACAGTTTTACAAATTTTCACATTCGGCATATTAAGTTGATTTATAGATAAACATTGGTATGCCATAAACTTGAAATTCATGTCCATCTTTATGATGAAGAAATTAATTATTTCATTATTAAGCTATATGTGGATCATCCACGATTCAAATTTTCATTACAAGTACAATTTTTATTTTCTATTTTTTTTATTTTTATAAATGTATTTAAATAGTTACCAAACGTTTTCTTATTTCTAATTTTTTTATTGTTTGATTTATTTTTACCTATTCTTTTGTGGTCAATTAAACTCGAAGAAAACATGCATGATAAAAATTTAGTTAAATTGTTCATGTAAGTTAAGTTTATTCTTCATGTGTATATTTTACAAAATTTTGAAGTAATTAAGTTTTATTACAAAAGAAATGAAAAGGAAGAAGAATGAGGTTATTTTTAAAACCAGAAAGGAAACGAGCGACAAAACATATTCTCGACTCTAATTCTATTAAGAATCATTTTATTAGATTATACAAAGTCAAAATATCAATCGACAATACAACTTGTATGAAGAAATAAAAAGTGGTTGTCGAATCTGGACTTTCCATTTGATATTCTTTGGGTCCGAAGAGCAACCAAACTGTAATCCTTCAACCGACATGAGTAGGAGGTAATGTTGCTCTGTAAAACCAGCCTCACACGGTGTCCTCCAATTCAAAGGCACTACACTTTGAGCCTTCGCCCAGATTGTAGAGCCACACTCATTACTTGGAATGGGCAGTTGAGCATAAATACTCTATCGAAACCCTACCAATGGAATGAATGAACCTTCATCCACATTCAAGCCCTCACATGAGTCACAAGCTTGTGTTACCAAGCTCGGCAATTGTGGACATTTCATAGATCCTATTTAAAGAAATTTGCAACTCATTTTCTGACGATGTGGGATTTAACTAATCCTATTATATAATTTTATTTGAGAGTGTTAGGAAATTGATATTCCTCATTTTTCCCTTTGTGAGCTTAGGAATCAAAGTATATTTAGTTTCTATTTCCCCGACTTTAAATTCTTTTTACCATTGTTTTCTTGTACTGTTAAGGAGTTATTTCCTCTGAGTTCTTCGCGTGAGTTTATAGAACAACAAGCTTTGCCTCTTCCAATTATTTAAACTATATGATCCAAATTTAAAAAAAAATAATAAATTAGAAATAATATAATTCCATTATATTTTTTAAAAGAAATATAAATACAAAACTTTTTTTTAATCGTTGTGAATTAGTTACACATAAAATTTTGGTAATTAATGGATTGAACTGTATGTATGTTTATTAGAATTATTTTTTTAATTACAAAATTGAGTTGTCGTTCCTATTTTAGGCCAATCCTACAATGTCAATTGTTTTAAGTATATTTAAAACTTGATACTATTTACCATACTTCTTAATTAGTTGTTGTAATTCTTTTCAAAAAGAAAATATAAGTCGTAGAGCAATAACAGTTTTACAAATTTTCACATTCGGCATATTAAGTTGATTTATAGATAAACATTGCTATGCCATAAACTTGAAATTCGTGTCCATCTTTATGATGTAGAAATTAATTATTTCATTATTAAGCTATATGTGGATCATCCACGATTCAAATTTTCATTACAAGTACAATTTTTATTTTCTATTTTTTTTATTTTTATAAATGTATTTAAATAGTTACCAAATGCTTTCTTATTTCTAATTTTTTTATTGTTTGATTTATTTTTACCTATTCTTTTGTGGTCAATTAAACTCGAAGAAAACATGCATGATAAAAATTTTGTTAAATTGTTCATGTAAGTTAAGTTTATTCTTCATGTGTATATTTTACAAAATTTAGAAGTAATTAAGTTTTATTACAAAAGAAATGAAAAAGAAGAAGAATGAGGTTATTTTTAAAACCAGAAAGGAAACGAGCGACAAAACATATTCTCGACTCTAATTCTATTAAGAATCATTTTATTAGATAATACAAAGTCAAAATATCAATCGACAATACAACTTGTATGAAGAAATAAAAAGTGGTTGTCGAATACAGACTTTCCATTTGATATTCTTTGGGTCCGAAGAGCAACCAAACTGTAATCCTTCCACCGACATGAGTAGGAGGTAATGTTTGTAACTACCCGACCCGAATGGGGTTCTAAATAGGTCGTTACCTCAATGCATGCATACAAATCTACAGAAAATTTTCAAGATGGTGTTTGGATTCTAAGTAAAAACAAAACATGAAAACATCCATTTAAAATTCAACATAAATTCCTGAAACCTGTCCCTGTTTCCAAGCACCTGTTCCAAGACAAATACATTTCCAAAACATACTCTGATCAGAGATTTATTTAAAACATACAAGCTTTGCAATTTTAAGGGACCGACCCGAATGGGGCACTAAATGGGCCCTTACCCCAATGCATGCATTCAAAGTAAAGGACATTAAACAGACATGATTTCGGATTCCAATTAAAAACAAAACATTCAAAATAACCCCTTTAAAAACTAGACAATTTCCCTGGAACCTGTCCCTGTTTCCAAGCACCTGTTCCAAGATAAATACATTTCCAAAGTTTACTCTGATCAGAGATTTACTAAAAACCATTCAAAACCTGTTCAGATACAAAATGCTGGAATCCACAAAACATTTACAAAACATCCTAGGGCTCCGTGCCCGGCTACATGCATTCAGGGGAAACAAAACATAAAGAGTCATAATACAAAAATGAGAGTTGGAAGACTGGGCCCCATGATCACAACTCCTCCTTCAGCCATCCTGTCTCGCAACTTGTTTACCTGTGGAAAAACCACAGTAAGGGTGAGTAACGAATTACTCAGTAAGAATCCCCAACCGGGGTACAATACGATATACATGGTCATCTTGATGAGCGTATGCAAGCTATGAATATAAACACAGAATAGAGCACATAGCTTAACCCACACTTGGGCCTCGGATGCCAATTTAAGGTCTTAGTCTGGAATAATATCACCACACAGTCCAATACATAAGTCGCCCTATACGAAAAACAAGTCCTCGGCCTCACCGTCTCATCGTCGACGAAAGGTACACTCGCTCAAGATCTCGAGTTGCTCTCGGTCGGCATTTGTAATGAGCGTAAACATGCACCGCGTGCTACATCGCAGAACCATGGGGTGTCGGGCCCAGAGGCAAGGCGCCCATGTCCGATCCACCACGCCTAACTAATTCTTTGGATCGGTGTCACTGACATATGGGTGTGAGACCTGGACACGTAAACTATGTCAGCCTGAACCACCGCACCTAAGGCTAAGGAAACGGGTCGTGGTAGGCTTACACCAGGAAGCCGCCCTTACCTTAACAGGTGGCAATCAGGGGCTACGGCCGAACACGCTGAGGACGTGCCGACTGCCGGGGACGAGGCAATGCCAAGTCATCATCCCGACGGTTGGGGCATTTAACAGTCTGCCACCCTCACCCAAGATTGCAGGGCCTACCGCTTGGGTTAGCTAATCCCTCACGGGGTCTAGGGACGGAATGACTTGCTCGACGTCCCTGCCAAGGATGCAAGGTACTTTATGCATCAGGCCCGGATGATGCTATCTACCTGCAATTCTAACCTGCCCTAGCAAACAACAAACAATTCCATAAAATTCAATACGTGCTCAATAAGAATACAACGAGCCTAGCATGATACTACGAAGCAAGGAACAGATACGAGCATGCTAGAAAGGAACAACCTAGCTTGGATTAACATGAGAATTAGTCAGGAAAAACATGCTAATCGGGAATTCAGAATTGAGTACCTAGCTATACATGTCAATAAACACAAACAAGCAATCAATCAGCAATCGCATAATATATTGCAGGGTCCACACAACTCCGGTAAGAAATCATTACCTTGGTCGGGGACGATTTGACACGAAAACCTAAGTGGCGAGCGAACCCGAACTAGCTATCGAGAACCTATCAATCACAACAAAAATCACACAATAGGCCTAAATATAATAAAACAAACAAGGCTCGGCTCGGAGAGGCGCGGCGAACGCATTTAACGAGCCGATTGCACGAACGGGCAAAGGTGGTGTGGGCGGGCGCTACTGGGCTTGACACGCGAGGACGGATGCGGGGCGAAGCAGGGCGCGAGGGCGAGCGGCACAGCTGGGACGGCGCGCGACGTGACACGGAGCTGGGCGAGGCGCGCGCGCGGTGTGCGGCGAGGCTGGCGGCGGAGCGCGTCACAAGACGCGAGCACGCGCGCGCGGGGGCTCTGTTTTTGCGCGCGAACAGGGGCGAAGGTGAACCCAAAATCGAGCGATCCACGGGGATTCGACGAGCGATGCTTTGATGGTGAACTCCCCTACACTAGCTGCACAAAACCCATACCTCAAATTACCTCGACTCGGCCGGAAATGGCGAAGCCTGAAACAGGGGAGAAAAGCTAGAATTTTGGAAGAGAAGAAGAAGAAGAAGAAGTACCTGCTGCTCCGGGGAAAAGAATGGGCTTCGAATTGGAGAAGAGGAGCTCGGAATCGACCGGTCGACGAGGGAGAAATTGCTGGTCGGTCGGAGAAGAGTCGCGAAGAAGAAGAAGAGAAATGGGGAAGAAATCGGGCGAGCTGGCTTTTAAACCAAAATCACCATCATACAGGCTCATATAGAAGATGGCGCGTTTAGAGGCACAAGAGCCCTCAGTGGCTCGACTAGCAGCAACCCCTGCATAGCATGTGACACGTCCTTGGCTCGAATCTCACTCGACGCGCTATTTAATTCCCTATTTATTTTTACCTTTTTCCAAGCCCAAATGTCTTCACCAAAATTTCCGATCCTATTCAAATCGACTCATAATTTTTCCGGCAATTAACAAATACAAAACCGGCCCTGCCGGCTCGACCAAAATTACCAAAATGCCCCTGGGCCTCCCGGGAAGACCGGGATGAAATTTCCGGGCCTTTACAATATTCCCCCCTTATAAGACTTTCGTCCTCGAAAGTCACTTAAGATTGGAACAGCTCGGGATACTGCAATCTCATCTCATCCTCCCGCTCCCAAGTGGCTTCCTCTGAACTCTGACTCCTCCACTGAACTTTTACCAACCGGATTTCACGAGTACGCAGTGTCTTTTCCTCAAAAGCAAGAATCCCCACTGGCTTTTCCTCAAAGCTCAAATCTTCATTCAGCTGCAACGGCTCAAAATCACCAATGTGCGACGGGTCCGGCACGTACTGTCTCAACATCGAAACATGAAAAACACTGTGCACTGCTGACAATGACGGAGGCAAGGCTAATCGATAAGCAACCTTGCCGATCCTCTCCGGAATCACAAACGGACCAACAAAACGGGGACTCAGCTTTCCACGCTTGCCAAACCTCAAAACACCTCGCATCGGTGCGACCTTTAGGAATACATGTTGACCAACCTCAAACTCCAAATCCCTACGCAGAACATCGGCATAACTCTTCTGTCTGCTATGAGCTGTCAACATACGAGCTCTAATCTTCTGCACGGCACCATTGGTTAACTGCAGCAACTCGGGACCCAAAACCTGCATATCACTAACCTCTTCCCAGAACACAGGAGATCGGCAACGCTTACCATACAAGGCCTCGAATGGAGCCATCTCGAATAAATCGATCGTAATCGTTGTTATATGCAAACTCCATCGAATCTGAATCTGGTCCCAATCGCCGGAAATCCAACACACAAGCCCTCAACATATCTTCGAGAAATGGTTCACCCTCTCTCTCCGATCCCATCCATCGATGCGAGGGTGAAAAGTTGTCTTTGAAATCGCACTCGGTGCCTAAACCCTTCCGGGCGCTCTCGAAACGAGAAATGAACCTCGAATCACGGTCGGACACAATCCTCACAGCACACCGTGATAACGAATGATTTGCTCCAAAACAATCGCGCCCATTGTTTCCAAAGATAAGTGTCTCTACAGGGAATGAAGTGTGCGCTCTTAGTCAATCGATCGACTATTACCCAAATCGAGAGAACTTCCTCTGAGTCCTCGGCAAACCGAAATAAAGTCCATGGAGATCTCTTCCCATTTCCATCGAGGCACACTCGGTGTCAGAATAAACCATTTGGTCTCTGCCTGGGTGCCTTCACTTGCTGACAAGTGAGACATCGACTGACAAACTCCGCAACATCTCTTTTCATACCCATCCACCAGAATGTCTGCTTAAGATAATAATACATCTTGGTACCCCCGGGGTGCCAAGCAAACGGAGAACTGTGGGCCTCTAAGAGCAACTCTGCTCGCAATCCTGCAACATCCGGAACACACAACCGGCCTCAGACGCGTCACCCCACCGCTCGTGAATATACAAAGTCAAAATCTCCATCAGCACTAACTCTGTCACCCAATCTCTTAAGTGCGGGGTCACTCAGCTGACTATCAATAATCCGTTGTCAACTGAGCTACTTTGGCAGTAACCTCACCCAAGAACACTGCAATCTCAGCCCGCTCGAACTCTCTCCGTAATCTGGGCTGGGAACTCAACAACACCGCGGAGTGCGACGTCTTCCTACTCAAAGCATCAGCTACAACATTGGCTTTTCCCGGATGGTACAAAATCTCGCAGTTATAATCCTTCACCAACTCTAACCATCTCCTCTGCCTCATATTGAATTCCTTATGAGTAAACAGATACTTGAGGCTCTGGTGATCGGAAAACATCTGAATCCGCTCACCATACAGGTAATGCCTCCAAATCTTCAATGAGAACACCACAGCTGCCAATCTCCATATCATGAGTCGGATAGTTCTGCTCATATGGCTTCAGCTGACGGGAAGCATAAGCAGTGACCTTCCCGTGCTGCATCAACACACAGCCCAACCCGAACTTGGAAGCATCGTTGTAAATCACGAAACCACCTGTCCCCTCCGGATCGCCAACATCACAGTCTTGAAGTCAAACTGCGCTTGAGCCTGGCAAAGCTCTCATCACACTTACTGTTCCAAATAAACTCGACACCCTTCCTCGTCAGACGAGTGAGGGGCGAGGCTATGGCGGAAAGATCCTTAACAAACCGACGGTAGTAACCTGCCAAACCTAGAAAGAAACAGCTCCTACGAGAAAACCACCGAAGAACAGAGAGCTCCACTTACACTCACTGTCTTGCCCACTAAAGCCAGAAGATCAAAATCTTACGGGGTAGCAACAGGGGTCCACCACGAACTGGACCTTCAAATACCAACGGGGCAACTCTCAACTTTCCTGGAAACAGGAAGACAACCAACAGGGCACGAACCATTCGCCCCACGAGTAAACTGACTTCTAGCAATTCCAATCCACACCTTGGTCAACACCAAACATCAACTTGTCACCATACCGGAACCAATCCGGACTCCACTCCAAACAAATACTAACTTGCTAGGCTACCAAGACTGCCAACAACTCACCCGAGGCTACAAACTACACCGCTTCAGCTTGCCAACTGAAATTCCCTTCCTGGGCCTGACTGAGCTCTAGAGAGGCTCTCCACAACCTAGGGTTCTCCGACAACCCTCGACACCCACTGCCAACTAACGGACTAACAACCAACAGCCTGAACAAACAACAACTCCATTTTCCAGCATCATAACCATGCTGGCCAACTTCAACTTATTGGAAACCAAGAGGACCCGAAAAGCTACTGAATGCGTCATCCTCCTACTCAGATGTCAACCCCAACATAAATTCTACCCAAGTAAGGATACGAACAGCTCTCTCTCAGTCATGACGATCAACAAGAAGATCCGCCAACCAAGCTTAGGTCCAACTTAACAAATCCTACCTAAGCAACAACCTGATACCACGAGCATGGTATCCTTACCACCTCACTAAAGCCTTACAACATCCACCTAAAGTCCAACTTTTCCAAGAACTGAGCACCAGATCCCCAAAGCAAACCATACATGGATCTAAAATTCTCGCCACAGAACGAACCACACAAAACACACTTGTGTGCACAACTCCCAACCTTCCTTTAGGGATCCAAGACTAACAAATGCCTTTCCCATAAAGCAACACTAGCTCCTGGCAGAGGTACAACCAATCAACGGAACACCCAACGTTCCATCTCCACACGATGCTCGAAGCTGTGGCAACCTTGCTCTACCAAAGCATAACCATGCCAAACCAAACTTACTTTATGCCATGCCTCTACCAAGGGTGCTTACCCATAAGGCATCCAACTTCTCTCACAAGGCATCCTACTCACCTCATAGGCATCCAACTCATGGTCCCTCAACTGGACCCAACTTGCTTCTACGATGCTCAACCTTCCTGAGATTTAGGCACTCGAAGGTAGTTGACCGCACTACCAACCACAAGGATTTCTTGGCCTTAACACTAGCGTGAGATGCACGCGCACTAACACTTACCAACCGTCAACCTGCTTGACTTACTCAACCTCCAGTAACACTGGAAAAAGGCTCCGGCTCCTCTCGAACATCCTTTCGCTTGAAATCTTTCGATTTCCACTGAACTAGCCCTTCTTTTCACAACCTACACAGGTGCAACTACCATAAACGGGTCCAAGGCTAAAGGAGTACGCTGAACTCCGGAAGGCATAGAACCATCTGCTATGCCCATACCAAACTCAGGCCTGAACCAGACTTAGTGCCAAAGTGGCACACCAACCAATGCACCTCAAGTGCCACTACTACCAAATCCACATCTTACTACCAACGGGGCCAACAAAGTCACAACCTCAAGTGACACGAACTCTGGCTCGGCATACAAGGGCTCAACTCCAACAACCATGCCTAAGGCATCTCATCAAGCTGAAGGCTCACAGCCTACTCTTGCATCTCCACATGATGCTCAACAAAACTCTGGTCGGCTCTCTCAACATGCAGCAGCTAGCCCTACTCTAGGGCTTACCAAAAGAAGAGTGTTCAATTCTACCAAACAACTGAGGAAACCACCAACGGATCCAGTCCGAAGGGAACACTGCTTGCTGCACCGTTAACTACAGGGTTCGGGCTTACTGGCTGCAAACAACCACACTTCACAGAAGCACAAAGATGCCTCATCAATCTTCTCGAAGGCTACCAACTTTGCAACCATTCTCTGGGCAACCAAATAATCTAACAAGGCTCAAGATCAACACTTGAGCTACCCAGGCTAGTCAACACGAGGACCTGCTCCACAAACATCCACACCAGCACAACCATAGCTAACTTCTCTCTTGGAGTGGCATTCCAAGGCAAAGCACCTCCACCCTCTCACTAAAGGAAAACCAACAACTGGGCCACAGTTGGCCTATGGGAGTCCAATCTCTACCTCCCTCTGGAACGATGTCCCAGGGCATCCGAATCTATCTGGATACCACAACAAGCCACAACATACATCACACACTGCGGGAAGTTGGCATGATGGCGCTCTAAACCCAAACCAATAACGAGTCAGAACCTGCTCGTCTCCGCTCCACAACACTACACAAGGCATACACTCGATGATGTGGTATTGTAAATTCTTAACCCTTTTTCTACAACAAATAGTAAACTTAGGCGTACCTGATGACTGTCGGAGTGCTAGTGATCATGGGAAAACGACCTACAGCAAAAGGTCAAACTACAAAATTTATGACTCTGAGCTCTGATACCAACTGTAAAAGGACCGACCCGAATGGGGAACTAAATGGGCCCTTACCCCAATGCATGCATACAAAGTAAAAGACATTAAACAGACATGATTTCGGATTCCAATTAAAAATAAAACATTCAAAATAACCCCTTTACAAACTAGACAATTTCCCTGGAACCTGTCCCTGTTTCCAAGCACCTGTTCCAAGATAAATACATTTCCAAAGTTTACTCTGATCAGAGATTTACTAAAAACCATTCAAAACTTGTTCAGATACAAAATGCTGGAATCCACAAAACATTTACAAAACATCCTAGGGCTCCGTGCCCGGCTACATGCATTCAGGGGAAACAAAACATAAAGAGTCATAATACAAAAATGAGAGTTGGAAGACTGGGCCCCATGATCACAGCTCCTCCTTCAGCCATCCGGTCTCGCAACTTGGTTACCTCTGGAAAAACCACAGTAAGGGTGAGTAACGAATTACTCAGTAAGAATCCCCAACTGGGGTACAATACGATATACATGGTCATCTTGATGAGTGTATGCAAGCTATGAATATAAACACAGAATAGAGCACATAGCTTAGCCCACACTTGGGCCTCGGATGCCAATTTAAGGTCTTAGTCTGGAATAATATCACCACACAGTCCAATACATAAGTCGCCCTATACGAAAAACAAGTCCCGGCCTCGATGCATCTCATCGTCGACGAAAGGTACACTCGGCTCAAGATCTCGAGTTGCTCTCCGGTCGGTATTTGTAATGAGCGTAAACATGCACGCGCGTGCTACTGCAGAACCATGGGGGTGCGGGTCTAGAGGCAAAATTTGCCCATGTCCGATCACCACGCCTAACTAATTCTTTGGATCGGTGTCACCGACATAGGGGTGTGAGACACGACACGTAAACTATGTCACTGAACCACCGCACTGAGGCTAAGGAAACGGGTCGTGGTAGGCTTACACAGAAGCCGCCCTTACCTTAACAGTGGCAATCGGGGCTCTGGCCGAACACGCCGAGGACGTGCGAGCTGCCGGGACGAGGTAATGCCAAGTCATCATTCCGACGGTTGGGGCATTTAACAGTCTGCCACCCTCACCCAAGATTGCAGGGCCTACCGCTTGGGTTAGCTAATCCCTCACGGGGTCTAGGGACGGAATGACTTGCTCGACGTCCCTGCCATGGATGCAAGGTACTTTATGCATCATGCCCAGATGATGCTATCTACCTGCAATTCTAACCTGCCCTAGCAAACAGCAAACAATTCCATAAAATTCAATACGTGCTCAATAAGAATACAACGAGCCTAGCATGATACTACGAAGCAAGGAACAGATACGAGCATGCTAGAAAGGAACAACCTAGCATGGATTAACATGAGAATTAGTCAGGAAAAACATGCTAATCGGGAATTCAGAATTGAGTACCTAGCTATACATGTCAATAAACACAAACAAGCAATCAATCAAAAATCGATAATATATCGCAGGGTCCACACAACTCCGGTAAGAAATCCTTACCTTGGTCGGGGACGATTTGACACGAAAACCTAAGTGGCGAGCGAACCCGAACTAGCTATCGAGAACCTATCAATCACAACAAAAATCACACAATAGGCCTAAATATAATAAAACAAACAAGGCTCAGCTCGAGAGGAACTCACGAGGCGCGACGAACGCACGAACGAGCCTATTGCACGAAAGCAACGGCAAGAAGTTACGGCGCAGGGCGATCTGGGCGCGCGGCCTTGTATGGACGGATGCGGGCGGCAGGCGCGCGCGCGCGCGCGAGCGCATGATACTGGAGGGCGCGGCGTGACACGGAGCTGGGCGAGGCGCGCTCGCGGTGTGCGGCGGCTTCGGCGGCAGGGCTGCGCAAGACGCGAGCACGCGCGCATGAGGCTCTGTGTTGCGCGCGTGAACGATGGGCGAAGGAGAACCCGAATTCGAGCGATCCACGGGGATTCGACGAGCGATGCTTTGATGGTGAACTCCCCTACACTAGCTGCACAAAACCCATACCTCAAATTACCTCGACTCGGCCGAAAATGGCGAAGCCCGAAACAGTGGAGAAAAGCTCGAATTTTGGAAAAGAAGAAGAAGAAGAAGAAGTACCTGCTGCTCGGGGGGAAAGAATGGGCTTCCAATTGGAGAAGAGGAGCTCGGAAACGACCGGTCGACGAGGGAGAAATTGCTGGTCGATCGAAGAAGAGTCGCAAAGAAGAAGAAGAGAAATGGGGAAGTAATCGGGCGAGCTGGCTTTTAAACCAAAATCAGCATAAAAAAGGCTCATATAGAAGATGACGCGTTTAAAGGCACAAGAGCGCTCAGTTGCTCGACTGGCAGCGACCCCTTTCTAGCATGCGACACGTCCTTGGCTCGAATCTCACTCGACGCGCTATTTAATTCCCTATTTATTTTTACCTTTTTCCAAGCCCAAATGTCTTCACCAAAATTCCGATCCTATTCAAATCAACTCATAATTTTTCCGGCAATTAACAAATACAAAACCGGCCCTGCCGGCCCGACCAAAATTACCAAAATGCCCCTGGGCCTCCCTGGAAGACCATGATGAAATTTCTGGGCCGTTACATAGTTACAACAATGCTAGAATCCGGAAATACATTCAGAAAACACCCTAGGGCTCCGTGCCCAACTACATGCATTCAGAGGACATTTAAATCATAAACATAAACATAAGACTCAGAGTTGAACAACGGGTTTCCATGATCACGGCTCCTCCTCCAAACCATCCTGTCTCGCACCATGGTTACCGTGGAAAACCACATAATAAGGGTGAGTAACGAATTACTCAAGAAGAATCCCCAACCGGGTACAATACGATATACATGGTCATCTCGATGAGCGTATGCAAGCTATGAATATAAACACAGAATAGAGCACATAGCTTAGCCCACACTTGGGCCTCGGATGCCAACTCAGGGTCTTAGTCCGGAAATCAATCACCACATCCACACAATACACAAGTCGCCCTATACGAGAAACAAGTCCCAGCCTAAGCCTGTCTACTGTCGACGAAAGGTACACTGGCTCACAATCCCGAGGAGCTCTCCAGTCGGCGCTGTAATGAGCGTAAGCATGCACCGCGTGCTACTGCGAACCATGGGGGTTGCGGGTCGAAGGCAAGCCGCCCATGTCCGATCCACCACGCCTAACTAAATCTTTGGATCGGTGTCAGCGACATAGGGTGTGAGACACTGACACGTAAACTATGTCACTGAACCACCGCACTGGGCCAAGGAGCGATCGTGGTAGACTTACACCAGAAGCCGTCCTTGCCTTAACAGGTGGCAATCGGGGCTACCGCCAAACATGCCGAGGACATGCCATTTGCGGACGCGAGGCAATGCTAAGTCATCATCCCGACCGTTGGGGCATTTAATAGTCTGCCACCCTCACCCAAGATTGCAGGGCCTACCGCTTGGGTTAGCTAATCCCTCACGGGGTCCAGGGACGGAATGACTTGCTCGACGTCCCTGCCATGGATACAAGGTACTTTATGCATCAGGCCCGGATGATGCTATCTACCTGCAACTCTAACCTGCCCTAGCAATCAGCAAACAAATCCATAAAATCCAATACGTGCTCAATAAGAATACAACAAGCCTAGCATGATACTACGAAGCAAGGAACAGATACGAGCATGCCAGAAAGGAACAACCTAGCATGGATTAACATGAGAATAAATCAGGAGAATCATGCTAACCGGGAATTCAGAACGAGCACCTATTACTAAATATGTCAATAAACACAAACAAGCAATCAATCAGCAATCACATATAATATTGGAGGGTCCACACAACTCCGGTAAGAAATCCTTACCTAGCCGGAAGAGCTCTAAACACAAGAAAACTAAGCTGCGATCGAACCCGAGCTAGCTAGCGAGAACCTAACAAAAAAAACAATAATTACAATCAAAAGGCCCAAATATAATAAAACACACGTGGCTCGGCTAAAGGAGCAACTCACGAGCGCGCGGCAGACACGCTGAACGAGCCGATCGCTCACAGCTAGGCGTACCGCTAAGCGCAAGCCGGGCGCTTTGGACGCGCTAACACGGGCGTTTGGGCGCTATTTGGGCACGGCGCTGGCGCGGACGGATAAACCGCTGCGCAGGCGAGGCGCGCGACACGGCTGGGACGAGCGACTTCGGACCTAGGCTCTCGGCGATCGGGCGCGAGGACCGCGCGACGAGGGCGCAGGACGCCGCGATCTGGCGGCTCAAGATCGGGCGACGCGATCCAGTAAGGTGGCGAGCGAGCGGCTGGGCCGGCGACGCGACGGCCCGGGCGAGGGCGAGGGCACGCTGGCCGGGCGAGGGGCACCGTGGCGACGCGGCCGGGCTCGGGCGACGCTGGGCTCGGGCTAGCTGGGCTTGGGCGACGCTGGGCTCGGGCTGGCTATGCTTGGGCGAGCCAGGGGCTGCACGGGCTGGGGCTAGGCGAGCCAAGGGGGCTGGGCTAGGGGCTAGGTCGGGGAGAGAGAGAGAGAGAGAGAGAGAAAATTGATTTTGGAAAAAAAAAGCAAAAGAAAAATGGGAAAAAAGGAAAAATGGTATTTTTATCTCATTTTTCCATCCTTATCCACTTTTAAAACCTCAAAATCCCATTTCCCGGCTTCTTCCTTCGAGACCCGACCGAAGCAATCTTTTCCAATAAATCAAACTCACTTAAATCCAACTCCCAAAGCAACACTAAGGGCCCGGGCTCGAATCCCAAAGGAAACACAACCAACCAACACTTTGCCAAAGCCCAAACCACAACCGAGCATCCAACCGACTAGCCCAAACACCTCGGGACTCGCAGCCACCAACAAACAAGCCTCAACAAAGGCAGAAGTTGCCTCGAAGCCCTGAAAATCCACAAATCCTGCCCGGGGAGCAAAAAGACCAAAATACCCCTAAGGAACAAAACAGCTCTAACGGCCCAACCAAACAACCGAATCTTGACCCGAAGGCACCTCAAAAACTGGGATAGAAAACTGGGCTGTTACAATACTCTCTCCTTTTAAGACTTTCGTCCTCGAAAGTCCTAAGACGAAACAGCTCCAGGAAAACTCCATAGAAACCAAACCAACTGAACTTCTCGGCTAAAGCAGCACCAACCTTCTCCGAAAACCAAACCCTCTTGGGTCCTCAAAAACCTCAAGGCCACAATGCCATCCAGACTGCCAAACACTAAACTCCGAAGGAAAACAAATGCGAAAATCCTGACGGCAAACCACGTCCTCAACTCGCACCAACTCTCAAACGGTGCTACTCACAGCAAACTCGAGGACTGGCCACAAGCTCTGAAACTCTACACCACGCACTGGCAAAAACTCCTAAGGAAACTCACAGCTGACAACAAACAAATTCAACCCTACAACAAACTGGCCAAACAACTGAACCTTCCAGATTCCAAAACTAAACGGCCTACTCTTACTTCACAGAGACCAGCGAACCTCGAATCTTGCCTACGACCTTAACTAGATGCAAACGAACCACCAACTGGCGACTGATCTAAAAAGACAACTTCTCCAACTAGAATGCAACCACAACACTTGAGCAACCATCTTAAAGAGAAATCGCCGAACCAAAGGCAAGGGGCACCATCCTGGTACACCAGACGGCTAACAACACTCACACCAGCTGAAACTTCAGCTACGGCCACCTTAAAAAGACAAAGAACAAGCACAGACTCCACTCGGCCAAACCAACAAACTAGAACTCCTCATCGGCCGAACGCAAACTTTCCAAAGAAAACCTACCAGAAACTGGCCAAGGAGAACATTGCCAGGCAAGGAACAACCAACATTCCTCTCAAAAAACCAAGAAGCAAGGACTAAACCATCACGCAGCTCTCTGCGGCACAACTCCTGAGGAAAACAGCTCAACAGCTTACCAACCAAGCCACGGCACCTCTGTGCCAACTCACTCAAACGAGGCTCCGCTAACGCCAATTGCGAACGCACAACAACTAGGAGCAAAGCCCGAGAAGGGCTTGCTGTGAGAACTCAACTCAAACTTATAACGAGCAACGCTCGCCTCCAAGCTACTACTCAACTCTTAAAATCCAACTGGCTACTCAAAGGACTTCCCCTTTAAGCCTAAGCCAAACTCATCTTCCAACCAGAAGCTCCACTCTCGAAACCTAACAAGGAAAACGGATAACGACAACCTCAAAGCTTACGGATCCTGAGCCACACGAATCCGCAAGACTACCTCGCAAGCTAACACTCGAGGCTGGCATCCAAGGAGCAACTCAACCACCACAAAGGCTAGGGGGAAAGGAAATCTTCAATCCCCAAAGAACCAACAACTTGCCGGAACAACTCAACTCTTACTTGGTGGCCACACCCTGCGCGGGACAAACAACTCTTCTTTGGCTAACAACACAAAGTAGGGACCCTCCCATTGGGTGACCATTGCGCTACTCGATAAACTCCACAACTCGGGAGCTAAGGCGACTCACGCCAAACGGGAAACGACTTCCCACAGAAGCAATCTCCAGAAGGGCAGCGAACTCCACACACGCTCGCTGACTTGCTCAAACCCAAGGCAACAACAACCAACTCTCTCTTGGAAGCAACACCCAAGGGAAATCTTAACCAATCGAATCACCAATCCAGAACTAACAGAACTTACTCAACTGCCGAGGGAGGGGTCAACTCCCAAAACTTTCTGACTAGGAACAAGACCTCAGGGCAACGCCCTCCAGCTAGAACCGAACTAGCTCTCTAAACAACAAAAGAACCAAATCTTGGCCAAACACTCACAAGAGGCGAGAACAACCTTACTGCTGACCTCTAGCACACCATCCAAGAATGCTTAGCCCAGAACAAACAAGCGCTTCCAAGCGACCAACAAACTTTTCCTTCTTGCTAGCACCTCTACCATCGACTCATGGCTACGGGAGAAACCTGACAACTCCCAGAAGGAAAACGGCTCTTACAAGCAGACAACCGAAGGACAGAGGCTCCACATATGCTCACTGTCTTGCTCCTCTAGAGCAACAACATCTAATCTCACGGGGCAACAACAAGGGGTCCATCTCAGACTGAACCTCCAAATGCCAAACGGGGCAACTCAACATCCTAGAAACAGGAAAACAACCAACAGGGCACGAACCATTAGCCCCGCGAGCAAAACTAATTTCTAGCAACTCCAAACCATACCTTGGCCAACACCAAGCACCAACTTGCCACCGCACCGGAACCAATCCGGACTTTGCTCCAAACAAACGCTGGCTTGCTAGTCTACCAAGACTGCTAGCAACTCACCCGAGGCTACAAACTACATGCCTCCAGCTTGCAACTGAAACTCACTACCTAGGCCTAACTGAGCTCTAGAGAGGCTCTCCACAACCTAGGGTTCTCCGACAACCCTTGACACACACACTGCCGGCAAACGATCTAACAGACAACTGCCTGAACAAACAACTCCAATTTCCAGCATCCCAACCATGCTGGCCAACTTCAACTCCTTGGGAACCTAGAGGACCCGAAACGCTACAGAATGCGTCATCCTCCTACTCAAAGCATCGGCCACAACATAACTTCTACCCAAGGAAAGATCCAAACAACTCTCTTAGCCATGACGCTCAGAAACCACGCGGCTTAGCTACCACCGCTCTTGTTCAGTTTCCAACTGAACTCCAACCAACAATCAACAAGAAGATCCTCCAACCAAGCTTAGGTCCAACCCAACAACACTTGTCTAAGCAACAACCTGATACCACGAGCACGGTATCCTTACCACCTCGACTAAAGCCTTGCAACAACCACCTGGAGTTCAACTTCTCCAGGAACTGAGCACTAGATCTCCAAAGCAAACCCTACATGGATCTGAAACTCTCGCCACGGAACGAACCACACAAAACACACTTGTGTGCACAACTCTCAACCTTCCTTCAGAGATCCAAGACTAACAAGCGCTTTTCCAAAAAGCAACGCTAACTCCTGGCAGAGATACAAACAATCCAAGGAACACCAAAAGTTCCATCTCCACACGATACTCGAAGCTGAGGCAACCTTGCTCTACCAAAGCATAACAATGCCAAACCGAACTTACTTTATACCAAGCCTCTACCAAGGGTGCTCACCTCATAGGCATCCAACTCATGGTCCCTCAGCTGGACCAAACTCGCATCTACAACGCTCAACTCTCCTCAGATTTAGGCACTCGAAGGTAGTTGACCGCACTACCAACCACAAGGAATCTCTTGGCCTTAACACTAGCGCGAGACTCACGCGCACCAACACTTACCAACTGCCAACCTGCTGACTTACTCAACCTCCAGTAACACTCGGAAAAGGCTCCAGCTCCTCTCGAGCATCCTTTCGCTTGTAGTCCATCGACTACCACTAAACTAGCCCTTTTGCACGACCTACACATGTGCAACTACCATAAACGGATCCAAGGCTAAAGGAGTGCGCTAAACTCTGGACGGCATAGAACCATCTGCTATGCCCATGCCAAACTCAAGCCTGAACCAGACTTAGTGCCAAAACGGCACACCAACCAATGCACCTCAAGTGCCACTACTACCAAATCCACATCTTACTACAAACGGGGCCAACAAGGTCACAACTTCAAGTGACAAGAACTCTGGCTAGGCATACAAGGGCTCAACTCCAACAACCATGCCTAAGGCATCTCATCAAGCTGAAGGCTCACAGCCTACTCTTGCATCTCCACATGATGCTCAACAAACTCTGGCCGGCTCTCTCAACATGAAGTAGCTAGCCCTACTCTAGGGCTTACCAAAAGAAGAGTGTTCAATTCTACCAAACAACTGAGGAAACCACCAACGGATCCAGTCCGTAGGGAACACTGCTTGCTGCACCCTTAACTACAGGGTTCCGGCTTACTGGCTACAACAACCACACTTCACAGAAGCACAAAGATGCCTCATCAATCTCCTTGAAGGCTACCAACTTTGCAACCACTCTCTGGGCAACCAAATAATCTATCAAGGCTCAAGATCAACACTTGAGCTACCCAGGCTAGTCCACACGGGGACCTGCTCCACAAACATCTACATCAGCATAACCACAGCTAACTCCTCTCTTGGAGTGGCATTCCAAGGCAAAGCACCTCCACCCTCTCACTAGGGGAAAAACATCAACTGGGCCATAGTTGGCCTATGGGAGTCCAATCTCTACCTCCCTCTGGAACGATGTCCCAGGGCATCCGAATCTACCTGGATACCACAAGAAGCCACAACATACATCACACACTGCGGAAAGTTGGCATGATGGCGCTCTAAACCCAAACCAATAACGAGTCAGAACCTGCTCGTCTCCGCTCCACAACACTACACAAGGCATACACTAGATGACAGGTATTGTAAATTCTTAACCCTTTTTCAACAACAAATAGAAAACTTAGGCGTACTGATGGATATCCAGTCTTTGGTGATCATGGGAAAAATGACCTACAACAAAAGGTCAATCTACAGAATCTATGACTCTGAGCTCTGATACCAACTGTAAGGACCCGACCCGAATGGGGTTCTAAATAGGCCATTACCTCAATGCATGCATACAAATCTACCGAAAATTTGCAAGATTTTGTTTGGATTCTAAGTAAAAACTAAAACATGAAAACATCCATTTAAAAATCAACATAAATTCCTGAAACCTGTCCCTGTTTCCAAGCACCTGTTCCAAGACAAATACATTTCCAAAACATACTCTGATCAGAGATTTATTTAAAACATACAAGCTTCGCAATAGTTACAACAATGCTAGAATCCGGAAATACATTCAGAAAACTCAGAGTTGAACAACGGGTTTCCATGATCGCAGCTCCCCCTCCAGCCATCCGGTCTCGCACCATGGTTACCTGTGGAAAACCACATAATAAGGGTGAGTAACGAATTACTCAGTAAGAATCCCCAACCGGGGTACAATACGATATACATGGTCATCTCGATGAGCGTATGCAAGCTATGAATATAAACACAGAATAGAGCACATAGCTTAGCCCACACTTGGGCCTCGGATGCCAACTCAGGGTCATAGTCCGGAAATCAATCACCACATCCACACAATACACAAGTCGCCTTATACGAGAAATAAGTCCGTCCTCACTGCCTCTTCATCGCCGAAGAAAGGTACACACAGCTCAAGATCCCGAGGAGCTCTCGGTGGCCGTACCAGAATGAGCGTAAACATGCACCGCGTGCTACTACAGACCATGGGGGGTGCCGGGTCTAGAGGCAAGCTGCCTATGTCCAGTCACCACGCCTAACTAAATCTTTGGATCGGTGTCACTGACATAGGGGTGTGAGACCTGGACACGTAAACTATGTCAGCCTGAACCACCGCACCTGGGCCAAGGAACGGTCGTGGTAGGCTTATACCAGAAGTCGTCCTTGCCTTAACAGTGCAATCGTCGAGGCTACGGCCGAATCTGGCCGAGGACGTGCCGATCGCCGGACGAGGCGATGCCAAGTCATCATCCCGACGGTTGGGGCATTTAACTCGTCGCCACCACCTCACCCAAGATTGCGGGGCCGACCGCAGGTTAGCTAATCCTCACGGGGTCGAGGACGAAATGACTTGCTCGACGTCCCTGCCATGGATGCAAGGTACTTTATGCAACAGGCCCGGATGATGCTATCTACCTGCAATTCTAACCTGCCCTAGCAAACAGCAAACAATTCCATAAAATCCAAGATGTGCTCAATAAGAATACAACGAGCCTAGCATGATACTACGAAGCAAGGAACAGATACGAGCATGCTAGAAAGGAACAACCTAGCACGGATTAACATGAGAATTAAATCAGGAAAATCATGCTAATCGGGAATTCAGAGTAGAGAACCTAGCTACACATGTCAATAAACACAAACATGCAATCAATCAGCAATCGCATAATATATCGCAGGGTCCACACAACTCCGGTAAGAAATCCTTACCTTGGTTGGGGACGATTTGACACGAAAACCTAGGTGGCGAACGAACCTGAACTAGCTATCGAGAACCTATCAATCACAACAAAAATCACACAATAGGCCTAAATATAAGAAAATAAACGAGGCTCAGCTCGGGAGCAACTCACGAGGCGCGACGAACGCACGAACGGGCGATTGCACGAACAGGCGCAAAGAACGGGCGGGCGGCGCCTGGGCGCAGAAATGGGCGTCTTTGGGCGCTGGGAGCGAGCTACTCATGGACGAAGCAGGCGTTGGCGATGCGGCTCGGGCTGGCGGCGCGGCGGCCGCATGCGCGCCGCGGACGCGAGTGGCACTGGGCGACGCTGCACGACTTGGCGAGTAGGGGCTCTGGCGACGCGATGCGGCTGGGCGCTGAGGCGAGCTTCTACGCGCGTGCGACCGGGCGAACAGGGGCGAACAGAGTTCTGGAGAAAACAAGCTCGATTCCGGGCGATTGGAGAGGATTCGACGCGCGATTTGCTGCTGGACCACTTCCCCTTGGCTGGCCGCACGAAACCTACAAGCCACTCGCTTCAATTCGGCCGGCAAGGAAGAAATCGAAAACAGGGGAGAACGGGGAAGAATTGGGGGAGAAGAAGAAGAAGAAGAGAAGAGAACATGTACCTGCTGCTCGGAACAAGAAAAACGACCTTGAAAAAAAGAAGAAGCTCGGTTGAACTGGGGTCGGCAAAGGAGAATCGCGAGAGGGAGCTCGGGTCGGTCGAGGAAGAAAAGAGAAGGAAGAAGAAGGCTCTCGGGCGGGCTGGCCTTTTAAACCAAACGCCTTCGAAAACACGCATATGTATTAGATGGTGCGCTTAGAATCGCAAAGACGCTCAGTGGCTCGGCTGGCAGCGCCCTCCGCCTAGCACGCGACACGTCCTTGGCTCGAATCTCACGCGACGCGCTATTTAATTCCCTATTTATTTTTACCTTTTCCCAAGCCCAAATGTCTTCACCAAAATTCCCGATCCCATTCAAATCGACTCATAATTTTTCCGGCAATTAACAATTACATAACCGGCCCTGTCGGCCAGACCCAAAATTACCAAAATGCCCCTAGGCCTCCTGGGAAGACCGGGATGAAATTTCCGGGTCGTTACAGTTAGCTAATCCCTCATGGGGTCCAGGGATTGAATGACTTGCTCGACGTCCCTGCCATGGATACAAGGTACTTTAGGCATCAGGCCCGGATGATGCTATCTACCTGCAACTCTAACATGCCCTAGCAATCAGCAAACAAATCCATAAAATCCAATACGTGCTCAATAAGAATACAACGAGCCAAGCATGATACTACGAAGCAAGGAACAGATACGAGCATGCCAGAAAGGAACAATCTAGCATGGATTAACATGAGAATAAATCAGGAGAATCACTTGACGCGCTATTTAATTCCCTATTTATTTTTACCTTTTCCCAAGCTCAAATGTCTTCACCAAAATTCCCGATCCCATTCAAATCGACTCATAATTTTTCCGGCAATTAACAATTACATAACCAGCCATCGCTTACCTGACCCAAAATTACCAAAATGCCCCCTGGGCCTCGGGAAGACCGGGATGAAATTTCCGGGCCGTTACAATATTCCCCCCTTATAAGACTTTCGTCCTCGAAAGTCACTTAAGATTGGAACAGCTCGGGATACTGCAATCTCATCTCATCCTCCCGCTCCCAAGTGGCTTCCTCTAAACTCTGACTCCTCCACTGAACCTTTACCAACCGGATTTCACGATTACGCAGTGTCTTTGTCTCAAAAGCAAGAATCCCCACTGGCTTCTCCTCGAAGCTCAATCCTCATTCAGCTGCAAAGGCTCAAAATCACCAATGTGCGACGGGTCCGACACGTGCTGTCTCAACATCGACACATGAAAAACAATGTGCACTGCCGACAATGACGGAGGCAAGGCTAATCGATAAGCAACCTTGCCGATCCTCAGAATCTCAAATGGACCAACAACACGGGGACTCAGCTTTCCACGCTTGCCAAACCTCAAAACACCTCGCATCGGTGCGACCTTTAGGAATACGTGTTGACCAATCTCAAACTCCAAATCCCGACGCCGAACATCGGCATAAGTCTTCTGTCTGCTTTGGGCTGTCAACATACGATCTCTAATCTTCTGCACGGCACCATTGGTCAACTTCAGCAACTCGGGACCCAAAACCTGCCTATCACCAACCTCTTCCTAGAACACAGGAGATCGGCAACGCTTACCATACAAGGCTTCGAATTGAGCCATGAGATCGTCGATCGTAATCGTTGTTATATGCAAACTCCATCGAATCTGAATCTGGTCCCAACTGCTCGGGAAATCCAACACACAAGCCCTCGAATCACGGTCAGACACAATCCTCACAGGCACACCGTGATAACGAACAATCTGTTCCAAAAAAAACTGCGCCCACTGTTCCACGGTATAAGTGTCTCTACCGGGAATGAAGTGTGCGCTCTTAGTCAATCGATCGACTATTACCCAAATTTGAGAGAACTTCCTCGAAGTCCTCGGCAAATCAGAAATAAAGTCCATGGAGATCTCTTCCCATTTCCACTGAGGTATACTCGTATTTTGCAATAAATGGTGGTCTCTGCCTGGGTGCCTTCACTTGCTGACAAGTGAGACATCGACTGAAAAATTCAGCAATATCTCTTTTCATACCCATCCACCAGAATGTCTGCTTAAGATCTTGATACATCTTGGTACCCCCGGGGTGCCAAGCAAACGGAGAACTGTGGGCCTCTGAGAGCAACTCTGTTCGCAATCCTGCGACATCCGGAACACACAACCGGCCTCTGACGTCGTCGTCACCATATCGTGAATACACAAAGTCAAAATCTCCATCGGCACTAACTCGTCAAATAATCTCTTAAGTGCGGGGTCACTCAGCTGACTATCAATAATCCATTGTCTAATCGATGGCTGGACTATCAATCGAGCTACTGGCAAAGAACCTCACCCAACAACATCGCAATCTCGGCCGCTCGAACTCTCTCTCGTAATCTGGTGGGAACTCAACAACACCATGAGTGCGACGTCTTCCTACTCGAGCATCGGCTACAACATTGGCTTTACCCGGATGGTACAGAATCTCGCGATCATAATCTTTCACTAACTCTAACCATCTCCTCTGTCTCATATTCAGACTTCTTACGAGTAAATAGATACTTGAGGCTCGGTGATCGGTAAACATCCGGATCCTCTCACCATACGGGTAATGCCTCCAAATCTTGATTGCAAACACCATCGCCGCCAACTCCATATCATGAGTCGGATAGTTCTCGCTCATATGGCTTGGTGACCGGAAGCATAAGCAATGACCTTCCCGTCTTTGCATCAACACACAACCCAACCCGAACTTGGAAGCATCAGCTGCCAAAACCACGAAACCACACTGTCCCCCGGATCGACAACACCGTGTCTTGAAGTCAAACTGAGCTTGAGCCTGGCAAAGCTCTCATCACACCTACCGTCCCAAACAAACTCGACACCCTTCCTCGTCAGACGAGTGAGGGGCGAGGCTATGGCGGAAAAGTCCTTAACAAACCGACGGTAGTAACCTGCCAAACCCAGAAAGCAACGGCTCCTACGAGCAGACAACCGAAGAACAGGGAGCTCCACTTACACTCACTGTCTTGCTCCACTAAAGCAACAAGATCAAAATCTCACGGGGTAGCAACAGGGGTTCACCACGGACTGAACCTCCAAATACCAACGGGGCAACTCTCAACTTTCCTGGAACAGGAGGACAATCAACAGGGCACGAACCATTCGCCCCACGAGCAAACTGACTTCTAGAAATTCCAATCCACACCTTGGTCAATCACCAAGCATCAACTTGTTCCCACACCGGAACCAATCCGGACTCTACTCTAAACAATTATTAACTTGCTAGGCTACCAAGACTGCCAGCAATTCCCCCGAGGCTACGAACTACACGGCTCCAGCTTGCCAACTACAACTCACTACTTGGCCTGACTGAGCTCTAGAGAGGCTCTCCACAACCTAGGGTTCTTCGACAACCCTCGACACCCATCGCCAACTAGCGCGCTCATACCAACCGCTCGCGCGCACAACAACAACTCCTTTTTCCAGCAACACAACCATGCTTGCCAACTCCAACTCCTTGGGAACCAAGAGGACCCGAAACGCTACTGAATGCGTCATCCTCCTACTCAGACCTCAACCACAACATAACTCCTACCCAAGGAGGGATCTGAACAACTCTCTCAGCCATGACGATCAACAAGAAGATCCGCCAACCAAGCTTAGGTCCACTTAACAAATCTTACCTAAGCAACATCCTGATACCACGAGCATGGTATCTTTACCCTCCTCACTAAAGCCTTACAACATCCACCTGGAGTCCAACTTTTCCAAGAACTGAGCACCAGATCCCCATGCAAACCCTACATGGATCTGAAACTCTCGCCACAGAACGAACCACACCAAACACACTTGTGTGCACAACTCTCAACCTTCACTTAACGATCCAAGACTAACAAATGCTTTTCCCAAAAGCAACACTAGCTCCTGGCAGAGATACAACCAATCAACGGAACACCCAAAGTTCCATCTCCACACGATGCTCGAAGCTGTGGCATCCTTGCTCTACCAAGGCATAACCATGCCAAACCAAATTTACTTTACACCAAGCCTCTACCAAGGGTGCTTACCCATAAGGCATCCAACTCCTCTCACAAGGCATCCCACTCACCTCATAGGCATCCAACTCATGGTCCCTCAACTGGACCCAACTTGCTTCTACGATGCTCAACTCTCCGGAGATTTAGGCACTCGAAGGTAGTTGACCGCACTACCAACCACAAAGATCTTTTGGCCTTAACACTAGCGTGAGATGCACGCGCACTAATGTTGGCTTTTTGGCCCTATCTCAAATTAATTAATTAATATTTTGATGATAACAAACTTGATATTATTTACTAATAATTTTGATGTTTTAAGATGTCAACAGTGTAGTGCTCGAAACAAGGATTCCAACGCAATTTGAATTACTCAAATCAGAGTTGAAACGAAGAAGTTATTGACAAAACAAGTTTGAACGAGAAAATCCCGAGACGGTGACGTGGCAGCTGAGTGTACATCGTGGGCTATTTAGAAGTTGACATGTGGAGTTTTGGATGAGTGACAAATGACAAATGGTGGCTTTTGGTAGTTTTGAAAATAAAATGAAAATAAAAGAAAAAGAAAAGGAAAAAGAAATTTAAAAAAAAAAAAAAAAAAATTATATATATTTATATATATTCCAACGGTAAAAAAAAAAAAAAAAAATCAGAACAGGTCAATGACCGTTCTGATTTGTTTTGAATATATATATATATATAATAATAATAATAATAATAATAATAATAATAATATTTTATATATATTATTTATTATTTTAATTTTTAACTTTTTACTTTTTAACTTTTAACCTTTTTATCTTTTTACTTCTTTTAACTTTTAATCTCCACCATTCATTTTATATTTTATATATCCAATGACTCAAATTAAATTTTGTCTTTTACCCCATTTCCCTCTCTTTTTAAACTCAATCTTCTTCTCCAAAATGACAACACAACTTTTATTATTCAATCCTCCAAAAATCAAAAGCTCCATTGTTGCTCTCTCCAAGCTCTCAACCTTTTCTTTTAGATTTTATTCTTGAGAGACATTGTATTGTGAGGATTTGGTTGTGTGAGATAAAATTTGTATATCCACTCTTTTGAGAGAGTTGTAAAGTGTGTTCCAAAAAAAAAAATTTATACTTTGTAACGGTTTGATCTTGATCCGTGGAAAAGATCGAGTTTGCTCTTGAACTCGTAAAAGGAGCGGTTTACGGTTGGACTCTAATCCGTGGAAAGAGTTAAGCAAAAAGGTTTTTCAAAATCCCAGAGGCGCTTGGGTAGTGGAGTAGGCTTGCCGAACCACTATAAATCACGGTGTCATCTTCTCTAACTCTTTCCTATTTACTTTTGAAATAATTTTTAGTATTGTCTTTCATGCTTTAATCCGTATTGCTTTAAATCAAATTGGTTTTACATAATCTTTATCAATCTTGTGTGGTGCATTATTGTTTTTTTTATCACTTGTAAAAAGTTTGATATTTAGAATATATATCTTAAGCTTAATTAGGAAAATTTGTGTAAAACCCTATTCACCCCCCCTCTAGGGTTGTCATACCGATCCAACAATTGGTATCAGAGCCAAGTTGCTCTTCTAGATTTTTAATATAAACTTTATTGTTTGAGCTTTATGGCAAACCTTGTAGGAAGTGGTATTAATGAAGGACAATCATCCTCTAGGCCTCCTTACTTTGATGGGTCAAATTATGGTTATTGGAAAATTAGAATGATGATATATTTGAAATCCATTGACTATAAGTTGTGGTTTAATGTTATTAAAGGTCCCAATATTCTCACGAAAAAGGTTAATGATAAAGATGTGCCTAAATTAGAAGATGAATGTGATGAAGATGAATTGAAAAAGCTTGCTTTTAATGCTAGAACTATGAACTATTTATATTGTGCCTTAAGTTGTGATGAGTTCAATAGAGTATCTATGTGTTCTTCGGCTAAAGAAATTTGGGATATTCTTGAAGTGACATATGAAGGAACAAGTCAAGTTAAAGAAACAAAAATTAGCATGCTTGTTCATAATTATGAATTGTTCAAGATGAATGAAAATGAATCTATTACCGGTTTACTAGATTTACTAACATCACAAATTCTTTGAAGGGCCTTGGAAAAGAATATAGTACATCCGAAAATGTTAGGAAAATTCTTAGGTGTCTACCAAAGAATTGGGAAGCAAAGGTGACGGCAATACAAGAAGCAAAGGATCTCACCAAACTCTCTTTGGAGGAACTTATTGGTTCTCTCATGACACATGAGATTACCATAAAAGAGAATGTGGAAGATGAGTCCAAAAAGAAGAAGAGTATTGCTTTAAAGTCTATCACCTTAGAAGTTGACTCCGAAGATGAAGATGTTCTTGATGAAGATGATATTGCATATTTTTCACGTAAGTATAAAAACTTCATCAAGAGGAAGAAACAATTCAAAAAGAACTTTTCCATCCAAAGAGAATCAAAAGGAGAAAAGAACAAGAAGGATGAGGTAATATGTTATGAATGCAAGAAACCGGGTCATATAAGAACGGATTGTCCACTCCTCAAATCATCCAAGAAATTCAAGAAGAAAGCAACGAAGGCTACTTGGGATGATAGTGATGAAAGTGAAAGTGGAAGTGATGAAGAAGTAGCAAATTTTTGCTTCATGGCTCATAGTGACAAAGGTGATGAACAAGATGATGAGGTAACTCAGAATCCCCTTCTTATGATGAATTATTTGAAACTTTTGAAAACATGCAAAATGACTTAGAAAAGCTTGGTTCAAAATATAATGTGCTTAGAAAGAAATATAATACTCTTACTAGTGAAAATAAGACTTTACTTGATGAAATTACTTGCTTAAAATTGCATGAGCATGATATTGTGAAAATTGATAAAATAGATGTCTCTTGTGATGAACATGCTTTAGATTGTGATGAGAAAAATATCTTACTTGATAAAGTTAAATTTCTTGAGCAAGATTGTTGTGAAAAGATAATTTGATTAAGTTGCTCAAAGAAAAGGAATTAAATGTTTTGCATGAACTTGATAGGGCTAATGAGTCTATTAAAAAGTTAACTATAGGTGCCCAAAGATTGGATAAAATAATTGAAGTAGGAAAGTCTTATGGTGATAAAAGAGGTGTAGGTTACATTGATGAAGTTTCTACTCCTTCAACTTCTAAAACTATTTTTGTTAAAGCATCTCCTCTTGTATCTAAACTTAATATTCCTAAAATTGTGTCCAAACATGATAAATCTAGCTTTGTGCCTATATGTCATTATTGTGGTGTTAAAGGTCATATAAGACCTAAGTGTTTTAAATTAAAATATGCTCATACTACTACAAGAAGAAAATTTTTCCAAAAGCAAAGTTTCATAGAAATAATTTCTCAAAGAAAAGTAGAGTACATAATTTTATTATAAGATATAAATCATTGTATAATGTTGTTTGTTTTTCATGTGGCAAGTATGGACATAAATCTTATTCTTGTTACTTGTCTAAATCAAATGTGGTAAATGTGGATGCAAAAGTAAAATGGATTCCAAAGTTTAAAAATGCTAACCTTTTAGGACCCAAACAAATATGGGTACCAAAGGATCAAACTTGAATATTTGTGTCTCAGTAGGTTTGTTTGAAAGCCTCCAAGAAAAATAAATGGTATTTGGATAGTGGTTGCTCAAGGCACATGACGGAGACCAATCCAAGTTTGTCAATCTTTTAAGAAAGGATGGAGGCTTAGTAACTTTTGGTGACAACAAGAAAGGTAAAATAATCGGTAAGGGTAGTATTGGTAATGCTTCTTCTACTTTGATTGAAAATGTACTTTTAGTTGATGGTTTGAAGCATGATTTACTTAGTATTAGTCAATTATGTGATAAAGGATTTAGAGTTATGTTTGATAAAAAGAATTGCATAATTGAAAATGCTAGTGATGGAAAAGTTTTATTTGTTGGAAATAGAGATGAAAATGTGTACACTATTGATTTGAATGATTGTCCTATTAGTGATAAATGTCTTTCGGCTTTACAAAGTGATTCATGGTTATGGCATAGAAGATTAGGACATGCTAGCATGCACTTAATTTCAAATATTTCTAAAAGTTCCTTAGTTAGAGGTCTTCCCAATATTAAATTTGAAAAAGATAGAGTTTGTGATGCTTGTCAAATGGGTAAGCAAACTAAGTCATCTTTCAAATCTAAAAATATGATCTCTACATCTAGACCTCTTCAACTATTACACATGGATTTATTTGGCCCTTCTAGAATTGCTAGTTTTGGAGGGAATTATTATGCTTTTGTGATAGTTGATGATTTTTCAAGATATACTTGGGTTTTAATGCTAAAACATAAAGATAATGCTTTGAAAAGTTTTGCTAGTTTTGCAAAAAGAGTTCAAAATGAAAAGGGGTTTCTCATTTCTAAAATTAGGAGTGATCATGGAGGAGAATTTGATAGCATTGCTTTTGAAAACTTTTGTGAAGAAAATGGTTTTTCTCATAACTTCTCCGCTACAAGAACTCCTCAACAAAATGGTGTAGTTGAAAGGAAAAATCGTACTTTGCAAGAATATGCTAGATCTATGTTGCATGAGTATAATTTGCCTAAGTATTTTTGGGCGGAAGCCGTTAATACCGCTTGTTATGTTTTAAATAGAGTTTTAATTAGACCTTCTTTAGATAAAACTCCTTACGAGCTTTGGCATGAAAAAGTCCCAAATATTGGGTATTTCAAAGTTTTTGGATGCAAATGTTTTATTTTGAACAACAAAGAAAAACTTGGAAAATTTGATTCTAAAACGGATGTTGGTATTTTTCTTGGTTATTTTTCTTCTAGTAAAGCTTATAGAGTTTTCAATAAGAGAACATTAGTTATTGAGGAATCTATGCATGTTGTGTTTGATGAATCTTGTAAAAATATTTCTAATGAGTCTATATGTGGTGATGCCTTAGAAGAAAATTTTGGAGATTTAATTGTTAGTGATAAAGGTAAAGAAATTGCTCCATGTAAAGAAGAAATGAATTTCAACGATAAGAATGAAGAATGTTCTTCATCTATGCCTAAAGAATGGAGGTATGTTTCATCTCATCCCAAAGACTTGATTCTTGGTGATCCCGAACAAGGTGTGAAAACTCGTTCCTCTCTTAATTTATTTAATCATCTTTCTTTTGTTTCTCAAATTGAACCAAAAAGTTTTAAAGATGCCGAAAATGATGAATTTTGGATTTAGCTATGCAAGAAGAGTTAAATCAATTTGAAAGAAACAAAGTTTGGGAATTAGTTCCTAGGCCTTCTAACATTTCTATTATTGGGACTAAATGGGTTTTTAGAAATAAAATGGATGAAAATGGAAATATAATTAGAAATAAAGCCAGACTTGTAGCTCAAGGTTATTGTCAAGAGGAAGGTATAGATTATGAAGAAACTTTTGCACCCGTTGCTAGATTAGAAGCTATTAGAATGTTACTTGCTTTTGCTTCTTATAAGAATTTTATCTTGTATCAAATGGATGTAAAAAGTGCATTTTTAAATGGTTATATTATGGAGGAAGTTTATGTAGTGACCTCCTGGGTTTGAAAGTTTTGATTTGCCTAATCATGTTTATAAGTTGAAAAATGCTCTTTATGGTTTAAAACAAGCTCCAAGAGCTTGGTATGATAGACTTAGCAACTTTCTTCTTAAAAATGATTTTAAAATGGGTAAACTTGATACTACTCTCTTCATCAAGACTAAGGAAAATGATATGCTTTTAGTGCAAATTTATGTAGATGATATTATTTTTGGTTCTACTAATCCTTCTTTGTGTGAAGAATTTTCTAAGTGTATGCATAGTGAGTTTGAAATGAGTATGATGGGAGAACTTAGCTTCTTTCTTGGACTTCAAATCAAACAACTCAAGAATGGTATTTTCATAAGTCAAGAGAAATACACAAAGGATTTGCTCAAAAGATTCAAACTCAATGAAGGTAAAATTGCAAAAACTCCAATGAGCACATCTACCAAACTTGACAAGGATGAAAAAGGTAAATGTGTGGACTTAAAAGCTTATCGAGGTATGATTGGATCTCTTCTTTATTTAACCGCAAGTAGACCCGATATCATGTTTAGTGTATGTCTTTGTGCTAGATTTCAATCTTGTCCTAAGGAATCTCATTTGCATGCCGTGAAAAGAATATTTAAATATTTACTTGGTACTATTGATTTAGGCTTTGTGGTATCCTAGAAATGTTGAATTTAATTTAGTAGGATATTCCGATGCGGATTTTGCGGGAAGTTTACTTGATCGTAAAAGTACTAGTGGAACTTGCCAATTTCTTGGAAGTTCCTTAGTATCTTGGTTTAGCAAAAAGCAAAATTCGGTTGCCTTATCTACTACCGAGGCGGAATATATTGCGGTGGCTAGTTGTTGTGCTCAAATTCTTTGGATGAAACAAACATTATGTGATTTTGGTTTAAAATTTGATAATGTGCCAATATTTTGTGATAATACTAGTGCTATAAATTTGACCAAAAATCCTATACATCATTCAAGAACTAAGCATATTGATATTAGACATCACTTTATTAGAGAGCATGTGCAAAATGGTCATATTATACTTGATTTTGTGAGCTCTAATAATCAATTAGCTTGGATATCTTTACCAAGCCTTTGAATGAAGAGAAGTTTTGCAAAAATAGGCTCGAGCTTGGTATTATTCGTTGTGATACCTCTTAAATTTATATTTTGCTTTAAGGCATATTGTTAGGGGGAGCTATTTTGAAAAGTATGTAATCATGTTTGTAGAGGAAATATTCTTATATTTAGGAGAGCTTTTATATCTTATTTCTTTTGATGATTACAAAGGGGGAGAAGTTCTTTGAAAACAATTTATTTGAAATGTTTGTAACATATCTTATTATTATTGATTATTGATGCATTAATTTAGGGGGAGAATTAATGTGAACTTTATGATGATACTATTGGACACATGTACTCAATTGATTCTTATGGTTTTTCAAGTGATTGTTTTTAGTTGTTTGTCATCATCAAAAGGGGGAGATTGTTGGCTTTTGGCCCTATCTCAAATTAATTAATTAATATTTTGATGATAACAAACTTGATATTATTTACTAATAATTTTGATGTTTTAAGATGTCAACAGTGTAGTGCTCGAAACAAGGATTCCAACGCAATTTGAATTACTCAAATCGGAGTTGAAACGAAGAAGTTATTGACAAAACAAGTTTGAGCGAGAAAATCAGAGAGACGGTGACGTGGCGGTGAGTGTACATCGTGGGCTATTTAGAAGTTGACATGTGGAGTTTTGGATGAGTGACAAATGACAAATGGTGGCTTTTGGTAGTTTTGAAAATAAAATGAAAATAAAAGAAAAAGAAAAGGAAAAAGAAATTTAAAAAAAATATATATATATATATATATATATTTATATATATTCCAACGGTAAAAAAAAAAAAAAAAAAAAAAAAAAAAAAAAAAAAAATCAGAACAGGTCAATGACCGTTCTGATTTGTTTTGAATATATATATATATATATATATATATAATAATAATAATATTTTATATATATTATTTATTATTTTAATTTTTAACTTTTTACTTTTTAACTTTTAACCTTTTTATCTTTTTACTTCTTTTAACTTTTAATCTCCACCATTCATTTTATATTTTATATATCCAATGGCTCAAATTAAATTTTGTCTTTTACCCCATTTCCCTCTCTTTTTAAACTCAATCTTCTTCTCCAAAATGACAACACAACTTTTATTATTCAATCCTCCAAAAATCAAAAGCTCCATTGTTGCTCTCTCCAAGCTCTCAACCTTTTCTTTTAGATTTTATTCTTGAGAGACATTGTATTGTGAGGATTTGGTTGTGTGAGATAAAATTTGTATATCCACTCTTTTGAGAGAGTTGTAAAGTGTGTTCCAAAAAAAAAAATTTATACTTTGTAACGGTTTGATCTTGATCCGTGGAAAAGATCGAGTGCTCTTGAACTCGTAAAAGGAGCGGTTTACGGTTGGACTCTAATCCGTGGAAAGAGTTAAGCAAAAAGGTTTTTCAAAATCCCAGAGGCGCTTGGGTAGTGGAGTAGGCTTGCTGAACCACAATAAATCACGGTGTCATCTTCTCTAACTCTTTCCTATTTACTTTTGAAATAATTTTTAGTATTGTCTTTCATGCTTTAATCCGTATTGCTTTAAATCAAATTGGTTTTACATAATCTTTATCAATCTTGTGTGGTGCATTATTGTTTTTTTTTATCACTTGTAAAAAGTTTGATATTTAGAATATATATCTTAAGCTTAATTAGGAAAATTTGTGTAAAACCCTATTCACCCCCCCTCTAGGGTTGTCATACCGATCCAACAACTAACACTTACCAACCAACAACCAGCTTGACTTACTCAACCTCCAGTAACACTGGGAAAAGGCTTCTTTCGAACATCCCTTCGCTTGAAATCTTTCGATTACCACTGAACTAGCCCTTTTGCACGACCTCCACAGGTGCAACTACCATAAACTGATCCAAGGCTAAAGGAGTACGCTAAACTCCGAACGGCATAGAACCATCTGCTATGCCCAAGCCAAACTCGAGCTGAACAGATTTAGTGCCAAGCGGCACGCCAACCAATGCACCTCAAGTGCCACTACTACCAAATCCACATCTTACTACCAACGGGGCCAACAAAGTCACAACCTCAAGTGACACGAACTCTGGCTCGGCATACAAGGGCTCAACTCCAACAACCATGCCTAAGGCATCTCATCAAGCTGAAGGCTCACAGCCTACTCTTGCATCTTCACATGATGCTTAACAAACTCTGGCCCGCTCTCTCAACATGCAGCAGCTAGCCCTACTCTAGGGCTTACCAAAAGAAGAGTGTTCAATTCTACCAAACAACTGAGGAAACCACCAACGGATCCAAATCCAAGAGGAACATCGCTTCTTTGCACCCTTAACCACTGTGGTTCCGCCATCGGTTGCAAACAACAACACTTTACAGAAGCACTAAGATGCCTCATCAATCTCCTCGAAGGCTACCAACTTTGCAACCACTCTCTGGGCAACCAAATAATCTATCAAGGCTCAAGATCAACACTTGAGCTACCCAGGCTAGTCCACACGGGGACTGCTCCACAAACATCCACTTCAAAGACAACCACGCTAACTTCTCTCTTGGAGTGGCATTCCAAGGCAAAGCACCTCCACCCTCTCACTAGGGGAAAACCATCAATTGGGCCACAATTGGCCTATGGGAGTCCAATCTCTACCTCCCTCTGGAACGATGTCCTTGGGCATCCGAATCTATCTGGATAGCACAACAAGCCACAACATACATCACACTGCTGCGGGAAGTTGGCATGATGGCGCTCTAAACCCAAACCAATAACGAGTCGAAACTCGCTCGTCTCCGCTCCACAACACTACACAAGGCATACACTCGATGATGTGTATTGTAAATTTTTAACCCTTTTTCTTACAACAAAAAGCAAACTTAGGCGTGCACTGATGACCGCTTGAGTGCTAGTGATCATGGGAAAACGACCTACAACAAAAGGTCAAACTCTGAGAATTTATGACTCGAGCTCGATACCAACAATGTAAGGGACCGGCCGAATGGGGCACTAAATGGGCCCTTACCCCAATGCATGCATTCAAAGTAAAGGACATTAAAGCAGACATGATTTGGATTCCAATTAAAACAAAACATTCAAAATAACCCCTTTAAAAACTAGTCAATTTCCCTAGAACCGTCCCCTGTTTCCAAGCACTGTTCCAAGATAAATACATTTCCAAAGTATACTCACGATCAGAGATTTCTTAAAAACCATTCAAAGCCTGTTCGGATACAAAATCTTTGGAATCCACAAAACATTTACAAAACATCCTAGGCCCCGTGTCTGGCTACATGCATTGTGGGAAACCAAACATAAAAAGTCATAATACAAAAATCGAGTTGGAAAGACTGGGCCCCATGATCACGGCTCTGCTTGACCATCTGTCTCGCAACTTGGTTACTCGTGGAAAAACCACAGTAAGGGTGAGTAACGAATTACTCAAGAAGAATCCCCAACCAGGGGGTACAATACGATATACATGGTCATCTCGATGAATGTATGCAAGCTATGAGTATAAACACAGAATAGAGCACATAGCTTAGCCCACACTTGGGCCTCGGATGCCAATTTAAGGTCTTAGTCCGGAATAATATCACCACACATCCAATACATAAGTCGCCTATACGAGAAACAAGTCCGGCCTCGGCTGTCTCTTGTCGACGAAAGGTACACTAGCTCAAGATCCCGAGGAGCTCTCCGTCGCGCTTTGTAATGGCGTAAACATGCACCGCGTGCTCTGCGCACCA
This sequence comes from Sicyos edulis, assembly GCA_036507275.1. Classification (NCBI taxonomy): domain Eukaryota; kingdom Viridiplantae; phylum Streptophyta; class Magnoliopsida; order Cucurbitales; family Cucurbitaceae; genus Sicyos; species Sicyos edulis. The sequence goes on from CM071854.1 coordinate 30,260,020, forward strand.
TGGGGGTGTTGGGTCTAGAGGCAAGCCGCCCATGTCCGATCCACCACGCCTAACTAAATCTTTGGATCGAGTGTCACCGACATAGGGGTGTGAGGCCCGACACGTAAACTATGTTAGCTGAACCACCGCACAGGGCCAAGGAACGTCGTGGTAGGCTTACACCAGGAAGCCGTCCTTGCCTTAACAGGTGGCAATCAGGGGCTACGGCCGAACACGCTGAGGACGTGCCGTCTGCCGGGGACGAGGCGATGCCAAGTCATCATCCCGATGGTTGGGGCATTTAACAGTCTGCCACCCTCACCCAAGATTGCAGGGCCTACCGCTATGGTTAGCTAATCCCTCACGGGGTCCCGGGACGGAATAACTTGCTCGACGTCCCTGCCATGGATGCAAGGTACTTTATGCATCAGGCCCGGATGATGCTATCTACCTGCAATTCTAACCTGCCCTAGCAAACAACAAACAATTCCATAAAATCCAAGACGTGCTCAATAAGAATACAACGAGCCTAGCATGATACTACGAAGCAAGGAACAGATACGAGCATGCTAGAAAGGAACAACCTAGCATGGATTAACATGAGAATTAAATTAGGAAAATCATGCTAATCGGGAATTCAGAGTAGAGAACCTAGCTACACATGTCAATAAACACAAACAAGCAATCAATCAGCAATCGCATAATATATCGCAGGGTCCACACAACTCCGGTAAGAAATCCTTACCTTGGTCGGGGACGATTTGACACGAAAACCTAGGTTGTGAACGAACCCAAACTAGCTATCGAGAACCTATCAATCACAACAAAAATCACACAATAGGCCTAAATATAATAAAATAAACGAGGCTCAGCTCGGGAGCAACTCACGAGGCGCGATTTAACGCACGCGAGGGGCAAAGAATTTGGTTGGGCTGGGCTGACAGGGCGCGAAATGGGCGTCTTTGGGCGCAGCGTGCGACGCGCGCGCGGACGGATTGGCTGGGCGCGAGCTACTCGCGGACGAAAAGGGCATTGGCGATGCGGCTCGGTGGCGCGGCGGCGACGCGCGCTGCGCGACGGAGTGGCATCGGGCGACGCGATGCGGCTGGGCGCTGAGGCGAAGCTCTGCGCGCGCGTCTGGCCAGGCGGCGAGCAACAGAGCAATCTTGGAGAAAACAAGCTCGATTCCGGGCGATTGGAGAGCATTCGACGCGCGATTTTCTGCTGGACCACTTCCCCTTGGCTGGCCGCACGAAACCTACAAGCCACTCGCTTCAATTCGGCCGGCAAGGAAGAAATCGGAAACAGGGGAGAACGGGGAAGAATTGGGGGAGAAGAAGAAGAAGAAGAGAAGAGAACACGTACCTGCTGCTCGGAACAAGGAAAACGACCTTGAAAAGGAGAAGAAGCTCGGTTGAACTGGGGTCGGCGAGGGAGAATCGCGAGAGGGAGCTCGGGTCGGTCGAGGAAGAAAAGAGAAGGAAGAAGAAGGCTCTCGGGCGGGCTGGCCTTTTAAACCAAACGCCTTCGAAAACACGTATATGTATTAGATGGTTCGCTTAGAATCGCAAAGACGCTCAGTGGCTCGGCTGGCAGCGCCTTCCGCCTAGCACGCGACACGTCCTTGGCTCGAATCTCACTCGACGCGCTATTTAATTCCCTATTTATTTTTACCTTTTCCCAAGCCCAAATGTCTTCACCAAAATTCCCGATCCCATTCAAATCGACTCATAATTTTTCCGGCAATTAACAATTACATAACCGACCCTGTCGGCCCGACCCAAAATTACCAAAATGCCCCTGGGCCTCTCGGGAAGACCGGGATGAAATTTCCGGGCCGTTACAGTTAGCTATTCCCTCATGGGGTCCAGGGACGAAATGACTTGTTCGACGTCCCTGCCATGGATACAAGGTACTTTATGCATCAGGCCCGTATGATGCTATCTACCTGCAACTCTAACCTGCCTTAGCAATCAGCAAACAAATCCATAAAATCCAATACGTGCTCAATAAGAATACAACGAGCCTAGCATGATACTACGAAGCAAGGAACAGATACGAGCATGCCAGAAAGGAACAACCTAGCATGGATTAACATGAGAATAAATCAGGACAATCATGCTAACCGGGAATTCAGAACGAGCACCTATTACTAAATATGTCAATAAACACAAACAAGCAATCAATCAGCAATCACATATAATATCGAAGGGTCCACACAACTCCGGTAAGAAATCCTTACCTGGCCGGAAGACCTCTAAACACAAGAAACCTAAGCTGCGATCGAACACGAGCTAGCTTGCGAGAACCTAACAAAAACAACAATAATTACAATCAAAGGCCCAAATATAATAAAACACACGTGGGCTCGGCTGGGAGCAACTCACGAGGCGCTTCGCAGACACGCTGCGAAGCCGATCGCTCAGGCTAAACCTGGTGTGGCGCAGTTTGGCGCTGCACGGCGCTGGGCACACCTGGCGCTGCGACGAGCAAGCCGCTGCAGGCGAGGGAGCGCGACACGGGCTGGGACGAGCGACTCAAACCTAGGCTCGGGCGATCTGGCGCGAAGACACGCGACGAGCGCGGACGCGCGCGATCCGCGCTGGACGGGCGCGTGATCTGGTGGGCTCGCAGATCGGGCGACGCAAACCGTAAGGCGGCGAGGCCTGGCGCGGCGACACGACGGCACGGGCGAGGGCGAGGGCACGCGGCCGGGCGACGGCAACCGCATGCGATGCTCGGCCGGGTGGCGACGCTGGCTGGGTGGGCTTGGCTTGGCTTGGCGGCGCTGGCTCGGCCGGGCTGGCTTGGGCGAGCCAAGGGTCAGACGGGTGGGTGGAGCTAGGGGCTAGGTCGGGGAGAGAGAGAGAGAGAGTGAGAGAAAATTGATTTTGGGAAAAAAAAGGAAAAGAAAAATGGGAAATAAAAAGGGAAAATGGGAAAAAGGGAAAAATGGGATTTTTATCTCATTTTTCCATCCTTATCCACTTTTAAAACCTCAAAATCCCATTTCCCGGCTTCCTCCTTCGAGACCCGACCGAAGCAATCTTTTCCAATAAATCAAACTCACTTAAATCCAACTCCCAAAGCAACACTAAGGGCCCGGGCTCGAATCCCAAAGGAAACACAACCAACCAACACTTTGCCAAAGCCCAAACCACAACCGAGCATCCAACCGACTAGCCCAAACACCTCGGGACTCGCAGCCACCAACAAACAAGCCTCAACAAAGGCAGGAGCTGCCTCGAAGCCCTGAAAATCCACAAATCCTGCCCGGGGAGCAAAAAGACCAAAATACCCCTAAGGAACAAAACAGCTCTAACGGCCCAACCAAACAACCGAATCTTGACCCGAAGGCACCTCGAAAACTGGGATAGAAAACTGGGCTGTTACAATAACAATTTTACAAATTTTCACATTCGGCATATTAAGTTGATTTATAGATAAACATTGTTGTGCCATAAACTTGAAATTCGTGTCCATCTTTATGATGTAGAAATTAATTATTTCATTATTAAGCTATATGTGAATCATCCACGATTCAAATTTTCATTACAAGTACAATTTTTATTTTCTATTTTTTTTATTTTTATAAATGTATTTAAATAGTTACCAAACGTTTTCTTATTTCTAATTTTTTTATTGTTAGATTTATTTTTACCTATTCTTTTGTGGTCAATTAAACTCGAAGAAAACATGCATGATAAAAATTTAGTTAAATTGTTCATGTAAGTTAAGTTTATTCTTCATGTGTATATTTTACAAAATTTTGAAGTAATTAAGTTTTATTACAAAAGAAATGAAAAAGAAGAAGAATGAGGTTATTTTTAAAACCAGAAAGGAAACGAGCGACAAAACATATTCTCGACTATAATTCTATTAAGAATCATTTTATTAGATTATACAAAGTCAAAATATCAATCGACAATACAACTTGTATGAAGAAATAAAAAGTGGTTGTCGAATACAAACTTTCCATTTGATATTCTTTGGGTCCGAAGAGCAACCAAACTGTAATCCTTCCACCGACATGAGTTGGAGGTAATGTTGCTCTGTAAGACCAGCCTCACACGGTGTCCTCCAATTCAAAGGCACTACACTTTGAGCCTTTGCCCAGAATGTAGAGCCACACTAATTACTTGGAATGGGCAGTTGAGCAAAAATACTCTATAGAAACCCTACCAATGGAACGAATGAACCTTCATCCACATTCAAGCCCTCACATGAGTCACAAGCTTGTGTTACCAAGCTCGGCAATTGTCGACATTTCATAGATCCTATTTAAAGAAATTTGCAACTCATTTCATGTACGATGTGGGATTTAACTAATCCTATTATATAATTTTATTTGAGAGTGTTAGGAAATTGATATTCCTCATTTTTCCCTTTGTGAGCTTAGGAATCAAAGTATATTTAGTTTCTATTTCCCCGACTTTAAATTCTTTTTACCATTGTTTTCTTGTACTGTTAAGGAGTTATTTCCTCTGAGTTCTTCGCGTGAGTTTATAGGTTCTCGGTAGCTAGTTCGGGTTCGTTCGCCGCTTAGGATTTCGTGTCAAATTGTCCCCGGCCAAGGTAAGGATTTCTTACCAGAGTTGTGTGGACCCTGCGATATTATATGTGATTTCTGATTGACTGCTTGTTTGTGTTTATTGACATGTGTAGCTAGGTATTCTATTCTGAATTCCCGATTAGCATGATTTCCTGATTTAATTCTCATGTTAATCCATGCTAGGTTGTTCCTTTCTAGCATGCTCGTATCTGTTCCTTAATTCGTAGTATCATGCTAGGCTCGTTGTATTCTTATTGAGCACGTATTGGATTTTATGGATTTGTTTCTTCGATTGCTAGGGCAAAGTTAGAGTTGCGGTAGATAGCATCATCCGGGCCCGATGCATAAAGTTCCTTGCATCCATGGGGGGACGTCGAGCAAGTCATTCCGTCCCTAGACCCGTGAGGATTAGCTAACCCTACCGGTAGGCCCCGCAATCTTGGGTGAGGTGGTGGCGATCGTTAAATGCCCCAACGGTCGGGATGATGACTTGGCATTGCCTCGCCCCCGCGCAGCGGTATGTCCTCGGCATGTTTGGCAAGAGCCCCGATTGCCACTGTTAAGGCAAGGCGGCTTCTGGGTGTAAGCCTACCACGACCCGCTTCCTTGGCCCCAGTGCGGTGGTTCAGCCGACATAGTTTACGTGTCAGTCTCACACCCATATGTCGGTGACACCGATCCAAAGATTTAGTTAGGCGTGGTGATTGGACATGGGCGGCTTGCCTCTAGACCCGGCACCCCATAGTCCGCGCAGAGCACGCGGTACATGCTTACGCTCATTCAGCGCACGACCGGAGAGCTCATCGGGATCTTGGGTCGGTGTACCTTTCGTCGACGATGAGACAAGTGCCGAGGACGGACTTGTTTCTCGTATAGGCGATTTGTGTAGTGGATCGTGTGGTGATATTATTCCGGACTAAGACCTTAAATTGGCATCCGAGGCCCAAGTGTGGGCTAAGCTATGTGCTCTATTCTCGTGTTTATATTCATAGCTTGCATACGCTCATCGAGATGACCATGTATATCGTGATTGTACCCCGGTTGGGGATTCTTCTCGAGTAATTCGTTACTCACCTTTATTCTGTGGTTTTCCACAGGTAATCGTGTGCGCGACAGGATGCCTGAAGGAGGAGCTGTGATCATGGGGCCCAGTCTTCCAACTCTGATTTTTGTATTATGACTCTTTGTGTTTTGTTTTCCCCTGAATGCATGTAGCCGGGCACGGTGCCCTAGGATGTTTTGTAAATATTTGTGGATTCCAGCATTTTGTATCCGAACAGGTTTTGAATGGTTTTGGTAAATCTCGATCGAGTAAACTTTGGAAATGTATTTATCTTGGAGCAGTGCTTGGAAACAGGGGGACAGTTCAGGAAATTGTCTAGTTTTTAAAGGGGTTATTTTGAATGTTTTTGTTTTCATTGGAATCCGAAATCATGTCTGTTTAAATGTCCTTTACTTTGAATGCATGCATTGGGATAAGGCCCATTTAGTGCCCCATTCGGGTCGGTCCCTTACACAACAAGCTTTGCCTCTTCCAATTATTTAAACTATATGATCCAAATTTAAAAAAAAATAATAAATTAGAAATAATATAATTCCATTATATTTTTTAAAAGAAATATAAATACAAAACTTTTTTTTAATCGTTGTGAATTAGTTACACATAAAATTTTGGTAATTATTGGATTGAACTGTATGTATGTTTATTAGAATTATTTTTTTAATTACAAAATTGAGTTGTCGTTCCTATTTTAGGCCAATCCTACAATGTCAATTGTTTTAAGTATATTTAAAACTTGATACTATTTACCATACTTCTTAATTAGTTGTTGTAATTCTTTTCAAAAAGAAAATATAAGTCGTAGAGCAATAACAGTTTTACAAATTTTCACATTCGGCATATTAAGTTGATTTATAGATAAACATAGCTATGCCATAAACTTGAAATTCGTGTCTATCTTTATGATGTAGAAATTAATTATTTCATTATTAAGCTATATGTGGATCATCCACGATTCAAATTTTCATTACAAGTACAATTTTTATTTTCTATTTTTTTTATTTTTATAAATGTATTTAAATAGTTACCAAACGTTTTCTTATTTCTAATTTTTTTATTGTTTGATTTATTTTTACCTATTCTTTTGTGGTCAATTAAACTCGAAGAAAATATGCATGATAAAAATTTAGTTAAATTGTTCATGTAAGTTAAGTTTATTCTTCATGTGTATATTTTACAAAATTTTGAAGTAATTAAGTTTTATTACAAAAGAAATGAAAAGGAAGAAGAATGAGGTTATTTTTAAAACCAGAAAGGAAACGAGCGACAAATCATATTCTCGACTCTAATTCTATTAAGAATCATTTTATTAGATTATACAAAGTCAAAATATCAATCGACAATACAACTTGTATGAAGAAATAAAAGTGGTTGTCGAATCTGAGACTTTCCATTCGATATTCTTTGGGTCCAGAAGAGCAACCAAATCTGTAATCCTTCCACCGACATGAGTAGGAGGTAATGTTGCTCTATAAGACCAGCCTCACACGGTGTCCTCCAATTCAAAGGCACTACACTTTGAGCCTTCGCCTGAATGTAGAGCCACACTCATTACTTGGAATGGGCGGTTGAGCATAAATACTCTATCGAAACCCTACCAATGGAACGAATGAACCTTCATCCACATTCAAGCCCTCACATGAGTCACAAGCTTGTGTTACCAAGCTCGGCAATTGTGGACATTTCATAGATCCTATTTAAAGAAATTTGCAACTCATTTCTCAGACGATGTGGGATTTAACTAATCCTATTATATAATTTTATTTGAGAGTGTTAGGAAATTGATATTCCTCATTTTCCCTTTGTGAGCTTAGGAATCAAAGTATATTTAGTTTCTATTTCCCCGACTTTAAATTCTTTTTACCATTGTTTTCTTATCTTGTTAAGGAGTTATTTCCTCCGAGTTCTTGGCGTGAGTTTATAGAACAACAAGCTTTGCCTCTTCCAATTATTTAAACTATATGATCCAAATTTAAAAAAAAATAATAAATTAGAAATAATATAATTCCATTATATTTTTTAAAAGAAATATAAATACAAAACTTTTTTTTAATCGTTGTGAATTAGTTACACATAAAATTTTGGTAATTAATGGATTGAACTGTATGTATGTTTATTAGAATTATTTTTTTAATTACAAAGTTGAGTTGTCGTTCCTATTTTAGGCCAATCCTACAATGTCAATTGTTTTAAGTATATTTAAAACTTGATACTATTTACCAAACTTCTTAATTAGTTGTTGTAATTCTTTTCAAAAAGAAAATATAAGTCGTAGAGCAATAACAGTTTTACAAATTTTCACATTCGGCATATTAAGTTGATTTATAGATAAACATTGCTATGCCATAAACTTGAAATTCGTGTCCATCTTTATGATGTAGAAATTAATTATTTCATTATTAAACTATATGTGGATCATCCACGATTCAAATTTTCATTACAAGTACAATTTTTATTTTCTATTTTTTTTATTTTTATAAATGTATTTAAATAGTTACCAAACGTTTTCTTATTTCTAATTGTTTTATTGTTTGATTTATTTTTACGTATTCTTTTGTGGTCAATTAAACTCGAAGAAAACATGCATGATAAAAATTTAGTTAAATTGTTCATGTAAGTTAAGTTTATTCTTCATGTGTATATTTTACAAAATTTTGAAGTAATTAAGTTTTATTACAAAAGAAATGAAAAAGAAGAAGAATGAGGTTATTTTTAAAACCAGAAAGGAAACGAGCGACAAAACATATTCTCGACTCTAATTCTATTAAGAATCATTTTATTAGATTATACAAAGTCAAAATATCAAACGACAATACAACTTGTATGAAGAAATAAAAAGTGGTTGTCTAATACAGACTTTCCATTCGATATTCTTTGGGTCCGAAGAGCAACCAAACTGTAATCCTTCCACCGACATGAGTAGGAGGTAATGTTGCTCTGTAAGACCAGCCTCACACGGTGTCCTCCAATTCAAAGGCACTACACTTTGAGCCTTCGCCCAGAATGTAGAGCCACACTCATTACTTGGAATGGGCAGTTGAGCATAAATACTCTATCGAAACCCTACCAATGGAACGAATGAACCTTCATCCACATTCAAGCCCTCACATGAGTCACAAGCTTGTGTTACCAAGCTCGGCAATTGTGGACATTTCATAGATCCTATTTAAAGAAATTTGCAACTCATTTCTGTGACGATGTGGGATTTAACTAATCCTATTATATAATTTTATTTGAGAGTGTTAGGAAATTGATATTCCTCATTTTTCCCTTTGTGAGCTTAGGAATCAAAGTATATTTAGTTTCTATTTCCCCGACTTTAAATTCTTTTTACCATTGTTTTCTTGTCTTTGTTAAGGAGTTATTTCCTCCGAGTTCTTGGCGTGAGTTTATAGAACAACAAGCTTTGCCTCTTCCAATTATTTAAACTATATGATCCAAATTTAAAAAAATATAATAAATTAGAAATAATATAATTCCATTATATTTTTTAAAAGAAATATAAATACAAAACTTTTTTTTAATCGTTGTGAACTAGTTACACATAAAATTTTGGTAATTAATGGATTGAACTGTATGTATGTTTATTAGAATTATTTTTTTAATTACAAAATTGAGTTGTCGTTCCTATTTTAGGCCAATCCTACAATGTCAATTGTTTTAAGTATATTTAAAACTTGATACTATTTACCATACTTCTTAATTAGTTGTTGTAATTCTTTTCAAAAAGAAAATATAAGTCGTAGAGCAATAACAGTTTTACAAATTTTCACATTCGGCATATTAAGTTGATTTATAGATAAACATAGCTATGCCATAAACTTGAAATTCGTGTCCATCTTTATGATGTAGAAATTAATTATTTCATTATTAAGCTATATGTGGATCATCCACGATTCAAATTTTCATTACAAGTACAATTTTTATTTTCTATTTTTTTATTTTTATAAATGTATTTAAATAGTTACCATTCAAATTTTCATTACAAGTACAATTTTTATTTTCTATTTTTTTATTTTTATAAATGTATTTAAATAGTTACCAAACGTTTTCTTATTTCTAATTTTTTTATTGTTTGATTTATTTTTACCTATTCTTTTGTGGTCAATTAAACTCGAAGAAAACATGCATGATAAAAATTTAGTTAAATTGTTCATGTAAGTTAAGTTTATTCTTCATGTGTATATTTTACAAAATTTTGAAGTAATTAAGTTTTATTACAAAAGAAATGAAAAAGAAGAAGAATGAGGTTATTTTTAAAACCAGAAAGGAAACGAGCGACAAAAAATATTCTCGACTCTAATTCTATTAAGAATCATTTTATTAGATTATACAAAGTCAAAATATCAATCGACAATACAACTTGTATGAAGAAATAAAAAGTGGTTGTCGAATACAGACTTTCCATTTGATATTCTTTTCGGTCAGAAGAGCAACCAAAGCTGTAATCCTTCCACCGACATGAGTAGGAGGTAATGTTGCTCTGTAAGACCAGCCTCACACGGTGTCCTCCAATTCAAAGGCACTACACTTTGAGCCTTCGCCTGAATGTAGAGCCACACTCATTACTTGGAATGGGCGGTTGAGCATAAATACTCTATCGAAACCCTACCAATGGAACGAATGAACCTTCATCCACATTCAAGCCCTCACATGAGTCACAAGCTTGTGTTACCAAGCTCGGCAATTGTGGACATTTCATAGATCCTATTTAAAGAAATTTGCAACTCATTTCCTGTACGATGTGGGATTTAACTAATCCTATTATATAATTTTATTTGAGAGTGTTAGGAAATTGATATTCCTCATTTTTCCCTTTGTGAGCTTAGGAATCAAAGTATATTTAGTTTTTATTTCCCCGACTTTAAATTCTTTTTACCATTGTTTTCTTATCTTTATTAAGGAGTTATTTCCTCTGAGTTCTTCGCGTGAGTTTATAGAACAACAAGCTTTACCTCTTCCAATTATTTAAACAACATGATCCAAATTTAAAAAAAATAATAAATTAGAAATAATATAATTCCATTATATTTTTTAAAACAAATATAAATACAAAACTTTTTTTTAATCGTTGTGAATTAGTTACACATAAAATTTTGGTAATTAATGGATTGAACTGTATGTATGTTTATTAGAATTATTTTTTTAATTACAAAATTGAGTTGTCGTTCCTATTTTAGGCCAATCCTACAATGTCAATTGTTTTAAGTATATTTAAAACTTGATACTATTTACCATACTTCTTAATTAGTTGTTGTAATTCTTTTCAAAAAGAAAATATAAGTCGTAGAGCAATAACAGTTTTACAAATTTTCACATTCGGCATATTAAGTTGATTTATAGATAAACATAGCTATGCCATAAACTTGAAATTCGTGTCCATCTTTATGATGTAGAAATTAATTATTTCATTATTAAGCTATATGTGGATCATCCACGATTCAAATTTTCATTACAAGTACAATTTTTATTTTCTATTTTTTTTATTTTTATAAATGTATTTAAATAGTTACCAAACGTTTTCTTATTTCTAATTTTTTTATTGTTTGATTTATTTTTACCTATTCTTTTGTGGTCAATTAAACTCGAAGAAAACATGTATGATAAAAATTTAGTTAAATTGTTCATGTAAGTTAAGTTTATTCTTCATGTGTATATTTTACAAAATTTTGAAGTAATTAAGTTTTATTACAAAAGAAATGAAAAAGAAGAAGAATGAGGTTATTTTTAAAACCAGAAAGGAAACGAGCGACAAAACATATTCTCGACTCTAATTCTATTAAGAATCATTTTATTAGATTATACAAAGTCAAAATATCAATCGACAATACAACTTGTATGAAGAAATAAAAAGTGGTTGTCGAATCTGAGACTTTCCATTTGATATTCTTTGGGTCCGAAGAGAAACCAAACTGTAATCCTTCCACCGACATGAGTAGGAGGTAATGTTGCTCTGTAAGACCAGCCTCACACGGTGTCCTCCAATTCAAAGGCACTACACTTTGAGCCTTCGCCCAGAATGTAGAGCCACACTCATTACTTGGAATGGGCAGTTGAGCATAAATACTCTATCGAAACCCTACCAATGGAACGAATGAACCTTCATCCACATTCTAGCCCTGTAACGGCCTAGTTTTCTATTCCAGTTTTCGAGGTGCCTTCGGGTCAAGATTCAGTTGTTTGGTTGGGCCGTTAGAGCTGTTTTGTTCCTTAGGGGTATTTTGGTGTTTTGGCTCTCCGTGCAGGATTTGTGGTTTTTCAGGCTTCGAGGTAGCTCCTGCCTTTGTCGAGGCTGGTTTGTTATTGCTTGCGAGTCCCGAGATGTTTGGGCGAGTCGTTTGGGAGTTCGGTTGTGATTTGGGTTTTTGGGCAAAGTGTTGGTTGGTTGTGTGATTCTTTTGGGATTCGAGCCCGAGCCCTTAGTGTTGCTTTGGGAGTTGAATTTAAGTGAGTTTGATTGATTGGAAAAGATTGCTTCGGTCGGGTCTCGAAGGAGGAAGTCGGGAAATGGGATTTTGAGGTTTTAAGTGGATAAGGATGGAAAATGGAATTAAAATCCCATTTTTCCCTTTTATTTCCCATTTTTCCTTTTTATTTCCCTTTTTCTTTTATTTTTTTTCCCAAAATCAATTTTTTTTTTCTCTCTCTCTCTCTCTCTCTCTCTCTCTCCCCGAGCCCCCCACCTAGCCTAGCCCTTGGCCTGCCCCCTAGCCCGAGCCGGCCTCGCCCGCCCCGAGTCCCGCTCGCCCGGCCCGATCCTCGCTCGCCGAAAGCTAGCCCGAGCCAGCCGCGCGCCGCCGCCTCGCCAGCCAGTCGCCTCGGCCGGCGCGCGCGCCGCATCGCCAAGAACCGAGCCCGTCGCACCAGATCAGCCCAAGCAGACGCCCAGATCTGCCCGCAGCCGCCGTCGCGTTGTGTCGCCAGATCGCGCGCCTCGCCCTCGCTCGGTCTCGTCCGATCCGTGCCGTCCCTGCCGAGCAGCGCCGCGTCGCCCAATGCTGAGCTCGCCGTGTCCGCGCCGCACGCTCAGCATCCGTGAGCCCCATTCGTGCCCCCAGTAGCGTGTCCGCACACAAGTAGTGATCGCGGCAGCGCCGCACCCAGCGCCTTGCACCTGCGCCCCAGGCCGCCCGGCCACCCAAATTTTAAGAAATGCCCGTCTGGTGCGGCTCGTTTCGTGTGTCCGTCGCGCCTCGTGAGTTGCTCCCGAGCTGAGCCCTATTTGATTTATTATATTTGGGCATTTTGATTGTAATTATTGTTGTTTTTGTTAGGTTCTCGCTAGCTAGCTCTGGGTTCGATCGCGACTTAGGTTTCTTGTGTTTAGAGATCTTAGGCTGTAAGGATTTCTTACCGGAGTTGTGTGGACCTGCGATATATTATGTGATTGCTTGATTGTATGCTTGTTTGTGTTTATTGACATGTTTGGTGATAAGTGCTCTATTCTCGAATTCCGATCGCATGATTTCTGTGTTGTTTCTCATGTTAGTCCATGCTAGGTTGTTCCTTTTCTCGCATGCTCGTATCATCCTTGCTTCGTAGTATCATGCTAGGCTCGTTGTATTCTTATTGAGCACGTATTGGATTTTATGAAATTGTTTGTTGGATTGTTAAGGAAGGTTAGAGTTGCGGGTAGATAGCATCATCGGGGCCGGATGCATAAAGTACCTTGCATCCATGGCGTGGACGTCGAGGCAGTGCTCGTCCCTGGACCCCGTGAGGATTAGCTAACCCTACCCAGAGGCCCCGCAATCTTGGGTGAGGGTGGCGGATCGTTAAATGCCCCAAGCGGTCGGGATGATGACTTGGCATTGCCTCGCCCCCGGCGATCGGCACGTCCTCAGCGTGTTCGGCCGTAGCCCTTGATTGCCACCTGTTAAGGTAAGGACGGCTTCCTAGTGTAAGCCTACCACGACACGTTCTTTAGCCCCAGGTGCGGTGGTTCAGGCAGACATAGTTTACGTGTCCAGGTCTCACACCCCTATGTCAGTGACACCGATCCAAAGAATTAGTTAGGCGTGGTGACTGGACATGGGCAGCTTGCCACTAGACCCGGCACCCCTCATAGTTCTGCGATGAGCATGCGATGCATGTTTACGCTCATTTACAACACGACCAGAAGAGCTCCTCGGGATCTTGAGCTAGTGTACTTTTTCGTCGACGATGAGGCAAGTGAGGTGGGACTTGTTTCTCGTATAGGGTGACTTGTGTATTGTGTGGATGTGGTGATTGATTTCCGGACTAAGACCCTAAGATGGCATCCGAGGCCCAAGTGTGGGCTAAGCTATGTGCTCTATTCTGTGTTTATATTCATAGCTTGCATACGCTCATCGAGATGACCATGTATATCGTATTGTACCCGGTTGGGGATTCTTCTTGAGTAATTCGTTACTCACCCTTATTATGTGGTTTTCCACGAGTAACCATGGTGCGAGACAGGATTGCTGGAGGAGGAGCTGTGATCATGGAAACCCGTTGTTCAACTCTCGAGTCTTATGTTTATGTTTATGATTTAAATGTCCTCCGAATGCGTGTAGTTGGGCACGGAGCCCTAGGGTGTTTTTCTCGAATGTATTTCCGGATTCTAGCATTGTTGTAACTATTGCAAAGCTTGTATGTTTTAAATAAATTTCGATCGAGTATGTTTTGGAAATGTATTTGTCTTGGAATAGGTGCTTGAAACAGAGGGATGGAGTTTGAGGAATTTATGTTAATTTTTAAATGGATGTTTTCATGTTTTAGTTTTTACTTAGAATCCAAACCCCATCTTGCAAATTTTTCAGAGATTTGTATGCATGCATTGAGGTAATGGCCTATTTAGAACCCCATTCGGTCTGGTCTTTACTGATTGGTATCGAGCTCAGAGTCACAGATTCTGTAGATCGACCTTTATTGTAGGTCATTTTTCCCATGATCAGTGACACTCAAGCGATCATCAGTACGCCTAAGTTTACTATTTGTTGTTGAAAAAGGGTTAAGAATTTACAATACACTGTCATCTAGTGTATGCCTTGTGTAGTGTTGTGGAGCGGAGACGAAAGCGAGTTCGACTCGTTGTTGGTTTGGGTTTAGAGCGCCATCATGCCAACTTCCCGCAGTGTGTGATGTATGTTGTGGTTTGTTGAGGTATCCAGATAGATTCGGATGCCCCTGGGACATCGTTCCAGTGGGGAGCAGAGCTCGGACTCCGTAGGCCAATTGTGGGCCCTTGTTGGTTAGTTTTCCCCCAGTGAAAGGGTGGAGGTGCTTTGCCTTGGAGTGCCACTCCAAGAGAGGAGTTAGCTATGGTTGTGCTTATGTGGATGTTTGTGGAGGCAGTCCCGTGTGTGGACCGGCTGGGTAGCTCAAGTGTTGATCTTGAGCCTTAGCAGATTGTTTGATTGCCTAGTGAGTAGCTGCAGAGTTGGCGGCCTTCGAGGAGATTGTTGAGGCATTTTTGTGCTCTGTAAAGTGTTGTTGTTGTTTGCAGCCCGAGCAGCGGAACCCTATGGTTAAGGGTGCAGTGAGTAGTGTTCCTTGATTTGGATCCGTTGGTGGTTTCCTCAGATGTTTGGTAGAGTTGAACACTCTTCTTTTGGTGAGCTCCTGGAGTGGAGCTAGCTGCTGCATGTTGAGAGAGCCGGCCAGAGTTTTGTTGAGCATTATGTGGAGATGCAAGAGTAGGCCGTGAGCGTCCGGTTTGATGAGATGCCATAGTCATGGTTGTTTGAGTTGAGCCCTCGTATGCCTAGTCAGAATTGTTGTCACTTGAGGTAGTGACCTTGTTGGCCCCATCCGTAGTAAAATGTGGATTTGTAATGTGAGCACTTGAGGTGCATTGGTTGGTGTGCCACCTTGGCACTAAGTCTTGTTTGGCTTGAGTTTGGCATGGGCATAACAGGTGGTTCTATGCCGTTCGGAGTTCAGCGTACTCCTTTAGCCTTGGATCCGTTTATGGCAGTGGCACCTGTTTAGGTCGTGCCAGAGGACTAGTGCAGTGGTAGTCGATGGACTACAAGCGAAAGGATGTTCGAGAGGAGCGAGAGCTTTTTCGATGTTCTGTTACCGGAGGTTGAGTAAGTCAGCAGGTTGGCAGTTGGTAAGTGTTGGTGCGCGTGATTCTCGCGCTAGTGTTAAGGCCAAGAGATTTCTTTGTGGTTGGTAGTGCGGTCAACTACCTTTGAGTGCCTAAATCTGAGGAGAGTTGAGCGTTGTAAATGCGAGTTTGGTCCAGCTGAGGGACCATGAGTTGGATGTCGATGAGGCAAGTTGGATGCCTTGTGAGAGGTTTCGGATGCCTTTTTGGGTAAGCACCCTTGGTAGAGGCTTGGTATAAAGTAAATTCGGTTTGGCATTGTTATGCTTTGGTAGAGCAAGGTTGCCTCAGCTTCGAGTATCGTGTGGAGATGGAACTTTTGGTGTTCCTTGGATTGTTTGTATCGCTGCCAGGAGTTAGCGTTGCTTTTTGGAAAAACGCTTGTTAGGCTTGGATCTCTAAAGGAAGGTTGAGAGTTGTGCACACAAGTGTGTTTTGTGTGGTTCGTTCCGTGGCGAGAGTTTCAGATCCATGTAGGGTTTGCTTTGGAGATCTAGTGCTCAGTTTTTGGAGAAGTTGAACTCCAGGTGGATGTTGTAAGGCTTTAGTGAGGTGATAAGGATACCGTGCTCGTGATATCAGGTTATTGCTTAGGCAAGATTTGTTAAGTTGGACCTAAGCTTGGTTGGCGGATCTTTTTGTTGATCGTTGGTTGGAGTTCACTTGGAAACTGAACAAGAGCGGTGGTAGCTAAGCCGCGTGGTTTCTGATCTTCATGGCTAAGAGAGTTGTTCGGATCCTTCCTTGGGTAGAAGTTATGTTGTGGCCGATGCTTTGAGTAGGAGGATGACGCATTCTGTAGCGTTTCGGGTCCTCTTGGTTCCCAAGGAGTTGGAGTTGGCCAGCATGGTTGTGATGCTGGAAATTGGAGTTGTTTGTTCAAGCAGTTGTCTGTTAGATCGTTTCCCAGCAGTGGGTGTGTCGAGGGTTGTCGGAGAACCCTAGGTTGTGGAGAGCCTCTCTAGAGCTCAGTCAGGCCCAGGTAGTGAGTTTCAGTTGGCCAGCTGGAGGCGTGTGGGTCGTAGCCTCGGTTGAGTTGCTAGCAGTCTTGGTACACTAGCAAGCCAGTGTTTGTTTGGAGTAGAGTCTGGATTGGTTCCGGTGTGGTGGCTAGTTGATGCTTGGTGTCGACCAAGGTGTGGTTTGGAGCTGCTAGAGATTAGCTTTGCTCGTGGGACGAATGGTTCGTGTCCAGTTGGTTGTTTTCCTATTTCCAGGATGTCGAGTTGTCCCGTTTGGCATTTGGAGGTTCAGTCTAAGGTGGACCTGTAACGGCCCGGAAATTTCATCCCGGTCTTCCCGGGAGGCCCAGGGGCATTTTGGTAATTTTGGGTCGGGCCGGTTTTGAAATTAAAAATTGCCGGAATAATTGTGAGTCAATTTGAAAAGGATCGGGATTTTTGGTGAAGGAATTTGGGCTTGGGAAAGAGTAAAAATAAATAGGGAATTAAATAGCGCGTCGAGTGAGATTCGAACCAGGGACGTGTCGCGTGCTAGGCAAGGGGCGCTGCCAGCCGAGCCACTGGGCGTGTTTGTTAATCTACGCGCGCGATTTGGTATATATGCCGTGCGTAGTGGGATTTTTGTATAAAAGCAGAATTTCGCCCGATTCTTCCCCATTTCCCTTCTTCTCCTTCGCGTTTCTCCTCACCGACCGGTCTCCCTCTCGCCGACCAGCGACTCGCCGCTTCTCCCTCGACCGATCGATCTCCTCCTGTGAGTTCTCCCTCCCTTTCTCTTCTTTTCTTCTTCTCCTTGAAAATTCGAGTTCTTCACCCCTGCTTCGGGCTTCGCCATTTCCGACCGAGTTGAGGTAATTTGAGGTATGGGTTTTGTGCAGCTAGGGTAGGGGAGTTCGTCATCAAAGAATCGCTCGTCGAATCCCCGTGGATCGCTCAAATTCGGATTTTCTCCATCGCCCCTGTTCGCGCGAAAAAACAGAGCCTGTTCGTCCCGTCGCCGCGCGCAGAAGCAGGGCCTCCGCCGAGCCACGCCGCGCATCGCATCGCCTCGCGCCCGCGCGCCGCCTCGCCAGCTCGTGCCACGCCGCGCGCGCCCGGTAGTGTTGCGCTCGCCTCGCTCGCGCCCGCGTCCTCGCGCGCCGCATTCGCCCAACATCTCGTCGCTCGCGTCAGCGCCAGCAGCGCGCACCAGCAGCGCCAGCTCGCCCATTTACGTGCCCGGCTCGCCCGGCCGGCCGTTCTTGGCGCCCGTTCGTCTGTCGGCTCGTTAAATGCGTTCGTCGTACCTCGTGAGTTGCTCCCGAGCTGAGCCTCATTTATTTTATTATATTTAGGCCTATTGTGTGATTTTTGTTGTGATTGATAGGTTCTCGATAGCTAGTTCGAGATAGTTCGCAGCTAAGGTTTTCGTGCAATCGTCCCCGACCAAGGTAAGGATTTCTTACCGGAGTTGTGTGGACCCTGCGATATTATATGTGATTGCTGATTGATTGCTTGTTTGTGTGTATTGACATATGTAGCTAGGTTCTCTAATCTGAATTCCCGATTAGCATGATTTTTCTGATTTAATTCTCATGTATATCCATGCTAGGCTATTCCTCTCTAGCATGCTCGTATCTGTCCCTTGCTTCGTAGTATCATGCTAGGCTCGTTGTATTCTTATTGAGCACGTATTGGATTTTATGGATTTGTTTGCTGATTGCTAGGGCAGGTTAGAATTGCAGGTAGATAGCATCATCGGGCCCGATGCATAAAGTACCTTGCATCCATGGCGGGGACGTCGAGCAAGTCATTCCGTCCCCTGGACCCGTGAGGGATTAGCTAACCCGAGCGGTAGGCCCCGCAATCTTGGGTGAGGGTGGCGGTGTTAAATGCCCCAACCGTCGGGATGATGACTTGGCATTGCCTCATCCCCGTGATCGGCACGTCCTCGGCGTGTTCGGCCGTAGCCCCGATTGCCACTGTTAAGGTAAGGCGGCTTCGGTGTAAGCCTACCACGACCCGTTTCCTTAGCCTCAGGTGCGGTGGTTCAGGCTGACATAGTTTACGTGTCCAGGTCTCACACCCCTATGTCAGTGACACCGATCCAAAGAATTAGTTAGGCGTGGTGACTGGACATGGGCAGCTTGCCTCTAGACCCGGCACACCCCATGGTCTGCAGTAGCACGCGGTGCATGTTTATGCTCATTACAGCGCCGACCGGAGAGCTCCTCGGGATCTTGAGCCAGTGTACCTTTCGTCGACGATGAGCAGCCGAGGTGGGACTTGTTTCTCGTATAGGGCGACTTATGTATTGGACTGTGTGATGATATTATTCCGGACTAAGACCCTGAGTTGGCATCCGAGGCCCAAGTGTGGGCTAAGCTATGTGCTATATTCCGTGTTTATATTCATAGCTTGCATACGCTCATCGAGATGACCATGTATATCGTATTGTACCCCGGTTGGGGATTCTTCTTGAGTAATTCGTTACTCACCCTTATTCTCGTGGTTTTCCACTGTAATCGTGGTCTTGCGATAGGATGCCTGAAGAAGGAGCTGTGATCATGGGGCCCAGTCTTCCAACTCTGATTTTTGTATTATGACTCTCGTGTGTTTTGTTTTCCCTGAATGCATGTAGTCGGGCACGGAGCCCTAGAATGTTTGTAAATATTTGTGGATTCCAGCATTTTGTATCTGAACAGGTTTTGAATGGCTTTTAGTAAATCTATGATCAGAGTAAACTTTGGAAATGTATTTATCTTGGAGCAGTGCTTGGAAACAGGACGAGTTCCAGGAAATTGTCTAGTTTTTAAAGGAGTTATTTTGAATGTTTTTGTTTTAATTGGAATCCGAAATCATGTCTGTTTAAATGTTCTTTACTTTGAATGCATGCATTCAGGGAAGTCCTTACAAGTAGCCAGTTGTCTGCTTGGAAGTTGAGTTAGGCCTAAGCTTAAAGGAGATGTCCTTTAAGTAGCCAGTTGGATTTTATGAGTTGGGTGGTAGCTTGGAGGCGAGCGTTGCTTGTTATAGTTGGGTTGAGTTCTGCTGAGCAAGCCATTCTCGGGCTTTGTTTCTAGTTGTTGTGCGTTCGCAGTTGGCGTTAGCAGAGCCGCGTTTGAGTGAGTTGGCACGGAGGTGCAGTGGCTTGGTTGGTAAAGCTGTTGAGCTGTTTTCCTCAAGGTGTTGTGCCGCAGAGAGCTGCGTGAAGGTTTAGTCCTTGCTTCCCGAGTTTCCTTGAGAGGAATGTTGGATGTTCCTTGCCTGGCAATGTTCTCCTTGGCCAGTTGTTGGTAGGTTTTCTTTGGAAAGTTTGCGTTCGGCCGATGAGGAGTTCTGGTTTGTTGGTTTAGCCGAGTGGAGTCTGTGCTTGGCCCTTGTCTATTAAAGGTGGCCATAGCTGAAGTTTCAGCTGGTGTGAGTGTTGTTAGCCGTCTGGTGTACCAGGATGGTGCCCCTTGCCTTTGGTTCGGCGTTTTCTCCTTAAGATGGTTGCTTAAGTGTTGTGGTTGTGTTCTAGTTGGAGAAGTTTGGTTTTTGGATCAGTCGCCAGTTGGTGATTCGATTGTTTCTCGTTAAGGCTGTAGTCAAGGTTTGAGGTTTGTTGGTCTCTTGTGTAGTAAGAGTAGGCCGTTTAGTTTTGGAATCTGGAAGGTTCAGTTGTTTGGCCAGTTTGTTGTAGGGTTGAGTTTGTTTGTTGTCAGCTGTGAGCTTCTAGAGGAGTTTTGCCAGTGCGTGGTGTAGAGTTTCAGAGCTTGTGGCCAGTCCTCGAGTCTGCTGAGAGTAGAACCGTTTGAGAGTTGGTGCGAGTTGAGGATGTGGATTGCCGTCTATTTCCCTTCGGAGTTCAGTATATGCCCAGTCTTGGTTGAGTTTGTTTGTGGCAGCCTGGATGGCATAGTGCCCTTGATTTTTGAGAACCCAAGAGGGGTTGTTTTTCGGAGAAGGTTGGCGTTGTTTTAGCCGAGAAGTTTGGTGGGATTGGTTCAGTGGAGTTTTCTGGAGCTGTTTCGTCTTAGGACTTTCGAGGACAAAAGTCTTAAAAGGAGGGAGTATTGTAACGGCCCAGTTTTCTATTCCAGTTTCCGAGGTGCCTTCGGGTCAAGATTCGGTTGTTTGGTTGGGCCGTTAGAGCTGTTTTGTTCCTTAGGGGTATTTTGGTGTTTTGGCTCTCCGTGCAGGATTTGTGGTTTTTCAGGCTTCGAGGTAGCTCCTGCCTTTGTCGAGGCTGGTTTGTTATTGCTTGCGAGTCCCGAGATGTTTGGGCTAGTCGTTTGGGAGTTCGGTTGTGATTTGGGTTTTTGGGCAAAGTGTTGATTGGTTGTGTGATTCTTTTGGGATTCGAGCCCGAGCCCTTAGTGTTGCTTTGGGAGTTGGATTTAAGTGAGTTTGATTGATTGGAAAAGATTGCTTCGGTCGGGTCTCGAAGGAGGAAGCCGGGAAATGGGATTTTGAGGTTTTAAGTGGATAAGGATGGAAAATGGAATTAAAATCCCATTTTTCCCTTTTATTTCCCATTTTTCCTTTTTATTTCCCTATTTCTTTTATTTTTTTTCCCAAAATCAATTTTCTCTCTCTCTCTCTCTCTCTCTCTCTCTCTCTCTCTCTCTCTCTCTCTCTCTCTCTCTCTCTCCCGAGCCCCCACCTAGCCTAGCCCTTTGGCTCTCACATTTCTTAGCCCGAGCCGGCCTCGCCCGACCCAGAGCCCCTGCTCGCGCGAGCTAGCCTGACCCGCGCCGCTCGCCTCGCCAGCCAGTCGCCTCAACCCGAAAGCCGCGCGCATCGCCGCTGGCCGAGCCCGTCGCACCAGATCCGCCCGAGCAGACGCCGTCGCGTCGTGTCGCCAGATCGCGCGCCTCGCCCTCGCTCGGTATCGTCCGCGCCTTGCCGTCCCTGCCGAGTCGCGCCGCGTCGCCCAGTGCCGAGCTCGCCTTGTCCGCACCGCACCCTCAGCGCCGTCGCGCTCCAGCCCGTGCCCGTAGCGTGTCGCGTCTGTGATCGCGCGCGCCGCGCCCAATGCGAGCAGCGCCAGCACGCAAAAGCCTCTATCTCGCCCGTGCAGCTGGCTCGTTCGTGTGTCCATCATGCCTCGTGAGTTGCTCCCGAGCTGAGCCCTGTTTGTTTTATTATATTTGGGCCTTTTGATTGTAATTATTGTTGTTTTTTTTATGTTCTCGCTAGCTAGCTCGGGTTCGATCGCAGCTTAGGTTTCTTGTGTTTAGAGGTCTTCCGGCCAGGTAAGGATTTCTTACCGGAGTTGTGTGGACCCTGCGATATATTATATGATTGCTGATTGTATGCTTGTTTGTGTTTATTGACATGTTTCCTGATAAGTGCTCTATTCTGAATTCCCGACTGGCATGATTTCCTATGTTGTTTCTCATGTTAGTCCATGCTAGGTTGTTCCTTTACGGCATGCTCGCACATTCCTTGCTTCGTAGTATCATGCTAGGCTCGTTGTATTCTAATTGAGCACGTATTGGATTTTATGAAATTGTTTCCTTGATTGTTAAGGCGGGTTAGAGTTGTAGGTAGATAGCATCATCCGGGCCGGATGCATAAAGTACCTTGCATCCTGGCAGGGACGTTGAGACAGGTTTCCGTCCCTGGACTCCGTTAGGGTTTAGCTAACCCGGCCAGGTAGGCCCCCGCAATCTTGGGTGAGGGTGGCGGATGTTAAATGCCCCAGCGGTCGGGATGATGACTTGGCATTGCCTCGCCCCGGCAGTCGGCACGTCCTCAGCGTGTTCGGCGGTAGCCCTTGATTGCCACCTGTTAAGGTAAGGACGGCTTCCTAGTGTAAGCCTACCACGACCCGTTCCTTAGCCCCAAGTGCGGTGGTTCAGGCTGACATAGTTTACATGTCCAAGTCTCACACCCCAATGTCAGTGACACCGATCCAAAGAATTAGTTAGGCGTGGTGACTGGACATGGGCAGCTTGCCACTAGACCCGACACCCCCCATAGTCTGCAGTAGCACGCGGTGCATGTTTACGCTCATTCTGGCGCCTCACAGAAGAGCTCCTCGGGATCTTGAGCTAGTGTACCTTTTCGTCGACGATGAGGCAGTGAGGCGGGACTTGTTTCTCGTATAGAGGCGACTTGTGTATTGTGTGGATGTGGTGATTGATTTTAGGACTAAAACCCTAAGATGGCATCCGAGGCCCAAGTGTGGGCTAAGCTATGTGCTCTATTACGTGTTTATATTCATAGCTTGCATACGCTCATCAAGATGACCATGTATATCGTATTGTACCCGGTTGGGGATTCTTCTTGAGTAATTCGTTACTCACCCTTATTATGTGGTTTTCCACAGGTAACCATGGTGCGAGACAGGATGGTGGAGGAGGAGCCTGTGATCATGGAAACCCGTTGTTCAACTCTGAGTCTTATGTTTATGTTTATGATTTAAATGTCCTCTGAATGCATGTAGTTGGGCACGGAGCCCTAGGTGTGTTTTCGAATGTATTTCCGGATTCTAGCATTGTTGTAACTATTGCAAAGCTTGTATGTTTTAAATAAATCTCTGATCAGAGTGTGTTTTGGAAATGTATTTGTCTTGGAATAGGTGCTTGGAAACTGGGACAGGTTTCAGGAATTTATGTTGATATTTAAATGGATGTTTTCATGTTTTAGTTTTTACTTTGAATCCAAACCCCATCTTGCAAATTTTTCGTAGATTTGTATGCATGCATTGAGGTAATGGCCTATTTAGAACCCCATTGGGTCGGGTCTTTCTGATTGGTATCGAGCTCGAAGTCACAGATTCGTGAGATCGACCTTTTATTGTAGGTCGTTTTTCCCATGATCACCAAAGACTCGGCGGTCATCAGTACGCCTAAGTTTACTATTTGTTGTTGAAAAAGGGTTAAGAATTTACAATACTGTCATCTAGTGTATGCCTTGTGTAGTGTTGTGGAGCGGAGACGAAAGCGAGTTCGACTCGTTGTTGGTTTGGGTTTAGAGCGCCATCATGCCAACTTCCCGCGATGTGTGATGTATGTTGTGGCTTGTTGAGGTATCCGGTAGATTCGGATGCCCCGGGACATCGTTCCGTGGGAGGCGAGCTTGGACTCCGTGAGGCCAATTGTGTGGCCCGGTTGTTGGTTTTTCCCTAGTGAGAGGGTGGAGGTGCTTTGCCTTGGAGTGCCACTCCAAGAGAGGAGTTAGCTATGGTTGTGCTTATGTGGAGGTTTGTGGAGCGGGTCCTCGTGTGGTGGACGACTGGGTAGCTCAAGTGTTGATCTTGAGCCTTAGCAGATTGTTTGATTGCCTAGTGAGTAGCTGCAGAGTTGGCAGCCTTCGAGGAGATTGTTGAGGCATTTTTGTGCTCCTGTAAAGTGTTGTTGTTTGCAGCCAGTAAGCCGGAACCCTATGGTTAAGGGTGTAGTGAGTAGTGTTCCCTTCGGACTGGATCCGTTGGTGGTTTCCTCAGATGTTTGGTAGAGTTGAGCACTCTTCTTTTGGTGAGCTCCTGGAGTGGAGCTAGCTGCTGCATGTTGAGAGAGCCGGCCAGAGTTTTGTTGAGCATCATGTGGAGATGCAAGAGTAGGCCGTGAGCGTCCGGTTTGATGAGATGCCATAGTCATGGTTGTTTGAGTTGAGCCCTCGTATGCCTAGCCAGAATTGTTGTCACTTGAGGTAGTGACCTTGTTGGCCCCATCTGTAGTAAAATGTGGATTTAGTAGCGGTAGCACTTGAGGTGCATTGGTTGGTGTGCCACCTTGGCAATAAGTCTTGTTTGGCTTGAGTTTGGCATGGGCATAGCAGGTGGTTCTATGCCGTTCGGAGTTCAGCGTACTTCTTTAGCCTTGGATCCGTTTATGGCAGTGGCACCTGTTTAGGTCGTGCCAGAGGGCTAGTTCAGTGGTAGTCGATGGACTACAAGTGAAAGGATGTTCGAGAGGAGCCGGAGTGTAACGGCCCGGAAATTTCATCCCGGTCTTCCCGAGAGGCCCAGGGGCATTTTGGTAATTTTGGGTCGGGCCGACAGGGCCGGTTTTGAAATTTTAAATTGCCGAAAAAATTATGAGTCGATTTGAATGGGATCGGGAATTTTGGTGAAGGCTTTTGGGCTTGGAAGAATGTGGAAATAAATAAGGAATTAAATAGCGCATCGAGTGAGATTCGAGCCAGGGACGTGTCGAGTGCTAGGCAGGGGGCGCTGCCAGCCGAGCCACTGGGCGTCTTTGTGCTTCTAAACGCGCCAGCATCGCTATATCCTTGTTTTCGAAGGCGGTTGTTATAAAAGCAGAGCTCGCCCGAAGCTTCTTCTTCCTCGCGATTCTTCTTCGTTTCTCCTTCGACCGACCGGCGATTTCCGGCGATTTCTTCCTTCTCCAGCTCCGATTCAAACGTGGTCGTCTTCCCCAGCTCAAAGGTCGATCCTTTTCCGGGCTGAAGGTAAGATTTTCTTTCTTTCTTCTTCTCTTCTTCGATCCGAGCCCCTACTTCTGGGCTTCGTTTTCCGGCCGTGGTGAAGTGAATTTCTGGATGGTTTGTGTGCAGCTAGTGTAGAGGAGTTCACCATCAAAGAATCGCTCGTCGAATCCCCGTGGATCGCTCGATTTTGGGTTTTCTCCATCGCCCCTGTTTTCGTGCTCTGTCGCTGCGCAGTGCCGCCGAGCCTCACCGCACACCGCGCGCGCGTCCTTGCCAGCTCAGTGTCACGCCCAGCGCCGTCCCAGCTGTGCCGCTTGCCCGCGCGCGCCCTCGCACCTCTGCATCGCTCGCACGCTAGCGTTTGCGTCCGCGCTCAACGCCCTGTTCGTCCGCGCGCAGCTCGCGTCCCAGCCCCCGTCCGCGCCCCAGCGCGCGCACCCAGCGCGCCCACGCGCCCATTTCTGCCCATTTCTCGCCCGGCCCGGCCGTTCTTTGCCGTTCGTGCTGTCATCACTCGTTAAATGCGTTCGTCGCGCCTCGTGAGTTGCTCCCGAGCTGAGCTTTGTTTGTTTTACTATAATTAGGCCTATTGTGTGATTTTTGTTGTGATTGATAGGTTCTCGGTAGCTAGTTCGGGTTCGTTCGCCGCTTAGGATTTCGTGTCAAATTGTCCCCAGCCAAGGTAAGGATTTCTTACCGGAGTTGTGTGGACCTGCGATATTATATGTGATTCTTTGATTGTTCGCTTGTTTGTGTTTATTGACATGTGTAGCTAGGTATTCTATTCGAATTCCCGATTAGCATGATTTCTGATTTAATTCTCATGTTAATCCATGCTAGGTTGTTCCTTTCTAGCATGCTCGTATATCATTCCTTGCTTCGTAGTATCATGCTAGGCTCGTTGTATTCTTATTGAGCACGTATTGGATTTTATGGATTTGTTTTGATTGCTAGGGCGGGTTAGAGTTGCGGGTAGATAGCATCATCCGGGCCCGATGCATAAAGTACCTTGCATCCATGGCGGGGACGTCGAGCAAGTCATTCCGTCCCTGGACCCCGTGAGGGATTAGCTAACCCTACCGGCAGGCCCTGCAATCTTGGGTGAGGCTGGTAGTCTGTTAAATGCCCCAACGGTCGGGATGATGACTTGGCATTGCCTCGTCCCCGGCAGCCGGCATGTCCTCAGCATGTTTGGCAGTAGCCTCTGATTGCCACCTGTTAAGGCAAGGGCGGCTTCACGGTGTAAGCCTACCACGACCCGTTTCCTTGGCCCCAGTGCGGTGGGTACAGTGACATAGTTTACGTGTCGAGTCTCACACCCCTATGTCGGTGACACCGATCCAAAGATTTAGTTAGGCGTGGTGGTGGACATGGGCGACTTGCCTCTAGACCCGGCACCCCATAGTCTGCAGAGTAGCACGCGGTACATGCTTACGCTCATTCTGCGCCGCCGGAGAGCTCATCGGGATCTTGGGCGGTGTACCTTTCGTCGACGATGAAGCGAGGTGAGGGCGGGACTTGTTTCTCGTATAGGGCGATTTGTGTAGTGGAGTGGTGTGTGGTGATATTATTCCGGACTAAGACCTTAAATTGGCATCCGAGGCCCAAGTGTGGGCTAAGCTATGTGACCTATTCTGTGTTTATATTCATAGCTTGCATACGCTCATCGAGATGACCATGTATATCGTATTGTACCACTGGTTGGGGATTCTTCTTGAGTAATTCGTTACTCACCCTTATTACGTGGTTTTCCACGGAGTAATCGTGGTCTTGTGACGAGGATGCCGAAGGAGGGGTGTGATCATGGGGCCCGATCTTCCAACTCGATTTTTGTATTATGACTCTTTGTGTTTTGTTTTCCCCTGAATGCATGTGGCAAGGCACGAGCCCTAGGATGTTTTGTAAATATTTGTGGATTCCGGCATTTTGTATCGAACAGTTTTGAATGGTTTTTAGTAAATCTACGATCGAGTAAACTTTGGAAATGTATTTATCTTGGAGCAGATGCTTGGAAACAGGGATAGGTTCCAGGGAAATTGTCTAGTTTTTAAAGGGGTTATTTTGAATGTTTTTGTTTTAATTGGAATCCGAAATCATGTCTGTTTAAATGTCCTTTACTTTGAATGCATGCATTGGGATAAGGGCCCATTTAGTGCCCCATTCGGTCGGTCCCTTACAGTTGGTATCGAGCTCGAGTCATAAATTGCGTAGTATGACTTTGTTGTTGTAGGTCGTTT
Source organism: Sicyos edulis (assembly GCA_036507275.1). Lineage (NCBI taxonomy): Eukaryota > Viridiplantae > Streptophyta > Magnoliopsida > Cucurbitales > Cucurbitaceae > Sicyos > Sicyos edulis. The sequence goes on from CM071854.1 coordinate 30,287,249, forward strand.
TCCCATGATCACTAGCACTCCAAGCGGTCATCAGTGCGCCTAAGTTTACTATTTGTTGTTAAAAAGGGTTAAGAATTTACAATACTGTCATCTAGTGTATGCCTTGTGTAGTATTGTGGAGCGGAGACCAGCAGGTTCTGACTCGTTATTGGTTTGGGTGTAGATCGCCAACATGCCAGTTACCCGCGCCGGAAGAGAACGCCCGAGAGGATGCCGAGGTGTCGAGGATCGGATCGACACCGCAGGACATCGTCCCAAGCCGAGGATCGATAGCATTCGCTTTGTAGCTCCCCTGTTGAGCCTAGAGTAGGCATTGAGGCGACTGTGCGCCGTGAGACTGCTCCTGGAGCAGAATTTGCTAATTCTATGAGGTCTATGGTGTTCGACCTATTGAATGGCCAGAGGCGAGACCCGTGCTTTGTTGGCGTATGGCGGGAAGAGTCCCGAGCTCGGATCGAGCGGTGACTCGTTTGATTCAAAGAGGCGCAAAGAAGACACCCGCTCCGCAGAGCCAGTGACCTTTGTGGTAGAAGTGGCAGAAGGTGCCGATGAGCTTGGTAAATGGTTGAAGGATTTCGTGAAATGGAACCCTGATAAGTTTGATGCCACAGGTGAGGCTTTAGCAGCAGCTAGATGGATTGCCCATTTGGAGTACACCTTCCTGATTATGGTGTGCCCCGATGTTTAGAGGTCGAGGTGTGCTGCCCACGTGTTAGGAGGCGTAGCTAGATGGTGGTGGGAGTCCACCTTGAGTGAGAGACCAGCTAGGTCTCCACCTGCTACCTGGGAGTTCTTCAAGACGAATTTAAAGCCAAGTACATTAGTGATGAGGCTCAAGAGAAGATGGTAGCGCTTTTCGAGATCTGCAGCAGGTTACGATTCTATAGAGAGAGTAACGAGAGGAAGTTTTTGGAGTATGGTTATTTTGCTCGCGGTGATAGCAACCCCCGAGTTGAAAATTCGGAAGTTCATTTTCAGTCCGAGGCGAGGTGTGTCTCGGGATGTCGAGGCACAGGCCACGACACTTATGCTAGAGTCATTGGTGGCCACTATTTACAACGGAAAGTATCCTATTGAGCGGGGTGTCACCGCTCGGTGCGGCGTCTGTCGGTGTAGTGGGACGAAGAGGAAGTTTGAGTCTGAGAGGAGGCGGCGGCGTCGCCAAGGGCGATTCGAAGCAGGACGGCGTAGGACCGACCCGCCCAGTTCGGCCTCGCCGCGGCGGTCCTAAGCGATTCCCACCGTGCCACTTGTGGGAGAGCCCACCGGAGCTTGTCGGGCCGGGCCTAGGCGGTGTTTTCGATGTGGAAAAAGGGGCATGTGATCCGTTTTCGTGATCGGCCCGGCTATGGCGATTCACTGTGCTGCAGCAGAGAGCGAGTCGGGTGTTCGCTCACGAACCGTCGAGGGTGAGCGTGCGAGATGCCGCTTGATGGCGTGCACGCTTCTTGTTTTGGATCATTGTGCATTTGTCTTGTTTGACTGCGGTTCCTACACGACTCGTTTGTATCTGTATTGTTTCTTTGAGCATGCTAGGTTGAGATTAGAGCCTCTAGGTTTTGAATTATCTGTTGCAACTCCTTCGGGAGTTAATATGTTAGCAAAAGATAAGGTTAAGGATGGCCGGATCGAGATATCCGGAGAGTTGCTGGTAGCTACGCTCATAGTTTTACCCATGAGTGGTTTCGATGTGATTCTTGGTATGGAGTGGTTAGCCGCTAACCATGCATTGATTGACCGCCACGGGGAAGGAAGTAGTGTTCAAAGGCGGCCGGTCGGCCCGACTTCATGTTTCGTGGAGTTCAGGGTGGAGTTTGCCCGCCGATGGTGTCAGCTGTGAAAGCTCGTCGTTTGCTAGCTCATGGAGCTTGGGGCTACCTAGCCAAATTGTGCGGAGAGAGCCGTCCCTCACTGACTATTGATCAAGTGCCGGTTGTGCGGGAGTTTCTTTGGTGTGTTTCTCGAGGAGTTCTGGGGTTGCCCCGAAAAGAGAGGTTGACTTCACAATTGAGCTCGAGCCAGAGACCCTCCCTATCTCGAAGGCTCCGTATCGTATGGCGCCGGCCGAGTTAAAGGCGAATCAAGGTTGCGAGGAGATGTTAGATCAAGGGTTCATCTGTCGAAAGTGTGTCCCTCGTGGGAGCGCCGATGTTGTTTGTGAAGAAAAAGGATGGTTCGATGCGCCTATGCATTGACTATCGTGAGCTTAATAAGGTGTGATGAAGAATAAGTATCCGATTGCCCGTATCGATGATTTGTTCGATCGACCTTCAGGAGCTTCCGTGTTCTCCAAGATAGATTTGAGATCCGTGTATCACCGATTCTGCGGATTAGGGACGCCGACATTCCTAAGGCGGCGTTCGAGTCTAGATATGGGCACTACGAGTTTGGGGTCATGTCGTTTGGGTTGACGAATGCACCGCAGCGTTCATGGACATGATGGATAGGGTGTTCAAAGCATTTTTGGGCGGCCGTCATCGTGTTCATTGGCGATATTCGATCTATTCAAGGACCGGGGAGGATCATGTAGAGCATTTGAGGAAAGTGTTGGCGACCTTGAGGGAAAACCGGCTTTATGCGAAGTTTTCCAAATGTGAGTCTCGTTGGAACAAGTGGCCTTCCTAGGTCACGTAGTCTCGAGAGATGGTATAGCCGTGGATCCTGCAAAGATTGAGGCCGTGAGTTCGTGGGCCAAGCCGACTTGATTCTGAGATACGCAGACTTCCTAGGTTTGGCGAGTTACTACTACTCCGTCGGTTTGTTAAGGACTTTTCCGCCAAAGCCTCTCACCCCTAACTCAAATCGATGAGGAAGGGTGTCGAGTTTGTTTGGGGCGGTAGGTGTGATGAGAGCTTTGCGCAGGCTCAAAGCGCGATTTGACTTCAAGCACGGTGTTGGCGATCCTGAGGGGACAGTGGTTTCGTGGTTTACAGTGATGCTTCCAAGTTCGGGTTGGGTGTGTGTTGATGCAAAGACGGGAAGGTCATTGCTTACGCTTCCCGTCATTTGAAGCCATATGAGCGAACTATCCGACTCATGATATGGAGTTGGCGGCAGATGGTGTTTGCAATGAAGATTTGGAGGCATTACAGTATGGCGAGCGGATCGGATGTTTACCGATCACCGAGCCTCAAGTATCTGTTTACTCGTAAGGAACCGAATATGAGGCGAGAGGAGATGGTTAGAGTTAGTGAAAGATTATGACTGCGAGATTCTGTACCATCGGGTAAAGCCAATGTTGTAGCCGATGCTCTAAGTAGGAAGGCGTCGCACTCGCGGTGTTGTTGAGTTCCCCGCCCGATTCTGAGAGAGAGTTCGAGCGGGTGAGATTGCGATGTTGTTGGGTGAGGTTCTTTGCCGAGTAGCTCGATTGATGATCCGACCATCGATTAGGACAATGGATTATTGATAGTCACCGAGTGACCCCGCACTTAAGAGATTATTTGACAGAGTTAGTCTTGATGGAGATTTTGACTTTATGTATTCACGAGACGGTGGTGCGTCTGAGAGGCGGTTGTGTGTTTGGATGTCGCGAGATTGCGAAGCGAGTTGCTCTCGAGGCCCCACGATTCTCCGTTTGCTTGGCACCCGGGGTACCAAGATGTATCGAGATCTTAAGCGGACATTCGGTGGATGGGTATGAAAAGAGATGTTGCGGAGTTTGTCGATCGATGTCTCACTTGTCAAGACGTGAAGGCACCGGCGAGAGACCGGCCGGTTTGTTGTTGCACTACCGAGTGTACCTCGATGGAAGTGGGAAGAGATCTCCATGGACTTTATTTACGGTTTGCCGAGGACTCGAGGAAGTTCTCTCGCATTTGGGTGATAGTCGATCGATTGACTAAGAGCGCACACTTCATTCCGGTAGAGACACTTATACCGTGGAGCGATGAAAGCGCGATTGTTTTTGGAGCAGATCATTCGTTATCACGGTGTGCTGTGAGGATCGTGTCGACCATGATTCGAGGTTCACTTCTCATTTCTCGGAGAGCGCTCCGAGAAGGGTTTAGGCAACGAGTGAGTGCGATTTAAAGATGACTTTTCACCCTCGAGACCGATGGAGCGGTCGAGAGGGTGGGCATTCTCGAAGATATGTTGAGGGCTTGTGTGTTCGATTTCGGGTAGTTGGGACCGATGCAGATGTATCGATGGAGTTTGCATATAACAACGATTCGGTGGGCGATTGAGATGGCTCCATTCGAGGCTTTGTATGCAGAAGCGTTGCCGATCTCCCGTGTTCAGGAAGAGGTTGGTGATAGGCGCGGTTTTGGGTCCCGAGTTCTGCTGTAGATTGACCAATGGTGCCGTGCGAGAAGATTAGAGCTCGTATGTTGTGGCTCAGAGTGAGCGGCGAGAAAGAGTTACGCCGATGTTTGGCGGCGAGATTTGGAGTTTGAGGTTGGCCAACATGTATTCCTAAAGGTCGCACCGATGCGAGGTGTTTTGAGGTTTGGCAAGCGTGGGGAAGCCGAGTCCCCGTTTTGTTGGTCCGTTTGAGATTACGGAGAGGATAGGCGGTGGTCGCTTATCGATTAGCCTTGCCTCCGTCATTTTCGGCGATGCACGGTGTTTTTCATGTTTCGATGTTGAGAAAGTACGTGCCGGACCCGTCGCACATTGTTGATTTTGAGCCTTTGCAGCTGAATGAGGATTTGAGCTTCGAGGAAAAGCCAGTGGGGATTCTTGCTTTTGAGATAAAGACACTGCGTAATCGTGAAATCCGGCTGGTAAAGGTTCAGTGGAGGAGTCAGAGTTCAGAGGAAGCCACTTGGGAGCGGGAGGATGAGATGAGATTGCAGTATTGGGAGCGGGAGGATGAGATGAGATTGCAGTATCCCGAGCTGTTCCAATCTTAAGTGACTTTCGAGGACGAAAGTCTTATAAGGGGGGAATATTGTAACGGCCCGGAAATTTCATCCCGGTCTTCCCGGGAGGCCCAGGGGCATTTTGGGTCGGGCCGACAGGGCCGGTTTTGAAATTTTAAATTGCCGGAAAAATTATGAGTCGATTTGAATGGGATCGAGAATTTTGGTGAAGGCTTTTGGGCTTGGAAGAATGTGGAAATAAATAAGGAATTAAATAGCGCGTCGAGTGAGATTCGAGCCAGGGACGTGTCGCGTGCTAGGCAGGGGGCGCTGCCAGCCGAGCCACTGGGCGTCTTTGTGCTTCTAAACGCGCCAGCATCGCTATATCCTTGTTTTCGAAGGCGGTTGGTATAAAAGCAGAGCTCGCCCGAAGCTTCTTCTTCCTCGCGATTCTTCTTCGTTTCTCCTTCGACCGACCGGCCATTTCTGGCGATTTCTTCCTTCTCCAGCTCCGATTCGAACGTGGTCGTCTTCCCCAGCTCAAAGGTCGATCCTTTTCCGGGCTGAAGGTAAGCTTTTCTTCCTTTCTTCTTCTCTTCTTCGATCCGAGCCTCTGCTTCCGGTCTTCGTTTTCCGGCCGTGGTGAAGTGAATTTCTGGGATGGTTTGTGTGCGGCTAGTGTAGGGAGTTCACCATCAAAGAATCGCTCGTCGAATCCCCGTGGATCGCTCGATTTTGGGTTTTCTCCATCGCCCCTATTTAAAGTGCTCTGTCGTCGCTGCAGTAGCGATCTGGCGCCGAGCCTCGCCTCACACGCGCGCGTCCTCGCCGGCTCGATGTCACGCCAGCGCCGTCCCGGTGTCCGCGCTTCGCGCGCGCCCTCGCACCTCTGCATCGCTTGCGCGCCCGCGTTCGCGCCCAACGCTTTGTTCGTCCGCGCGCAGCTCGCGCTCCGGCCAAATCCTTGCCTGCCCGCGCCCATTTCTGCGCCCGGCTCGCCAGCCCGGCCGTTCTTTGCCCGTTCGCTGTCGGCTCGGCTGCGTTCGTCGCTTCGCCTCGTGAGTTGCTCCGGTGAGCTTTGTTTGTTTTACTATAATTAGGCCTATTGTGTGATTTTTGTTGTGATTGATAGGTTCTCGGTAGCTAGTTCGGGTTCGTTCGACGCTTAGGATTTCGTGTCAAATTGTCCCCGGCCAAGGTAAGGATTTCTTACAGGAGTTGTGTGGACCTGCGATATTATATGTGATTCTTTGATTGATTGCTTGTTTGTGTTTATTGACATGTCTAGCTAGGTATTCTATTCGAATTCCCGATTAGCATGATTTCTGATTTAATTCTCATGTTAATCCATGCTAGGTTGTTCCTTTCTAGCATGCTCGTATACATTCCTTGCTTCGTAGTATCATGCTAGGCTCGTTGTATTCTTATTGAGCATGTATTGGATTTTATGGATTTGTTTCTTTGATTGCTAGGGCGGAGTTAGAGTTGCGGGTAGATAGCATCATCCGGGCTCGATGCATAAAGTACCTTGCATCCATGGCGCGGGGACGTCGAGCAAGTCATTCCGTCCCTGGACCCCGTGAGGATTAGCTAACCCTACGGTGAGGCCCCGCAATCTTGGGTGAGGGTGGCGATCTGTTAAATGCCCCAGCGGTCGGGATGATGACTTGGCATTGCCTCGCCCCCGGCGGCGGCATGTCCTCGGCATGTTTGGCGGTAGCCAGCGATTGCCACTGTTAAGGCAAGGGCGGCTTCTGGTGTAAGCCTACCACGACCCGTTCCTTAGCCCAGTGCGGTGGTTGGCCGACATAGTTTACGTGTCAGTCTCACACCCCTATGTCGGTGACACCGATCCAAAGATTTAGTTAGGCGTGGTGATTGGACATGGGCGACTTGCCTCTAGACCGGCAAGACCCCATAGTCTCTGATGTACGCGGTGCATGCTTACGCTCATTACAACGCGCCGACCAGGAGAGCTCCTCGGGATCTTGAGCTAGTGCACCTTTCATTCGACGATGAGAGCAGCCGAGGCCGGGACTAGTTTCTCGTATAGGGCGACTTGTGTATTGTGTGGATGTGGTGATTGATTTCCGGACTAAGACCCACGAGTTGGCATCCGAGGCCCAAGTGTGGGCTAAGCTATGTGCTCTATTCGTGTTTATATTCATAGCTTGCATACGCTCATCGAGATGACCATGTATATCGTATTGTACCCGGTTGGGGATTCTTACGAGTACTTCGTTACTCACCCTTATTCTCGTGGTTTTCCACAGGTAATCGTGGTGCGCGACAGGATGCCTGAAGGAGGAGCTGTGATCATGGGTCCCAGTCTTCCAACTCTGATTTTTGTATTATGACTCTTTGTGTTTTGTTTTCCCCTGAATGCATGTAGCAGAGACACGAGCCCTAGGATGTTTTGAAAATATTTGTGGATTCCAGCATTTTGTATCCGAATGAGTTTTGAATGGTTTTTAGTAAATCTCGATCGAGTAAACTTTGGAAATGTATTTATCTTGGAATAGGTGCTTGGAAACAGGGACAGGTTCTAGGGAAATTGTCTAGTTTTTAAAGGGGTTATTTTGAATGTTTTTGTTTTAATTGGAATCCGAAATCATGTCTGTTTAAATGTCAATTACTTTGAATGCATGCATTGGGATAAGGGCCCATTTAGTTCCTCATTCGGGTCGGTCCCTTACACGGAGCCTTTTTCCAGTGTTACTGGAGGTTGAGTAAATCAGCAGGTTGGCAGTTGGTAAGTGTTGGTGCGCGTGATTCTCGCGCTACTGTTAAGGCCAAGAGATTTCTTTGTGGTTGGTAGTGCGGTCAACTACCTTCGAGTGCCTAAATCTGAGGAGAGTTAAGCATTGTAAATGCGAGTTTGGTCCAGCTGAGGAACCATGAGTTGGATGTCGTTGAGGCGAGTTGGATGCCTTGTGAGAGGTTTCAGATGCCTTTTTGGGTAAGCACCCTTGGTAGAGGCTTGGTATAAAGTAAGTTCGGTGTCCTCCAATTCAAAGGCACTACACTTTGAGCCTTCGCCCAGAATGTAGAGCCACACTCATTACTTGGAATGGGCAGTTGAGCATAAATACTCTATCGAAACCCTACCAATGGAACGAATGAACCTTCATCCACATTCAAGCCCTCACGTGAGTCACAAGCTTGTGTTACCAAGCTCGGCAATTGTGGACATTTCATAGATCCTATTTAAAGAAATTTGCAACTCATTTCCTGTACGATGTGGGATTTAACTAATCCTATTATATAATTTTATTTGAGAGTGTTAGGAAATTGATATTCCTCATTTTTCCCTTTATGAGCTTAGGAATCAAAGTATATTTAGTTTCTATTTCCCCGACTTTAAATTCTTTTTACCATTGTTTTCTTGTAATTGTTAAGGAGTTATTCTCCTCTGAGTTCTTGGCGTGAGTTTATAGAACAACAAGCTTTGCCTCTTCCAATTATTTAAACTATATGATCCAAATTTAAAAAAAAATAATAAATTAGAAATAATATAATTCCATTATATTTTTTAAAAGAAATATAAATACAAAACTTTTTTTTAATCGTTGTGAATTAGTTACACATAAAATTTTGGTAATTAATGGATTGAACTGTATGTATGTTTATTAGAATTATTTTTTAATTACAAAATTGAGTTGTCGTTCCTATTTTAGGCCAATCCTACAATGTCAATTGTTTTAAGTATATTTAAAACTTGATACTATTTACCATACTTCTTAATTAGTTGTTGTAATTCTTTTCAAAAAGAAAATATAAGTCGTATAGCAATAATGATTTTACAAATTTTCACATTCGGCATATTAAGTTGATTTATAGATAAACATTGCTATGCCATAAACTTGAAATTCGTGTCCATCTTTATGATGTAGAAATTAATTATTTCATTATTAAGCTATATGTGGATCATCCACGATTCAAATTTTCATTACAAGTACAATTTTTATTTTCTATTTTTTTATTTTTATAAATGTATTTAAATAGTTACCAAACGCTTTCTTATTTCTAATTTTTTATTGTTTGATTTATTTTTACCTATTCTTTTGTGGTCAATTAAACTCAGAAGAAAACATGCATGATAAAAATTTTGTTAAATTGTTCATGTAAGTTAAGTTTATTTTTCATGTGTATATTTTACAAAATTTAGAAGTAATTAAGTTTTATTACAAAAGAAATGAAAAAGAAGAAGAATGAGGTTATTTTTAAAACGAGAGAAAGGAAACGAGCGACAAAACATATTCTCGACTCTAATTCTATTAAGAATCATTTTATTAGATTATACAAAGTCAAAATATCAATCGACAATACAACTTGTATGAAGAAATAAAAAGTGGTTGTCGAATCTGGACTTTCCATTTGATATTCTTTGGGTCAGAAGAGCAACCAAAGCTGTAATCCTTCCACCGACATGAGTAGGAGGTAATGTTGCTCTGTAAGACCAGCCTCACACAGTGTCCTCCAATTCAAAGGCACTACACTTTGAGCCTTCGCCCGAATGTAGAGCCACACTCATTACTTGGAATGGGCGGTTGAGCATAAATACTCTATCGAAACCCTACCAATGGAACGAATGAACCTTCATCCACATTCAAGCCCTCACGTGAGTCACAAGCTTGTGTTACCAAGCTCGGCAATTGTGGACATTTCATAGATCCTATTAAAAGAAATTTGCAACTCATTTCCTGTACGATGTGGGATTTAACTAATCCTATTATATAATTTTATTTGAGAGTGTTAGGAAATTGATATTCCTCATTTTTTCCCTTTGTGAGCTTAGGAATCAAAGTATATTTAGTTTCTATTTCCCGACTTTAAATTCTTTTTACCATTGTTTTCTTGTCTTTGTTAGGAGTTATTTCCTCTGAGTTCTTCGCGTGAGTTTATAGAACAACAAGCTTTGCCTCTTCCAATTATTTAAACTATATGATCCAAATTTAAAAAAAAATAATAAATTAGAAATAATATAATTCCATTATATTTTTTAAAAGAAATATGAATACAAAACTTTTTTTTAATCGTTGTGAATTAGTTACACATAAAATTTTGGTAATTAATGGATTGAACTGTATGTATGTTTATTAGAATTACTTTTTTAATTACAAAATTGAGTTGTCGTTCCTATTTTAGGCCAATCCTACAATGTCAATTGTTTTAAGTATATTTAAAACTTGATACTATTTACCATACTTCTTAATTAGTTGTTGTAATTCTTTTCAAAAAGAAAATATAAGTGGTAGAGCAATAACAGTTTTACAAATTTTCACATTCGGCATATTAAGTTGATTTATAGATAAACATTGCTATGCCATAAACTTGAAATTCGTGTCCATCTTTATGATGTAGAAATTAATTATTTCATTATTAAGCTATATGTGGATCATCCACGAATTAAATTTTCATTACAAGTACAATTTTTATTTTCTATTTTTTTTATTTTTATAAATGTATTTAAATAGTTACCAAACGTTTTCTTATTTCTAATTTTTTTATTGTTTGATTTATTTTTACCTAATCTTTTGTGGTCAATTAAACTCGAAGAAAACATGCATGATAAAAATTTTGTTAAATTGTTCATGTAAGTTAAGTTTATTCTTCATGTGTATATTTTACAAAATTTAGAAGTAATTAAGTTTTATTACAAAAGAAATGAAAAAGAAGAAGAATGAGGTTATTTTTAAAACCAGAAAGGAAACGAGCGACAAAACATATTCTCGACTCTAATTCTATTAAGAATCATTTTATTAGATTATACAAAGTCAAAATATCAATCGACAATACAACTTGTATGAAGAAATAAAAAGTGGTTGTCGAATACTGGACTTTCCATTTTATATTCTTTGGGTCCGAAGAGCAACCAAACTGTAATCCTTCCACCGACATGAGTAGGAGGTAATGTTGCTCTGTAAGACCAGCCTCACACGGTGTCCTCCAATTCAAAGGCACTACACTTTGAGCCTTCGCCCAGAATGTAGAGCCACACTCATTACTTGGAATGGGCAGTTGAGCATAAATACTCTATCGAAACCCTACCAATGGAACGAATGAACCTTCATCCACATTCAAGCCCTCACGTGAGTCACAAGCTTGTGTTACCAAGCTCGGCAATTGTGGACATTTCATAGATCCTATTAAAAGAAATTTGCAACTCATTTCCTGTACGATGTGGGATTTAACTAATCCTATTATATAATTTTATTTGAGAGTGTTAGGAAATTGATATTCCTCATTTTTCCCTTTGTGAGCTTAGGAATCAAAGTATATTTAGTTTCTATTTCCCCGACTTTAAATTCTTTTTACCATTGTTTTCTTGTCTTTGTTAAGGAGTTATTTCCTCCGAGTTCTTGGCGTGAGTTTATAGAACAACAAGCTTTGCCTCTTCCAATTATTTAAACTATATGATCCAAATTTAAAAAAAAATAATAAATTAGAAATAATATAATTCCATTATATTTTTTAAAAGAAATATAAATACAAAACTTTTTTTTAATCGTTGTGAATTAGTTACACATAAAATTTTGGTAATTAATGGATTGAACTGTATGTATGTTTATTAGAATTATTTTTTTAATTACAAAATTGAGTTGTCGTTCCTATTTTAGGCCAATCCTACAATGTCAATTGTTTTAAGTATATTTAAAACTTAATACTATTTACCATACTTCTTAATTAGTTGTTGTAATTCTTTTCAAAAAGAAAATATAAGTCGTAGAGCAATAACAGTTTTACAAATTTTCACATTCGGCATATTAAGTTGATTTATAGATAAACATTGCTATGCCATAAACTTGAAATTCGTGTCCATCTTTATGATGTAGAAATTAATTATTTCATTATTAAGCTATATGTGGATCATCCACGATTCAAATTTTCATTACAAGTACAATTTTTATTTTCTATTTTTTTTATTTTTATAAATGTATTTAAATAGTTACCAAACGCTTTCTTATTTCTAATTTTTTTATTGTTTGATTTATTTTTACCTATTCTTTTGTGGTCAATTAAACTCGAAGAAAACATGCATGATAAAAATTTTGTTAAATTGTTCATGTAAGTTAAGTTTATTCTTCATGTGTATATTTTACAAAATTTAGAAGTAATTAAGTTTTATTACAAAAGAAATGAAAAAGAAGAAGAATGAGGTTATTTTTAAAACCAGAAAGGAAATGAGCGACAAAACATATTCTCGACTCTAATTCTATTAAGAATCATTTTATTAGATTATACAAAGTCAAAATATCAATCGACAATACAACTTGTATGAAGAAATAAAAAGTGGTTGTCGAATACAGACTTTCCATTTGATATTCTTTGGGTCCGAAGAGCAACCAAACTGTAATCCTTCCACCGACATGAGTAGGAGGTAATGTTGCTCTGTAAGACCCAGCCTCACACGGTGTCCTCCAATTCAAAGGCACTACACTTTGAGCCTTCGCCCGAGAATGTAGAGCCACACTCATTACTTGGAATGGGCGGTTGAGCATAAATACTCTATCGAAACCCTACCAATGGAGCGAATGAACCTTCATCCACATTCAAGCCCTCACGTGAGTCACAAGCTTGTGTTACCAAGCTCGGCAATTGTGGACATTTCATAGATCCTATTAAAAGAAATTTGCAACTCATTTCACAGACGATGTGGGATTTAACTAATCCTATTATATAATTTTATTTGAGAGTGTTAGGAAATTGATATTCCTCATTTTTCCCTTTGTGAGCTTAGGAATCAAAGTATATTTAGTTTCTATTTCCCCGACTTTAAATTCTTTTTACCATTGTTTTCTTGTCTTTGTTAAGGAGTTATTTCCTCTGAGTTCTTCGCGTGAGTTTATAGAACAACAAGCTTTGCCTCTTCCAATTATTTAAACTATATGATCCAAATTTAAAAAAAAATAATAAATTAGAAATAATATAATTCCATTATATTTTTTAAAAGAAATATAAATACAAAACTTTTTTTTAATCGTTGTGAATTAGTTACACATAAAATTTTGGTAATTAATGGATTGAACTGTATGTATGTTTATTAGAATTATTTTTTTAATTACAAAATTGAGTTGTCGTTCCTATTTTAGGCCAATCCTACAATGTCAATTGTTTTAAGTATATTTAAAACTTAATACTATTTACCATACTTCTTAATTAGTTGTTGTAATTCTTTTCAAAAAGAAAATATAAGTCGTAGAGCAATAATGATTTTACAAATTTTCACATTCGGCATATTAAGTTGATTTATAGATAAACATTGCTATGCCATAAACTTGAAATTCGTGTCCATCTTTATGATGTAGAAATTAATTATTTCATTATTAAGCTATATGTGGATCATCCACGATTCAAATTTTCATTACAAGTACAATTTTTATTTTCTATTTTTTTTATTTTTATAAATGTATTTAAATAGTTACCAAACGCTTTCTTATTTCTAATTTTTTATTGTTTGATTTATTTTTACCTATTCTTTTGTGGTCAATTAAACTCGAAGAAAACATGCATGATAAAAATTTTGTTAAATTGTTCATGTAAGTTAAGTTTATTCTTCATGTGTATATTTTACAAAATTTAGAAGTAATTAAGTTTTATTACAAAAGAAATGAAAAAGAAGAAGAATGAGGTTATTTTTAAAACCAGAAAGGAAATGAGCGACAAAACATATTCTCGACTCTAATTCTATTAAGAATCATTTTATTAGATTATACAAAGTCAAAATATCAATCGACAATACAACTTGTATGAAGAAATAAAAAGTGGTTGTCGAATACAGACTTTCCATTTGATATTCTTTGGGTCCGAAGAGCAACCAAAGCTGTAATCCTTCCCACCGACATGAGTAGGAGGTAATGTTGCTCTGTAAGACCAGCCTCACACAGTGTCCTCCAATTCAAAGGCACTACACTTTGAGCCTTCGCCCAGAATGTAGAGCCACACTCATTACTTGGAATGGGCAGTTGAGCATAAATACTATATCGAAACCCTACCAATGGAACGAATGAACCTTCATCCACATTCAAGCCCTCACGTGAGTCACAAGCTTGTGTTACCAAGCTCGGCAATTGTGGACATTTCATAGATCCTATTTAAAGAAATTTGCAACTCATTTCTCAGACGATGTGGGATTTAACTAATCCTATTATATAATTTTATTTGAGAGTGTTAGGAAATTGATATTCCTCATTTTTCCCTTTGTGAGCTTAGGAATCAAAGTATATTTAGTTTCTATTTCCCCGACTTTAAATTCTTTTTACCATTGTTTTCTTGTACTGTTAAGGAGTTATTTCCTCTGAGTTCTTCGCGTGAGTTTATAGAACAACAAGCTTTGCCTCTTCCAATTATTTAAACTATATGATCCAAATTTAAAAAAAAATAATAAATTATAAATAATATAATTCCATTATATTTTTTAAAAGAAATATAAATACAAAACTTTTTTTTAATCGTTGTGAATTAGTTACACGTAAAATTTTGGGAATTAATGGATTGAACTGTATGTATGTTTATTAGAATTATTTTTTTAATTACAAAATTGAGTTGTCGTTCCTATTTTAGGCCAATTCTACAATGACAATTGTTTTAAGTATATTTAAAACTTGATACTATTTACCATACTTCTTAATTAGTTGTTGTAATTCTTTTCAAAAAGAAAATATAAGTCGTAGAGCAATAACAGTTTTACAAATTTTCACATTCGGCATATTAAGTTGATTTATAGATAAACATTGCTATGCCATAAACTTGAAATTCGTGTCCATCTTTATGATGTAGAAATTAATTATTTCATTATTAAGCTATATGTGGATCATCCACGATTCAAATTTTCATTACAAGTACAATTTTTATTTTCTATTTTTTTTTTATTTTTATAAATGTATTTAAATAGTTCTTAAACGTTTTCTTATTTCTAATTTTTTTATTGTTTGATTTATTTTTACCTATTCTTTTGTGGTCAATTAAACTCGAAGAAAACATGCATGATAAAATTTTTGTTAAATTGTTCATGTAAGTTAAGTTTATTCTTCATGTGTATATTTTACAAAATTTAGAAGTAATTAAGTTTTATTACAAAAGAAATGAACAAGAAGAAGAATGAGGTTATTTTTAAAACCAGAAAGGAAAGGAGCGACAAAACATATTCTCGACTCTAATTCTATTAAGAATCATTTTATTAGATTATACAAAGTCAAAATATCAATCGACAATACAACTTGTATGAAGAAATAAAAAGAGGTTGTCGAATACAGAATTTCCATTTGATATTCTTTGGGTCCGAAGAGCAACCAAACTGTAATCCTTCCACCGACATGAGTAGGAGGTAATGTTGCTCTGTAAGACCAGCCTCACACAGTGTCCTCCAATTCAAAGGCACTACACTTTGAGCCTTCGCCCAGAATGTAGAGCCACACTCATTACTTGGAATCGGCAGTTGAGCATAAATACTCTATCGAAACCCTACCAATGGAACGAATGAACCTTCATCCACATTCAAGCCCTCACGTGAGTCACAAGCTTGTGTTACCAAGCTCGGCAATTGTGGACATTTCATAGATCCTATTTAAAGAAATTTGCAACTCATTTCTGTCAGACGATGTGGGATTTAACTAATCCTATTATATAATTTTATTTGAGAGTGTTAGGAAATTGATATTCCTCATTTTTCCCTTTGTGAGCTTAGGAATCAAAGTATATTTAGTTTCTATTTCCCCGACTTTAAATTCTTTTTACCATTGTTTTCTTGTACTGTTAAGGAGTTATTTCCTCTGAGTTCTTCGCGTGAGTTTATAGAACAACAAGCTTTACCTCTTCCAATTATTTAAACTATATGATCCAAATTTAAAAAAAAAATAATAAATTAGAAATAATATAATTCCATTATATTTTTTAAAAGAAATATAAATACAAAACTTTTTTTTAATCGTTGTGAATTAGTTACACATAAAATTTTGGTAATTAATGGATTGAACTGTATGTATGTTTATTAGAATTATTTTTTTAATTACAAAATTGAGTTGTCGTTCCTATTTTAGGCCAATCCTACAATGTCAATTGTTTTAAGTATATTTAAAACTTGATACTATTTACCATACTTCTTAATTAGTTGTTGTAATTCTTTTCAAAAAGAAAATATAAGTCGTGAGAGCAATAATAGATTTCACAAATTTTCACATTCGGCATATTAAGTTGATTTATAGATAAACATTGCTATGCCATAAACTTGAAATTCGTGTCCATCTTTATGATGTAGAAATTAATTATTTCATTATTAAGCTATATGTGGATCATCCACGATTCAAATTTTCATTACAAGTACAATTTTTATTTTCTATTTTTTTTTTTATAAATGTATTTAAATAGTTACCAAACGTTTTCTTATTTCTAATTTTTTATTGTTTGATTTATTTTTACCTATTCTTTTGTGGTCAATTAAACTCAAGAAAACATGCATGATAAAAATTTTGTTAAATTGTTCATGTAAGTTAAGTTTATTCTTCATGTGTATATTTTACAAAATTTAGAAGTAATTAAGTTTTATTACAAAAGAAATGAAAAAGAAGAAGAATGAGGTTATTTTTAAAACTGAGAAAGGAAACGAGCGACAAAACATATTCTCGACTCTAATTCTATTAAGAATCATTTTATTAGATTATACAAAGTCAAAATATCAATCGACAATACAACTTGTATGAAGAAATAAAAAGTGGTTGTCGAATACTGAGACTTTCCATTTGATATTCTTTGGGTCAGAAGAGCAACCAAACCGTAATCCTTCCACCGACATGAGTAGGAGGTAATGTTGCTCAGTAAGACCAGCCTCACACAGTGTCCTCCAATTCAAAGGCACTACACTTTGAGCCTTCGCCCGAATGTAGAGCCACACTCATTACTTGGAATGGGCGGTTGAGCATAAATACTCTATCGAAACCCTACCAATGGAACGAATGAACCTTCATCCACATTCAAGCCCTCACGTGAGTCACAAGCTTGTGTTACCAAGCTCGGCAATTGTGGACATTTCATAGATCCTATTTAAAGAAATTTGCAACTCATTTCTGTCACGATGTGGGATTTAACTAATCCTATTATATAATTTTATTTGAGAGTGTTAGGAAATTGATATTCCTCGCTTTTCCCTTTGTGAGCTTAGGAATCAAAGTATATTTAGTTTCTATTTCCCGACTTTAAATTCTTTTTACCATTGTTTTCTTGTCTTTGTTAAGGAGTTATTTCCTCTGAGTTCTTCGCGTGAGTTTATAGAACAACAAGCTTTGCCTCTTCCAATTATTTAAACTATATGATCCAAATTTAAAAAAAAATAATAAATTAGAAATAATATAATTCCATTATATTTTTTAAAAGAAATATAAATACAAAACTTTTTTTAATCGTTGTGAATTAGTTACACATAAAATTTTGGTAATTAATGGATTGAACTGTATGTATGTTTATTAGAATTATTTTTTAATTACAAAATTGAGTTGTCGTTCCTATTTTAGGCCAATCCTACAATGTCAATTGTTTTAAGTATATTTAAAACTTGATACTATTTACCATACTTCTTAATTAGTTGTTGTAATTCTTTTCAAAAAGAAAATATAAGTCGTAGAGAGCAATAACAGATTTTACAAATTTTCACATTCGGCATATTAAGTTGATTTATAGATAAACATTGGTATGCCATAAACTTGAAATTCGTGTCCATCTTTATGATGTAGAAATTAATTATTTCATTATTAAGCTATATGTGGATCATCCACGATTCAAATTTTCATTACAAGTACAATTTTTATTTTCTATTTTTTTTATTTTTATAAATGTATTTAAATAGTTACCAAACGTTTTCTTATTTCTAATTTTTTTATTGTTTGATTTATTTTTACCTATTCTTTTGTGGTCAATTAAACTCGAAGAAAACATGCATGATAAAAATTTAGTTAAATTGTTCAGGTAAGTTAAGTTTATTCTTCATGTGTATATTTTACAAAATTTTGAAGTGATTAAGTTTTATTACAAAAGAAATGAAAAGGAAGAAGAATGAGGTTATTTTTAAAACCAGAAAGGAAACGAGCACAAAACATATTCTCGACTCTAATTCTATTAAGAATCATTTTATTAGATTATACAAAGTCAAAATATCAATCGACAATACAACTTGTATGAAGAAATAATAAGTGGTTGTCGAATACAGACTTTCCATTTGATATTCTTTGGGTCCGAAGAGCAACCAAACTGTAATCCTTCCACCGACATGAGTAGGAGGTAATGTTGCTCTGTAAGACCAGCCTCACACGGTGTCCTCCAATTCAAAGGCACTACACTTTGAGCCTTCGACAAGAACGTAGAGCCACACTCATTACTTGGAATGGGCAGTTGAGCATAAATACTCTATCGAAACCCTACCAATGGAACGAATGAACCTTCATCCACATTCAAGCCCTCACGTGAGTCACAAGCTTGTGTTATCAAGCTCGGCAATTGTGGACATTTCATAGATCCTATTAAAAGAAATTTGCAACTCATTTCCTGTACGATGTGGGATTTAACTAATCCTATTATATAATTTTATTTGAGAGTGTTAGGAAATTGATATTCCTCATTTTTCCCTTTGTGAGCTTAGGAATCAAAGTATATTTAGTTTCTATTTCCCGACTTTAAATTCTTTTTACCATTGTTTTCTTGTCTTTGTTAAGGAGTTATTTCCTCCGAGTTCTTCGCGTGAGTTTATAGAACAACAAGCTTTGCCTCTTCCAATTATTTAAACTATGTGATCCAAATTTAAAAAAAAATAATAAATTAGAAATAATATAATTCTATTATATTTTTTAAAAGAAATATGAATACAAAACTTTTTTTTAATCGTTGTGAATTAGTTACACATAAAATTTTGGTAATTAATGGATTGAACTGTATGTATGTTTATTAGAATTACTTTTTTAATTACAAAATTGAGTTGTCGTTCCTATTTTAGGCCAATCCTACAATGTCAATTGTTTTAAGTATATTTAAAACTTGATACTATTTACCATACTTCTTAATTAGTTGTTGTAATTCTTTTCAAAAAGAAAATATAAGTCGTAGAGCAATAACAGTTTTACAAATTTTCACATTCGGCATATTAAGTTGATTTATAGATAAACATTGCTATGCCATAAACTTGAAATTCGTGTCCATCTTTATGATGTAGAAATTAATTATTTCATTATTAAGCTATATGTGGATCATCCACGATTCAAATTTTCATTACAAGTACAATTTTTATTTTCTATTTTTTTTATTTTTATAAATGTATTTAAATAGTTACCAAACGTTTTCTTATTTCTAATTTTTTTATTGTTTGATTTATTTTTACCTATTCTTTTGTGGTCAATTAAACTCGAAGAAAACATGCATGATAAAATTTTTGTTAAATTGTTCATGTAAGTTAAGTTTATTCTTCATGTGTATATTTTACAAAATTTAGAAGTAATTAAGTTTTATTACAAAAGAAATGAAAAAGAAGAAGAATGAGGTTATTTTTAAAACCAGAAAGGAAACGAGCGACAAAACATATTCTCGTCTCTAATTCTATTAAGAATCATTTTATTAGATTATACAAAGTCAAAATATCAATCGACAATACAACTTGTATGAAGAAATAAAAAGTGGTTGTCGAATCTGAGACTTTCCATTTGATATTCTTTGGGTCCGAAGAGCAACCAAACTGTAATCCTTCCACCGACATGAGTAGGAGGTAATGTTGCTCTCAGAAGACCAGCCTCACAGTGTCCTCCAATTCAAAGGCACTACACTTTGAGCCTTCGCCGAGAATGTAGAGCCACACTCATTACTTGGAATGGGCGGTTGAGCATAAATACTCTATCGAAACCCTACCAATGGAACGAATGAACCTTCATCCACATTCAAGCCCTCACGTGAGTCACAAGCTTGTGTTACCAAGCTCGGCAATTGTGGACATTTCATAGATCCTATTTAAAGAAATTTGCAACTCATTTCTCAGACGATGTGGGATTTAACTAATCCTATTATATAATTTTATTTGAGAGTGTTAGGAAATTGATATTCCTCATTTTTCCCTTTGTGAGCTTAGGAATCAAAGTATATTTAGTTTCTATTTCCCGACTTTTAATTCTTTTTACCATTGTTTTCTTGTATCTTTGTTAAGGAGTTATTTCTCCTGAGTTCTTCGCGTGAGTTTATAGAACAACAAGCTTTGCCTCTTCCAATTATTTAAACTATATGATCCAAATTTAAAAAAATAATAAATTAGAAATAATATAATTCCATTATATTTTTAAAAGAAATATAAATACAAAACTTTTTTTTAATCGTTGTGAATTAGTTACACATAAAATTTTGGTAATTAATGGATTGAAACTGTATGTATGTTTATTAGAATTATTTTTTAATTACAAAATTGAGTTGTCGCTCCTATTTTAGGCCAATCCTACAATGTCAATTGTTTTAAGTATATTTAAAACTTGATACTATTTACCATACTTCTTAATTAGTTGTTGTAATTCTTTTCAAAAAGAAAATATAAGTCGTATAGCAATAATAGATTTTACAAATTTTCACATTCGGCATATTAAGTTGATTTATAGATAAACATTGCTATGCCATAAACTTGAAATTCGTGTCCATCTTTATGATGTAGAAATTAATTATTTCATTATTAAGCTATATGTGGATCATCCACGATTCAAATTTTCATTACAAGTACAATTTTTATTTTCTATTTTTTTATTTTTATAAATGTATTTAAATAGTTACCAAACGCTTTCTTATTTCTAATTTTTTTATTGTTTGATTTATTTTTACCTATTCTTTTGTGGTCAATTAAACTCGAAGAAAACATGCATGATAAAAATTTTGTTAAATTGTTCATGTAAGTTAAGTTTATTCTTCATGTGTATATTTTACAAAATTTAGAAGTAATTAAGTTTTATTACAAAAGAAATGAAAAAGAAGAAGAATGAGGTTATTTTTAAAACCAGAAAGGAAACGAGCGACAAAACATATTCTCGACTCTAATTCTATTAAGAATAATTTTATTAGATTATACAAAGTCAAAATATCAATCGACAAAACAACTTGTATGAAGAAATAAAAAGTGGTTGTCGAATACAGACTTTCCATTTGATATTCTTTGGGTCCAGAAGAGCAACCAAATCGTAATCCTTCCACCAGACATGAGTAGGAGGTAATGTTGCTCTGTAAGACCCGACCTCACACGGTGTCCTCCAATTCAAAGGCACTACACTTTGAGCCTTCGCCCAGAATGTAGAGCCACACTCATTACTTGGAATGGGCAGTTGAGCATATGTAACGACCCGGAAATTTCATCCCGGTCTTCCCGGGAGGCCCAGGGGCATTTTGGTAATTTTGGGTCGGGCCGACAGGGCCGGTTTTGAAATTAGAAATTGTCGGGATAATTATGAGTCAATTTGAAAAGGATCGGGATTTTTGGTGAAGACATTTGGGCTTGGAAAAAGGTAAAAACAAATAAGGAATTAAATAGCGCGTCGAGCAGAATCAAACCAGCGCGTGTCATGTGCTAGGCGAGAGGGCTCGGCCGGTACCGAGCCATCGGGCGTGTTTGTTATCTTAATCGCGCGATCTAATATATAAGCGTGTTTTCGTGCGTTCGATTTAAAGCAGAGCAAAATGAGCCGTCTTCCTCCTTCCCTTCTTCTTCTTCTCGATTCTTCACCAACCGACTGCGTAGCTCTCGCGATTTCCCTCCCTCGCCGACCAACGTTCTCTCCCTCGCCGTTCGTCCCTCCGGTGAGCTCTCTTCTTCTTCTTCTTCTTCTTCTCTTCTTCTTCTCCTTCTCTTTTCCGTCGAGATTTTTCCTCTGTTTTGTGTTTCCATTTTTTTTCGGCCGTGTTAAAGTAAATCGATGGGTGGGTTTTGTGCAGCTGGAGTAGAGGAGTTCTTCCAACCAAAAATCGCTCGTCGAATCTTGCCGAATCACTCGAAATCGAGCTCGTTTTCCCCTTCTCGATCGCCCCTCGTTCGCCGTCGTCGCGCGCAGTAGAGCTCTCCCCGAGCCACGCCCGCGCATCGCTTCGCCGCCCTCGCGGCGCCTCGCCCGGCTACGCGCGTCGCGTCGCATCGCCGGCGCCACCGCGCGCGCTTCTGCCGCCCGCGTTCGTCGCGCGTCGCGCCCAGCGCTGCGCGCCAAAGACGCCAGCTCGCCCATTCTGCGCGCGCCTAGCGCCCGGCCCAAATTTCTTTGTCGCCCCATTCGTGCAATCGGCTCGTTCATGCGTTCGTCGTGCCTCGTGAGTTGCTCCCAGCCGAGCCTCATTTATTTTATTGTATTTAGGCCTATTGTGTGATTATTGTGATGATTGATAGGTTTCGGTAGCTAGATCGAGATTGTTCGCGACTTAGGATTTCGTGCCAATCCGCCCCCGACCAAGGTAAGGATTTCTTACGGGGTTGTGTGGACCTCGCGATATTATATGTGATTGTTGATTGATTGCTTGTTTGTGATTATTGACATGTGTAGCTAGGTGCTTCAATCTGAATTCCTGTTAGCATGATTTCTTGGTTAATTCTCATGTTAATCCATGCTAGGTTGTTCCTTTCTCGCATGCTCGTATTCTTCCTCCTTGCTTCATAGTATCATGCTAGGCTCATTGTATTCTTATTGAGCACGTATTGGATTTTATGGAATTGTTTGTTGTTTGCTAGTAGGCGAGTTAGAATTGCGGTAGATAGCATCATCCGGGCCCGATGCATAAAGAACCTTGCATCCATGGCGGGGACGCCGAGCAAGTCATTCCGTCCCCTGGACCCCGTGAGGGATTAGCTAACCCGAGCGGTAGGCCCCCGCAATCTTGGGTGAGGAGGAGGAGTTGTTAATGCCCCAACGGTCGGGATGATGACTTGGCATTGCCTCGCCCCGGCGGCCGGCATGTCCTCGGCATGTTTGGCAAGAGCCCCGATTGCCACTGTTAAGGCAAGGACGGCTTCGGTGTAAGCCTACCACGACCGCTTTCTTGGCCCCAGTGCGGTGGTTTAGGCCGACATAGTTTACGTGTCCGTGTCTCACACCCTATGTCGCTGACACCGATCCAAAGATTTAGTTAGGCGTGGTGATCGGATATGGGCAAATTTTGCCTTCGCACTCGGCAACCCCATAGTTTGCGTGAGCACGCGGTGCATGCTTACGCTCATTACGCTGCGCCGATCGAGCTCCTCGGGATTGTGAGGCGAGTGTACCTTTCGTCGACGATGAGCAGCCGAGGCGGGACTTGTTTCTCGTGGGCGACTTATGTATTGGATGTGTGATGATTTTATTAGGACTAATCCACCGAAGTTGGCATCCGAGGCCCAAGTGTGGGCTAAGCTATGTGCTCTATTCTCGTGTTATATTCATAGCTTGCATACGCTCATCGAGATGACCATGTATATCGTATTGTACCCGGTTGGGGATTCTTACTTGAGTAATTCGTTACTCACCCTTATTCTCGTGGTTTTCCACTGTGTAATCGTGGTGCTTGCGACAGGATGCCTAAAGAAGGAGAGCTGTGATCATGGGGCCCGATCTTCCAACTCGATTTTTGTATTATGACTCGTGTGTTTTTGTTTTCCCCGAATGCATGTAGTAGTCGCACGAAGCCCTAGGATGTTTGTAAATATTTGTGGATTCCAAAGCATGTTGTATCCGAACAGTTTTGAATGGCTTTTAGTAAATCTCGATCGAGTAAACTTTGGAAATGTATTTATCCTGGAGCAGTGCTTGGAAACAGGGACAGGTTTCAGGGCAAATGTTTAGTTTTTAAAGGGGTTATTTTGAATGTTTTGTTTTAATTGGAATCTGAAATCATGTCTGTTTAAATGTCCTTTACTTTGAATGCATGCATTGGGGTAAGGGCCCATTTAGTGCCCCATTCGGTCGGTCTCTTCTGGTTGGTATCGAGCACGTGAGTCATAAATTTAATAATATGACTCTGTTGTTGTAGGTCGTTTTCCCATGATCACTAGCACTCGGCGGTACCATCAGTACGCCTAAGTTTACTATTTGTTGTAGAAAAAGGGTTAAGAATTTACAATACACTGTCATCTAGTGTATGCCTTGTGTAGTGTTGTGGAGCTTGAGACGAAAGCGTGTTTCGACTCGTTATTGGTTTGGGTTTAGAGCGCCATCATGCCAACTTTCCCGGTGTGTGATGTATGTTGTGGCTTGTTGTGGTATCCAGGTAGGTTCGGATGCCCTGGGACATCGTTCCAGAGGGAGGTAGAGATTGGACTCTCATAGGCCAACTGTGGCCCAATTGATGGTTTTCCCCTAGTGAGAGGGTGGAGGTGCTTTGCCTTGGAATGCCACTCCAAGAGAGAAGTTAGGCGTGGTTGTCTTTGATGTGGATGTTGGTGGAGCAGGTCCCCGTGTGGACTAGCCTGGGTAGCTCAAATGCTGATCTTGAGCTTTGTTAGATTATTTGGTTGCCCAGAGAGTGGTTGCAAAGTTGGTAGCCTTCGAGGAGGTTGATGAGGCATCTTTGTGCTTCTGTGAAGTGTGGTTGTTTGCAGCCAGTAAGCCGGAACCCTGTGGGTAAGGGTGCAGCAAGCAGTGTTCTCTACGGACTGGATCCGTTTGTGGTTTCCTCAGTTGTTTGGTAAAAAAAAAAAAAAAAAAATGAACACTCTTCTTTTGGTAAGCCCTATAGTAGGGCTAGTCTTTGCATGTTGAGAGAGCCAGGCCGAGTTTGTTGAGCATCATGTGGAGATGCAAGAGTAGGCTATGAGCCTTGACTTGATGAGATGCCTTAGGCATGGTTGTTGGAGTTGAGCCCTTGTATGCCGAGCGAGTTCGTGTCACTTGAGGTTGTGGCCTTGTTGGGCCCCCGTTGTAGTAAGATGTGGATTTGGTAGTAGTGGCACTTGAGGTGCATTGGTTGGTGTGCCGCTTTGGCACTAATCCAGTTCAGCCTCGAGTTTGGCATGGGCATAGCAGATGGTTCTATGCCGTTCGGAGTTTAGCGTACTCCTTTAGCCTTGGATCCATTTATGGTAGTTGCACCTGTGTAGGTCGTGCAAAAAGGGCTAGTTCAGTGGTAATCGAAAGACTTCAAGCGAAAGGATGTTCGAGAGGAGCCGGAGCCTTTTCCCAGTGTTACTGGAGGTTGAGTAAGTCAAGCAGGTTGGCGGTTGGTAAATGTTAGTGCGCGTGCATCTCACACTAGTGTTAAGGCCAAGAGATCCTTGTGGTTGGTAGTGCGGTCAACTACCTTCGAGTGCCTAAACCTCAGGAGAGTTGAACATCGTAGAAGCAAGTTGGGTCCAGTTGAGGGACCATGAGTTGGATGCCTATGAGGTAAGTAGGATGCCTTGTGAGAGGAGTTAGATGCCTTATGGGTAAGCACCCTTGGTAGAGGCTTGGTATAAAGTAAGTTTGGTTTGACGTGGTTATGCTTTGGTGGAGCAAGGTTGCCACAGCTTCGAGCATCGTGTGGAGATGGAACTTTGGGTGTTCCGTTGATTGGTTGTATCTCTGCCAGGAGCTAGTGTGGCTTTTGGAAAAAGCATTTGTTAGTCTTGGACCTCTAAATGAAGGTTGGGAGTTGTGCACACAAGTGTGTTTGGTGTGGTTCGTTCTGTGGCAAGAGTTTCAGATCCATGTAGGGTTTGCTTGGGGATCTGGTGCTCAGTTCTTGGAAAAGTTGGACTCCAGGTGGATGTTGTAAGGCTTTAGTGAGGCGGTAAGGATACCATGCTCGTGGTATCAGGTTGTTGCTTAGGTAAGATTTGTTAAGTTGGACCTAAGCTTGGTTGGCGGATCTTCTTGTTGATCGTCATGGCTGAGAGAGTTGTTCGGATCCTTCCTTGGATAGGAGTTATGTTGTGATTGATGTCTGAGTAGGAGGATGACGCATTCGGTAGCGTTTCGGGTCCTCTTGGTTTCCAAGGAGTTGGAGTTGGCCAGCATGGATGTGTTGCTGGAAAATGGAGTTGTTGTTGGTTCAAGCAATTGGCTGTTAGCCCGTTAGTGGGCAGTAGGTGTCGAGGGTTGTCGGAGAACCCTAGGTTGTGGAGAGCCTCTCTAGAGCTCAGTCAGGCCAAGTAGTGAGTTGCATTTGGCAAGCTAGAGCCGTGTAGTTCGTAGCCCTGGGAATTGGCCGCGATCTTGGTAGCCTAGCAAGTTAATATTTGTTTGGAGTAGAGTCCGGATTGGTTCCGGTGTGGTGACAAGTTGATGCTTGGTGTGGATTGGAATTGCTAGAAGTCAGTTGCTCGTGGGGCGAATGGTTCGTGCCCTGTTGGTTGTTTTCCTGTTTCTAGGAAAGTTGGGAGTTGCCCGTTGGTATTTGGAGGTTCAGTTCGTGGTGGACCCCTGTTGCTACCCCGTAAGATTTTGATCTTCTGGCTTTAGTGAGTAAGACAGTGAGTGTAGGTAGAGCTCTCACGTCTTCGTGTGTTTTGCTCGTAGGGAGCTGTTTTTTCTCGGGTGCGGCGAGTTACTACCGTCGGTTTGTTAAGGACTTTTCGCCATAGCCTCGCCCCTCACTCGTCGACGAGGAAGGGTGTCGAGTTTGTTTGGGACGGTAGGTGTGATGAGAACTTTGCTGTGCTCAAGCGCGCTTTGACTTCGGCAGACTGTTGGCGATCCGGAGGGCGGTGGTTTCGTGGTTTACAAATGATGCTTCCAAGTTCGGGTTGGGGTGTGTGTTGATGCAAAGACGGGAAGGTCATTGCTTATGCTTCCCGTCAACTGAAGCCATATGAGCAGAACTATCCGACTCATGATATGGAGTTGGCAGCAGTGGTGTTTGCTCTAAAGATTTGGAGGCATTACCTGTATGGTGAGCGAATCCAGATGTTTACCGATCACGAGCCTCAAGTATCTGTTTACTCGTAAGGAGTTGAATATGAGGCGAGAGGAGATGGTTAGAGTTAGTGAAAGATTATGACTGCGAGATTCTGTACCATCGGGTAAAGCCAATGTTGTAGCCGATGCTCCGAGTAGGAAGACGTCGCACTCGCGGTGTTGTTGAGTTCCCGGCCAGTTACGGAGAGAGTTCGAGCGGCCGAGATTGCGATGTTGTTGGGTGAGGTTATCGCCAGAGTGGCTCGATTGATGATCCAAACCATCGATTAGACAATGGATTGTTGATAGTCGGTGAGTGACCCGCACTTAAAAGATTATTTGTGAGTTAGTCTTGATGGAGATTTTGACTTTGTGTATTCACGAGACGGTGGGCAATGACGACTGAGGTCGGTTGTGTGTTCGGATGTCGCAGGATTGCGAAGCGAGTTGCTCTCAAAGGCCCACAGATTCTCCGTTTGCTTGGGACCTCGGGGTACCAAGATGTATCGAGATCTTAGCGACATTCGGTGGATGGGTATGAAAAGAGATGTTGCGGAGTTTGTCATCGATGTGTCACTTGTCGCAAGTGAAGGCACCTGCGCAGACCGGCCCGGTTTGTTGCGGCCACGAGTGTGCCTCGGTGGAAATGGGAAGAGATCTCCATGGACTTTATTTCGGTTTGCCGAGGACTCGGAGAAAGTTCTCTCAGATTTGGGTGATAGTCGATCGATTGACTAAGAGCGCACACTTCATTTCGGTAGAGACACTTATACCGTGGAACAAAGGCGCGATTGTTTTTGGAGCAGTTGTTCGCTATCACGGTGTGCTGTGAGGATTGTGTCCGACCGTGATTCGAGGGCTTGTGTGTTGGATTTCCCGGGTAGTTGGGACCAGTACCTGTATCTGATGGAGTTTGCATATAACAACAGTTATCAGTCGATGATTCAGATGGCTCCATTCGAGGCTTTGTATGGTAAGCGTTGTCGATCTCCGTGTTCGGGAAGAGGTTGGTGATAGACGAGTTTGGGTCCCGAATTGCTCGCAGATTGACCAATGGTGCCGTCGCGAGAAGATTAGAGCTCGTATGTTGACAAACTCGAGAAGTATAAAGAGTTACGCCGATGTCCGCGTCGGGATTTAGAGTTTGAGGTTGGTCGACATGTATTCCTAAAGGTCGCACCGATGCGAGATGTTTTGAGGTTTGGCAAGCGTGGAAAGCTGAGTCCCCGTTTTGTTGGTCCGTTTGAGATTACGGAGGATCGGCAAGGTCGCTTATCGATTAGCCTTGCCTCCGTCATTGTCGGCGGTGCTGCGGTGTATTTCATGTATCAATGTTGAGGCGATGAGGTGCTTGGGACCCGTCGCACATTGTGGATTTTGAGCCTTTGCGGTGAATGAGGATTTGAGCTTCGAGGAAAAGCGGTGGGAATTCTTGACTTTGAGACAAAGACATCTGCAGAATCGTGAAATCCGGTAAAGTAAAGGTTGGAGGGAGTCGAGTTTAGAGGAAGCCACTTGGGAACGGGAGGATGAGATGAGATTACGATATCCGATTTGTTTCAATCTTAAGTGACTTTCGAGGACGAAAGTCTTATAAGGGGGGAGTATTGTAACGGCCCAGAAATTTCATCCCGGTCTTCCCGGGAGGCCCAGGGGCATTTTGGTAATTTTGGGTCGGGCCGACAGGGCCGGTTTTGAAATTAGAAATTGTCGGGATAATTATGAGTCAATTTGAAAAGGATCGGGATTTTTGGTGAAGACATTTGGGCTTGGAAAAAGGTAAAAATAAATAAAGAATTAAATAGCGCGTCGAGCAGGAATCGAACTAGGGCGTGTCATGTGCTAGGCGAGGGCTCGGCCAGTGAGCCACCGAGCGTGTTTGTTATCTTAATCGCGCGATCTAATATATAAGCGTGTGTTCGTGCGTTCGATTTAAAAGCAGAGCGGAAAGAGCCTTCTTCCTCCTTCCCTTCTTCTTCTTCTCGATTCTTCACCAACCGATTGCGTAGCTCTCGCGATTTCCTCCCTCGCCGACCAACGTTCTCTCCTCGCGCGTTCGTCCCCCGGTGAGCTCTCTTCTTCTTCTTCTTCTTCTTCTTCTTCTTCTTCTCCTTCTCTTTTCCGTCGAGATTTTTCCTCCATTTTTGTGTTTCCATTTTTTTCGGCCGTGTTAAAGTAAATCGATGGGTGGGTTTTGTGCTTGGTGGAGTAGAGGAGTTCTTCCAACCAAAAATCGCTCGTCGAATCTTGCCGAATCGCTCGAAATCGAGCTCGTTTTCCCCCTTCTCGATCGCCTCGTCGCGCGCGTTGCGCTGCGTAGAAGAGCGCTCCGCCGAGCCACTCCGCGCATCGCCTCGCCGCGCGCTGCGCGTCCTCGCCCAACTCTACGCGTCGCGTCGCATCGCCATGGCGCCAGCCGCGCCTGCCGCCGCCCGCGTTCGTCGCAAGACGCGCGTCGCGCGCGCGTCTGCGCGCCAAGACGCCAGCTCGCCCATTTGCGCCCAGCCAGGCGCCCAAACCGACCGTTTCTGCGCCCGTTCGTTGCAATCGGCTCGTTTAAATGCGTTAAATGCGTGCCTCGTGAGTTGCTCCCGAGTGAGCCTCATTTATTTTATTGTATTTAGGCCTATTGTGTGATTATTGTGATGATTGATAGGTTCCGGTAGCTAGATCGAGATTGTTCGCGACTTAGGATTTCGTGCCAATCCGTCCCCGACCAAGGTAAGGATTTCTTACCGGGGTTGTGTGGACCTCGCGATATTATATGTGATTGTTGATTGATTGCTTGTTTGTGATTATTGACATGTGTAGCTAGGTGCTTCAATCTGAATTCGGTTAGCATGATTTCTTGGTTAATTCTCATGTTAATCCATGCTAGGTTGTTCCTTCTCGGCATGCTCGTATCATTTCCTTGCTTCATAGTATCATGCTAGGCTCATTGTATTCTTATTGAGCACGTATTGGATTTTATGGAATTGTTTCTTCGTTTGCTAGGCGAGGTTAGAATTGCGGGTAGATAGCATCATCGGGCCCGATGCATAAAGAACCTTGCATCCATGGCGGGGACGTCGAGCAAGTCATTCCGCCCTGGACCCGTGAGGATTAGCTAACCCGAGCGGTAGGCCCCGCAATCTTGGGTGAGGGAGGCGGTTGTTAATGCCCCAACGGTCGGGATGATGACTTGGCATTGCCTCGCCCCGGCGGCCCGGCATGTCCTCGGCATGTTTGGCGAAGAGCCCCGATTGCCACTGTTAAGGCAAGGACGGCTTCACGGTGTAAGCCTACCACGACCGTTTCTTGCCCCCAAAAGTGTGCGGTGGTTCAGCCGACATAGTTTACGTGTCCGTGTCTCACACCCCTATGTCGGTGACACCGATCCAAAGATTTAGTTAGGCGTGGTGGTGGATATGGGCGACTTGCCTTCGACCACTCGGCAACCCCATAGTTCTGCGAGAGCACGCGGTGCATGCTTACGCTCATTCTGGCGCCGACTAGAGAGCTCCTCGGGATTGTGAGCAGTGTACCTTTCGTCGACAATAGGCAGTGAGGCCGGGACTTGTTTCTCGTATAGGGCGACTTATGTATTGGATGTGTGATGATTTTATTAGGACTAAGCCACCGAGTTGGCATCCGAGGCCCAAGTGTGGGCTAAGCTATGTGCTCTATTCTCGAGTTATATTCATAGCTTGCATACGCTCATCGAGATGACCATGTATATCGTATTGTACCCGGTTGGGGATTCTTCTTGAGTAATTCGTTACTCACCCTTATTCGTGGTTTTCCACAGTAACCGTGGTGCGCGACAGGATGCCTGAAGGAGGAGCTGTGATCATGGGGCCCAGTCTTCCAACTCTGATTTTTGTATTATGACTCTCGTGTGTTTTTGTTTTCCCCTGAATGCATGTAGCCAGGCACGAAGCCCTAGGATGTTTGTAAATATTTGTGGATTCCAGCATGTTGTATCTGAACAGGTTTCAGGGCAAATGTCTAGTTTTTAAAGGGGTTATTTTGAATGTTTTGTTTTAATTGGAATCCGAAATCATGTCTGTTTAAATGTCCTTTACTTTGAATGCATGCATTGGGGTAAGAGCCCATTTAGTGCCCCATTCGGGTCGGTCTCTTACAGCATAAATACTCTATCGAAACCCTACCAATGGAACGAATGAACCTTCATCCACATTCAAGCCCTCACGTGAGTCACAAGCTTGTGTTACCAAGCTCGGCAATTGTGGACATTTCATAGATCCTATTTAAAGAAATTTGCAACTCATTTCCTGTACGATGTGGGATTTAACTAATCCTATTATATAATTTTATTTGAGAGTGTTAGGAAATTGATATTCCTCATTTTTCCCTTTGTGAGCTTAGGAATCAAAGTATATTTAGTTTCTATTTCCCCGACTTTTAATTCTTTTTACCATTGTTTTCTTGTACTGTTAAGGAGTTATTTCCTCTGAGTTCTTCGCGTGAGTTTATAGAACAACAAGCTTTGCCTCTTCCAATTATTTAAACTATATGATCCAAATTTAAAAAAAAATAATAAATTAGAAATAATATAATTCCATTATATTTTTTAAAAGAAATATAAATACAAAACTTTTTTTTAATCGTTGTGAATTAGTTACACATAAAATTTTGGTAATTAATGGATTGAATCTGTATGTATGTTTATTAGAATTATTTTTTAATTACAAAATTGAGTTGTCGTTCCTATTTTAGGCCAATCCTACAATGTCAATTGTTTTAAGTATATTTAAAACTTGATACTATTTACCATACTTCTTAATTAGTTGTTGTAATTCTTTTCAAAAAGAAAATATAAGTCGTAGAGCAATAACAGTTTTACAAATTTTCACATTCGGCATATTAAGTTGATTTATAGATAAACATTGCTATGCCATAAACTTGAAATTCGTGTCCATCTTTATGATGTAGAAATTAATTATTTCATTATTAAGCTATATGTGGATCATCCACGATTCAAATTTTCATTACAAGTACAATTTTTATTTTCTATTTTTTTTATTTTTATAAATGTATTTAAATAGTTACCAAACGCTTTCTTATTTCTAATTTTTTATTGTTTGATTTATTTTTACCTATTCTTTTGTGGTCAATTAAACTCGAAGAAAACATGCATGATAAAAATTTTGTTAAATTGTTCATGTAAGTTAAGTTTATTCTTCATGTGTATATTTTACAAAATTTAGAAGTAATTAAGTTTTATTACAAAAAAGAAATGAAAAAGAAGAAGAATGAGGTTATTTTTAAAACTGAGAAAGGAAACGAAGCGACAAAACATATTCTCGACTCTAATTCTATTAAGAATCATTTTATTAGATTATACAAAGTCAAAATATCAATCGACAATACAACTTGTATGAAGAAATAAAAAGTGGTTGTCGAATACAGATTTTCCATTTGATATTCTTTGGGTCAGAAGAGCAACCAAAGCTGTAATCCTTCCACCGACATGAGTAGGAGGTAATGTTGCTCTGTAAGACCAGCCTCACACAGTGTCCTCCAATTCAAAGGCACTACACTTTGAGCCTTCGCCTGAATGTAGAGCCACACTCATTACTTGGAATGGGCGGTTGAGCATAAATACTCTATCGAAACCCTACCAATGGAACGAATGAACCTTCATCCACATTCAAGCCCTCACGTGAGTCACAAGCTTGTGTTACCAAGCTCGGCAATTGTGGACATTTCATAGATCCTATTTAAAGAAATTTGCAACTCATTTCTCGTCACGATGTGGGATTTAACTAATCCTATTATATAATTTTATTTGAGAGTGTTAGGAAATTGATATTCCTCATTTTTCCCTTTGTGAGCTTAGGAATCAAAGTATATTTAGTTTCTATTTCCCCGACTTTAAATTCTTTTTACCATTGTTTTCTTGTACTGTTAAGGAGTTATTTCCTCTGAGTTCTTCGCGTGAGTGTATAGAACAACAAGCTTTGCCTCTTCCAATTATTTAAACTATATGATCCAAATTTTAAAAAAAATAATAAATTAGAAATAATATAATTCCATTATATTTTTTAAAAGAAATATGAATACAAAACTTTTTTTTAATCGTTGTGAATTAGTTACACATAAAATTTTGGTAATTAATGGATTGAAGTGTATGTATGTTTATTAGAATTATTTTTTTAATTACAAAATTGAGTTGTCGTTCCTATTTTAGGCCAATCCTACAATGTCAATTGTTTTAAGTATATTTAAAACTTGATACTATTTACCATACTTCTTAATTAGTTGTTGTAATTCTTTTCAAAAAGAAAATACAAGTCGTAGAGCAATAACAGTTTTACAAATTTTCACATTCGGCATATTAAGTTGATTTATAGATAAACATTGCTATGCCATAAACTTGAAATTCGTGTCCATCTTTATGATGTAGAAATTAATTATTTCATTATTAAACTATATGTGGATCATCCACGATTCAAATTTTCATTACAAGTACAATTTTTATTTTCTATTTTTTTTTTATTTTTATAAATGTATTTACATAGTTACCAAACGCTTTCTTATTTCTAATTTTTTTATTGTTTGATTTATTTTTACCTATTCTTTTGTGGTCAATTAAACTCGAAGAAAACATGCATGATAAAAATTTTGTTAAATTGTTCATGTAAGTTAAGTTTATTCTTCATGTGTATATTTTACAAAATTTAGAAGTAATTAAGTTTTATTACAAAAGAAATGAAAAGAAGAAGAATGAGGTTATTTTTAAAACCGAGTAAAGGAAACGAGCGACAAAACATATTCTCGACTCTAATTCTATTAAGAATCATTTTATTAGATTATACAAAGTCAAAATATCAATCGACAATACAACTTGTATGAAGAAATAAAAAGTGGTTGTCGAATACAGACTTTCCATTTGATATTCTTTGGGTCAGAAGAGCAACCAAAGCGTAATCCTTCCACCGACATGAGTAGGAGGTAATGTTGCTCTGTAAGACCAGCCTCACACAGTGTCCTCCAATTCAAAGGCACTACACTTTGAGCCTTCGCCTGAATGTAGAGCCACACTCATTCCTTGGAATGGGCGGTTGAGCATAAATACTCTATCGAAACCCTACCAATGGAACGAATGAACCTTCATCCACATTCAAGCCCTCACGTGAGTCACAAGCTTGTGTTACCAAGCTCGGCAATTGTGGACATTTCATAGATCCTATTTAAAGAAATTTGCAACTCATTTCCTCATGACGATGTGGGATTTAACTAATCCTATTATATAATTTTATTTGAGAGTGTTAGGAAATTGATATTCCTCATTTTTCCCTTTGTGAGCTTAGGAATCAAAGTATATTTAGTTTATATTTCCCCGACTTTAAATTCTTTTTACCATTGTTTTCTTGTACTGTTAAGGAGTTATTTCCTCTGAGTTCTTCGCGTGAGTGTATAGAACAACAAGCTTTGCCTCTTCCAATTATTTAAACTATATGATCCAAATTTTAAAAAAAATAATAAATTAGAAATAATATAATTCCATTATATTTTTTAAAAGAAATATGAATACAAAACTTTTTTTTAATCGTTGTGAATTAGTTACACATAAAATTTTGGTAATTAATGGATTGAAGTGTATGTATGTTTATTAGAATTATTTTTTTAATTACAAAATTGAGTTGTCGTTCCTATTTTAGGCCAATCCTACAATGTCAATTGTTTTAAGTATATTTAAAACTTGATACTATTTACCATACTTCTTAATTAGTTGTTGTAATTCTTTTCAAAAAGAAAATATAAGTCGTAGAGCAATAACAGTTTTACAAATTTTCACATTCGGCATATTAAGTTGATTTATAGATAAACATTGCTATGCCATAAACTTGAAATTCGTGTCCATCTTTATGATGTAGAAATTAATTATTTCATTATTAAACTATATGTGGATCATCCACGATTCAAATTTTCATTACAAGTACAATTTTTATTTTCTATTTTTTTTTTTTTTTTTATAAATGTATTTAAATAGTTACCAAACGCTTTCTTATTTCTAATTTTTTTATTGTTTGATTTATTTTTACCTATTCTTTTGTGGTCAATTAAACTCGAAGAAAACATGCATGATAAAAATTTTGTTAAATTGTTCATGTAAGTTAAGTTTATTCTTCATGTGTATATTTTACAAAATTTAGAAGTAATTAAGTTTTATTACAAAAGAAATGAAAAAGAAGAAGAATGAGGTTATTTTAAAACTGAGAAAGGAAACGAAGCGACAAAACATATTCTCGACTCTAATTCTATTAAGAATCATTTTATTAGATTATACAAAGTCAAAATATCAATCGACAATACAACTTGTATGAAGAAATAAAAAGTGGTTGTCGAATACAGACTTTCCATTTGATATTCTTTGGGTCCGAAGAGCAACCAAACTATAATCCTTCCACCGACATGAGTAGGAGGTAATGTTGCTCTGAAAGACCAGCCTCACACGGTGTCCTCCAATTCAAAGGCACTACACTTTGAGCCTTCGCCCAGAATGTAGAGCCACACTCATTACTTGGAATGGGCAGTTGAGCGTAAATACTCTATCGAAACCCTACCAATGGAACGAATGAACCTTCATCCACATTCAAGCCCTCACGTGAGTCACAAGCTTGTGTTACCAAGCTCGGCAATTGTGGACATTTCATAGATCCTATTTAAAGAAATTTGCAACTCATTACCTGTACGATGTGGGATTTAACTAATCCTATTATATAATTTTATTTGAGAGTGTTAGGAAATTGATATTCCTCATTTTTCCCTTTGTGAGCTTAGGAATCAAAGTATATTTAGTTTCTATTTCTCGGTCTTTAAATTCTTTTTACCATTGTTTTCTTGTACTGTTAAGGAGTTATTTCCTCTGAGTTCTTCGCGTGAGTTTATAGAACAACAAGCTTTGCCTCTTCCAATTATTTAAACTATATGATCCAAATTTAAAAAAAATAAATAAATTAGAAATAATATAATTCCATTATATTTTTTAAAAGAAATATAAATACAAAACTTTTTTTTAATCGTTGTGAATTAGTTACACATAAAATTTTGGTAATTAATGGATTGAAGTGTATGTATGTTTATTAGAATTATTTTTTTAATTACAAAATTGAGTTGTCGTTCCTATTTTAGGCCAATCCTACAATGTCAATTGTTTTAAGTATATTTAAAACTTGATACTATTTACCATACTTCTTAATTAGTTGTTGTAATTCTTTTCAAAAAGAAAATATAAGTCGTAGAGCAATAACAGTTTTACAAATTTTCACATTCGGCATATTAAGTTGATTTATAGATAAACATTGCTATGCCATAAACTTGAAATTCGTGTCCATCTTTATGATGTAGAAATTAATTATTTCATTATTAAGCTATATGTGGATCATCCACGATTCAAATTTTCATTACAAGTACAATTTTTATTTTCTATTTTTTTTTTATTTTCATAAATGTATTTAAATAGTTACCAAATGTTTTCTTATTTCTAATTTTTTTATTGTTTGATTTATTTTTACCTATTCTTTTGTGGTCAATTAAACTCGAAGAAAACATGCATGATAAAAATTTTGTTAAATTGTGCATGTAAGTTAAGTTTATTCTTCATGTGTATATTTTACAAAATTTAGAAGTAATTAAGTTTTATTACAAAAGAAATGAAAAAGAAGAAGAATGAGGTTATTTTTAAAACCAGAAAGGAAACGAGCGACAAAACATATTCTCGACTCTAATTCTATTAAGAATCATTTTATTAGATTATACAAAGTCAAAATATCAATCGACAATACAACTTGTATGAAGAAATAAAAAGTGGTTGTCGAATCTGAGACTTTCCATTTGATATTCTTTGGGTCCGAAGAGCAACCAAACTGTAATCCTTCCACCGACATGAGTAGGAGGTAATGTTGCTCTGTAAGACCAGCCTCACACGGTGTCCTCCAATTCAAAGGCACTACACTTTGAGCCTTCGCCCAGAATGTAGAGCCACACTCATTACTTGGAATGGGCAGTTGAGCATAAATACTCTATCGAAACCCTACCAATGGAACGAATGAACCTTCATCCACATTCAAGCCCTCACGTGAGTCACAAGCTTGTGTTACCAAGCTCGGCAATTGTGGACATTTCATAGATCCTATTTAAAGAAATTTGCAACTCATTTCCTGTACGATGTAGGATTTAACTAATCCTATTATATAATTTTATTTGAGAGTTTTAGGAAATTGATATTCCTCATTTTTCCCTTTGTGAGCTTAGGAATCAAAGTATATTTAGTTTCTATTTCCCCGACTTTAAATTCTTTTTACCATTGTTTTCTTATCTTTGTAAGGAGTTATTTCCTCTGAGTTCTTCGCGTGAGTGTATAGAACAACAAGCTTTGCCTCTTCCAATTATTTAAACTATATGATCCAAATTTAAAAAAAAATAATAAATTAGAAATAATATAATTCCATTATATTTTTTAAAAGAAATATGAATACAAAACTTTTTTTTAATCGTTGTGAATTAGTTACACATAAAATTTTGGTAATTAATGGATTGAAGTGTATGTATGTTTATTAGAATTATTTTTTTAATTACAAAATTGAGTTGTCGTTCCTATTTTAGGCCAATCCTACATTGTCAATTGTTTTAAATATATTTAAAACTTGATACTATTTACCATACTTCTTAATTAGTTGTTGTAATTCTTTTCAAAAAGAAAATATAAGTCGTAGAGCAATAACAGTTTTACAAATTTTCACATTCGGCATATTAAGTTGATTTATAGATAAACATTGCTATGCCATAAACTTGAAATTCGTGTCCATCTTTATGATGAAGAAATTAATTATTTCATTATTAAACTATATGTGGATCATCCACGATTCAAATTTTCATTACAAGTACAATTTTTATTTTCTATTTTTATTTTTATTTTTATAAATGTATTTAAATAGTTACCAAACGTTTTCTTATTTCTAATTTTTTTATTGTTTGATTTATTTTTACCTATTCTTTTGTGGTCAATTAAACTCGAAGAAAACATGCATGATAAAAATTTTGTTAAATTGTTCATGTAAGTTAAGTTTATTCTTCATGTGTATATTTTACAAAATTTAGAAGTAATTAAGTTTTATTACAAAAGAAATAAAAAAGAAGAAGAATGAGGTTATTTTTAAAACCAGAAAGGAAACGAGCGACAAAACATATTCTCGACTCTAATTCTATTAAGAATCATTTTATTAGATTATACAAAGTCAAAATATCAATCGACAATACAACTTGTATGAAGAAATAAAAAGTGGTTGTCGAATACTGGACTTTCCATTTGATATTCTTTGGGTCCGAAGAGCAAGCAAGCTGTAATCCTTCCACCGACATGAGTAGGAGGTAATGTTGCTCTGTAAGACCAGCCTCACACGGTGTCCTCCAATTCAAAGGCACTACACTTTGAGCATTCGCCCGAATGTAGAGCCACACTCATTACTTGGAATGGGCAGTTGAGCATAAATACTCTATCGAAACCCTACCAATGGAACGAATGAACCTTCATCCACATTCAAGCCCTCACGTGAGTCACAAGCTTGTGTTACCAAGCTCGGCAATTGTGGACATTTCATAGATCCTATTAAAAGAAATTTGCAACTCATTTCCTGTACGATGTGGGATTTAACTAATCCTATTATATAATTTTATTTGAGAGTGTTAGGAAATTAATATTCCTCATTTTTCCCTTTGTGAGCTTAGGAATCAAAGTATATTTAGTTTCTATTTCCCCGACTTTAAATTCTTTTTACCATTGTTTTCTTGTACTGTTAAGGAGTTATTTCCTCTGAGTTCTTCGCGTGAGTTTATAGAACAACAAGCTTTGCCTCTTCCAATTATTTAAACTATATGATCCAATATTAAAAAAAAATAATAAATTGGAAATAATATAATTCCATTATATTTTTTAAAAGAAATATGAATACAAAACTTTTTTTTAATCGTTGTGAATTAGTTACACATAAAATTTTGGTAATTAATGGATTGAAGTGTATGTATGTTTATTAGAATTACTTTTTTAATTACAAAATTGAGTTGTCGTTCCTATTTTAGGCCAATCCTACAATGTCAATTGTTTTAAGTATATTTAAAACTTTATACTATTTACCATACTTCTTAATTAGTTGTTGTAATTCTTTTCAAAAAGAAAATATAAGTCGTAGAGCAATAACAGTTTTACAAATTTTCACATTCGGCATATTAAGTTGATTTATAGATAAACATTGGTATGCCATAAACTTGAAATTCGTGTCCATCTTTATGATGTAGAAATTAATTATTTCATTATTAAGCTATATGTGGATCATCCACGATTCAAATTTTCATTACAAGTACAATTTTTATTTTCTATTTTTTTTATTTTTATAAATGTATTTAAATAGTTACCAAACGTTTTCTTATTTCTAATTTTTTTATTGTTTGATTTATTTTTACCTATTCTTTTGTGGTCAATTAAACTCGAAGAAAACATGCATGATAAAAATTTAGTTAAATTGTTCAGGTAAGTTAAGTTTATTCTTCATGTGTATATTTTACAAAATTTTGAAGTAATTAAGTTTTATTACAAAAGAAATGAAAAGGAAGAAGAATGAGGTTATTTTTAAAACCAGAAAGGAAACGAGCACAAAACATATTCTCGACTCTAATTCTATTAAGAATCATTTTATTAGATTATACAAAGTCAAAATATCAATCGACAATACAACTTGTATGAAGAAATAAAAAGTGGTTGTCGAATACAGACTTTCCATTTGATATTCTTTGGGTCCGAAGAACAACCAAACTGTAATCCTTCCACCGACATGAGTAGGAGGTAATGTTGCTCTGTAAGACCAGCCTCACACGGTGTCCTCCAATTCAAAGGCACTACACTTTGAGCCTTCGCCTGAATGTAGAGCCACACTCATTACTTGGAATGGGCGGTTGAGCATAAATACTCTATCGAAACCCTACCAATGGAGCGAATGAACCTTCATCCACATTCAAGCCCTCACGTGAGTCACAAGCTTGTGTTACCAAGCTCGGCAATTGTGGACATTTCATAGATCCTATTATAAGAAATTTGCAACTCATTTCCTGTACGATGTGGGATTTAACTAATCCTATTATATAATTTTATTTGAGAGTGTTAGGAAATTGATATTCCTCATTTTTCCCTTTGTGAGCTTAGGAATCAAAGTATATTTAGTTTCTATTTCCCGACTTTAAATTCTTTTTACCATTGTTTTCTTGTCTTTGTTAAGGAGTTATTTCCTCTGAGTTCTTCGCGTGAGTTTATAGAACAACAAGCTTTGCCTCTTCCAATTATCTAAACTATATGATCCAAATTTAAAAAAAAATAATAAATTAGAAATAATATAATTCCATTATATTTTTTAAAAGAAATATGAATACAAAACTTTTTTTTAATCGTTGTGAATTAGTTACACATAAAATTTTGGTAATTAATGGATTGAAGTGTATGTATGTTTATTAGAATTATTTTTTTAATTACAAAATTGAGTTGTCGTTCCTATTTTAGGCCAATCCTACAATGTCAATTGTTTTAAGTATATTTAAAACTTGATACTATTTACCATACTTCTTAATTAGTTGTTGTAATTCTTTTCAAAAAGAAAATATAAGTCGTAGAGCAATATGATTTTACAAATTTTTCACATTCGGCATATTAAGTTGATTTATAGATAAACATTGCTATGCCATAAACTTGAAATTCGTGTCCATCTTTATGATGTAGAAATTAATTATTTCATTATTAAACTATATGTGGATCATCCACGATTCAAATTTTCATTACAAGTACAATTTTTATTTTCTATTTTTTTATTTTTATAAATGTATTTAAATAGTTACCAAACGTTTTCTTATTTCTAATTTTTTTATTGTTTGATTTATTTTTACCTATTCTTTTGTGGTCAATTAAACTCGAAGAAAACATGCATGATAAAAATTTTGTTAAATTGTTCATGTAAGTTAAGTTTATTCTTCATGTGTATATTTTACAAAATTTAGAAGTAATTAAGTTTTATTACAAAAGAAATGAAAAAGAAGAAGAATGAGGTTATTTTTAAAACCAGAAAGGAAACGAGCGACAAAACATATTCTCGACTCTAATTCTATTAAGAATCATTTTATTAGATTATACAAAGTCAAAATATCAATCGACAATACAACTTGTATGAAGAAATAAAAAGTGGTTGTCGAATACAGACTTTCCATTTGATATTCTTTGGGTCCGAAGAGCAACCAAACTGTAATCCTTCCACCGACATGAGTAGGAGGTAATGTTGCTCTGTAAGACCCGCCTCACACGGTGTCCTCCAATTCAAAGGCACTACACTTTGAGCCTTTGCCCAGAATGTAGAGCCACACTCATTACTTGGAATGGGCAGTTGAGCATAAATACTCTATCGAAACCCTACCAATGGAACGAATGAACCTTCATCCACATTCAAGCCCTCACGTGAGTCACAAGCTTGTGTTACCAAGCTCGGCAATTGTGGACATTTCATAGATCCTATTAAAAGAAATTTGCAACTCATTTCCTGTACGATGTGGGATTTAACTAATCCTATTATATAATTTTATTTGAGAGTGTTAGGAAATTGATATTCCTCATTTTTACCTTTGTGAGCTTAGGAATCAAAGTATATTTAGTTTCTATTTCCCCGACTTTAAATTCTTTTTACCATTGTTTTCTTGTACTGTTAAGGAGTTATTTCCTCTGAGTTCTTCGCGTGAGTTTATAGAACAACAAGCTTTGCCTCTTCCAATTATTTAAACTATATGATCCAAATTTAAAAAAAAATAAAAAATTAGAAATAATATAATTCCATTATATTTTTTAAAAGAAATATGAATACAAAACTTTTTTTTAATCGTTGTGAATTAGTTACACATAAAATTTTGGTAATTAATGGATTGAAGTGTATGTATGTTTATTAGAATTACTTTTTTAATTACAAAATTGAGTTGTCGTTCCTATTTTAGGCCAATCCTACAATGTCAATTGTTTTAAGTATATTTAAAACTTGATACTATTTACCATACTTCTTAATTAGTTGTTGTAATTCTTTTCAAAAAGAAAATATAAGTCGAGAGCAATAATGAGTTTTACAAATTTTCACATTCGGCATATTAAGTTGATTTATACATAAACATTGCTATGCCATAAACTTGAAATTCGTGTCCATCTTTATGATGTAGAAATTAATTATTTCATTATTAAGTTATATGTGGATCATCCACGATTCAAATTTTCATTACAAGTACAATTTTTATTTTCTATTTTTTTTTATTTTTATAAATGTATTTAAATAGTTACCAAACGTTTTCTTATTTCTAATTTTTTTATTGTTTGATTTATTTTTACCTATTCTTTTGTGGTCAATTAAACTCGAAGAAAACATGCATGATAAAAATTTTGTTAAATTGTTCATGTAAGTTAAGTTTATTCTTCATGTGTATATTTTACAAAATTTAGAAGTAATTAAGTTTTATTACAAAAGAAATGAAAAAGAAGAAGAATGAGGTTATTTTTAAAACCAGAAAGGAAACGAGCGACAAAACATATTCTCGACTCTAATTCTATTAAGAATCATTTTATTAGATTATACAAAGTCAAAATATCAATCGACAATACAACTTGTATGAAGAAATAAAAAGTGGTTGTCGAATCTGGACTTTCCATTTGATATTCTTTGGGTCAGAAGAGCAACCAAGCTGTAATCCTTCCACCGACATGAGTAGGAGGTAATGTTGCTCTGTAAGACCCGCCTCACACAGTGTCCTCCAATTCAAAGGCACTACACTTTGAGCCTTCGCCTGAATGTAGAGCCACACTCATTACTTGGAATGGGCGGTTGAGCATAAATACTCTATCGAAACCCTACCAATGGAACGAATGAACCTTCATCCACATTCAAGCCCTCACGTGAGTCACAAGCTTGTGTTACCAAGCTCGGCAATTGTGGACATTTCATAGATCCTATTTAAAGAAATTTGCAACTCATTTCCTGTACGATGTGGGATTTAACTAATCCTATTATATAATTTTATTTGAGAGTGTTAGGAAATTGATATTCCTCATTTTTCCCTTTGTGAGCTTAGGAATCAAAGTATATTTAGTTTCTATTTCCCCGACTTTAAATTCTTTTTACCATTGTTTTCTTGTACTGTTAAGGAGTTATTTCCTCTGAGTTCTTCGCGTGAGTTTATAGAACAACAAGCTTTGCCTCTTCCAATTATTTAAACTATATGATCCAAATTTTAAAAAAAATAATAAATTAGAAATAATATAATTCCATTATATTTTTTAAAAGAAATATAAATACAAAACTTTTTTTTAATCGTTGTGAATTAGTTACACATAAAATTTTGGTAATTAATGGATTGAACTGTATGTATGTTTATTAGAATTATTTTTTTAATTACAAAATTGAGTTGTCGTTCCTATTTTAGGCCAATCCTACAATGTCAATTGTTTTAAGTATATTTAAAACTTGATACTATTTACCATACTTCTTAATTAGTTGTTGTAATTCTTTTCAAAAAGAAAATATAAGTGGTAGAGCAATAACAGTTTTACAAATTTTCACATTCGGCATATTAAGTTGATTTATAGATAAACATTGCTATGCCATAAACTTGAAATTCGTGTCCATCTTTATGATGTAGAAATTAATTATTTCATTATTAAGCTATATGTGGATCATCCACGAATTAAATTTTCATTACAAGTACAATTTTTATTTTCTTATTTTTTATTTTTATAAATGTATTTAAATAGTTACCAAACGTTTTCTTATTTCTAATTTTTTTATTGTTTGATTTATTTTTACCTATTCTTTTGTGGTCAATTAAACTCGAAGAAAACATGCATGATAAAAATTTTGTTAAATTGTTCATGTAAGTTATGTTTATTCTTCATGTGTATATTTTACAAAATTTAGAAGTAATTAAGTTTTATTACAAAAGAAATGAAAAAGAAGAAGAATGAGGTTATTTTTAAAACCAGAA
The DNA here is from genome assembly GCA_036507275.1 of Sicyos edulis. Taxonomy (NCBI): domain Eukaryota; kingdom Viridiplantae; phylum Streptophyta; class Magnoliopsida; order Cucurbitales; family Cucurbitaceae; genus Sicyos; species Sicyos edulis. The sequence goes on from CM071854.1 coordinate 30,330,933, forward strand.
AGGAAACGAGCGACAAAACATATTCTCGACTCTAATTCTATTAAGAATCATTTTATTAGATTATACAAAGTCAAAATATCAATCGACAATACAACTTGTATGAAGAAATAAAAAGTGGTTGTCGAATATGACTTTCCATTTGATATTCTTTGGGTCAGAAGAGCAACAAAGCTGTAATCCTTCCACCGACATGAGTAGGAGGTAATGTTGCTCTGTAAGACCAGCCTCACAGTGTCCTCCAATTCAAAGGCACTACACTTTGAGCCTTCGCCTGAATGTAGAGCCACACTCATTCCTTGGAATGGGCAGTTGAGCATAAATACTCTATCGAAACCCTACCAATGGAACGAATGAACCTTCATCCACATTCAAGCCCTCACGTGAGTCACAAGCTTGTGTTACCAAGCTCGGCAATTGTGGACATTTCATAGATCCTATTAAAAGAAATTTGCAACTCATTTCACATCGCGATGTGGGATTTAACTAATCCTATTATATAATTTTATTTGAGAGTGTTAGGAAATTGATATTCCTCATTTTTCCCTTTGTGAGCTTAGGAATCAAAGTATATTTAGTTTCTATTTCCCCGACTTTAAATTCTTTTTACCATTGTTTTCTTGTACTGTTAAGGAGTTATTTCCTCTGAGTTCTTCGCGTGAGTTTATAGAACAACAAGCTTTGCCTCTTCCAATTATTTAAACTATATGATCCAAATTTTAAAAAAAATAATAAATTTGAAATAATATAATTCCATTATATTTTTTAAAAGAAATATAAATACAAAACTTTTTTTTAATCGTTGTGAATTAGTTACACATAAAATTTTGGTAATTAATGGATTGAACTGTATGTATGTTTATTAGAATTATTTTTTTAATTACAAAATTGAGTTGTCGTTCCTATTTTAGGCCAATCCTACAATGTCAATTGTTTTAAGTATATTTAAAACTTAATACTATTTACCATACTTCTTAATTAGTTGTTGTAATTCTTTTCAAAAAGAAAATATAAGTCGTAGAGCAATAACAGTTTTACAAATTTTCACATTCGGCATATTAAGTTGATTTATAGATAAACATTGCTATGCCATAAACTTGAAATTCGTGTCCATCTTTATGATGTAGAAATTAATTATTTAATTATTAAGCTATATGTGGATCATCCACGATTCAAATTTTCATTACAAGTACAATTTTTATTTTCTATTTTTTTTATTTTTATAAATGTATTTAAATAGTTACCAAACGCTTTCTTATTTCTAATTTTTTATTGTTTGATTTATTTTTACCTATTCTTTTGTGGTCAATTAAACTCGAAGAAAACATGCATGATAAAAATTTTGTTAAATTGTTCATGTAAGTTAAGTTTATTCTTCATGTGTATATTTTACAAAATTTAGAAGTAATTAAGTTTTATTACAAAAGAAATGAAAAGAAGAAGAATGAGGTTATTTTAAAACCGAGAAAGGAAATGAGCGACAAAACATATTCTCGACTCTAATTCTATTAAGAATCATTTTATTAGATTATACAAAGTCAAAATATCAATCGACAATACAACTTGTATGAAGAAATAAAAAGTGGTTGTCGAATACTGGACTTTCCATTTGATTTTCTTTGGGTCAGAAGAGCAACCAAACTGTAATCCTTCCACCGACATGAGTAGGAGGTAATGTTGCTCTGTAAGACCAGCCTCACACGGTGTCCTCCAATTCAAAGGCACTACACTTTGAGCCTTCGCCAGAATGTAGAGCCACACTCATTACTTGGAATGGGCGGTTGAGCATAAATACTCTATCGAAACCCTACCAATGGAACGAATGAACCTTCATCCACATTCAAGCCCTCACGTGAGTCACAAGCTTGTGTTACCAAGCTCGGCAATTGTGGACATTTCATAGATCCTATTAAAAGAAATTTGCAACTCATTTCCTGTACGATGTGGGATTTAACTAATCCTATTATATAATTTTATTTGAGAGTGTTAGGAAATTGATATTCCTCATTTTTCCCTTTGTGAGCTTAGGAATCAAAGTATATTTAGTTTCTATTTCCCGACTTTAAATTCTTTTTACCATTGTTTTCTTGTCTTTGTTAAGGAGTTATTTCCTCTGAGTTCTTCGCGTGAGTTTATAGAACAACAAGCTTTGCCTCTTCCAATTATTTAAACTATATGATCCAAATTTAAAAAAAAATAATAAATTTGAAATAATATAATTCCATTATATTTTTTAAAAGAAATATAAATACAAAACTTTTTTTTAATCGTTGTGAATTAGTTACACATAAAATTTTGGTAATTAATGGATTGAACTGTATGTATGTTTATTAGAATTATTTTTTAATTACAAAATTGAGTTGTCGTTCCTATTTTAGGCCAATCCTACAATGTCAATTGTTTTAAGTATATTTAAAACTTAATACTATTTACCATACTTCTTAATTAGTTGTTGTAATTCTTTTCAAAAAGAAAATATAAGTCGTAGAGCAATAACAGTTTTACAAATTTTCACATTCGGCATATTAAGTTGATTTATAGATAAACATTGCTATGCCATAAACTTGAAATTCGTGTCCATCTTTATGATGTAGAAATTAATTATTTAATTATTAAGCTATATGTGGATCATCCACGATTCAAATTTTCATTACAAGTACAATTTTTATTTTCTATTTTTTTTATTTTTATAAATGTATTTAAATAGTTACCAAACGCTTTCTTATTTCTAATTTTTTTATTGTTTGATTTATTTTTACCTATTCTTTTGTGGTCAATTAAACTCGAAGAAAACATGCATGATAAAAATTTTGTTAAATTGTTCATGTAAGTTAAGTTTATTCTTCATGTGTATATTTTACAAAATTTAGAAGTAATTAAGTTTTATTACAAAAGAAATGAAAAAGAAGAAGAATGAGGTTATTTTTAAAACCAGAAAGGAAATGAGCGACAAAACATATTCTCGACTCTAATTCTATTAAGAATCATTTTATTAGATTATACAAAGTCAAAATATCAATCGACAATACAACTTGTATGAAGAAATAAAAAGTGGTTGTCGAATACAGACTTTCCATTTGATTTTCTTTGGGTCCGAAGAGCAACCAAACTGTAATCCTTCCACCGACATGAGTAGGAGGTAATGTTGCTCTGTAAGACCAGCCTCACACGGTGTCCTCCAATTCAAAGGCACTACACTTTGAGCCTTCGCCCAGAATGTAGAGCCACACTCATTACTTGGAATGGGCAGTTGAGCATAAATACTCTATCGAAACCCTACCAATGGAACGAATGAACCTTCATCCACATTCAAGCCCTCACGTGAGTCACAAGCTTGTGTTACCAAGCTCGGCAATTGTGGACATTTCATAGATCCTATTTAAAGAAATTTGCAACTCATTTCCTGTACGATGTGGGATTTAACTAATCCTATTATATAATTTTATTTGAGAGTGTTAGGAAATTGATATTCCTCATTTTCCCTTTGTGAGCTTAGGAATCAAAGTATATTTAGTTTCTATTTCCCGACTTTAAATTCTTTTTACCATTGTTTTCTTGTCTTTGTTAAGGAGTTATTTCCTCCGAGTTCTTCGCGTGAGTTTATAGAACAACAAGCTTTGCCTCTTCCAATTATTTAAACTATATGATCCAAATTTTAAAAAAATAATAAATTAGAAATAATATAATTCCATTATATTTTTTAAAAGAAATATAAATACAAAACTTTTTTTTAATCGTTGTGAATTAGTTACACATAAAATTTTGGTAATTAATGGATTGAACTGTATGTATGTTTATTAGAATTACTTTTTTAATTACAAAATTGAGTTGTCGTTCCTATTTTAGGCCAATCCTACAATGTCAATTGTTTTAAGTATATTTAAAACTTGATACTATTTACCATACTTCTTAATTAGTTGTTGTAATTCTTTTCAAAAAGAAAATATAAGTCGTAGAGCAATAACAGTTTTACAAATTTTCACATTCGGCATATTAAGTTGATTTATAGATAAACATTGCTATGCCATAAACTTGAAATTCGTGTCCATCTTTATGATGTAGAAATTAATTATTTCATTATTAAGCTATATGTGGATCATCCACGAATTAAATTTTCATTACAAGTACAATTTTTATTTTCTATTTTTTTTATTTTTATAAATGTATTTAAATAGTTACCAAACGTTTTCTTATTTCTAATTTTTTTATTGTTTGATTTATTTTTACCTATTCTTTTGTGGTCAATTAAACTCGAAGAAAACATGCATGATAAAAATTTTGTTAAATTGTTCATGTAAGTTATGTTTATTCTTCATGTGTATATTTTACAAAATTTAGAAGTAATTAAGTTTTATTACAAAAGAAATGAAAAAGAAGAAGAATGAGGTTATTTTTAAAACCAGAAAGGAAACGAGCGACAAAACATATTCTCGACTCTAATTCTATTAAGAATCATTTTATTAGATTATACAAAGTCAAAATATCAATCGACAATACAACTTGTATGAAGAAATAAAAAGTGGTTGTCGAATACAGACTTTCCATTTGATATTCTTTGGGTCCGAAGAGCAACCAAACTGTAATCCTTCCACCGACATGAGTAGGAGGTAATGTTGCTCTGTAAGACCAGCCTCACGGTGTGTCCTCCAATTCAAAGGCACTACACTTTGAGCCTTCGCCCAGAATGTAGAGCCACACTCATTCCTTGGAATGGGCAGTTGAGCATAAATACTCTATCGAAACCCTACCAATGGAACGAATGAACTTTCATCCACATTCAAGCCCTCACGTGAGTCACAAGCTTGTGTTACCAAGCTCGGCAATTGTGGACATTTCATAGATCCTATTAAAAGAAATTTGCAACTCATTTCCTGTACGATGTGGGATTTAACTAATCCTATTATATAATTTTATTTGAGAGTGTTAGGAAATTGATATTCCTCATTTTTCCCTTTGTGAGCTTAGGAATCAAAGTATATTTAGTTTCTATTTCCCCGACTTTAAATTCTTTTTACCATTGTTTTCTTGTCTTTGTTAGGAGTTATTTCTCTCTGAGTTCTTCGCGTGAGTTTATAGAACAACAAGCTTTGCCTCTTCCAATTATTTAAACTATATGATCCAAATTTTAAAAAAAATAATAAATTAGAAATAATATAATTCCATTATATTTTTTAAAAGAAATATAAATACAAAACTTTTTTTTAATCGTTGTGAATTAGTTACACATAAAATTTTGGTAATTAATGGATTGAACTGTGTTGTATGTTTATTAGAATTATTTTTAATTACAAAATTGAGTTGTCGTTCCTATTTTAGGCCAATCCTACAATGTCAATTGTTTTAAGTATATTTAAAACTTGATACTATTTACCATACTTCTTAATTAGTTGTTGTAATTCTTTTCAAAAAGAAAATATAAGTGGTAGAGCAATAACAGTTTTACAAATTTTCACATTCGGCATATTAAGTTGATTTATAGATAAACATTGCTATGCCATAAACTTGAAATTCGTGTCCATCTTTATGATGTAGAAATTAATTATTTCATTATTAAGCTATATGTGGATCATCCACGATTCAAATTTTCATTACAAGTACAATTTTTATTTTCTATTTTTTTTATTTTTATAAATGTATTTAAATAGTTACCAAACGCTTTCTTATTTCTAATTTTTTTATTGTTTGATTTATTTTTACCTATTCTTTTGTGGTCAATTAAACTCGAAGAAAACATGCATGATAAAAATTTTGTTAAATTGTTCATGTAAGTTAAGTTTATTCTTCATGTGTATATTTTACAAAATTTAGAAGTAATTAAGTTTTATTACAAAAGAAATGAAAAAGAAGAAGAATGAGGTTATTTTTAAAACCAGAAAGGAAACGAGCGACAAAACATATTCTCGACTCTAATTCTATTAAGAATCATTTTATTAGATTATACAAAGTCAAAATATCAATCGACAATACAACTTGTATGAAGAAATAAAAAGTGGTTGCGAATACAGACTTTCCATTTGATATTCTTTGGGTCCGAAGAGCAACCAAACTGTAATCCTTCCACCGACATGAGTAGGAGGTAATGTTTGTAACTACCCGACCCGAATGGGGTTCTAAATAGGTCGTTACCTCAATGCATGCATACAAATCTACAGAAAATTTGCAAGATGGTGTTTGGATTCTAAGTAAAAACTAAAACATGAAAACATCCATTTAAAAATCAACATAAATTCCTGAAACCTGTCCCTGTTTCCAAGCACCTGTTCCAAGACAAATACATTTCCAAAACATACTCTGATCAGAGATTTATTTAAAACATACAAGCTTTGCAATAGTTACAACAATGCTAGAATCCGGAAATACATTCAGAAAACACCCTAGGGCTCCGTGCCCACTACATGCATTCAGAGGACATTTAAATCATAAACATAAAACTCAGAGTTGAACAACGGGTTTCCATGATCACAGCTCCTCCTCCAGCCATCCTGTCTCGCACCATGGTTACCTGTGGAAAACCACATAATAAGGGTGAGTAACGAATTACTCAGTAAGAATCCCCAACCGGGGTACAATACGATATACATGGTCATCTCGATGAGCGTATGCAAGCTATGAATATAAACGCAGAATAGAGCACATAGCTTAGCCCACACTTGGGCCTCGGATGCCAACTCAGGGTCTTAGTCCGGAAAAACTCACCACACAACACATCACACAAGTCGCCCTATACGAGAAACAAGTCCCGGCCTCAGCCTGTCTACTGTCGAATGAAAGGTGCACTAGCTCAAGATCCCGAGGAGCTCTCCGGTCGGCGTTGTAATGAGCGTAAACATGCACCGCGTGCTACTACACGAGAATATGGGGGTGCCGGGTCCCAGAGGCAAGCTGCCCATGTCCGATCTCCACGCCTAACTAATTCTTTGGATCGGTGTCAGCGACATAGGGTGTGAGACACTGGACACGTAAACTATGTCGGCTGAACCACCGCACCTGGGGCTAAGGAACGGGTCGTGGTAGGCTTACACCAGGAAGCCGTCCTTACCTTAACAGGTGGCAATCAAGGGCTACGGTCGAACACGCTGAGGACGTGCCGACTGCAAGGGATGAGGCAATGCCAAGTCATCATCCCGACCGTTGGGGCATTTAACGATCGCCACCCTCACCCAAGATTGCAAGGCGGCCGTTAGGGTTAGCTATTCCCCTAACGGGATCGAATGAGCTCCATCTCATACGTCCTGTTGGGGTGCAAGGTACGTTATTATGCACGGCCGGATAATGCTATCTACCGCAACTCTAACCCGCCTTAGCAATCAGCAAACAAGCAATATCATCCAATACGTGCTCAATAAGAATACAACAAACCTAGCATGATACTACGAAGCAAGGACAGATACGAGCATGCCGAGAAAGGAACAACCTAGCATGGACTAACATGAGAAACAACACACGAAATCATGCGATCGGAATTGAGAATAGAGCACTTATCACCAAACATGTCAATAAACACAAACAAGCATACAATCAGCAATCACATAATATATCGCAGGTCCACACAACTCCAAAGAAGAAATCCTTACAGTAGGAAGACCTCTAAACACAAGAAACCTAAGCTGCGATCGAACCCGAGCTAGCTAGCGAGAACCTAACAAAAACAACAATAATTACAATCAAAAGGCCCAAATATAATAAAACAAGCGAGGCTCAGCTCGGGAGCAACTCACGAGGCGCGACGGACACACGAACGAGCAGTGCACGCAGACGAGACAATTTCTTTGGGCTTGGCTGGCGCGATCATGCGCAAGGCACGACACGCACCGAGGCACTATTGGGGCGGGGCGGCGCTGAGCGCGGCGGCGCGGACACGGCGAGCTCGGCACTGGGCGACGCGGCGCAGCTCGGCAAGACGGCACGGCGCGGACGAGACCGAGCGAGAGCGAGGCGCGCGATATGGCCACACGACGCGACGGCGGCTGCGGGCAGATCTGGGCGCGCGAGGGGCGTCTGGCTCGACAGATCTGGTGCGACGACGAGCGACGGCGCTGCTGCTCTGGCGGATCTGGTGCGACGACGTGCGACGGCGCTGCTGTAACAGCCCAATTTTCTATCCCAGTTTTCGAGGTGCCTTCGGGTCAAGTTTCGGTTGTTTGGTTGGATCTTAGAGCAGTTTTAACCCTTAGGGGTATTTTGGTCTTTTGGCTCTTCGGGCAGGATTTGTGGTTTTCAAAGCTTCGAGGTAGCTCCTGCCTTTGCCGTGGCTTGTTTGGGTTGGTCTGCGAGTCCCGAGATGTTTGGGCTAGTCGTTTGGGAGTTCGGTTGTGATTTGGGATTTTTGCAAAGTGATGGTTGGTTGTGTGCTTCCTTTGGGATTCGAGCCCGGGTCCTTAGTGTTGATTTGGGAGTTGGATTTAAGTGAGATTTATTGATTGGAAAAGATTGCTTCGGTCGGGTCTCGAAGGAGGAAGCCGGGAAATGAGATTTTAAGGATTTTTAGAAAATTGGAAAAAATGGATAAGGATGGAAAAAAGATTAAAATCCCATTTATTCTTTTATTTTCCCATTTTCCTTTTTATTTTCTTTTTCTTTTATTTTTCCCCCAAATCCACTTTTCTCTCTCTCTCTCTCTTTCTCTCTCTCCCCAAGCCCCCCTTGCCCGAGCAGCCCCTTGGCTCGCCGATTTTGACCAGCTAGAGCCCCTGCTCGCGAGCTAGCCTGACCATGCGCGATCGCCTCGCCCACCAGTCGCTGCGTCGCGCGCGCCATCGCCGGCCGAGCCCGATCGTTGTCGCGCGCCGCGCCGCGCGTGCGTGCCAGCCGCTCGTCGCGCCCTCGCCCGCTCGATCTGCCGAGCCCGGCCAGATCGCGCATCCCCGCGCGCTCGCGCGTGTCCTCGCGCCGGATCGCCGAGCCTAGGTCCGAAGTCGCTCGTCCCGGCCCCGTGTGTCGTCCCCTCGTAGCGCGTCGTCGCGCGCCGCGCCCGCCCCTACTTCTTCGCCCTCGCCCCTACTTCGCCGCGCGTTCGCGCGCCCTGCTCGCCCAACCGTGCCCTCGCGCGCGCCGCGCCGTCGTGTCCGGTAGCGCCCCAAAGACGAGCGGCGCCGGTGCTCGTGTCGGCGCGCTTGGCGCAATGCCTGCGCGCCAGCAGCATTTGCCTAGCCGTCTGCAGCCGGCCCGTCCGAGTGTCGGCCGTGCCTCGTGAGTTGCTCCCAGGTGAGCCCCATTTGTTTTATTATATTTGGGCCTTTTGATTGTAATTATTGTTGTTTTTGTTAGGTTCTCGCTAGGTAGCTCGGGTTCGATCGCAGACTTAGGTTTCTTGTGTTTAGAGGTCTTAGGCGGTAAGGATTTCTTTACCGGAGTTGTGTGGACCCTGAGATATTATATGTGATTGCTGATTGTATGCTTGTTTGTGTTTATTGACATGTTTGGTGATAAGTGCTCTATTCTGAATTCCCAACTGGCATGATTTCCTGTGTTGTTTCTCATGTTAGTCCAAGCTAGGTTGTTCCTTTCTGGCATGCTCGTATCTGTCCTTGCTTCGTAGTATCATGCTAGGTTCGTTGTATTCTTTGAGCACGTATTGGATGATATTGCTTGTTTGCGGATTGCTAAGGCAGGTTAGAGTTGCAGGTAGATAGCATCATCCGGGCCGGGTGCATAACGTACCTTGCACCCCGACAGGGACGTATGAGATGGAGCTCCGCCCTGATCCCGTTAGGGAATAGCTAACCCTAACGGCTGGCCCTGCAATCTTGGGTGAGGGTGGCAGACTGTTAAATGCCCCAACCGTCGGGATGATGACTTGGCATTGCCTCGTCCCCGGCAGTCGGCACGTCCTCAGCGTGTTCGACCGTAGCCCCTGATTGCCACTTGTTATGGTAAGCGCGGCTTCCTGGTGTAAGCCTACCACGACCCGTTTCCTTAGCCTCAGGTGCGGTGGTTCAGGCTGACATAGTTTACGTGTCCAGGTCTCACACCCCTATGTCAGTGACACCGATCCAAAGAATTAGTTAGGCGTGGTGACTGGACATGGGTAGCTTGCCTCTAGACCCGGCACCCCCCATGGTCTGCAGTAGCACGCGGTGCATGTTTACGCTCATTACAGCGCCGACTGGGGAGCTCCTCGGGATCTTGAGCTAGTGTACCTTTCGTCGACAGTAGACAGGCTGAGGCCGGGACTTGTTTCTCATATAGGGCGACTTGTGTGATGTGTGGTGTGGTGATTTATTTCCGGACTAAGACCCTGAGTTGGCATCTGAGGCCCAAGTGTGGGCTAAGCTATGTGCTCTATCTCGTGTTTATATTCATAGCTTGCATATCTTTCTCGCTAGATGACCATGTGTATCGTATTGTACCCGGCTTGGGATTCTTCTTGAGTAATTCGTTACTCACCCTTATTATGTGGTTTTCCACAGGTAACCATGGTGCGAGACATGATGGCTGGAGGAGGAGCTGTGATCATGGAACCCGTTGTTCAACTCTGAGTCTTATGTTTATGTTTATGATTTAAATGTCCTCTGAATGCATGTAGTTGGGCACGGAGCCCTAGGGTGTTTTCTGAATGTATTTCCGGATTCTAGCATTGTTGTAAAGCTTGTATGTTTTAAATAAATCTCTGATCAGAGTATGTTTTGGAAATGTATTTGTCTTGGAACAGGTGCTTGGAAACAGGGACAGGTTTCAGGAATTTATGTTGATTTTTAAATGGATGTTTTCATGTTTTAGTTTTACTTAGAATCCAAACACCACCTTGCAAATTTTCTGTAGATTTGTATGCATGCATTGAGGTAATGGCCTATTTAGAACCCCATTCGGGTCGGGTCGTTCTGATTGGTATCGAGCTCGAGTCATAGATTCTGTAGACTGACCTTTTGTTGTAGGTCATTTTTCCATGATCATCAACACTCCGACAGTCATCAGGTACGCCTAAGTTTACTATTTGTTGTTGAAAAAGGGTTAAGAATTTACAATACCTGTCATCTAGTGTATACCTTGTGTAGTGTTGTGGAGCGGAGACGAGCAGGTTCTGACTCGTTGTTGGTTTGGGTTTAGAGCGCCATCATGCCAACTTCCCGCAGTGTGTGATGTATGTTGTGGCTTGTTGAGGTATCCAGACAGATTCGGATGCCCTGGGACGTCGTCCCCGTGGGAGGCAGAGCTTGGACTCCCGTAGGCCATTTGTGGCCCAGTTGTTGGTTTTCCCCTAGTGAGAGGGTGGAGGTGTTTTTCCTTGGAGTACTACTCCAAGAGAGGAGTTAGCTATGGCTGTGCTTATGTGGATGCTTGTGAAGCAGGTCCCCGTGTGGACTAGCCTGGGTAGCTCAAGTGTTGATCTTGAGCCTTAGCAGATTGTTTGATTGCCCAGTGAGTTGCTGCAGAGTTGGCAGCCTTCGAGGAGATTTTTTAGGCATCTTTGTGCTCCTGTAAAGTGTTGTTGTTTGCAGCCAGTAAGTCGGAACCCTGTGGTTAAGGGTGTAGTGAGCAGTGTTCCCTTCGGATTGGATCCTTTGGTGTTTTCCTCAGATGTTTGGTAGAGTTGAGCACTCTTCCTTTGGTGAGCTCCTGGAGTGGAGCTAGCTGCTGCATGTTGAGAGAGCCGGCCAGAGTTTTGTTGAGCATCAGGTGGAGGTGCAAGAGTAGGCGGTGAGCCTTCGGTTTGATGAGATGCCATAGGCATGGTTTTTGAGTTGGAGCCGTTGTATGCCTAGCTAGAGTTCTTGTCACTTGAGGTTGTGATCTTGTTGGCCCCATTGGTAGTAAGATGTGGTTTTGGTAGTAGTGGCACTTGAGGTGCATTGGTTGGTGTGCCGCTTTGGCACTAAGTCTGGTTCAGTCTTGAGTTTGGCTTGGGCATAGCAGATGGTTCTATGTCGTCCGGAGTTCAGCGCACTCCTTTAGCCTTGGATCCGTTTATGGCAGTTGCACCTCTTTAGGTCGTGCCTGAGGGCTAGTTCAGTGGTAGTCGATGGACTACAAGCGAGAGGATGCTCGAGAGGATCCGGAGCCGGAGCCTTTTCCCAGTGTTACTGGAGGTTGAGTAAGTCAGCAGGTTGGCGGTTGGTATTTGTTTGTGGGCGTGATTCTCGCTCTAGTGTTAAGGCCAAGAGATTGTCTTTGTGGTTGGTAGTGCGGTCAACTACCTTCGAGTGCCTAAATCTGAGGAGAGTTGAGCATTGTAGATGCGAGTTTGGTCCAGCAGAGGGATCCTGAGTTGGATGCTCATGAGATGAGCTGGATGCCTATGAGGCGAGATGAGCTGATGCCTTGTGAGAGGTTTCAGATGCCTTTTTGGGAAAGCACCCTTGGTAGAGGCTTGGTATAAAGTAAGTTTGGTTTGGCATTGTTATGCTTTGGTAGAGCAAGGTTGACTCAGCTTCAAGTATCGTATGGAGATGGAACTTTTGGTGTTCCTTGGATTGTTTGTATCTCTGCCAGGAGTTAGCGTTGCTTTTTGGGAAAAGCGCTTGTTAGTCTTGGATCTCTGAAGGAAGGTTGAGAGTTGTGCACAAGTGTGTTTTGTGTGGTTCGTTCTGTGGCGAGAGTTTCAGATCCATGTAGGGTTTGCTTTGGAGATCTAGTGCTCAGTTCCTGGAGAAGTGGGACTCCAGGTGGTTGTTGCAAGGCTTTAGTCGAGGTGGTAAGGATACCGTGCTCGTGGTATCAGGTTGTTGCTTAGGCAAGTGTTGTTGGGTTGGACCTAAGCTTGGTTGGCGGATCTTCTTGTTGATCGTTGGTTGGAGTTCAGTTGGAAACTGAGCAAGAGCGGTGGTAGCTAAGCCGCGTGGTTTCTGATCGTCATGGCTAAGAGAGTTGTTCGGATCCTTTCTTGGGTAGAAGTTATGTTATGGTCGATGCTTTGAGTAAGAGGATGACGCATTCTGTAGCGTTTCGGGTCCTCTAGGTTCCCAAGGAGATGGAGTTGGCCAGCATGGTTGGGATGCTGGAAATTGGAGTTGTTTGTTCAGGCAGTTGTCTGTCAGATCGTTTGCCGGCAGTGTGTGTGTCGAGGGTTGTCGAAGAACCCTAGGTTGTGGAGAGCCTCTCCAGAGCTCAGTCAGGCCCAGGTAGTGAGTTTAGTTGGCCAGCTGGAGGCGTGTGGGTTGTAGCCTTGGTTGAGTTGCTAGCAGTCTTGGTAGACTAGCAAGCTAGTGGTTGTTTGGAGTAAAGTCCGGATTGGTTCCGGTGTGGTGGCAAGTTGAAGCTTGGTGTCGACCAAAGTGTGGATTAGAGTTACTAGAGATTAGTTTTGCTCGTGGGGCGAGTGGTTTGTGCCCTGTTGGTTGTTTTCCTGTTGCGGGATGTTGAGTTGCCCCGTTTGGCTTTTGGAGGTTTAGTCTGAGATGGGCCCCTGTTGTTGCCCCGTGAGATTTAGATGTTGTTTCTCTAGTGGAGCAAGACAGTGAGCGTATGAGGAGCTCTCTGTCCTTCGGTTGTCTGCTTGTAAGAGCCGTTTCCTTCGGGGAGTTGTCAGGTTACTCCCTTGGTCTTGGAATTGATGGTTGTGGTGCTAGCAAGAGGGAAAAGTTTGTTGGCTGCTTGGAAGTAGTCGTTTGTTCAGTTAAGCGGATTCTTGGATGGTGTTCTAGAGGCTGCAGTAAAGGTTGTTCTGCCTCTTGTGAGTGTTTGGCCAAGATTTGGTTCTTTTGTTGTTTCGAGAGCTAGTTCGGTTCTAGCTGGAGGGCGTTGCCCTGAGGTCTTGTTCCTTGTCAGGAAGTTTTAGGAATTGACCCCTCCTTCGGCAGTTGAGTAAGTTCTGTTAGTTTTGGGTTGGTGATCCGATTGGTTGAGTTTTCCTTGGGTGTTGCTTTCTAGAGAGTTGGTTGTTGTTGCCTTGGGTTTGAGCAAGTCAGCGAGCGTGTGTGATGTTCGCTGCCCTTCAGAGTTTGCTTGCTGGGAAGTCGTTTCCCGTTTGGTAGGAGTCAGCTTAGCTCCTGAGTTGTGTAGTTGATCAGAGTAGCGCAGCGGTCAGCCCAGCGTGAGGGTCCCTGCTTTGTGTTGTTAGCAAGAAAAGTTGTTTGTTCCCGCAAGGGCAGAGGCTAGCCAGTCAGAGTTGAGTTGTTCGGGCAAGTTGTTGGTCCTTTGGGGAGTGATGATTTCCTTTCCCCCTAGCCTCTGTGGTGGTTGAGTTGCTCCCTGGATGTCAGCTTCGAGTGTTAGCTTCTGAAGTAGTCTTGCTGATTCGTGTTTCTCAGAATCCGTAAGCTTTGAGGTTGTCGTCATCCGTTTTCCTTGTAAGGTTTCGGGAGTGGAGCTTCTGGTTGGAAGATGAGTTAGGCTTAGGCTTAAAGGAGAAGTCCTTTGAGTAGCCAGTTGGATTTTAAGAGTTGAGTGGTAGCTTGGAGGCGAGCGTTGCTCGTTATAAGTTGGGTTGAGTTCTGCTGAGCAAGCCCTTCTTGGGCTTTGTTCCTAGTTGTTGTGCGTTCGCAGTTGGCGTTAGCAGAGCCGCGTTTGAGTGAGTTGGCACAGTGGTGCCGTGGCATTGGTTGGTAAGTTGTTGTGCTGTTTTTCTCAAGGTGTTGTGTCGCAGATAGCTGCGTGATGGTTTAGTCCTTGCTTCCCGAGTTTCCTTGAGAGGAATGTTGGTTGTTCCTTGCCTGGCGATGTTCTCCTTGGCCAGTTGCTGGTAGGTTTTCTTTGGAAAGTTTGCGTTCGGCCGATGAGGAGTTCTATTTTGTTGGTTTGGCCGAGTGGAGCCTGTGCTTGGCCCTTGTCTTTTAGAGGTGGTCGTAGCTGAAGTTTCAGCTGGTGTGAGTGTTGTTAGCCGTCTGGTGTACCAGGATGGTGCCCCTTGCCCTTAGTTCGGCGTTTTCTCCTTAAGATGGTTGCTTAAGTGTTGTGGTCGTGTTCTAGTTGGAGAAGTTGGTCTTTTGGATCAGTCGCCAGTGGTGGTTCGGTTGCATTCGTTAAGGTTGTAGGCAAGCTTGAGGTTCGCTAGTTTCTTGTGAAGTAAGAGTAGGCCGTTTGGTTTTCTGGAATCTGGAAGGTTCAGTTGTTTGGCCAGTTTGTTGTAGGGTTGAGTTTGTTTGTTGTCAGCTGTGAGCTTCCATAGGAGTTTTGCCAGTGCGTGTTGTAGAGTTTCAGAGCTTGTGGCCAGTCCTCGAGTTTGCTGAGAGTAGCACTGTTTGAGAGTTGGTGCAAGTTGAGGACGTGGTTTGCCGTCTAGCTTTTTCGTATTTGTTTTCCTTCTGAGTTCAGTGTTTGGCAGTCTGGATGGCATTGTGGCCTTGAGTTTTTGAGAAACCAAGAGGGTTTGGTTTTCGGAGAAGGGTGGTGCTGGTTTAGCCGAGAAGTTCAGTTGGTTTGGTTTCTGTGGAGTTTTCCTGGAGCTGTTTCGTCTTAGGACTTTCGAGGACGAAAGTGTTAAAAGGAGGGAGTATTGTAACAGCCCAGTTTTCTATCCCAGTTTTCGAGGTGCCTTCGGGTCAAGTTTCGGTTGTTTGGTTGGGTCTTAGAGCGGTTTTGTCCCTTAGGGGTATTTTGGTCTTTTAGCTCTTCGGGCAGGATTTATGGTTTTCAGGGCTTCGAGGTAGCTCCTGCCTTTGCCGTGGCTTGTTTGGGTTGGTCTGCGAGTCCCGAGATGTTTGGGCTAGTCGTTTGGGAGTTCGGTTGTGATTTGGGATTTTTGCAAAGTGATGGTTGGTTGTGTGCTTCCTTTAGGATTCGAGCCCAGGTCCTTAGTGTTGATTTGGGAGTTGGATTTAAGTGAGATTTATTGATTGGAAAAGATTGCTTCGGTCGGGTCTCGAAGGAGGAAGCTGGGAAATGGGATTTTAAAGATTTTTAGAAAATTGGAAAAAATGGATAAGGATGGAAAAAGGATTAAAATCCCATTTATTCTTTTATTTTCCCATTTTCCTTTTTATTTTCTTTTTCTTTTATTTTTCCCCCAAATCCACTTTTCTCTCTTTCTCTCTCTCTCTCTCTCTCTCTCTCTCACCGAGCCCCCCTTGCCCGAGCAGCCCCTTGGCTCGCTCGCCCAACCCGGCCGAGCCCGCTGCTTGCCCGAGCTAGCCCAGCCCCGCGCGCGCTCGCCCTCGCCCAGCCCAGGTCGCCTCAGC
This sequence comes from Sicyos edulis, assembly GCA_036507275.1. NCBI lineage: Eukaryota > Viridiplantae > Streptophyta > Magnoliopsida > Cucurbitales > Cucurbitaceae > Sicyos > Sicyos edulis. The sequence goes on from CM071854.1 coordinate 30,346,982, forward strand.
CCGAGCGTCGCGCGCCATCGCCAGCCCGAGCCCAGTCGCTGTCGCGCGCCGCTCGTCCGCGCCCTCGCCCGCTCAGTGCCGAGCCCAGCCAGATCGCGCGTCCCCGCGCCCTCGTCGCGTGTCCTCGCGCCAGATCGCCGAGCCTAGGTCCGAGTCGCTCGTCCCAGCCCGTGTCGCGCGCCCTCAGTAGCGCGCGCGCGCGCCGCGCGCCTCGCCCTGCTGCTCGCCCGCGCGTTCGCGCGCGCCACCTGCTCGCGCAAGCTGCCGTGCCGTGCGCGCCCAGCGCCGTGCCAGTACGCGCAAGCGCTAGCTGAGCAGCGCTTCTGCTCGTCGTGTCAGCGCCCAGCCGCCTGTGCGGCGCCAAGCAATGCCTAGCCTGCGTCGCGCGCCCGCCCGTCCGAAGTGTCAGCCGTGCCTCGTGAGTTGCTCCCGAGCTGAGCCCTGTTTGTTTTATTATATTTGGGCCTTTTGATTGTAATTATTGTTGTTTTTGTTAGGTTCTCGCTAGGTAGCTCGGGTTCAATCGCAGCTTAGGTTTCTTGTGTTTAGAGGTCTTCCGACCATGTAAGGATTTCTTACTGGAGTTGTGTGGACCTTGCGATATTATATGTGATTGCTGATTGTATGCTTGTTTGTGTTTATTGACATGTTTGGTGATAATTGCTCTATTCTAAATTCCCGACTGGCATGATTTCCTGTGTTGTTTCTCATGTTAGTCCATGCTAGGTTGTTCCTTTCTGGCATGCTCGTATCTGTCCTTGCTTCGTAGTATCATGCTAGGTTCGTTGTATTCTTTGAGCACGTATTGGATGATATTGCTTGTTTGCGGATTGCTAAGGCAGGTTAGAGTTGCAGGTAGATAGCATCATCCGGGCCGGGTGCATAACGTACCTTGCACCCCGACATGGACGTATGAGATGGAGCTCCGCCCTGATCCCGTTAGGGAATAGCTAACCCTAACGGCTGGCCCTGCAATCTTGGGTGAGGGTGGCAGACTGTTAAATGCCCCAACCGTCGGGATGATGACTTGGCATTGCCTCGTCCCCGGCAGTCGGCACGTCCTCAGCGTGTTCGACCGTAGCCCCTGATTGCCACCTGTTATGGTAAGGGCGGCTTCCTGGTGTAAGCCTACCACGACCCGTTTCCTTAGCCTCAAAGTGGTGGTTCAGCCGACATAGTTTACTTGTCGTGTCTCACACCCCTATGTCAGTGACACCGATCCAAAGAATTAGTTAGGCGTGGTGACTGGACATGGGTAGCTTGCCTCTAGACCCGGCACCCCCCATGGTCTGCAGTAGCACGCGGTGCATGTTTACGCTCATTACAGCGCCGTCCGAAGAGCTCCTCGGGATCTTGAGCTAGTGTACCTTTCGTCGACAGTAGACAGGCTGAGGCCGGGACTTGTTTCTCGTATAGGGCGACTTGTGTGATGTGTGGTGTGGTGATTTATTTCCGGACTAAGACCCTGAGTTGGCATCCGAGGCCCAAGTGTGGGCTAAGCTATGTGCTCTATTCTGTGTTTATATTCATAGCTTGCATATCTTTCTGCTAGATGACCATGTGTATCGTATTGTACCCCGGTTGGGGATTCTTACTGAGTAATTCGTTACTCACCCTTATTATGTGGTTTTCCACAAGTAACCATGGTGCGAGATATGATGGCTGGAGGAGGAGCTGTGATCATGGAACCCGTTGTTCAACTCTGAGTCTTATGTTTATGTTTATGATTTAAATGTCCTCTGAATGCATGTAGTTGGGCACGGAGCCCTAGGGTGTTTTCTGAATGTATTTCCGGATTCTAGCATTGTTGTAAAGCTTGTATGTTTTAAATAAATCTCTGATCAGAGTATGTTTTGGAAATGTATTTGTCTTGGAACAGGTGCTTGGAAACAGGGACAGGTTTCAGGAATTTATGTTGATTTTTAAATGGATGTTTTCATGTTTTAGTTTTACTTAGAATCCAAACACCACCTTGCAAATTTTCTGTAGATTTGTATGCATGCATTGAGGTAATGGCCTATTTCGAACCCCATTCGGGTCGGGTCATTACAGCTGCTGCTCAGGCGGATCTGGTGCGACGACGTGCGACCTAGGCGTGACGAGCTCGGCCGCTGGTGAGCTCGCGGGCTGCGACGGCGAGCGACGGCGACCGGCTGCGGTAGCGACACATGCGACGATGGTCAGTGTGAGGCTAGGTCGGGGGAGAGAGACAGAGAGAGAGAGAGAGAGAAAGTGAATTTGGGGAAAAAAAAAATAAAAGAAAAGAAAATGAATTTGGAAAATAAAAGGAAAATGGGAAATAAAAGGAAAAATAAGGATTTTATCCAAAATCCATCCTTATCCACTTTTATCCTTAAAAATCCCATTTCTCGGCTTCCTCCTTCGAGATCCAGCTGAAGCAACCTCTCCCAATAAATAAACTCACTAAAATCCAACTCCCAAATCAACACCAAGGGCCCGGGCTCGAATCCCAAAGGAAGCACACAACCAACCAACACTTTGCCCAAAAACCCAAATCACAACCGAACTCCCAAACGACTAGCCCAAACATCTCGTGACTCGCAAGCAATAACAAACCAGCCTCGACAAAGGCAGGAGCTACCTCGAAGCCTGAAAAACCACAAATCCTGCACGGAGAGCCAAAAGACCAAAATACCCCTAAGGGTCAAAACAGCTCTAACGGCCCAACCGAACCACTGAATCTGAACCGAAAGCACCTCGAGAACCGGAATAGAAAACTGGGCCATTACAATACTTCCTCCTTTTAAGACTTTCGTCCTCGAAAGTCCTAAGACGAAAACGGCTCAGAAACTCCACTAAAACCTAACCAACTGAACTTCTCGGCTAATACAACGCCAACCTTCTCCGAAAACCAAACCCTCTTGGGTTCTCAAAAACTCAAAGGCACTATGCCATCCAGGCTGCCACAAACAAACTCAACCAAGACTGGGCATATATCTTGAACTCCAAGGGAAATAGACGACAATCCACATCCTCAACTCGCACCAACTCTCAAACGGTGCTACTCTCAAAGAAACTCGAGGGTGGCCACAAGCTCTCAAACTCTACACCACGACTTTGGAAAAACTCCTCTGGAAGCTCACGGTGACAACAAAACAACCTCAACCCTACAACAAAGTGACCAAACAATCGAACCTCATAGGTTCCGAGAAAACCAAACAAACTACTACTCTTACTTCACAAGAGACCAAAGCAAACCTCAAATCTTGCCTACAGCCTTAACGACTATAACCAAACCACCAACTGGCGACTGATCCAAAAAGCAAACTTCTCCAACTAGAACGCGACCACAACACTTAAGCAACCATCTTAAGGCGAAATCGCCGAACCAAAGGCAAGGGGGCACCATCCTGGTACACCCGACGGCTAACAACACTCACACCAGCTGAAACTTCAGCTACGACCACCTTAAAAAGACAAGGGCCAAGCACAGACTCCACTCGGCCAAGCCAACGAATTGGAACTCCTCATCGGCCGAACGCAACATTTCGGAGCAAGCCTACCAGCAACTGGCCAAAGAGAACACCGCCAGGCAAGGAACAACCAACATTCCTCTCAAAATCTCAGGAAGCAAGGACTAAACCATCACGCAGTGTAACGGCCCAGTTTTCTATTCCAGTTTTCGAGGTGCCTTCGGGTCAAGATTCGGTTGTTTGGTTGGGTCATTAGAGCGGTTTTGACCCTTGGGGGTATTTTGGTCTTTTGGCTCTCCGGGCAGGATTTGTGGTTTTCAGGGCTTCGAGGTAGCTCCTGCCTTTTTCGAGGCTTTTTTGTTGGTGGCTGCGAGTCCCGAGGTGTTTGGGCTAGTCGGTTGGATGCTCGGTTGTGGTTTGGGCTTTGGCAAAGTGATGGTTGGTTGTGTGATTCTTTTGGGATTCGAGCCCGAGCCCTTAGTGTTGCTTTGGGAGTTGGATTTAAGTGAGTTTGATTGATTGGAAAAGATTTCTTTAATCGGGTCTCGAAGGAGGAAGCCGGGAAATGGGATTTTGAGGTTGTAAAGTGGATAAGGATGGAAATGGAATTTAAAATCCCATTTTTCCCTTTTTTCCCATTTTTCCCTTTTTCCCATTTTCCCTTTTTATTTCCCATTTCTTTTATTTTTTTTTCCCAAAATCAATTTTCTCTTCTCTCTCTCTCTCTCTCTCTCTCTCTCTCTCTCTCTCTCTCCCGACCTAGCCCCCCTAGCCTAGCCCCTTGGCTCGCCCAGCCCTAGCCCGAGCAGCCCATGGCTCGCCCAGCTCCAGCCCGAGCAGCCCAGCCCCGTGCGCCTTCGCCCTCGCCCAGCCTAGGTCGCCTCAGCCCGAGCGTCGCGCGCCATCGCCAGCCCGAGCCCAGTCCCTGTCCTGCACCCCCGTGTCGCCAGATTCGTGTCGCCCAGCCCGTGCGGTCCACTGTGCCGAGTCGAGTCCCTGTAGCGCGTCGTCGCGCCCGCGCGCCCCCTGCGTCCCCAGCTCGCCCAGCCAGCCCCAGCAGCTGTCTCGCCCGTGCAGCCGGCTCGTTCGTGTGTCCGTCGCGCCTCGTGAGTTGCTCCCGAGCTGAGCCCTGTTTGTTTTATTATATTTGGGCATTTTGATTGTAATTATTGTTGTTTTTGTTAGGTTCTCGCTAGCTAGCTCGGGTTCGATCGCAGCTTAGGTTTCTTGTGTTTAGAGGTCTTCCGGCCAGGTAAGGATTTCTTACCGGAGTTGTGTGGACCCTGCGATATTATATGTGATTGCTGATTGATTGCTTGTTTGTGTTTATTGACATGTGTAGCTAGGTTCTCTATTCTGAATTCCCGATTAGCATGATTTTCCTGATTTAATTCTCATGTTAATCCATGCTAGGTTGTTCCTTTCTAGCATGCTCGTATCTGTTCCTTGCTTCGTAGTATCATGCTAGGCTCGTTGTATTCTTATTGAGCACGTCTTGGATTGTATGGAATTGTTTGCTGTTTGCTAGGGCAAGTTAGAATTGCAGGTAGATAACATCATCCGGGCCTGATGCATAAAGTACCTTGCATCCATGGCAGGGACGTCGAGCAAGTCATTCCGTCCCCCGGACCCGTGAGGGATTAGCTAACCCAAGCGGTAGGCCCCGCAATCTTGGGTGAGGGTGGCGATCGTTAAATGCCCCAACGGTCGGGATGATGACTTGGCATTGCCTCGCCCCGACGATCGGCATGTCCTCGGCGTGTTCGGTAGTAGCCCCGATTGCCACACTGTTAAGGTAAGGGCGCTTTCTGGTGTAAGCCTACCACGACCCGTTTCCTTAGCCTCAAGTGCGGTGGTTCAGGCTGACATAGTTTACGTGTCCAGGTCTCACACCCCTATGTCAGTGACACCGATCCAAAGAATTAGTTAGGCGTGGTGACTGGACATGGGCAGCTTGCCTCTAGACCCAGCACCCCATGGTCTGCAGCAGAGCACGCGGTGCATGTTTACGCTCATTACTGGCGCACGACCGAAGAGCTCCTCGGGATCTTGAGCCAGTGTACCTTTCGTCGACGATGAGACAGCCGAGGGCGGGACTTGTTTCTCGTATAGAGGCGACTTGTGTATTGTGTGGATGTGGTGATTGATTTCGGACTAAGACCCCGAGTTGGCATCCGAGGCCCAAGTGTGGGCTAAGCTATGTGCTCTATTCGTGTTTATATTCATAGCTTGCATACGCTCATCGAGATGACCATGTATATCGTATTGTACCCCGGTTGGGGATTCTTACACAGGTAACCATGGTGCGAGACATGATGGCTGGAGGAGGAGCTGTGATCATGGAAACCCGTTGTTCAACTCTCGAGTCTTATGTTTATGTTTATGATTTAAATGTCCTCTCTCGAATGCATGTAGTTGGGCACGGAGCCTAGGGTGTTTTCTCGAATGTATTTCCGGATTCTAGCATTGTTTTAACTATTGCAAAGCTTGTATGTTTTAAATAAATCTCTCGATGAGTATGTTTTGGAAATGTATTTGTCTTGGAGCAGTGCTTGGAAACAGGGGATGAGTTTCGAGAATTTATGTTGATTTTTAAATGGATGTTTTCATGTTTTAGTTTTTACTTAGAATCCAAACCCCATCTTGCAAATTTTATGTAGATTTGTATGCATGCATTGAGGTAATGGCCTATTTAGAACCCCATTCGGGTCGGGTCGTTACAGTTGGTATCAGAGCTCAGAGTCATAGATTCTGTAGACTGACCTTTTATTGTAGGTCGTTTTTCCCATGATCACCAAAGACTGAAGCGGTCATCAGTACGCCTAAGTTTACTATTTGTTGTTGAAAAAAAAGGGTTAAGAATTTACAATACTGTCATCTAGTGTATGCCTTGTGTAGTGTTGTGAGTTTGAGACGAAAGCGTGTTCGACTCGTTGTTGGTTTGGGTTTAGAGCGCCATCATGCCAACTTCCCGTAGTGTGTGATGTATGTTGTGGCTTGTTGAGGTATCCAGATAGATTCGGATGCCCTGGGAGGTCGTCCCCGTGGGAGGCAGAGCTTAGACTCCCGTAGGCCAATTGTGGCCCAGTTGTTGGTTTTCCCCTAGTGAGAGGGTGGAGGTGCTTTGCCTTGGAGTACCACTCCAAGAGAGGAGTTAGCTATGGCTGTGCTTATGTGGATGCTTGTGGAGCAGGTCCCCGTGTGGACTAGCCTGGGTAGCTCAAGTGTTGATCTTGAGCCTTAGCAGATTGTTTGATTGCCCAGTGAGTAGCTGCAGAGTTGGCAGCCTTCGAGGAGATTGTTGAGGCATCTTTGTGCTCCTGTAAAGTGTTGTTGTTTGCAGCCAGTAAGCCGGAACCCTGTGGTTAAGGGTGCAGTGAGCAGTGTTCCCTTCGGATTGGATCCGTTGGTGTTTTCCTCAGATGTTTGGTAGAGTTGAGCACTCTTCCTTTGGTGAGCTCCTGGAGTGGAGCTAGCTGCTGCATGTTGAGAGAGCCGGCCAGAGTTTTGTTGAGCATCATGTGGAGGTGCAAGAGTAGGCGGTGAGCCTTCGGTTTGATGAGATGCCATAGGCATGGTTTTTTTTTAGTTGGAGCCCTTGTATGCCTAGCCAGAGTTCTTGTCACTTGAGGTTGTGACCTTATTGGCCCCATTGGTAGTAAGATGTGGATTTGTTAGTGGTGGCACTGAGGTGCATTGGTTGGTGTGCCGTTTTGGCACTAAGTCTGGTGCAGGCTTGAGTTTGGCATGGGCATAGCAGATGGTTCTATGCCGTCTGGAGTCTAGCGCACTCCTTTAGCTTTGGATCCGTTTATGGTAGTTGCACCTGTGTAGGTCGTGCAAAAGGGCTAGTTCAGTGGTAGTCGATGGACTACAAGCGAAAGGATGCTCGAGAGGAGCCGGAGCCTTTTCCCAGTGTTACTGGAGGTTGAGTAAGTCAGCAGGTTGGCAGTTGGTAAGTGTTGGTGCGCGTGAGTCTCGCGCTAGTGTTAAGGCCAAGAGATTTTCGTTGTGGTTGGTAGTGCGGTCAACTACCTTCGAGTGCCTAAATCTGAGGAGAGTTGAGCGTTGTAGATGCGAGTTTGGTCCAGCTGAGGGACCATGAGTTGGATGTCGATGAGGCGAGTTGGATGCCTTGGGAGTGGTTTCAGATGCCTTTTTGGGTAAGCACCCTTGGTAGAGGCTTGGTATAAAGTAAGTTCGGTTTGGCATTGTTATGCTTTGGTAGAGCAAGCTTGCCTCAGCTTTGTGTATCGTGTGAAGATGGAACTTTTGGTGTTCCTTGGATTGTTTGTATCTCTGCCAGGAGTTAGCGTTGCTTTTTGGAAAAGCGCTTGTTAGTATTGGATCTCTGAAGGAAGGTTGAGAGTTGTGCACACAAGTGTGTTTTGTGTGGTTCGTTCTGTGGCGAGAGTTTCAGATCCATGTAGGGTTTGCTTTGGAGATCTAGTGCTCAGTTCCTGGAGAAGTTGGACTTCAGGTGGTTGTTGCAAGGCTTTAGTCGAGGTGGTAAGGATACCGTGCTCGTGGTATCAGGTTGTTGCTTAGGCAAGTGTTGTTGGGTTGGACCTAAGCTTGGTTGGCGGATCTTCTTGTTGATTGTTGGTTGGAGTTCAGTTGGAAACTGAACAAGAGCGGTGGTAGCTAAGCCGCGTGGTTTCTGAGCGTCATGGCTAAGAGAGTTGTTTGGATCTTTCCTTGGGTAGAAGTTATGTTGTGGCCGATGCTTTGAGTAGGAGGATGACGCATTCTGTAGCGTTTCGGGTCCTCTAGGTTCCCAAGGAGTTGGAGTTGGCCAGCATGGTTGGGATGCTGGAAATTGGAGTTGTTTGTTCAGATCGTTTGCCGGCAGTGTGTGTGTCAAGGGTTATCGGAGAACCCTAGGTTGTGGAGAGCCTCTCCAGAGCTCAGTCAGGCCCAGGTAGTGAGTTTCAGTTGGCCAGCTGGAGGCGTGTGGGTCGTAGCCTCGGTTGAGTTGCTAGCAGTCTTGGTACACTAGCAAGCCAGTGTTTGTTTGGAGTAGAGTCCGGATTGGTTTCGGTGTGGTGGCTAGTTGATGCTTGGTGTCGACCAAGGTGTGGTTTGGAGCTGCTAGAGATTATCTTTGCTCGTGGGACGAATGGTTTGTGCCCTGTTGGTTGTTTTCCTGCTTCCAGGATGTTGAGTTGCCCCGTTTGGCTTTTGGAGGTTCAGTCTTAGATGGACCCCTGTTATTGCCCCGTGAGATTAGATGTTGTTGCTCTAGTGGAGAATGACAGTGAGCGTATGTGGAGCTCTCTTGTAACAGCCCGAAAATTTCATCCCGGTCTTCCCGGGAGGCCCAGGGGCATTTTGGTAATTTTGGGTCAGGTCGACAAAACCGGTTATGTAATTGAAAATTGCCGGAAAAATTATGAGTCGATTTGAATGGGATCGAGAATTTTGGTGAAGGCATTTGGGCTTGGGAAAAGGTAAAAATAAATAGGCAATTAAATAGCGCATCGAGTGAGATTCAAGCCAAGGACGTGTCACGTGCTAGGCAGAGGGCGCTGCCAATCGAGCCACTGAGCGCTCTTGTGCTTCTAAACGCGCGATCTTGTATATAAGCCGGTTTGTGCTGAGTGTTGGTATAAAGGCAGAGCTCGCCCGAAGCTTCCCCATTTCTTCTTCTTCTTCGTGAATTCTCTCAGACCGACCGAGCTCTCCTTCGCGATTCCTTCTGCCTCGCCGACCAGCGTTCTCTCCCTCGCCGTTCGTCCCTCCGGTGAGCTCTCTTCTTCTTCTTCTTCTTTTCTTCTTCTTCTCCATCTCTTTTCCGTCGAATTGCTTCCCTGTTTCGGGCTTCACCATTTCCGGCCAAGTCGAGGTAATTTGAGGTATGGGTTTTGTGCAGCTAGTGTAGGGGAGTTCGCCATCAAAGAATCGCTCGTCGAATCCCCTTGGATCGCTCGAATTCGAGTTTCCCCTTCGCCCCTGTTCGCGCACAAAAACAGAGCTTCTGTCACCGAGCTCGCGCGCGCAGAAGCTTGCCTCACCGCCCAGCCACATTGCATCGCCCGAGCCCCTGCTCGCCGAGTCGTGCCGCGTCGCCCAGTGCCGTTCGCGTCCGCGCACGCGCGTCCTCGCCAGCGCCCGTCCGCGCGCCAGCGCGCCCAGCCAGCCCCGTTGCTGCCCCGTTCGTGCAATCGGCTCGTTCGTGCGTTCGTCGCGCCTCGTGAGTTGCTCCCGAGCTGAGCCTCATTTATTTTATTATATTTAGGCCTATTGTGTGATTTTTGTTGTGATTGATAGGTTCTTGGTAGCTAGTTCGGGTTCTTTCGCCATTTAGGTTTTCGTGTCAAATCGTCCCCGACCAAGGTAAGGATTTCTTACCGGAGTTGTGTGGACCCTGCGATATATTATGCGATTGCTGATTGACTGCTTGTTTGTGTTTATTGACATGTGTAGCTAGGTATTCTATTCTGAATTCCCGAGTAGCATGATTTTCCTGATTTAATTCTCATGTTAATCCATGGTAGGTTGTTCCTTTCTAGCATGCTCGTATCTGTTCCTTGCTTCGTAGTATCATGCTAGGCTCGTTGTATTCTTATTGAGCACGTATTGGATTTTATGGAATTGTTTGCCGTTTGCTAGAGCGAGTTAGAATTGCGGTAGATAGCATCATCCGGCCCGATGCATAAAGTACCTTGCATCCATGGCGGGGACGTCGAGCAAGTCATTCCGTCCCCGACCCCGTGAGGATTAGCTAACCAAGCGGTAGGCCCCGCAATCTTGGGTGAGGGTGGCGATTGTTAATGCCCCAACGGTCGGGATGATGACTTGGCATTGCCTCGCGTCCCGGCGATCGGCACGCCCTCGGCGTGTTCGGCCGTAGCCCACGATTGCCACTGTTAAGGCAGGGGCGGCTTCACGGTGTAAGCCTACCACGACCGTTCCTTGGCCCCAAAGTGTGGTTCAGGTGACATAGTTTACGTGTCTCAGGTCTCACACCCCTATGTCGGTGACACCGATCCAAAGATTTAGTTAGGCGTGGTGACTAGACATGGGCGCTTGCCTAGACCCGGCACCCCATAGTCTGCAGTAGCACGCGGTGCATGCTTACGCTCATTACTGATCGATCGAGAGCTCTTCGGGATTGTGAGCCGTGTACCTTTCGTCGACGATGAGAGACAGTGAGGCGGGACTTGTTTCTCGTATAGGGCTACTTATGTATTGGACCGTGTGGTGATATTATTCCGGACTAAGACCTTAAATTGGCATCCGAGGCCCAAGTGTGGGCTAAGCTATGTGCTCTATTCTGTGTTTATATTCATAGCTTGCATACGCTCATCGAGATGACCATGTATATCGTATTGTACCCCGGTTGGGGATTCTTACTTGAGTAATTCGTTACTCACCCTTATCGTGGTTTTTCCACAGGTAACCAAGTTAAGTTGCGAGGACAGGATGGTGAAGGAGGAGCTGTGATCATGGGGCCTGATCTTCCAACTCTGATTTTTGTATTATGACTCTTTATGTTTTGTTTTCCCTGAATGCATGTAGCCGGGCACGGAGCCCTAGGATGTTTTGTAAATATTTGTGGATTCCAGCATTTGGTATCTGAACAGGTTTTGAATGGTTTTTAATAAATCTCTGATCAGAGTAAACTTTGGAAATGTATTTATCTTGGAGCAGTGCTTGGAAACAGAGCAGTTCAGGAAATTGTCTAGTTTTTAAAGGGGTTATTTTGAATGTTTTTGTTTTAATTGGAATCCGAAATCATGTCTGTTTAAATGTCCTTTACTTTGAATGCATGCATTGGGATAAAGGCCCATTTAGTGCCCCATTCGGGTCGGTCCCTTTACAGTTGGTATTAGAGCGCAGAGTCATAAATTCTGTAGATTGACCTTTTGTTGTAGGTCGTTTTCCCATGATCACTAGCACTCCGACAGTCATCAGGTACGCCTAAGTTTACTATTTGTTGTAGAAAAAGGGTTAAGAATTTACAATACCTGTCATCGAGTGTATGCCTTGTGTAGTGTTGTGGAGCGGAGACGAGCAGGTTCTGACTCGTTATTGGTTTGGGTTTAGAGCGTCATCATGCCAACTTCCCGTAGTGTGTGATGTATGTTGTGGCTTGTTGTGGTATCCAGGTAGATTCGGATGCCCTGGGACATCGTTCCAGAGGGAGGTAGAGATTGGACTCCCATAGGCCAACTGTGGCCCAGTCGTTGGTTTTCCCCTAGTGAGAGGGTGGAAGTGCTTTGCCTTAGAATGCCACTCCAAGAGAGGAGTTAGCTGTGGTTGTGCTCATGTGGATGTTTGTGGAGCAGGTCCCCGTGTGGACTAGCCTGGGTAGCTCAAGTGCTGATCTTGAGCCTTGTTAGATTATTTGGAGGCCCAGAGAGTGGTTGCAAAGTTGGTAGCCTCGAGGAGGTTGATGAGGCATCTTTGTGCTTCGTGAAGTGTGGTTGTTTGCGGCCCGATGTAGTTTTAACCCCGTAGTTAAGGGTGCAGCAAGTAGTGTTTCCCTACTGATTTGGATCCGTTGGTGGTTTCCTCAGTTGTGTGATAGAATTGAACACTCTTCTTTTGGTAAGCCCTAGAGTAGGGGTAGTTGCTGCATGTTGATAGAGCCGGCCAGAGTTTGTTGAGCATCATGTGGAGATGCAAGAGTAGGCCGTGAACATTTAGCTTGATGAGATGCCTTAGGCATAGTTGTTGGAGTTGACCCCTTATATGCCGAGCCAGAGTTCGTGTCACTTGAGGTTGTGACCTTGTTGGCCCCGTTGTAGTAAGATGTGGATTTGGTAGTAGTGACACTTGAGGTGCATTGGTTGGTGTGCCGCTTTGGCACTAGATCTGGTTCAGGCCTGAGTTTGGCGTGGGCATAGTAGATGGTTCTATGCCGTTCGGAGTTCAGCGTACTCCTTTAGCCTTGGATCGGTTATGGTAGTTGCACCTGTGTAAGTCGTGCAAAAGGGCTAATTCAGTGGTAATCGAAAGATTTCAAGCGAAGGGATGTTCGAAAGGAGCCTTTTCGGTGTTGTTTGGAGGTTGAGTAAGTCAAGCGGGTTGACGGTTGGTAAGTGTTAGTGCGCGTGCATCTCACGCTAGTGTTAAGGCCAAGAGATCTTTGTGGTTGGTAGTGCAGTCAACTACCTTCGAGTGCCTAAATCTCAGGAGAGTTGAGCATCGTAGAAGCAAGTTGGGTCCAGTTGAGGGACCATGAGTTGGATGCCTATGAGGTGAGTGGGATGCCTTGTGAGAGGAGTGGGATGCCTTATGGGTAAGTACCCTTGGTAGAGGCTTGGTATAAAGTAAGTTTGGTTTGGCATGGTTATGCTTTGGTAGAGCAAGGTTGCCACAGCTTCGAGCATCGTGTGGAGATGGAACTTTGGGTGTTCCGTTGATTGGTTGTATCTCTGCCAGGAGCTAGTGTGGCTTTTGGGAAAAGCGTTTGATAGTCTTGGACCTCTAAATGAAGGTTGGGAGTTGTGCACACCAGTGTGTTTGGTGTGGTTCGTTCTGTGGCAAGAGTTTCAGATCCATGTAGGGTTTGCGTTGGGGATCTGGTGCTCAGTTCTTGGAAAATTTGGACTTTAGGTGGATGTTGTAAGGCTTTAGTGAGGTGATAAGGATACCATGCTCGTGGTATCAGGTTGTTGCTTAGGTAGGATTTGTTAAGTTGGACCTAAGCTTGGTTGGCGGATCTTCTTGTGATCGTCATGACTGAGAGAGTTGTTCGGATCCTTCCTTGGGTAGAAGTTATGTTGTGGTTGACGTCTATGTAGGAGGATGACGCATTCGGTAGCGTTTCGGGTCCTCTTGGTCCCCAAGGAGTTGGAGTTGGCCAGCATGGTTGTGTTGCTGGAAAAAGGAGTTGTTGTTGTGCAGGCAGTTGGCTGTAGGCAGTTAGTTGGCAGTGGGTGTCGAGGGTTGTCGGAGAACCCTAGGTTGTGGAGAGCCTCTCTAGAGCTCAGTCAGGACAAGTAGTGAGTTGCAGTTGGCAAGCTGGAGCCGTGTAGTTCGTAGCCTCGGGGGAATTGCTGGTAGTCTTGGTAACCTAGCAAGTTAATATTTGTTTGGAGTAGAGTCCGGATTGGTTCCGGTATGGTGACAAGTTGATGCTTGGTGTTGACCAAGGTGTGGATTGGAATTGCTAGAAGTCAGTTTTGCTCGTGGGGCGAATGTTTCGTGCCCTGTTGGTTGTCTTCCTGTTTCCAGGAAGGTTGAGAGTTGCCCCGTTGGTAATTGGAGGTTCAGTCCGTGGTGAACCCCTGTTGCTACCCCGTGAGATTTTGGATCTTGTTGCTTTAGTGGAGCAAGACAGTGATTGTAAGTGGAGCTCCCTGTTCTTCGGTTGTCTGCTCGTAGGAGCCGTTTCTTTCTGGGTTTGGCAGTTTGCTGCCGTCGATTTGTTAAGGATTTTTCAGCCATAGCCTCGCCCCTCACTTGTCTGACGAGGAAGGGTGTCGAGTTTATTTGGAATAGTAAGTGTGATGAGAGCTTTGCCAGGCTCAAGCGCAGTTTGACTTCAGCACCAGTGTTGGCAATCCCGGAGGGGACAGGTGGTTTCGTGGTTTACAGCGATGCTTCCAAGTTCGTGTTGGGTTGTGTGTTGATGCAGCACGGGAAGGACATTGCTTATGCTTCCCGTCAGCTGAAGCCATATGAGCAGAACTATCCGACTCATGATATGGAGTTGGCAGCAGTGGTGTTTGCACTGAAGATTTGGAGGCATTACCGTATGGTGTGCGGATCCGGATGTTTACCGATCACGAGCCTCAAGTATATCATTTACTCGAGAAGAAGGCGTATATGAGGCGAGAGGAGATGGTTAGAGTTGGTGAAAGATTATGATCTGCGAGATTCTGTACCATCCGGGTAAAGCCAATGTTGTAGCCGATGCTCACGAGTAGGAAGGCGTCGCACTCTGCGGTGTTGTTGAGTTCCCGGCCAGTTACGGAGAGAGTTCGAGCGGGTGAGATTGCGATGTTGTTGGGTGAGGTTACTGCCGGAGTGGCTCAGTTGGCAGTCCAGCCATCGATTAGATAGCGGATTATTGATAGTAAGCTGAGTGACCCCGCACTCAAGAAATTGGGTGACAGAGTTAGTGCTGATGGAGATTTTGACTTTGTGTATTCACGAGACGGTGGGGTGACGTCGACTGAGGCGGTTGTGTGTTCCGGATGTTGCAGGATTGCGAAACGAGTTGCTCTCGAGAGGCCCACAATTCTCCGTTTGCTTGGCACCCCAGGGGTACCAAGATGTATCAGGATCTTAAGCAGACATTCTGGTGGATGGGTATGAAAAGAGATGTTGCGGAGTTTGTCGATCGATGTCTCACTTGTCGGCAAGTGAAGGCACCTGTGCAGAGACCGGCCGGTTTGTTGCGGCACCGAGTGTGCCTCGGTGGAAATGGGAAGAGATCTCCATGGACTTTATTTCTCGGTTTGCCGAAAACTCCAAGAAAGTTCTCTCAGATTTGGGTGATAGTCGATCGATTGACTAAGAGCGCACACTTCATTCCGGTAGAACACTTTATACACTGATGGAACAGTGGGCGCGATTGTTTTGGAGCAGTTGTTCGCTATCACGGTGTGCTGTGAGGATTGTGTCGACCGTGATTCGAGGGCTTGTGTGTTGGATTTCGGCGGTTGGGACCCGATGCACATGTCGATGGAGTTTGCATATAACAACGATTATCGATCGGCGATTGAGATGGCTCCATTCGAGGCTTTGTATGGTAAGCGTTGCCGATCTCCCGTGTTTCGGGAAGAGGTTGGTGACGAGCGAGTTTGGGTCCCGAGTTCTTTGCAGCTTGACTAATGGTGTCGTGTGAGAAGATTAGAGCTCGTATGTTGTATTTCTGAGTAAAGAGTAGAAGAAGAGTTACGCCGATGTCCGGCGTCGGGATTTAGAGTTTGAGGTTGGTCGACATGTATTCCTAAAGGTCGCACCGATGCGAGGTGTTGAGGTTTGGCAAGCGTGGAAAGCTGAGTCCCCGTTTTGTTGGCCCGTTGTGATTCTGGAGAGGATCGACAAGGTTGCTTATCGATTAGCCTTGCCTCCGTCATTGTCAGCAGTGCACAGTGTTTTTCATGTTTCGATGTTGAGACAGTACGTGCCGGACCCGTCGCACATTGGTGATTTTGAGCCATTGCAGCTGAATAAAGATTTGAGCTTCGAGGAAAAGCCAGTGGGGATTCTTGCTTTTGAGGCAAAGACACTGCGTAATCGTGAAATCCGGTTGGTAAAGGTTCAGTGGAGGAGTCAGAGTTCAGAGGAAACCACTTGGGAGCGGGAGGATGAGATGAGATTGCAGTATCCCAAGCTGTTCCAATCTTAAGTGACTTTCGAGGACGAAAGTCTTATAAGGGGGGAATATTGTAACAGCCCGGACATTTCATCCCGGTCTTCCCGGGAGGCCCAGGGGCATTTTGGTAATTTTGTGTCGGGTCGACAAGGCCGGTTATGTAATTGAAAATTGCCAGAAAAATTATGAGTCGTTTTGAATGGGATCCGGAATTTTGGTGAAGACATTTGGGCTTGGGAAAAGGTAAAAATAAATAGGGAATTAAATAGCGCATCGAGTGAAATTCGAGCCAAGGACGTGTCACGTGCTAGGCAGAGGGCGCTGCCAATTGAGCCACTGAGCGATCTTGTGCTTCTAAACGCGCGATCTTGTATATAAGCCGGTTTGTGCTGAGTGTTGGTATAAAGGCAGAGCTCGCCCGAAGCTTCCCCATTTCTTCTTCTTCTTCGCGAATTCTCTCCGACCGACCGAGCTCTCCTTCGCGATTCCTCCTGCCTCGCCGACCAGCGTTCTCTCCCTCGCCGTTCGTCCCTCTGGTGAGCTCTCTTCTTCTTCTTCTTCTTTTCTTCTTCTTCTCCTTCTCTTTTCCGTCGAATTGCTTCCCTGTTTCGGGCTTCGCCATTTCTGGCCAAGTCGAGGTAATTTGAGGTATGGGTTTTGTGCAGCTAGTGTAGGGGAGTTCGCCATCAAAGAATCGCTAGTTGAATCCCCTTGGATCGCTTGAATTCGAGTTTCCCCTTCGCCCCTGTTCGCGCGCAGACACAGAGCTCTTGTCGCCGAGCTCGTGTATGAAGCTTGCCTCGGCGCTTGGCCGCCGCATCGCGACGCCCGAGCCCCTTCTCGCCGAGTCGTGCCGCGTCGCCCAGTGCCGCTCGCGTCCGCGCACGCGCGTCCTCGCCAGCGCCCAGCCGAGCCGCATCTCCAACGCCCTGTTCGTCCGCGCGCCAGCGCGCCCAGCCAACCCCGTTGCTGCCCTGTTCGTGCAATCGACTCGTTCGTGCGTTCGTCGCGCCTCGTGAGTTGCTCCCGAGCTGAGCCTCATTTATTTTATTATATTTAGGCCTATTGTGTGATTTTTGTTGTGATTGATAGGTTCTCGGTAGCTAGTTCGGGTTCGTTCGCCATTTAGGTTTTCGTGTCAAATCGTCCCCGACCAAGGTAAGGATTTCTTCACAGGAGTTGTGTGGACCTGCGATATATTATACGATTCTTTGATTGATTGCTTGTTTGTGTTTATTGACATGTGTAGCTAGGTATTCTATTCTGAATTCCCGATTAGCATGATTTTCCTGATTTAATTCTCATGTTAATCCATGGTAGGTTGTTCCTTTCTAGCATGCTCGTATCTTTTCCTTGCTTCGTAGTATCATGCTAGGCTCGTTGTATTCTTATTGAGCACGTATTGGATTTTATGGAATTGTTTCTTTGTTTGCTAGAAGCGAGTTAGAATTGCGGTAGATAGCATCATCAGGGCACGATGCATAAAGTACCTTGCATCCATGGCAGGGACATCGAGCAAGTCATTCCGTCCCTGGACCCCGTGAGGGATTAGCTATCCCAAGCGGTAGGCCCTGCAATCTTGGGTGAGGGTGGCAGTTGTTAATGCCCCAACGGTCGGGATGATGACTTATCATTGCCTCGTCCCGGCGATCGGCACGTCCTCGGCGTGTTCGGCCGTAGCCCACGATTGCCACTGTTAAAGGCGGGGCGGCTTCACGGTGTAAGCCTACCACGACCGTTCCTTGGCCCCCAGTGCGGTGGTTCAGGTGACATAGTTTACGTGTCCAAGTCTCACACCCCTATGTCGGTGACACCGATCCAAAGATTTAGTTAGGCGTGGTATTGGACATGGGCGGCTTGCCTCTAGACCGGCACCCCCATAGTTCTGCGAGCACGCGGTGCATGCTTACGCTCATTACAGCGCCCGGCGGAGAGCTCCTCGGGATTGTGAGCGGTGTACCTTTCGTCGACGAGTAGAGCAGTGAGGCCGGGACTTGTTTCTCGTATAGGGCGACTTATGTATTGGGTGTGTGGTGATATTATTCGGACTAAGACCTTAAATTGGCATCCGAGGCTCAAGTGTGGGCTAAGCTATGTGCTCTATTCTGTGTTTATATTCATAGCTTGCATACGCTCATCGAGATGACCATGTATATCGTATTGTACCCGGTTGGGGATTCTTCTTGAGTAATTCGTTACTCACCCTTATCGTGGTTTTTCCACGGGTAACCAAGTTGCGAGGCAGGATGGGTGAAGGAGGAGCTGTGATCATGGGGCCAGATCTTCCAACTCGATTTTTGTATTATGACTCTTTATGTTTTGTTTTCCCCTGAATGCATGTGGCCAGACACGAGCCCTAGGATGTTTTGTAAATATTTGTGGATTCCAGCATTTTGTATCTGAACAGGTTTTGAATGGTTTTTAATAAATCTCTGATCAGAGTAAACTTCGGAAATTTATTTATCTTGGAACAGGTGCTTGGAAACAGGGACAGGTTCCAGGGAAATTGTCTAATTTTTAAAGGGGTTATTTTGAATGTTTTTGTTTTAATTGGAATCCGAAATCATGTCTGTTTAAATGTCCTTTACTTTGAATGCATGCATTGGGATAAAGGCCCATTTAGTGCCCCATTCGGGTCGGTCCCTTACATCTATGTCCTTTGGTTGTCTGCTTGTAAGAGCCGTTTCCTTCGGGGAGTTGTCAGGTTACTCCCTTGGTCTTGGAATTGATGGTAGTGGTGCTAGCAAGAAGGAAACGTTTGTTGGCTGCTTGGAAGCAGTTGTTTGTCCAGTTAAGCGGATTCTTGGATGGTGTTCTAGAGGCTGCAGTAAGGATTGTTTTGCCTCTGGTGAGTGTTGGGCCAAGGTTTGGTCCTCTTGTTTTTTCGAGAGCTAGTTCGGTTCTAGCTGCGGGGCGTTGCCCTGAGGTCTTGTTCCTAGTAAGAAAGTTTTCGGAGTTGACCCCTCCCTCAGCAGTTGAGTAAGTTCTGTTAGTTCTGGATTGGTGATTCGATTGGTTGAGATTTCCCTTGGGTGTTGCTTCCCAGAGAGAGTTGGTTGCTGTTGCCTTGGGTTTGAGCAAGTCAGCGAGCGTGTGTGGAGTTCGCTGCCCTTCTGGAGTTTGCTTGCTGAGAAGTCGTTTCCCGTTTGGCAGGAGTCAGCTTAGCTCCTGAGTTGTGTAGTTGATCAGAGTAGCACAGCGGTCAACCCAACGTGAGGGTCCCTGCTTTGTGTTGTTAGCAAGCAAAGTTGTTTGTTCCCGCAAGGGCGGAGGCTAGCCAGTCAGAGTTGAGTTGTTCGGGCAAGTTGTTGGTCCTTTGGGGAGTGAAGATTTCCCTTTCCCCCTAGTCTCTGTGGTGGTGGAGTTGCTCCCTGGATGTCAGCCTCGAGTGTTAGCTTCTGAGGTAGTCTTGCGGATTCATGTGGCTTAGGATCCGTAAGCTTTGAGGTTGTCGTCATCCGTTTTCCTTGTAAGGTTTCGATAGTGGAGCTTCTGGTTGGAAGATGAGTTAGGCTTAGGCTTAAAGGGGAAGTCCTTTGAGTAGCCAGTTGGATTTTAAGAGTTGAGTAGTAGCTTGGAGGCGAGCGTTGCTCGTTATAAGTTTGGGTTGAGTTCTGCTGAGCAAGCCCTTCTCGGGCTTTACTCCTAGTTGTTGTGCGTTCGCAATTGGCGTTAGCGGAGCCTCGTTTGAGTGAGTGGGCACAGAGGTGCCGTGGCTTGGTTGGTAAGATGTTGAGCTGTTTTCCTCAGGAGTTGTGCCGCAGAGAGCTGCGTGATGGTTTAGTCCTTGCAGCCCGAGTTTTCCTTGAGAGGAATTTTGGTGGTTTCCTTGCCTGGCAGTGTTTTCTTTGGCCAGTTGCTAGTAGGTTTGCATGGAAAAGTTTGCTTTCGGCCGTTGAGAGGCTGCTGTTTGTTGGCCGTTTGGTTTTCGGGTCGGGTCGTTACACGCAGCTATCTGCGACACAACACCCTGAGGAAAACAGCTCAACAGCTTACCAACCAACGCCACGGCACCTCTGTGCCAACTCACTCAAACGCGGCTCTGCTAATGCCAGCTCGCGAACGCAGACAACAACTAGGAACAAAGCCCGAGAAGGGCTTGCTCAGCAGAACTCAACCCAAACTTATAACGAGCAACGCTCGCCTCCAAGCTACCACTCAACTCTTAAAATCCAACTGGCTACTCAAAAGACTTCTCCTTTTAGCCTAGGCCTAACTCAACTTCCAAACGTAAGCTCCACTCCCGAAACCTCACAAGGAAAGCGGATGACGACAACCTCCAAGCTTACGGATCACGAGCCACATGAATCCGCAAGACTACCTCGAAGCTAACACTCGAGGTCTGGTATCCAAGGAGCAACTCAACCACCACAGAGGCTAGGGAAAAGGAAATCTTCAATCCCCAAAGAACCATCAACTTGCCAGAACAACTCAACTCTTCATTGGTGGCCTCCGCCCTTGAGGGGACAAACAACTCTTGCTTGCTAACAACACAAAGCAGGACCCTCTCATTGGGGTGACATTGCGCTTACTCGATCAACTCCACAACTCGGGAGCTAAGGCGACTCTGCCAAACGGAAACGACTTCTCGGCAAGCAAACTCGGAAGGCAATGAACTCCACACACGCTCGCCGACTTGCTCAAACCCAAGGCAACGACAACCAACTCTCTTCAAGCAACACCCAAGGGAAATCTCAACCAATCGAATCACCAATCCGAACTAACAGAACTTACTCAATTGCCGAGGAGGGTCAACTCCCAAAACTTTCTGACTAGGAACAAGACCTCAGGGCAATGCCCTCCAGCTAGAACCGAACTAGCTCTCGAAACAACAAAAGAACCAAATATTGGCCAAACACTCACAAGAGGCAGAACAACCTTTACTGCAGCCTCTAGAACACCATCCAAGAAAACGCTTAACTGAACAAACGACTACTTCCAAGCAGCCAACAAACCTTTTCCTCTTGCTAGCACCACAACCATCAATTCCAAGACCAAGGGAGTAACCTGACAGCTCCCCGAAGGAAACGGCTCTTACAAGCAGACAACCGAATTACAGAGAGCTCCTCATACGCTCACTGTCTTGCTCCACTAGAGCAACAACATCTAAATCTCACGGGGCAACAACAGGGGCCCAACTCAAACTGAACCTCCAAAAGCCAAACGGGGCAACTCAATATCCTGGAAACAGGAAAACAACCAACCAACAGGGCACAAACCACTAGCCTCACAAGCAAAACTAATCTCTAGCAACTCCAATCCACACCTTGGTCAACACCAAGCATCAACTTGCCACCACACCGAAACCAATCCGGACTTTACTCCAAACAAACACTAGCTTGCTAGTCTACCAAGACTGCTAGCAACTCCACCGAGGCTACAAACTACACACCTCCAGCTGGCCAACTAAACTCACTACTTCGGCCTGACTGAGCTCTGGAGAGGCTCTCCACAACCTAGGGTTCTCCGACAACCCTCGACACACCCACTGCCGGCAAACGATCTAACAGACAACTGCCTGAACAAACAACTCCAATTTCCAGCATCCCAACCATGCTGGCCAACTCCAACTCCTTGGGAACCTAGAGGACCCGGCGCTCTGAGAATCGTCATCCTCCTACTCAAAGCATCGGCCACAACATAACTTCTACCCAAGGAAAGATCCAAACAACTCTCTTAGCCATGACGCTCAGAAACCACGCGGCTTAGCTACCACCGCTCTTGTTCAGTTTCCAACTGAACTCCAACCAACAATCAACAAGAAGATCCGCCAACCAAGCTTAGGTCCAACCCAACAACACTTGCCTAAGCAACAACCTGATACCACGAGCACGGTATCCTTACCACCTCGACTAAAGCCTTGTAATAACCACCTGGAGTCCAACTTCTCCAGGAACTGAGCACTAGATCTCCAAAGCAAACCCTACATGGATCTGAAACTCTCGCCACGGAACGAACCACACAAAACACACTTGTGTGCACAACTCTCAACCTTTCTTCAGAGATCCAAGACTAACAAGCGCTTTTCCAAAAAGCAACGCTAACTCCTGGCAGAGATACAAACAATCCAAGGAACACCAAAAGTTCCATCTCCACACGATACACGAAGCTGAGGCAAGCTTGCTCTACCAAAGCATAACAATGCCAAACCGAACTTACTTTATACCAAGCCTCTACCAAGGGTGCTTACCCAAAAAGGCATCCGAAACCTCTCACAAGGCATCCAACTCGCCTCATCGACATCCAAGTCATGGTCCCTCAGCTGGACCAAACTCGCATTTACAACGCTCAACTCTCCTCAGATTTAGGCACTCGAAGGTAGTTGACCGCACTACCAACCACAAAGAAATCTCTTGGCCTTAACACTAGCGCAAGAATCACGCGCACCAACACTTACCAACTGCCAACCTGCTGACTTACTCAACCTCCAGTAACACTGGGAAAAGGCTCCGGCTCCTCTCGAACATCCTTTCGCTTCTAGTCCATCGACTACCACTGAACTAGCCATCTGGCACGACCTAAACAGGTGCGACTGCCATAAACGGATCAAAGGCTAAAGGAGTGCGCTGAACTCCGGACGGCATAGAACCACCTGCAATGCCCATGCCAAACTCAAGCCAAACAAGACTTAGTGCCAAGGTGGCACACCAACCAATGCACCTCAAGTGCTACTGCTACCAAATCCACATTTTACTACAGATGAGGCCAACAAGGTCACTACCTCAAGTGACAACAATTCTGGCTAGGCATACGAGGGCTCAACTCAAACAACCATGACTATGGCATCTCATCAAACCGGACGCTCACGGCCTACTCTTGCATCTCCACATGATGCTCAACAAAACTCTGGCCAGCTCTCTCAACATGCAGCAGCTAGCTCCACTCCAGGAGCTCACCAAAGGAAGATTGCTCAACTCTACCAAACATCTGAGGAAAACACCAACGAATCCAATCCGAAGAGAACACTGCTCACTGCATGTAAGGGACCGACCCGAATGGGGCACTAAATGGGCCCTTACCCCAATGCATGCATTCAAAGTAAGGGACATTTAAACAGACATGATTTCGGATTCTAATTAAAACAAAACATTCAAAATAACCCCTTTAAAAACAAGACAATTTCCCTGGAACCTGTCCCTGTTTCCAAGCACCTGTTCCAAGATAAATACATTTCCAAAGTATACTCCGATTAGAGATTTCTTAAAATCATTCAAAACATGTCTAAATACAATAATGTTGGAATCCACAAAATATTCAGAAAACATCCTAGGGCTCCGTGCCCGGCTACATGCATTCAGGGGAAAATAAAAAATAAAGAGTCATAACACAAAATCAGAGTTTGATGACTGAGCCCCATGATCACAGCTTCTCCTTCAGCCATCCTGTCTCGCAACTCGGTTACCTGTGGAAAACCACAATAATAAGGGTGAGCAACGAATTGCTTAGTAAGAATCCCCAACCGGGGTACAATACGATATACATGGTCATCTCGATGAGCGTATGCAAGCTATGAATATAAACACAGAATAGAGCACATAGCTTAGCTCACACTTGGGCCTCGGATGCCAATTTAAGGTCTTAGTCCAGAATAATATCACCACACAGTCCAATACATAAGTCGCCCTATACGAGAAACAAGTCCGGCCTCGGCACATCTCTTCATCGTCGACGAAAGGTACATCGGCTCAAGATCCCGAGGAGCTCTCCGATCGTATTTGTAATGAGCGTAACCATGCACTGCGTGCTACTGCAGACCATGGGGGGTGCCGGGTCTAGAGGCAAGCTGCCCATGTCCAGTCACCACGCCTAACTAAATCTTTGGATCGGTGTCACTGACATAGGGGTGTGAGACCTAGACACGTAAACTATGTCAGCTTGAACCACCGCACCTGGGGCCAAGGAACGGTCGTGGTAGGCTTACACCAGGAAGCCGTCCTTGCCTTAACAGGTGGCAATCAGGGGCTACGGCCGAACACGCTGAGGACTTGCCGACTGTCGGGGACGAGGCTATGCCAAGTCATTATCCCAACGGTTGGGGCATTTAACAGTCTGCCACCCTCACCCAAGATTGCAGGGCCGACCGCTTGGGTTAGCTAATCCCTCACGGGGTCTAGGGACGGAATGACTTGCTCGACGTCCCTGCCATGGATGCAAGGTACTTTATGCATCAGGCCCGGATGATGCTATCTACCTGCAATTCTAACCTGCCCTAGCAAACAGCAAACAATTCCATAAAATCCAATACGTGCTCAATAAGAATACAACGAGCCTAGCATGATACTACGAAGCAAGGAACATATACGAGCATGCTAGAAAGGAACAACCTAGCATGGATTAACATGAGAATTAGTCAGGAAAAACATGCTAATCGGGAATTCAGAATTGAGTACCTAGCTATACATGTCAAAAAACACAAACAAGCAATCAATCAGCAATCGCATAATATATCGCAGGGTCCACACAACTTCGGTAAGAAATCCTTACCTTGGTTGGGGACGAATTGACACGAAAACCTAAAAGGCGAACGAACCCGAACTAGCTACCGAGAACCTATCAATCACAACAAAAATCACACAATAGTCCTAAATATAATAAAATAAACGAGGCTCAGCTCGGGAGCAACTCACGAGGCGCGACGAACGCACGAACGAGCCGATTGCACGAACGGGGCAACAAAGGGGCTGGCTGGGCGCGGTGGGGCGCAGGAGTGGGCGCGTGGGCTCGCTGGCTGCGCGCGCGGACAGGCGCTGGATCGCGAGTTGCGCGCGGACAAACAGAGCGTTGGCGATGCGGCTCGGCAGGGCGCTGGCGAAGACGCGCGCGCGCGGACTCGAGCGGCACTGGGCGATGGGGCACGACTCGGCGAGCAGGGGCTCAGGCGACGCGATGCGTGTAAGGGACCGACCCGAATGGGGCACTTAATGGGCCCTTACCCCAATGCATGCATTCAAAGTAAAGGACATTAAACAGAAATGATTTCGGATTCCAATTAAAAACAAAACATTCAAAATAACCCCTTTAAAAACTAGACAATTTCCTAGAACTCGTCCCCTGTTTCCAAGCACTTTGTCCAAGATAAATACATTTCCAAGGTTTACTCGATCGGAGATTTACTAAAAACCATTCAAAACACATTCGGATACAAAATGTTGGAATCCACAAAACATTTACAAAACATCCTAGGGCTCAGTCCCGTACATGCATTTCGTGGGAAACAAAACATAAAGAGTCATAATAAAAATCGAGTTGGAAGATCTGGGCCCGATGATCACAGCTCCTCCTTTGACCATCCTGTCTCGCAACTTGGTTACTGTGGAAAAACCACGAGTAAGGGTGAGTAACGAATTACTCAAGAAGAATCCCCAACCGGGTACAATACGATATACATGGTCATCTCGATGAGCGTATGCAAGCTATGAATATAAACACAGAATAGAGCACATAGCTTAGCCCACACTTGGGCCTCGGATGCCAATTTAAGGTCTTAGTCCGAAATAATATCACCACACAGTCCAATAAATAAGTCGCCCTATACGAGAAATAAGTCCCGACCTCGGCTTTCACGCTTCATCGTCGACGAAAGGTACATCGCTCACAATCCCGAGGAGCTCTCTAGTCGTATTTGTAATGAGCGTAAGCATGCACCGCGTGCTACTGCAGACTATGGGGGGTGCCGGGTCTAGAGGCAAGCTGCCCATGTCCAGTCACCACACCTAACTAAATCTTTGGATCTGGGCGATGCGGCACGTGGGGCGGGGAAATGGGCGCTTGGGCGCGCTGGCTGCGCGCGCTGGGGCGCAGATGGGCGGCAGAGCTGGGCTCTGCAGGCCCAAGCCCGCGCGCAGACGCAGACGCGAAGTGCACTGGCGATGCGGCACAGCTCGGTGAGCAGGGGCTCGGGCGACGCGATGCGGCTGGGCGCTGAGGCGAGGATGCGCGCGCGGGCACGGGACGATGAGCGGCGAGGCTCGGCGGCTGGGCTGCTTCTGCGCACGCGATCTCGACGAACAGGGGCGAACAGGGATCGGAGAAAACGAGCTCGATTCTGGGCGATAGGAGAGGATTCGACGCGCGATTTGTTGCTGGACCACTTCCCCTACATTAGCTGCACAAAAACCACCCAAAGATTCACATCGACTCGCCCGGAAAATGGAAGTCGGAAATAGGGGAGAAATTCGACGGAAAAGGGAAGGAGAAGAAGAAGAGAAGAAGAAGAAGAAGAGAAGAAGGAGAAAGATCACCGGAGGGACGAACGGCGAGGGAGAGAACGCTGGTCGGCGAGGGAGGAAAAATCGCGAGAGCTACGCAGTCGGTCGGTGAAGAATCGAGAAGAAGAAGAGAAAAGAGGAAGAAGGCTCGGCTGCTCTGTTTTAACCCGAACGCACGAACACACGGATATGTATTAGATCGCGCGTTTAGATTAACAAATGCGCCCAGTGGCTCGGCTGGCAGCGCCCCCTACCTAGCATGCAGCGCGTCCTTGGCTCGAATCTCACTCGACGCGCTATTTAATTCCCTATTTATTTTTACCTTTTTCCAAGCCCAAATGTCTTCACCAAAATTCCCGATCCTATTCAAATCGACTCATAATTTTTCCGGCAATTTACAATTTCATAACCGGCCCTGTCGGCCCAACCCAAAATTACCAAAATGCCCCTGGGCCTCCCGGGAAGACCGGGATGAAATTTCCGGGCCGTTAAAATGCGGTTGGGTGCTGAGGCGAGCTTCTGCGCGCGTGCGACAGGGCGAGCAGGGGCGAACAGAGCACTGGAGAAAACGAGCTCGATTCCGGGCGATTGGAGAGGATTTGACGCGCGATTTGCTGCTGGACCACTTCCTCTTGGCTGGCCGCACGAAACCTACAAGCCACTCGCTTCAATTCGGCCGACAAGGAAGAAATCAGAAACAGGGGAGAACGGGAAAGAATTGGGGGAAAAGAAGAAGAAGAAGAGAAGAGAACACGTACCTGCTGCTCGGAACAAGAAAAATGACCTTGAAAAGGAGAAGAAGCTCGGTTGAACTGGGGTCGGCGAGGGAGAATAGCGAGAGGGAGCTCGGGTCGGTCGAGGAAGAAAAGAGAAGAAAGAAGAAGGCTCTCGGGCGGGCTGGCCTTTTAAACCAAACGCCTTCGAAAACACGCATATGTATTAGATGGTGCGCTTAGAATAACAAAGACGCTCAGTGGCTCGGCTGGCAACGCCTTCCGCCTAGCATACGGCACGTCCTTGGCTCGAATCTTACTCGACGCGCTATTTAATTCCCCATTTATTTTTACTTTTTCCCAAGCCCAAATGTCTTCACCAAAATTCCCGATCCTATTCAAATCGACTCATAATTTTTCTGGCAATTAACAATTTCATAACCGGCCCTGTCGGCCCGACCCAAAATTAGCAAAATGCCCCTGGGCCTCCCGGGAAGACCGGGATGAAATTTCCGGGCCGTTACAATATTCCCCCCTTATAAGACTTTCGTCCTCGAAAGTCACTTAAGATTGAAACAGCTCGGGGTACTGCAATCTCATCTCATCTTCCCGCTCCCATGTGGCTTCCTCTGAACTCTGACTCCTCCACTGAACGTTTACCAACCGGATATCACGATTACGCCGTGTCTTTATCTCAAAAGCAAGAATCCCCACTAGCTTCTCCTCGAAGCTCAAATCCTCATTCAGCTGCAACGGCTCAAAATCAACAATGTGCGACGGATCCGGCACGCACTGTCTCAACATCGAAACATGAAAAACATTGTGCACTGCTGACAATGACAGAGGCAGGGCTAATCGATAAGAAACCTTGCCGATCCTCTCCAGAATCACAACGGACCAACAAAACGGGGACTCAGCTTTCCACGCTTGCCAAACCTCAAAATACCTCGCATCGGTGCGACCTTTAGAAATACATGCTGACCAACCTCAAACGCCAAATCCCGATGCCGAACATCGGTGTAACTCTTCTTCACATGCGCTCCGTTTGTCAACATACGAGCTCTAATCTTCTGCACGGCACCATTGGTCAACTGCAGCAACTCGGGACCCAAAACCTGCCTATCACCAACCTCTTCCCAGAACACAGGAGATAGGCAACGCTTACCATACAAAGCCTCGAATGGAGCCATTTGAATCGTCGACTGATAACTGTTGTTATATGCAAACTCCATCAGATACATATACTGGTCCCAACTGCCCGGGAAATCCAACACACAAGCCCTCAGCATATCTTCGAGAATCTGGTTCACCCTCTCAGTCTGCCCATCGGTCTGAGGGTGAAAAGCTATCTTTGAAATCGCACTTAGTGCCTAAACCCTTCCGGAGCGCTCTCCGAAAACGAGAAGTGAACCTCGAATCACGGTCGGACACAATCCTCGCGAGCACACCGTGATAATGAATGATCTGCTCCAAAAATAATCGCGCCTTCATCGCTCCACGGTATAAGTGTCTCTACAGGGAATGAAGTGTGCGCTCTTAGTCAATCGATCGACTATCACCCAAATCGAGAGAACTTCCTGAGTCCTCGACAAAACCGAAATAAAGTCCATGGAGATCTCTTCCCATTTCCACCGAGGTACACTCAACGGTACGCAACAAACCGGTGGTCTGCTGCTGGGTGTCTTCACTTGGCGACAAGTGAGACATCGACTGACAAACTCTTCAACATCTCTCTTCATACCCATCCACCAGAATGTCTGCTTAAGATCCTGATACATCTTGGTACCCCCGGGGTGCCAAGCAAACGGAGAACTGTGGGCCTCTGCGAGCAACTCGTTCGCAATCCCGCAAAATCCGGAACACACAACCGCCTCTCAGACTTCAAAATTGCCCCATGCGGTGAATACACAAAGTCAAAATCTCCATCAGCACTAACTTTGTCACCCAATTTCTTAAGTGCGGGGTCACTCAGCTGACTATCAATAATCCGCTGTCTAATCGATGGTCGGATCATCCAATCGAGCCACTCTGGCAATAACCTCACCTAACAACAACGCAATCTCGGCCCGCTCGAACTCTCTCCGTGTCTGGTGGGAACTCAACAACACCGCTGGAGTGCTACGTCTTCCTACTCGAGAGCATCGGCTACAACATTGGCTTTACCCGGATGGTACAAAATCTCGCAGATCATAATCTTTCACTAACTCTAACCATCTCCTCTCGCCTCATATTGGCTCCTTACGAGTAAAGCAGATACTTGAGGCTCACGGTGATCGGTAAACATCTGGATCCGCTCACCATACTGGTAATGCCTCCAAATCTTGATTGCAAACACCACTTTGCTACCAACTCCATATCATGAGTCGGATAGTTACGCTCATATGGCTTTGGTGACGGGAAGCATAAGCAATGACCTTTCTGTCTTTGCATCAACACACACCCAACCCGAACTTGGAAGCATCGGCTGTAAACCACGAAACCACCTGTCTCTCTCCGGATCGCCAACAGTGTGTGAAGTCAAACTGCGCTTGAGCCTGGCAAAGCTCTCATCACACTTACTGTTCCAAATAAACTCGACACCCTTCCTCGTCAGACGAGTGAAGAGCGAGGCTATGGCGGAAAGATCCTTAACAAACCGACGGTAGTAACCTGCCAAACCCAGAAAGAAATGGCTCCCACGAGCAGACAACCGAAGGACAGAGAGCTCTACCTACACTCACTGTCTTGCCCACTAAAGCCAGAAGATCAAAATCTTACGGGGTAGCAACAGGGGTCTACCACGGATTGAACCTCCAAATACCAACGGGGCAACTCTCAACTTCCTGGAAACAAGAAGACAATCAACAGGGCACGAACCATTCGCCCCACGAGCAAAACTGACTTCTAGCAATTCCAAACCACACCTTGGTCAACACCAAGCATCAACTTGTCACCATACCGGAAACAATCCGGACTCTACTCCAAACAAATACTAACTTGCTAGGCTACCAAGATTGCCAGCAATTCCCCCGAGGCTACGAACTACACGGCTCCAGCTTGCCAACTGCAACTCACTACTTGGCCTGACTGAGCTCTAGAGAGGTTCTCCACAACCTAGGGTTCTTCGACAACCCTCGACACCCACTGCCAACTAACGGACTAACAGCCAACTGCCTGAACAACAACAACTCTTTGGAAACCAAGAGGACCCGAAACGCTACTGAATGCGTCATGCTCCTACTCAGACATCAACCACCACATAACTCCTACCCAAGGAAGGATCCGAACAACTCTCTTAGTCATGACGATCAACAAGAAGATCTGCCAACCAAGCTTAGGTCCAACTTAACAAATCTTACCTAAGCAACAACCTGATACCACGAGCACGGTATCCTTACCGCCTCACTAAAGCCTTACAACATCCACATGGAGTCCAACCTTTCCAAGAACTGAGCACCAGATCCCCAAAGCAAACCCTACATGGATCTGAAACTCTCGCCACAGAACGAACCACACAAAGCACACTTGTGTGCACAACTCCCAACCTTCATTTAGCGATCCAAGACTAACAAATGCTTTTCCCAAAAGCCACACTAGCTCCTGGCAGAGATACAACCAATCAACGGAACACCCAAAGTTCCATCTCCACACGATGCTCGAAGCTGTGGCAACCTTGCTCTACCAAAGCATAACCATGCCAAACCAAACTTGCTTCATACCAAGCCTCTACCAAGGGTGCTTACCCATAAGGCATCCAACTCCTCTCACAAGGCATCCTACTCACCTCATAGGCATCCAACTCATGGTCCCTCAACTGGACCCAACTTGCTTCTACGATGTTCAACTCTCCTGAGATTTAGGCACTCGAAGGTAGTTGACCGCACTACCAACCACAAAGATCTCTTGGCCTTAACACAAGCGTGAGATGCACGCGCACTAACACTTACCAACCAACAACCAGCTTGACTTACTCAACCTCCAGTAACACTGGGAAAAGGCTCCTTTCGAACATCCCTTCGCTTGAAATCTTTCGATTACCACTGAACTAGCCCTTTTTGCACGACCTACACAGGTGCAACTACCACAACGGATCCAAGGCTAAAGGAGTACGCTGAACTCCAAACGGCATAGAACCATCTGCTATGCCCATGCCAAACTCAGGCCTGAACCAGATTTAGTGCCAAAGCGGCACACCAACCAATGCACCTCAAGTGCCACTACTACCAAATCCACATCTTACTACCAACGGGGCCAACAAAGTCACAACCTCAAGTGACACGAACTCTGGCTAGGCATACAAGAGCTCATCTTCAACAACCATGCCTAAGGCATCTCATCAAGCTGAAGGCTCACAACCTACTCTTGCATCTCCACATGATGCTCAACAAACTCTGGCCGGCTCTCTCAACATGCAGCAGCTAGTCCTACTCTAGGGCTTACCAAAAGAAGAGTGTTCAACTCTATCGAGCAACTAAGGAAACCACCAACGGATCCAGTCCGAAGGGAACACTGCTTGCTGCACCCTTAACTACAGAGTTCTGGCTTACTGGCAGCAAACAACCACACTTCACAGAAGCACAAAGATGCCTCATCAACCTCCTCGAAGGCTACCAACTTTGCAACCACTCTCTGGGCAACCAAATAATCTATCAAGGCTCAAGATCAACACTTGAGCTACCCAGGCTAGTCCACACGGGGACCTGCTCCACAAACATCCACATCAGCACAACCACAGCTAACTTCTCTCTTGGAGTGGCATTCCAAGGCAAAGCACCTCCACCCTCTCACTAGGGGAAAACCATCAACTGGGCCACAGTTGGCCTATGGGAGTCCAATCTCTACCTCTCTCTGGAACGATGTCCCAGGGCATCCGAATCTACCTGGATACCACCACAAGCCACAACATACATCACACAATGCGGGAAGTTGGCATGATGGCGCTCTATACCCAAACCAATAACGAGTCAGAACCTGCTCGTCTCCGCTCCACAACACTACACAAGGCATACACTAGATGACAGGTATTGTAAATTCTTAACCCTTTTTCTACAATAAATAGTAAACTTAGGCATACCTGATGACTATCAGAGTGCTAGTGATCATGGGAAAATGACCTACAACAAAAGGTCAATCTACAGAATTTATGACTCTGAGCTCTGATACCAACTGTAAGGGACCGACCCGAATGGGGCACTAAATGGGCCCTTACCCCAATGCATGCATTCAAAGTAAGGGACATTTAAACAGACATGATTTCAGATTCCAATTAAAACAAAACATTCAAAATAACCCCTATAAAAACAAGACAATTTCCCTGGAACCTGTCCTTGTTTCCAAGCACCTGTTCCAAGATAAATACATTTCCAAAGTATACTCCGATCAGAGATTTCTTAAAATCATTCAAAACATGTCTAAATACAATAATCTTTGGAATCCACAAAATATTGAGAGAAAACATCCTAGGGCTCTGTGTCGTGCTACATGCATTGGGGGAAAATAAAACATAAAGAGTCATAACACAAAAATCGAGTTTGATGATGAGCCCCATGATCACAGCTCCTCCTTGACCATCCTGTCTCGCAACTTTCGGTTACTGTGGAAAACCACAATAATAAGGGTGAGCAACGAATTGCTCAAGAAGAATCCCCAACCAGGGTACAATATCGATATACATGGTCATCTCGATGAGCGTATGCAAGCTATGAATATAAACACAGAATAGAGCACATAGCTTAGCCCACACTTGGGCCTCGGATGCCAATTTAAGGTCTTAGTCCGAATAATATCACCACACGATCCAATACATAAGTCGCCTATCGAGAAACAAGTCCGGCCTCGGCTGCTCTCATCGGCCGAAAGGTACATCGGCTCAAGATCCCGAGGAGCTCTCCGGTCGTGTTGTAATGAGCGTAACAATGCACCGCGTGCTACTGCGCACACCATGGGGTGCGGGTCTAGAGGCAAGCCGCCCATGTCCGGCCACCACGCCTAACTAAATCTTTGGATCGGTGTCACTGACATAGGGGTGTGAGACCTGGACACGTAAACTATGTCAGCCTGAACCACCCCACCTGGGGGCAAGGAACGGTCGTGGTAGGCTTACACCAGGAAGCCGTCCTTGCCTTAACATGTGGCAATCATGGGCTACGGCCGAACACGCAGAGGACGTGCCGACTGCCGGGGACGAGGCGATGCCAAGTCATCATCCCGACGGTTGAGGCATTTAACAGTCTGCCACCCTCACCCAAGATTGCAGGGCTCGGATGACCAGCGATCTGCTTTGGCGCTAAAGGCGAGCTTACGACGCGCGCGCGACGGGCGAACAGGGGCGAACAGAGCACTGGAGAAAATGAGCTCAATTCCGGGCGATTGGAAAGGATTTGACGCGCGATTTGCTGCTGGACCACTTCCTCTTGGCTGGCCGCACGAAACCTACAAGCCACTCGCTTCAATTCGGCCGGCAAGGAAGAAATCGGAAACAGGGGAGAACGGGAAAGAATTGGGGGAGAAGAAGAAGAAGAAAAGAAGAGAACACGTACCTGCTGCTCGGAACAAGAAAAACGACCTTGAAAAGAAGAAGAAGCTCGGTTGAACTGGGGTCGGCGAGGGAGAATCGCGAGAGGGAGCTCGGGATGGTCAAGGAAGAAAAGAGAAGGAAGAAGAAGGCTCTCGGGCAGGCTGGCCTTTTAAACCAAACGCCTTCGAAAACACGCATATGTATTAGATGGTGCGCTTAGAATGACAAAGACGCTCAGTGGCTCGGCTGGTAGCGCCCTCCGCCTAGCATACGACACGTCCTTGGCTCGAATCACACTCGACGCGCTATTTAATTCCCTATTTATTTTTACTTTTTCCCAAGCCCAAATGTCTTCACCAAAATTCCCGATCCTATTCAAATCGACTCATAATTTTTCCGGCAATTAACAATTTCATAACCGGCCCTGTCGGCCCGACCCAAAATTACCAAAATGCCCCTGGGCCTCCTGGGAAGACCGGGATGAAATTTTTGGGCCGTTACACTGCACTCTTAACCACAGGGTTCCGGCTTACTGGCTGCAAACAACAACACTTTACAGGAGCACAAAGATGCCTCAACAACTCCTCGAAGGCTGTCAACTCTACAGCTACTCACTAGGCAATCAAACAATCTGCTAAGGCTCAAGATCAACACTTGAGCGCCAGCCGGGTCCACACGGGGACCGCTCCACAAACATCCACATAAGCACTGACCATAGCTAACTCCTCTCTTGGAGTGGCACTCCAAGGCAAAGCACCACCACCCTCTCACTAGGGGAAAACCATTAAGCGCCCACAATTGGCTCACACGGAGTCCAAGCTCGCCTCTCACGGGGACGATGTCCTGTGGCATCCGAATCTATCTGGATACCTCAACAAGCCACAACAAACATCACACACTCGCGGGAAGTTGGCATGATGGCGCTCTAAACCCAAACCAACAACGAGTCGAGAACTCGCTTCGTCTCCGCTCCACAACACTACACAAGGCATACACTAGATGATGTGTATTGTAAATTCTTAACCCTTTTTTTTCAACAACAAATAGTAAACTTAGGCGCACTGATGATCGCCGAGGCCGATGATCATGGAAAAATGACCTACAACAAAAGGTCGAGTCTACTGAGAATCTATGACTCGAGCTCGATACCAAGCAGTAAAGACCCGACCCGAATGGGGTTCTAAATAGGTCGTTACCTCAATGCATGCATACAAATCTCTGAGAAAATTTGCAAGATGGTGTTTGGATTCTAAGTAAAAACTAAAACATGAAAACATCCATTTAAAAATCAACATAAATTCTGAAACACATCCCTGTTTCCAAGCACCTGTTCCAAGACAAATACATTTCCAAAACATACTCTGATAAGAGATTTATTTAAAACATACAAGCTTTGCAATAGTTACAACAATGCTAGAATCCGGAAATACATTCAGAAAACACCCTAGGGCTCCGTGCCCACTACATGCATTCAGAGGACATTTAAATCATAAACATAAAACTCAGAGTTGAACAACGGGTTTCCATGATCACAGCTCCTCCTCCAGCCATCGTGTCTCGCACCATGGTTACCTGTGGAAAACCACATAATAAGGGTGAGTAACGAATTACTCAATAAGAATCCCCAACCGGGGTACAATACGATATACATGGTCATCTCGATGAGCGTATGCAAGCTATGAATATAAATGCAGAATAGAGCACATAGCTTAGCCCACACTTGGGCCTCGGATGCCAACTCAGGGCCTTAGTCCGGAAATCAATCACCACATCCACACAATACACAAGTCGCCCTATACTAGAACTATAGGGGTGTGAGACCTGGACACGTAAACTATGTCAGCCTGAACACGTAAACTATGTCAGCCTGAACCACAGCACCTGGGGCTAAGGAACGGGTCGTGGTAGGCTTACACCAGGAAGCCGTCCTTACCTTAACAGGTGGCAATCAAGGGCTACGGCCGAACACGCTGAGGACGTGCCGACTGCCGGGGACGAGGCAATGCCAAGTCATCATTTCGACCGTTGGGGCATTTAACAGTCTGCCACCCTCACCCAAGATTGTAGGGCCAGCCGTTAATGTTAGCTATTCCCTAACGGGATCAGGGCGGAGCTCCATCTCATACGTCCCTGTTGGGGTGCAAGGTACGTTATGCACCCGGCTCGGATGATGCTATCTACCTGCAACTCTAACCTGCCTTAGCAATCAGCAAACAAGCAATATCATCCAATACGTGCTCAATAAGAATACAACGAACCTAGCATGATACTACGAAGCAAGGACAGATCTGAGCATGCGTAAAAGAACAACCTACCATGGACTAACATGAGAAACAACACAGGAAATCATGCCAGTCGGGAATTCAGAATAGAGCACTTATCACCAAACATGTCAATAAACACAAACAAGCATTCAATCAGCAATCACATAATATATCGCAGGTCCACACAACTCCGGTAAGAAATCCTTTACAGTAGGAAGACCTCTAAACACAAGAAACCTAAGTCGCGATCGAACCCGGCTAGCTAGCGAACCTAACAAAAACAACAATAATTACAATCAAAAGGCCCAAATAAAATAAAACAAACAGGGCTCAGCTCGGGAGCAACTCACGAGGCGCGACGAACACACGAACGGCATTTGCACAGGCGAGAGCATTTCTTTGGGGGCTGGGCTGGGGCTGGCGCTTAGGCGCGACCATGTGTGGACCTGACACGCGCTGGGCACGGCATTGACGGCACGGCGCGGACGAGACCGAGCGAGGGCGAGGCGCGCGATCTGGCGACACGACGCGACGAGGTTGAGGGCAGATCTGGGCGCGCGAGGGGCGTCTGGCTCTGCAGATCTGGTGCGACGGCGCTGCTGCTCGGGCGGATCTGGTGCGACGACGTGCGACGGCGCTGCTGCTCGGGCGGATCTGGTGCGACGACGTGCTACGGCCTTGCTGCTCGGGCGGATCTGGTGCGACGACGTGCGACCTGGGCGTGACGAGCTCGGCTGGCGTGAGTGAGCTCGCTCGCGGCTGCGGCGGCGACCGGCTGGCGGTAGCGGCAATGCGCGATGGGTGGGGTGAGGCTAGGTCGGGGGAGAGAGAGAGAGAGAGAAAGTGAATTTGGGGGAAAAAAATAAAAGAAAAGAAGATGAATTTGGAAAAGAAAAGGAAAATGGGAAATAAAAGGAAAAATAAGGATTTTATCCAAAATTCATCCTTATCCACTTTTATCCTTAAAAATAACATTTCTCGGCTTCCTCCTTCGAGACCCGGCTGAAGCAACCTCTCCCAATAAATAAACTCACTAAAATCCAACTCCCAAATCAACACCAAGGGCCTGGGCTCGAATCCCAAAGGAATCACACAACCAACCAACACTTTGCCCAAAAACCCAAATCACAACCGAACTCCCAAACGACTAGCCCAAACATCTCGGGACTCGCAAGCAATAACAAATCAGCCTCGACAAAGACAGGAGCTACCTCGAAGCCTGAAAAACCACAAATCCTGCACGGAGAGCCAAAAGACCAAAATACCCCTAAGGGTCAAAACAGCTCTAACGGCCCAACCGAACCACTGAATCTGAACCGAAAGCACCTCGAGAACCGGAATAGAAAACTGGGCCGTTACAATGTTGCTCTGTAAGACCAGCCTCACACGGTGTCCTCCAATTCAAAGGCACTACACTTTGAGCCTTCGCCCAGAATGTAGAGCCACACTCATTACTTGGAATGGGCAGTTGAGCATAAATACTCTATCGAAACCCTACCAATGGAACGAATGAACCTTCATCCACATTCAAGCCCTCACGTGAGTCACAAGCTTGTGTTACCAAGCTCGGCAATTGTGGACATTTCATAGATCCTATTTAAAGAAATTTGTAACTCATTTCCTGGACGATGTGGGATT
The DNA here is from genome assembly GCA_036507275.1 of Sicyos edulis. Taxonomy (NCBI): domain Eukaryota; kingdom Viridiplantae; phylum Streptophyta; class Magnoliopsida; order Cucurbitales; family Cucurbitaceae; genus Sicyos; species Sicyos edulis. The sequence goes on from CM071854.1 coordinate 30,384,012, forward strand.
TAACTAATCCTATTATATAATTTTATTTGAGAGTGTTAGGAAATTGATATTCCTCATTTTTCCCTTTGTGAGCTTAGGAATCAAAGTATATTTAGTTTCTATTTCCCCGACTTTAAATTCTTTTTACCATTGTTTTTATGTACTGTTAAGGAGTTATTTCCTCTGAGTTCTTCGCGTGAATTTATTGAACAACAAGCTTTGCCTCTTCCAATTATTTAAACTATATGATCCAAGTTTAAAAAAATAATAAATTAGAAATAATATAATTCCATTATTTTTTTTAAAAGAAATATAAATACAAAACTTTTTTTAATCGTTGTGTATTAGTTACACATAAATTTTTGGTAATTAATGGATTGAACTGTATATACGTTTATTAGAATTATTTTTTTAATTACAAAATTGAGTTGTCGTTCCTATTTTAGGCAAATCCTACAACATCAATTGTTTTAAGTATATTTAATACTTGATATTATTTACCATACTTCTTAATTAGTTGTTGTAATTCTTTTCAAAAAGAAAATATAAGTCGTAGAGCAATAACAGTTTTACAAATTTTCACATTCGGCATATTAAGTTGATTTATAGATAAACATTGCTATGCCATAAACTTGAAATTCGTGTCCATCTTTATGATGTAGAAATTAATTATTTCATTATTAAGCTATATGTGGATCATCCACGATTCAAATTTTCATTACAAGTACAATTTTTATTTTCTATTTTTTTTATTTTTATAAATGTATTTAAGTAGTTACCAACACTACTAGAAAAAGTAGATTAGATGACACTTAATCAAAACAAATTCAAGAGGAAGAAGCAATTAAAGTGTCATAAATAAAAACACGCGTTTTATGACACTTTATTAGAATCATCTCGCAATCAGAAATTAAAATAAAATTATCATCACAAAAAAGTGTCATAAATTAAAAATTCGCGTTTTGTGACACTTTTGTAGAATCATAAATTTTTTAATATAATTTTGATATCTTTAAACATTATATATAAATATAAATAAATATATATATTGAGATTAACCTTATATATTTTGTAATAATTTTCTTTTTAACCACTGTTGACTGAGAAATTTCGGTCAATTACAAGCTGCCACGTCGTTATCTCAAATTTAATGGTGAAATTAAATTAAATTTTGGGACAATATTTCTCAAAATTAATTTAAATAAATAAATTGGTTTATCTTGAATTTGGCCAAAATAAAACCAAACCAAGTAAACCGAACCATGAATTTCAAGCCCAAAAGGCCAAGCCCATGGGCCAGGCCCAAAGACCCATTAGGGCCCAAGCCCACGATGCATGAGAACTCTATAAATAGAGGAGTTCTCTTCATTTCAAGGGGTGGAAAAGTTTTGGAACTAGAGAGGGAATTCACATTTGTTGAGGTCTCTCCAGTTGCTCAAGATCAAACGCGCTTCAAGGCTAAAATTACTTGAAAGACAAATAGTTCCATAAACGAGCAGTTGTATACGAAGAACACATATTTTGTTCTTCAAATTGCTCTTCATACCAAGAACATCCATTCAGAGAGAACGAATCAGAGGATCAAGCATAGAGATCGAACCACTTTCGCACAAACTCATCTCAAGTTCAAGTTCAACTCCACGAAACCAAATTTCTCCGGAAATCTCGTGTGAACAACCACTTCTAAATTATAATTTTATAATAATTAACTCCCTAATTTTATTTTATTTTATATATTATGAAATTGATTTTGTGGTTCCCTAACCTTATTAAAAAAAAACTGATTTTGTTAAAAAATTTAGTCTATAACAATTTTTATAGAAAAATTATTTTTTTAAAAATATTTTATATTAAATTATGGAAAATTTATAATTTTCATAAAAAGATTATGTAATGCCCCAAGTTTTTGTAAAAAAAAAAGAAAAAAAGAAAAAGGGGGATTTGCTCTTATTTAAATTTAAAGGAAAAATAAAAAGATTGAAATTTTATGGATTATTTGAAAAGACCATGGATATTAAAAGTAATAAAAAAAAAGGGGCTTTAGTTTTAAAGGAAAAACAACAGAAAAAAATGTAAGACGGTTAAAATGAGTTTTTTTTTAAAGAAATAATAAGAATGAATTTTGTTAGTTTTAAGGAGACTTGTGTATTTCCCTATAGGGCGACTTGTGTATTTCCCTGGAACCTGTCCCGGTTTCCAAGCACCTGTTCCAAGATAAATACATTTCCAAAATATACTCCGATCAGAGATTTCTTAAAATCATTCAAAACATGTCTAGATCTGAAGAATGCTGGAATCCACAAAATATTCGAGAAAACATCTTAGGGCTCGTGTCTGCTACATGCATTCAGGGAAAATAAAACATAAAGAGTCATAACACAAAATCAGAGTTTGATGACTGAGCCCCATGATCATAGCTCCTCCTTCAGCCATCCTGTCTCGCAACTTGGTTACGTGTGGAAAAACCACAGTAAGGGTGAGTAACGAATTACTCAGTAAGAATCCCCAACCGGGGTACAATACGATATACATGGTCATCTCGATGAGCGTATGCAAGCTATGAATATAAACACAGAATAGAGCACATAGCTTAGCCCACACTTGGGCCTCGGATGCCAATTTAAGGTCTTAGTCCGGAATAATATCACCACACACCCAATACATAAGTCGCCCTATACGAGAAACAAGTCCCGGCCACGGCTTCATCGTCGACGAAAGGTACATCGCTCACAATCCCGAGGAGCTCTCGATGGCGCGCTTTGTAATGAGCGTAAACATGCACCGCGCGTGCTACATCAAGACCATGGGGGTGCCGGGTCTAGAGGCAAGCCGCCCATGTCCATCCACCACGCCTAACTAAATCTTTGGATCGGTGTCACCGACATAGGGGTGTGAGACACGGACACGTAAACTATGTCGGCTGAACCACCCCACCGGGGCAAGGAACGGTCGTGGTAGGCTTACACCGTAAAGCCGTCCTTGCCTTAACAGTGGCAATCGTGGGCGATCGCCAAACATGCCGAGGACGTGCGTTTGCGGGGACGAGGCAATGCCAAGTCATCATCCGCACCGTTGGGGCATTTAACGATCGCCACCCTCACCCAAGATTGCAAGGCCTCATCGCTTGGGTTAGCTAATCCCTCACGGGGTCCGGGACGGAATGACTTGCTCGACGCCCCCGCCATGGATGCAAGGTACTTTATGCATCGGGCCGGATGATGCTATCTACCGCAACTCTAACCCGCCCTAGCAATCAAAGCAAACAAATCCATAAAATCCAATACGTGCTCAATAAGAATACAACGAGCCTAGCATGATACTACGAAGCAAGGAACAGATACGAGCATGCTAGAAAGGAACAACCTAGCACGGATTAACATGAGAATTAGTCAGAAAAACATGCTAATCGGGAATTCGAGAATTGAGTACCTAGCTATACATGTCAATAAACACAAACAAGCAATCAATCAGCAATCGCATAATATATCGCAGGGTCCACACAACTTCGGTAAGAAATTCTTACCTTGGTCGGGGACGATTTGACACGAAATCCTAAGCGGCGAACGAACCCGAACTAGCTACCGAGAACCTATCAATCACAACAAAAATCACACAATAGGCCTAAATATAATAAAATAAACGAGGCTCAGCTCGGGAGCAACTCACGAGGCGCGACAAACGCACGAACGAGCCGATTGCACGTAACGCAGGCAAAGAACGGGTGGCTCGCTCGGCGTGTTAAGCGCTTGACGCGCGCGCGACGATGCTAAGCGAAGCGGCGGGCGAGGCGCGCGAGAGAGGCACACTGGAGGGGCGGCGCGCGTGACAGGAGGGCGAGGCGCGCGCGCGCAGTGTGTGCGGCGAGGCTCTGGTGCTGGGCGTCACGCGACGCCGAGCTCGGCGAACAGGGGCGAACAGAGGATCGGAGAAAACGAGCTCGATTCTGGGCGATTAGGGAAGATTCGACGCGCGATTTGAAGCTGGACCACTTCCCCTACACTAGCTGCACAAAAACCACACGAATCTCCTCACTCCCACGGCCGGCAGAATGAAATCAGAACCAAGGGGAAAGAAATCGGATTTTTCGAAGGAAAGGAAGAAGATGAAGAACTTACCAGCTGCTCGGAGGGAGAATGGGCTTCGAATTGGAGAGGAGGAGCTCGGAATTGGCTGGTCGGCGAGGGATAAAATCGCGAATGAACGCAGTCGGTCGGAGAAGAAAATCGCGAAGGAAATGGGGAAGAAGAAGGAGAAGCTCGGGCGAGCTGGCCCTTTTAAACCAAAACGCGCATCACACAGGCATATGTATTAGATCGCGCGTTTAGATTAACAAACGCGCCCAGTGGCTCGGCTGGCAGCGCCCCCTGCCTAGCATGCGACATGTTCTTGGCTCGAATCTCACTCGACGCGCTATTTAATTCCCTATTTATTTTTACCTTTTCCCAAGCCCAAATGTCTTCACCAAAATTCCCGATCCCATTCAAATCGACTCATAATTTTTCCGGCAATTAACAATTACATAACCGGCCCTGTCGGCCCGACCCAAAATTACCAAAATGCCCCTGGGCCTCCCGGGAAGACCGGGATGAAATTTCCGGGCCGTTACAGTTTGGTTCCCCACCATCTGGTCGCATTTCTCTCATCGATATTACTACCGTCTGGTTCGACACCAGCGATTACAAATTAGGCTTTCAAGTTCTGTGTTGGGTGCGATCTAGACCAGACTCGTTCCTGTGATTCGAGATCTTCGTCCTCATTTTTCTCCAGGTATCATCAATCTAGATCTATTTCTAAATCATGCTTAATCTCTCATAATCTGTACTAGAACTGAGGACGTTGGAGCCCGAATGGGATTGCATTTTCAACAATTTCTGATTCTAGGTTTTGTTTGCATTTATTTTTTCCTCGATTTGATTCTAGTATCTCTCATAAGCTTTTTTGTTTTTGTCTATTTGTATTTTTTTTGTATTTCAAACTCTAAGCTTTTTTTTTATTTTTATCTATTTGTATTTTTTTTGTATTCTCAAACCGAAAGCTTTTGGTTTTTCTTCATTTGTATTTTCAATATGTAAGCTTTTATTTTCTACTTTGTGTCTAGAAGATTGACTAAACTTTTGAGAATATATCAAACAATGGAATTAGTGTGTTTTGGATTCACTCTATAAGTGATTTGTAGATTAACTTTTAAATACATCGCAACCAATTACCAAACAACTTGAGAATAAAATCAATTTAGTTGTATGAAAATGTAACCAAGAGCATAAGAATTTTAATTAGAACAGTTTTTGTAAACTTGAAGCTATCCGAGCTCATTCATAATACATTATATTTAGACATGTGTGCAATTAGGAAAGTTATTGGGGCATCTAAGTATGATCTAAGTATGATAGTAATTAGTTAAAGGATAAGGAGTTTGTTCTAAATAAAATGGGTCATGATTAGGAAGGATTAAGGCAAAGAATTGTGTAGGTAGTTTTAGGCTTGAGTTAGTAGATTACTCAAGAAATGGGAGATTCCAAGTGCCTCAAGCACTTGCTCTATCTATCTTGTGTTTGTTATCTTTTACATATTCCAATATCTTTCCCATAGATTAAAACTAAAAACCATGTTCCCTTCTTAGAAATTTAAATGTTAATATTTATGGTTTGATATATTCCATTGTCTATTACTTATTCGAAAACAATAGTACCCTATGAAGGGTACAAATAAAAAAAAGGTACAAGTAAAAATAAAATAAAATAAACTCCTTTAAAAACTTATCTTTTTTATATATTTATAATAATGGCATAAATATTAAACATTTGGTAATAAAAAAGTAAAGACTTTTTATCGAGAGATGGAAGAACATGAAGCTCATCATAAACCAGGATTTTTAGTTCAACAATACCAACAATCATTTCCCAAATGGAAAAGGAAAAAAAGAGAAGCTAAGGGTGAAGAAGATGGGAAAGTAAATGGAGAAGAAGCTAAGGTGAAGGGTTTGGCTTGAAATTAATACTCTAGGTAAGTTTCTATATTATTGATTAGAGGTAGAGTTGTCTTGAAAGTGGCGACAGTATATTCTTAGAGGAAGAGTTGTCATTTACATACAGTATGGTTAGTAATGTACATGTACTATATAGTTAGTAATTTACATGTTATTTGATTCTGGTAATTTTGTTCATAAATAGACCGTATGAGTTGTTGAACGTTCAATTTTGTTGATTGAAATCAGAACCCGTATGATAACCACACAATACTTAAATAACTTGGTATATACGGTACACTCATAATATATCATGTATCATACTGTATTTTAAAACTTTATGTTTTTTTTTAATGTTTAATTTGCTGATATGGATACTTGTAGTGTGATTTAATATGTTTGCAACAACGAACAAGTAATTTTAAATGTATAAATTTTTTAATGTACAATACCGTATAGTAAAACGTTTGAAAATAACATACGTAATATTTGTGAATTGATAGAGACTCATAGTGTTGGATAAAACTTCACACAAAATTACTATTTAAAGTGAGATCAGTAGTAAATAAAAAAGATCTCACGAGTTACAAAATTGAAATTGAAAGTCGGCATAAAAAAAGACTGTAATGTAAAATCATCATTGGGTGAATGCATTCCTCAATATTTATGCAACGTTCTTCAGCTACTTCATGATTATGGTACATCTTCATTTTCATCCCACTGGCCACTACGTCCAATAGGGATTGAGATGCTTGTTTAACCTATAAAGAAATGATGTATAGTATTACAAAAATGTTCAAACAGTACTGTCTTATATTATAAGTCGTATAATATACATGTATATAAACAATACCGTATTACAGAATAGAAATGTAATGGATAGTAATATGAGTATGAAAAATGTATTAGACATGAATAAAATGAATAATAAACCATAAATGTACCGTGTAAGTTATACAATATGTATAATAAAATATATAGAGTTTTGTATAGTTTATACGGTAATATAATAGTACATGACAAACTACTGTATTAATGATATTATACAAATGGAATGATTGATGAACATATAAGGAGAAGATGTACAGTATAACTAACCTAAAAACACAGTATGAACATACGATATATACTCAATTATATAGCTTTGCATATATGTGTATATAGTGAATTATACCAGAATATGAGAGTCAAAGTATGAAAAAACTATTGTTCTACATATGATTTGATTGCATTTCTAAACATGATTTTTGACATTTTAAAGACTGAAATATAAATAAATTAAATGTAGAGAAATGACAGAGTAGGAGTAAAACATATCATACTCTACATGGCAAACAACAGTATTAATGGTATTGTACAAATGGAATGATTGATAAACCTATAAGGAAAAGATGTACAGTATAACTAACCTAAAAACACCGTATGAACATACGGTATATACTCAATTGTACAGTTTTGTAGATGTGTATACAATCAATTATATCAGAATATGGAAATCAAAGTACGAAGAAACTACTGTACATATGATTTTATTACAATTCTAAACATGATTTTTGACATTCTAAATACTAAAATATAAATAAATTAAATGTAGAGAAATGACAAAGTAGGAGTAAAACATATTATACTCTACATGGCAAACAAAGTATTAATGATATTATACAAATGGAATGATTGATGAACCTATAAGGAGAAGATGTACAGTATAACTAACCTAAAAACACTGTATGAACATACGGTATATACTCAATTGTACAGTTTTGTAGATGTGTATACAATCAATTATACCAGAATATGGAAATCAAAGTACGAAAAAACTACTGTTCTACATATGATTTTACTGCATTTCTAAACATGACTTTTGACATTCTAGATACTGGAATTTAAATGAGTTAAATGTACAGAAATAATAGAATAGGAATAAAACATACCATACTAAACCATCTGAAACATATCGGATCACGATTATACTAGAACGAGCAGCAACCTACTAATGATGATGAATAAGGAACAAAAACGTAATACAAATACGGTGAAAAATGAAAATTATTGAGAAGAGATAACTAAAGACGTATGATTATACCGTCCGATCAGAACTTTGTGGTTGACGACAATTTATATGGTGGCCGAAATGTGAAAAGAAAGATTGAATGGAGCTAGAGAAACAAAAAATGGAGGAATGGAGAATGGAAGAAGAAAAGTGAAACGAAAATGAAATAGAAAGAAAGATAAGAGATAAATGAGAAAAGGAATTAAATCTCATTGCATTAAAAGAGTTGACAATTATATATGGTATGTTTTAAAAGGATGGAAAGTATGCAAAATGAGGCATTTAATTCGAAATTTTAATATTAAATATGAGAAAGTGCAAAATGGTATTAAGGAAAAATTAATAATTACGATTTTTTATAAAAAAAATTAACTTTGCAAAAAAAAAACTTGGTCGTCTATATTTGTAAATACTTTTTCAATATGGTCTAGTTACTACAATTTCCCTTTTTTTAATTACGAAATTGAATTGTTGTTCCTATTTTAGGCCAATCCTACAATCTCAATTGTTTTAAGTATATTTCAAATATATATTATTTACCATACTTCTTATTTAGTTATTGTCATTCTTTTGAAAAAGAAAATATAAGTCGTAGAGCAATAACAGTTTTACAAATTTTCGCGTTCGACATATTAACTTGATTTATAAATAAACATTATTATGTCATGATCTTGAAATTCGTGTCGATTTTTATGATGTAGGAGGTACATATTTCATTATTAAGCTATATGTGGATCATCCATGATTCTCATTTTCATTCCAAGTACAATTTTTATTTTTTATTTTTTTATTTTTGATTAATGTATTTAAATATTTACCAAACGTATTCTTGTTTATAATTTTTTTATTGTGGGATTTATTTTTACCTATACTTTTGTGGGCAATTAAACTTGAAAAAAAGGTATATGATAAAAATTTAGTTAAATTGTTAATGTAAGTTAAGTTTCTTCTTCATGTGTATATTTTACAAAATTTTGTAGTAATTAAGTTTTATAACAAAAAAATGAAAAAGAAAGAAGAATGAGGTTATTTTTAAAAACCAGAAAGGAAATTAGCGACCAAACATATTCTCGATTTTAATTCTATTAATAATCATGTTGTTAGATTCTACCAAGTCCAAATATCAATCAACAATACAACTTGTTTGAAGAAATAAAAAGTGGTTGTCGAATACGGACTTCCCATTTGATATTCTTTGGGACTGAAGAGAAACCAAACTGTAATCCTTCCACCGACATGAGTAGGAGTTAACGTTGCGCTGCAAGACCAGCCTCACACGGTGTCCTCCAATTCAAAGGCACGAGCCTTCGCCCAGAATGTAGAGCCACACTCATTACTTGGAATGGGCTTGAACATAAATACTCTATCAAAACCCTACCAATGGAACGAATGAACCCTCACCCACATTAAAGCCCTCACCTGAGTCACAAGCTTGTGTTACCAAGCTCGACAATTGTGGACATTTCTTAGATCCTATTTAAAGAAATTTGCAACTCTTTTCGTGTACCATGTGGGATTTAACTAATTTATTATAAAATTTTATTTGAGAGTGTTAAGAAATTTATATTCCTCATTTTTCCTTTTGTGAGTATAGGAATCAAAGTATATTTAGTTTCTATTTCCCCAACTTTAAATTCTTTTTACCATTGTTTTCTTGTATTGTTAAAGAGTAATTTCCTCTAAGTTATTCGCCTGAGTTTATAGACCAACAAGCTTTGCCTCTTCCAATTATTTAAACTATATAATCCAAGTTTAAAAAAATAATCAAATTAGAAATAATTTAATTCCATTATTATTTTAAAAAAAACTATAAGTACAACTCATTTTTTTTAATCGTTGTCTTGATGTTTTGTGAATTATTTATACATAAATGTTTGGTAATTAATGGATTGAATTGTCAATATGTTTATTATAATGATTTTTTTAATTACAAAATTATAATGATTTTTTTAATTACAAAATTGAATTGTTGTTCTTATTTGAGGCCAATCCTACGATATCAATTGTTTTAAGTGTATTTAAAACTTGATACTTTTTACCATACTTCTTAATTAGTTATTGTAATTCTTTTCAAAAGAAAGTATAAGTCGTAGAGCAATAACAGTTTTACAAATTTTCACGTTCGGCGTATTAAATTGATTTATAAATACACATTGTTATGCCATGAACTTGAAATTTGTGTCCATCTTTATGATGTAGAAAGTAAATATTTCATTATTAAGCTGTATGTGGATCATCCACGATTCTCATTTTCATTCCAAGCACAATTTTTATTTTCTAATTTTTTATTTTTTATAAATCTATTTAAATAGTTACCAAACGTATTCTTGTTTATAATTTTTTTATTGTGGGATTTATTTTTACCTATACTTTTGTAGGAAATTAAACTTGAAGAAAAAGTACATGATAAAAATTTAGTTAAATTGTTCGTGTAAGTTAAGTTTATTCTTCATGTGTATATTTTACAAATTTTTTTAGTAATTAAGTTTTATAACAAAAAAATGATAAAGAAAGAAGAATGAGGTTATTTTTAAAAACCAGAAAGGAAACGAGCAACAAAACATATTCTCGATTCTAATACTATTAATAATCATGTTATTAGATTATACCAAGTCCAAATATCAATTAACAATACAACTTGTATGAAGAAATAAAAAGTGGTTGTCGAATACAGACTTTCCATTTGATATTCTTTGGGCCCGAAGAGAAACCAAACTGTAATCCTTCCACCGACTCGAGTAGGAGGTAATGTTGCTCTGTAAGACCATCCTCACACGGTGTCCTCCAATTCAAAGGCACTACACTTTGAGCCTTCGCCCAAAATGTAGAGCCACACTCATTACTTGGAATGAGCAGTTCAGTAGAAATACTCTATCGAAACCCTACCAATGGAACGAATGAACCTTCACCCACATTAAAGCCCTCACTTGAGTCACAAGCTTGTGTTACCAAGCTCGGCAATTGTGGACATTTCTTAAATCCTATTTAAAGAAATTTGCAATTCATATCTTGTACGATGTGGGATTTAACTAAATTTATTGTATAATTTCATTTGAGAGTGTTAGGAAATTTATATTCTTCATTTTTCCCTTTGTGAGCATTGGAATCAAAGTATATTTAGTTTCTATTTCCCCTGCTTTAAATTCATTTTTCCATTTTTTTTCTTGTATTCTTAAGGAGTTGGTTCCTCTGAATTATTCGTTTGAGTTTTGAGAACAAAAAGGAGTTGTAAGGACCCGACCCAAATCAGGGTCTGAACCTGAGTCCTTAACTCTAAATGCATGAAAATAGTACTTGACTTCTCGGGCATGTAAATTTAAACAAAACTCCTTTCAAACAACTAAGAAGAACAAGTTCATAAAATCATAAATTCATTAAAACAGTTATAGGGTACCCAAAAATCAAAACGTAAAAGCTCGATCTAACATGTTCCACTTATCATGCCCCTAAATAGTTCATGCAGAAAAAATAAATTAAAAAGACTCTACACAAAGTAATGCAGAAGGTCCCATGGTCATCTCCAGCTCCATCGATCATCCATCTCGGAATAGTCTAGTAGTACCTGTAGGGATTCCACAGTGGAAAGGGTGAGTTTTCGCAAACTCAGTAAGGCTTCCCCAGCTCGGGGAAAGACATTGTAACGGCCCAGAAATTTCATCCCGGTCTTCCCGGGAGGCCCATGGGCATTTTGGTAATTTTGGGTCGGGCCGACAGGGCCGGTTATGAAATTGTTAATTGACCGGAAACATTATGAGTCGATTTGAATGGGATCGGGAATTTTGGGAAGACATTTGGGCTTGGAAAAAAGGTAAAAATAAATAGGGAATTAAATAGCGCGTCGAGTGAGATTCGAGCCAAGGACGCGCTGCAGGCTAGGCAAGGGGCGCTGCCAATCGAGCCACTGAGCGCTCTTGTGCTTCTAAACGCGCGATCTAATATTTATGCCTGTTTGAGGCACGTTTTGGTTTAAAAGGAAATTTTCGCCCGAGCCTTCTTCTTCCTCTTCTCCTTCCTTCGCGATTTTTCTCTTCGACCGATTGTGTTCGCTCCTCGCCGACCAGCGATTCGTCCCCTCCACTCGCCGATCGTCTCCTTTCCGGTAAGTTTTCTTCCTCTTCTCTTCTTCTTCTTGTTCTCTTCTTCTTCTCCTTCCCTTTTCCGTCGAATTTCTCCCCTATTTCCGACTTCCATTTTCCGGCCTAGTCGAGGTGAATCTTTGGGTGGTTTTTGTGCAGCTAGAGTAGGGGAGTTCGTCCATCAACAAATCGGCCGTCGAATCTTCTCCAATCGCTCGATTTCGGGTTTTCCATCGCTCGCCGCATTCGCGCAAGCGAGCCCTGCTCGCCGAGCTCGCCAGATCGCACGCGCGGCCGCTGGCTGCGGCCCTCGCCGCGGCGCGATCGCAGGCCGCCCGCCGAGCCACGCCGCGCATCCTCGCCCAGATCCGCGTTTGCGACCGTGCGCCCGCGCGTGCCCAGCCGAGCTGCATCGCCCGCGCGTCCGTCCGCGCGCAGCCAGCTCGCCCACGCGCCCATTTCAGCGCCCAGCACGCCGGCCCACTTCCGTTCTTTGCCTCGCTCGTGCAATCGGCTCGTTCGCATGCGTTTCGTCGCGCCTCGTGAGTTGCTCCCGAGCTGAGCCTCATTTATTTTATTATATTTAGGCCTATTGTGTGATTTTTGTTGTGATTGATAGGTTCTCGGTAGCTAGTTTGGGTTCGTTTGCCGCTTAGGTTTTCGTGTCAAATCGTCCCCGACCAAGGTAAGAATTATTACCGGAGTTGTGTGGACCCTGCGATATATTATGCGATTGCTGATTGATTGCTTGTTTGTGTTTATTGACATGTATAGCTAGGTACTCAATTCTGAATTCCCGATTAGCATGTGTTTCCTGACTAATTCTCTTGTTAATCCATGCTAGGTTGTTCCTTTCTAGCATGCTCGTATCTGTTCCTTGCTTCGTAGTATCATGCTAGGCTCGTTGTATTCTTATTGAGCACGTATTGGATTTTATGGAATTGTTTGCTGTTTGCTAGGGCAGGTTAGAATTGCAGGTAGATAGCATCATCCGGGCCTGATGCATAAAGTACCTTGCATCCATGGCAGGGACGTCGAGCAAGTCATTCCATGCCTGGACCCCGTTAGGGATTAGCTAACCCAAGCGGTAGGCCCTGCAATCTTGGGTGAGGGTGGCAAACTGTTAAAAGCTCCAACGGTCGGGATGATGACTTGGCATTGCCTCGTCCCCGGCAGCCGGCATGTCCTCAACATGTTTGGCAGTAGCCCCTGATTGCCACCTGTTAAGGCAAGGACGACTTCCTGGTGTAAGCCTACCACGACCGTTCCTTGACCCTAGGTGCGGTGGTTCAGGCTGACATAGTTTACGTGTCCAGGTCTCACACCCCTATGTCAGTGACACCGATCCAAAGATTTAGTTAGGCGTGGTGACTGGACATGGGCAGCTTGCCTCCGCACTCCGGCACCCCACATAGTCTGCAGTAGCACGCGGTGCATGCTTACGCTCATTACAGCGCCGACTAGAGAGCTCCTCGGGATTGTGAGCCAGTGTACCTTTCGTCGACAGTAGATAGGCTGAGGCCGAGACTTGTTTCTCGTATATGGCGACTTGTGTATTGGACTGTGTGGTGATATTATTCCGGACTAAGACCCTAAGCTGGCATCCGAGGCCCAAGTGTGGGCTATGCTATGTGCTCTATTCTGTGTTTATATTCATAGCTTGCATACTCTCATCGAGATGACCATGTATATCGTATTGTACCCCGGTTGGGGATTCTTACTTGAGTAATTCGTTACTCACCCTTATTATTGTGGTTTTTCCACAGTAACCAAGTTATGAGACAGGATGGGTGAAGGAGGAGCTGTGATCATGGGGCCCAGTCTCTTCCAACTCGATTTTTGTATTATGACTCTTTATGTTTTGTTTCCCTTGAATGCATGATGGGCACTGAGCCCTAGGATGTTTTGTAAATGTTTTGTGGATTCCAAAGATCTTGTATCCGAACATGTTTTGAATGGTTTTTAGTAAATCTCGTCAGAGTAAACTTTGGAAATGTATTTATCTTGGAATAGGTGCTTGAAACAGGGGACAGTTCCAGGAAATTGTCTAGTTTTTAAAGGGGTTATTTTGAATGTTTTGTTTTAATTGGAATCCAAATCATGTCTGTTTAATGTCATTTACTTTGAATGCATGCATTGGGGTAATGGCCCATTTAGTGCCCCATTCGGGTCGGTCCCTTACAGTTGGTATCAGAGCTTAGAGTCATAAATTCTGTAGTTCGACCTGTTGTTGTAGGTCGTTTTCCCATGATCACTAGCACTGGTGACGGTCATCAGTACGCCTAAGTTTACAATTTGTTGTTGAGAAAAAGGGTTAAGAATTTACAATACTGCCATCTAGTGTATGCCTTGTGTAGTGTTGTGGAGCGAGACGAAAGCGAGTGTTCGACTCGTTATTGGTTTGGGTGTAGATCGCCAAAGATGCCGATTACCCGCGCGTAAGAGGACGCCCGAGAGGAGGCCGAGGTGTTAGGATCGGATCTGACCCCGCAGGGACATCGTCCCAAGCTGAGACTGATAGCATTCCGCCTGTAGCTCCCCCTCTTGAGCCCAGAGTAGGCGTTGAGGCGATTGTGAGCCGTGAGACTACTCTTGGAGCAGAATTTGCTAATTCTATGAGGTCTATGGTGGTCGACCTATTGAGTGGCCAGAGGGCAGAGACCTAGGCTTTGTTGGCAGCGCAGCGGGAAGAGTCCCGAGCTCAGATCGATCAGCTGACTCGTTTGATTCAAAGAAGGCGCAAAGAAGAGACCCCAGCCTCCATGAGCAGCAGCCTGTGGCAGAGGTGGTAGAGGGTGTCAATGAGCTTGGTAAATGGTTGAAGGATTTCGTGAAATGGAACCCTGATAAGTTTGATGCCTCAGGTGATGCTTTAGCAGTAGCTAGATGGATTGCCCATTTGGAGTACACCTTCCTGATTATGGTGTGCCCCGATGTTCAGAGGCCGAGGTGTGCAGCCCATGTGTTAGGGGGCGTAGCTAGATGGTGGTGGGAGTCCACCTTGAGTGAGAGACCACTGGTCTCCACACTGCTACACCGGGAGTTCTTCAAGTCAGAATTTAAGGCCAAGTACATTAGTGATGAGGCTCAAGAGAAGATGGTAGCGCTTTTCCAGAATCTGAAGCAGGGTTCTGATTCTATAGAGAAGTATGAGAGGAAGTTTTCGGAGTATGGCTATTTTGCTCGGCAGCTGATAGCAACCCCTGAGTTGAAAATTCGGAAGTTCATTTCTGGTCTGAGGCAGGGTGTGTCTCAAGATGTCAGGGCTCAGGCTCCTAACACTTATGCTAAAGCTGTTCAGCTAGCCACTATTTACAACGGAAAGTATCCTGTCGAGCGGACTATCGCCGCTCCGGTGCAGCGTCCTGTCCCAGCTGTAGTGGGGCAGAAGAGGAGGTTTGAGTTCAGAGGAGGCGACCAGCGTCGCCAAGGACAGTTCCAGAACCAGGATCAGCGTAGGATTCCGGCCTAGTTCCAGCCTCGCCAGCAGGGCGGTCCTAGGCAGATTCCCGCCTGTGCCACTTGTGGAAGAGTCCACTTCGGGGCTTGTCAGACCGGGCCCAGGCGGTGTTTCCGATGTGGAAAGGAGGGGCATATGATCCATTCTTGTGATCACCGGCTATGGCGATTCGGCTGTGCTGCAAGAAGCAGAAGAGGTCGGGTGTTCGCCACGAACCTTGGGAGGCCGAGCGTGCAGATGCCGCAGATGGCGTGCACGCTTCTTGTTTTGGATCATTGTGCATTTGTCTTGTTTGACTGCCCTACACGACTCGTTTGTATCTGTATTGTTTGCTGAGCATGCTAGGTTGAGATTAGAGCCTCTAGGTTTTGAATTATCTGTTGCAACTCCTTCGGGAGTTAATATGTTAGCAAAAGATAGGGTTAAGGATGGCCGGATCGAGATATCCGGGGAGTTCCTGGTAGCTACGCTCATAGTTCTACCCATGAGTGGTTTCGATGTGATTCTTGGTATGGAGTGGTTAGCCGCTAACCACGCATTGATTGACTGCCACCGGAAGGAAGTAGTGTTCAGGCCGCCGGGTCGGCCCAGCTTCAAGTTTCGTGGAGTTCAGGGTGGAGTTTGCCCGCCGATGGTGTCAGCTGTGAAAGCTCGTCGTTTGCTAGCTCATGGAGCTTGGGGCTACCTAGCCAAATTGTCCGGAGAGAGCCGTCCCTCACTGACTATTGACCAAGTGCCGGTTGTGCGAGAGTTTGCGGATGTGTTTCCGGAGGAATTACCGGGGTTGCCCCCGAAGAGAGAGGTTGACTTCACAATTGAGCTCGAGCAAGGGACCCTCCCTATCTCGAAGGCTCCGTATCGTATGGCGCCAGCCGAGTTAAAGGAACTGAAGGTTCAGTTGCAGGAGATGTTAGATCGAGGGTTCATCCGTCCGAGTGTGTCCCCGTGGGGAGCGCCAGTGTTGTTTGTGAAGAAAAAGGATGGTTCGATGCGCCTATGCATTGACTATCGTGAGCTTAATAAGGTGACAGTGAAGAATAAGTATCCGTTGCCCCGTATTGATGATTTGTTCGATCAGCTTCAGGGAGCTTCCGTGTTCTCCAAGATAGATTTGAGATCTGGGTATCATCAATTGCGGATTAGGGACGCGGACATTCCTAAGACAGCGTTCAGGTCTAGATATGGGCACTACGAGTTTGGGGTCATGTCGTTTGGATTGACGAATGCACCAGCAGCGTTCATGGACATGATGGATAGGGTGTTCAAAGCATTTTTGGACAGCTTCGTCATCGTGTTCATTGACGATATTCGGATCTATTCAAGGACCAGGGAGGATCATGCAGAGCATTTGAGGAAAGTGTTGGCAGCCTTGAGGGAAAACCAGCTTTATGCTAAGTTTTCCAAATGTGAGTTCTGGTTGGAACAAGTGGCCTTCCTAGGTCACGTAGTCTCGAGAGATGGTATAGCTGTGGATCCTGCAAAGATTGAGGCCTTGAGTTCGTGGGCCAGGCCGACTTCAGTTACCGAGATACGCAGCTTCCTGGGTTTGGCAGGTTACTACCGTCGGTTTGTTAAGGAATTTTCCGCCATAGCCTCGCCCCTCACTCGTCTGACGAGGAAGGGTGTCGAGTTTGTTTGGGACGGTCGGTGTGATGAGAGCTTTGCTGTGCTCAAGCGCAGCTTTGACTTCAAAGACACGGTGTTGGCGATCCGGAGAGGGGACAGTGGTTTCGTGGTTTACAGCGATGCTTCCAAGTTCGGGTTGGGCTGTGTGTTGATGCAGCACGGGAAGGTCATTGCTTATGCTTCCCGTCAGCTGAAGCCATATGAGCAGAACTATCCGACTCATGATGTGGAGTTGGCAGCAGTGGTGTTTTTATACCAAGATTTGGAGGCATTACCGTATGGTGAGCGGATCCGGATGTTTACCGATCACCAGAGCCTCAAGTATCTGTTTACTCAGAAGGAGCTGAATATGAGACAGAGGAGATGGTTAGAGTTAGTGAAAGATTATGACTGCGAGATTCTGTACCATCCGGGTAAAGCCAATGTTGTAGCCGATGCTCTGAGTAGGAAGACGTCGCACTCCGCGGTGTTGTTGAGTTCCCAGCCCAGATTACGGAGAGAGTTCGAGCGGGCTGAGATTGCAGTGTTGTTGGGTGAGGTTACTGCCAGAGTGGCTCAGTTGACAGTCCAACCATCGATTAGACAGCGGATTATTGATAGTCAGCTGAGTGACCCCGCACTTAAGAAATTGGGTGACAGTGTTAGTGCTGATGAAGATTTTGATTTTGTGTATTCACCGGACAGTGGGCTGACGTACAGAGGCCGGTTGTGTGTTCCGGATGTTGCAGGATTGCGAGCAGAGTTGCTCTCAGAGGCCCACAGTTCTCCGTTTGCTTGGCACCCCTGGGGTACCAAGATGTATCAGGATCTTAAGCAGACATTCTGGTGGATGGGTATGAAAAGAGATGTTGCGGGGTTTGTCAGTCGATGTCTCACTTGTCAGCAAGTGAAGGCACCCAGGCAGAGACCAGCCGGTTTGTTGCAGCCGCTGAGTGTGCCTCAGTGGAAATGGGAAGAGATCTCCATGGACTTTATTTCTGGGCTGCCGAGGACTCCGAGGAAGTTCTCACAGATTTGGGTGATAGTCGACCGATTGACTAAGAGCGCACACTTCATTCCTGGTAGAGACACTTATACCGTGGAACAGTGGGTGCAGTTGTTTTTGGAGCAGATCATTCGTTATCACGGTGTGCCTGTGAGGATCGTATCTGACCGTGATTCGAGGTTCACTTCGCTTTCGAGAGCGCCCGAGAAGGGTTTAGGCACCGAGTGCGATTTCAAAGATGACTTTTCACCCTCGCACCGATGGAGCGATCGAGAGGGTGAACCAGATTCTCAAGATATGTTGAGGGCTTGTGTGTTGGATTTCCGGGCGATTGGGACCAGATTCAGATTCGATGGAGTTTGCATATAACAACAGTTATCAGTCGACGATTCAGATGGCTCCATTCGAGGCTTTGTATGGTAAGCGTTGCCGATCTCCTATGTTATGGGAAGAGGTTGGTGATAGGCAGGTTTTGGGTCCCGAGTTGCTGCAGTTGACCAATGGTGCCGTGCAGAAGATTAGAGCTCGTATGTTGTGCTCATAGCGTGACCAGAAGAGTTATGCCGATGTTCGGCGTCGGGATTTGGAGTTTGAGGTTGGTCAACATGTATTCCTAAAGGTCGCACCGATGCGAGGTGTTTTGAGGTTTGGCAAGCGTGGAAAGCTGAGTCCCCGTTTTGTTGGTCCGTTTGAGATTCTGGAGAGGATCGGCAAGGTTGCTTATCGATTAGCCTTGCCTCCGTCATTGTCGGCAGTGCACAGTGTTTTTCATGTTTCGATGTTGAGGCAGTACGTGCCGGACCCGTCGCACATTGTTGATTTTGAGCCTTTGCAGCTGAATGAGGATTTGAGCTTCGAGGCGAAGCCAGTGGGGATTCTTGCTCTTGAGACAAAGACGTTGCGTAATCGTGAAATCCGGTTGGTAAAGGTTCAGTGGAGGAGTCAGAGTTCAGAGGAAGCCACTTGGGAGCGGGAGGAGGAGATGAGATTGCAGTATCCCGAGGTGTTCCAATCTTAAGTGACTTTCGAGGACGAAAGTCTTATAAGGGGGGAATATTGTAACGGCCCGGAAATTTCATCCCGGTCTTCCCGGGAGGCCTAGGGGCATTTTGGTAATTTTGGGTCGGGCCGACAGGGCCGGTTATGAAATTGTTAATTGACCGGAAAAATTATGAGTCGATTTGAATGAGATCGGGAATTTTGGGAAGACATTTGGGCTTGGAAAAAAGGTAAAAATAAATAGGGAATTAAATAGCGCATCGAGTGAGATTCGAGCTAAGGACGCGCTGCAGGCTAGGCAAGGGGCGTTGCCAGTCGAGCCACTGAGCGCTCTTGTGCTTCTAAACGCGCGATCTAATATTTATGCCTGTTTGAGGGGCGTTTTGGTTTAAAAGGACATTTTCGCCCGAGCCTTCTTCTTCCTCTTCTCCTTCCTTCGCGATTTTTCTTTTCGACCGACTGTGTTCGCTCCTCGCCGACCAGCGATTCGTCCCCTCCACTCGCCGATCGTCTCCTTTCCTGTAAGTTTTCTTCCTCTTCTCTTCTCTTCTCTTCTTCTTCTTCTTCTCCTTCCCTTTTCCGTCGAATTTCTCCCCTATTTCCGACTTCCATTTTCCGGCCGAGTCGAGGTGAATCTTTGGGTGGTTTTTGTGCAGCTGGAGTAGGGGAGTTCGTCCATCAACAAATTGGCCGTCGAATCTTCTCCAATCGCTCGATTTCGGTTTCTCCATCGCCTCGTTCGCAGTATGAGCGAGCCCTGCTCGTCGAGCTCGCCAGATCGCACGCCGCGCGCGCGCGTCTGTGCCTCCCTCGCCGCGCGCGCGCGCGTGATCGCGGCCACCCCGCCGAGCCACGCCGCGCATCCTCGCCCAGAATCGCGTTTACGCGCGCGTGTGCGGGTGAGCCACGCTCGCGCGCGCGCGTCCGTCCGCGCGCATTCAGCGCCCTCGCGCGCGCAGCCAGCGCGCCCACGCGCCCATTCCAGCGTCCCAGCGCGCCCAGCCAGCCCGTTCTTTGCCCGTTCGTCTGCAATCGGCTCATTCGTATGCGTTAAATCGCGCCTCGTTAGTTGCTCCGAGTGAGCCTCGTTTATTTTATTATATTTAGGCCTATTGTGATTTTTGTTGTGATTGATAGGTTCTCGGTAGCTAGTTCGGGTTCGTTCGCGCTTAGGTTTTCGTGTCAAATCGTCCCCGACCAAGGTAAGGATTTCTTACGGAGTTGTGTGGACCTCGCGATATATTATGCGATTGCTGATTGATTGCTTGTTTGTGTTTATTGACATGTATAGCTAGGTACTCAATTCTGAATTCCCGATTAGCATGTTTTTCCTGACTAATTCTCATGTTAATCCATGCTAGGTTGTTCCTTTCTAGCATGCTCGTATCACATTCCTTGCTTCGTAGTATCATGCTAGGCTCGTTGTATTCTTATTGAGCACGTAATTGATTTTATGGAATTGTTTTGTCGTTTGCTAGGCGAGTTAGAATTGCGGGTAGATAGCATCATCGGGCCCGATGCATAAAGTACCTTGCATCCATGGCAGGGACGTCGAGCAAGTCATTCCGTCCCTGGACCCCGTGAGGGATTAGCTAACCCAAGCGGTAGGCCCTGCAGTCTTGGGTGAGGGTGGCAGACTGTTAAATGCCCATTGGTCGGGATGCTGACTTGGCATTGCCTCGTCCCCGGCGGTGGCATGTCCTCGGCATGTTTGGCAAGAGCCCCGATTGCCACTGTTAAGGCAAGGACGATTTCTGGTGTAAGCCTACCACGAACGTTCCTTGGTCCCAGTGCGGTGGTTCAGGTGACATAGTTTACGTGTCCAGTCTCACACCCCTATGTCGCGTGACACCGATCCAAAGATTTAGTTAGGCGTGGTGATTTGGACATGGGCGGCTTGCCTCGGACGGCACCCCTCATAGTCTGCGGTAGCAAGCGGTGCATGCTTACGCTCATTACTGGCACGACTAGAGAGCTCCTCGGGATTGTGAGCAGTGTACCTTTCGTCGACAAAGAGGCAGCCGAGGCGGGACTTGTTTCTCGTATAGGGCGACTTGTGTATTGGGTGTGTGGTGATATTATTAGGACTAAGACCCTAAGCTGGCATCCGAGGCCCAAGTGTGGGCTAAGCTATGTGCTCTATTCTGTGTTTATATTCATAGCTTGCATACTCTCATCGAGATGACCATGTATATCGTATTGTACCCCGGTTGGGGATTCTTACTGAGTAATTCGTTACTCACCCTTATTATTGTGGTTTTTCCACAGGTAACCAAGTTGCGAGACAGGATGGCTGAAGGAGGAGCTGTGATCATGGGGCCCAATCTTCCAACTCTGATTTTTGTATTATGACTCTTTATGTTTTGTTTTCCGAATGCATGTGACGCACTGAGCCCTAGGATGTTTTGTAAATGTTTTGTGGATTCCAAGCATTTTGTATCCGAAATGAGTTTTGAATGGTTTTTAGTAAATCTTTGATCAGAGTAAACTTTGGAAATGTATTTATCTTGGAACAGGTGCTTGGAAACAGGGACAGGTTCCAGGGAAATTGTCTAGTTTTTAAAGGGGTTATTTTGAATGTTTTGTTTTAATTGGAATCCGAAATCATGTCTGTTTAATGTCCTTTACTTTGAATGCATGCATTGGGGTAAGGGCCCATTTAGTGCCCCATTCGGGTCGGTCCCTTACAGACATGCACAAGGATACAAACATCAGCAAACAAGTATGATCAACAACATAACCGAGGGGTGTACAGAACCCAAGCTCCTGGATGCTAGGTCAAGAAACCTCGTCCCTGACGAGCACCTCGCAGAGCGGTCTAAAGATCGTAGACCTCAAGACCAAAAGCTCACAAGAGTCTTCTGACTCGAGAGCAATCTGGGATCCTACTCCAGATGGAACCGGTGAGCCGAGCAACCTGTTGGCCCCAAGTCTCGTACTCACGGTGAGAGGTTGTGCCACACCAATCACCAAGGAACCATATCAGACCCATACCACCTACCTGGAGAGAGCCTAGGCTACTAGTAGAAACCATCCAGGGCCGTGAGCCTGGCCTGCCGACCATCCACGAAAGTCTTGCGGAGCGAGAGAATATCACCTCAAGCTAGGGTGTGCGCCCGAATATCATCGTCCACACCCACCTACTAGTCTCCTCTATTCGGTCTCCATGACTCGTTTGGGTCCAAACGAGGCATCAAGCTGTGCATCAAGCATCACGCAAGTCCCTATCAGGACAGATGTGCAAGTCCATATCAGGACAATCATGCAACCACATGCAACTCGACCATATCAAACAGACATACATGATTCATGCATCACTAGTCATACAAGAGACAAGCATGAAATGTTATGCTCTCGATGCAATCAAATGCAACATACGATGCACACCTTGGCCATAAAAACGAATCCAGAATATCAAATTTGACAACCAGCAAAGAACCTCGAAAAACGTGTCACGAAGACACCTAGCGGCTACATGTGCCTCACAAACTCGGCTCGAATAGCAGAAAATGGTTCTGGTCAATAAGGAGTTAAAGGGAAAATACTTGCCATTTAAAAACACTATTAAACCTAAATCCAAACAACCTTTAAAGCAAACACTTCCTAAACTCATAACCAAACATTGTTTATTCATAACTTGAATACCCCTGAACCACCAGCCAAACAGTTCTTATTCTACCCTTAATTAACTCCAACCCATTAACCAAACAAGGCCAATCCATGATCCAATTGACTTTAAGCATCAAACCAAACACAACTTATTCTTTATTTAAATAGCCTTATACTTATAAACAAACAACCCTTATCCATAGCTTAAATAACTTAAGCCAAGAACCAAACAAACCTTATTCCTCATTTAAATAGCTTTAAACCAATAGACAACAACCTTTAATCCTCATTTAAATAAGCTACACTTGCAACCAAACAAGTTTAAACTCAACTTAATTAATTTCAACCTTGCAAACAAACACTCCATATTCCTTATTTAAATGAGCATTAACCCAATCCCAAACAAGCTTAAAAACTCATTTAGAATGTCTTGAGACCTCAACCAAACAATACCCTTCTTCAACCTTTGGATGACCACAAAACAAGCCCAACAAGAAAGAGAAAGAGAGAGAGACTCACACGACCACCAGTGGCGGCTCACCTGCGACGGCAGCGAAGCTCCTTGCGGCAACGCAACTCGCAGCCCATGCGCGCGAGCTCTCCTTGACGAACCCCTGTCGCGATGGGCTAGTAGCTGAACAACGACCTCGGCTGTTATGCGGAGACTCACGGACACGCGACATCGAGCTTGCAACCGACGCGAAGAAGACTCGAAGATAGAACAAGGCGCAGCCGAACCCACGCGCGTAGATCTAGCGATGCAGCAACGGACTCGGCTGCTGCGACCCTCGATGAATGACGACGCTGCAAGGGATGATGAACGACGCTCCAAATCTCGACAAACGACTGCGCTGAAGCACAAAACTCGTCGGCAACAACGAAGGAA
Organism: Sicyos edulis; assembly: GCA_036507275.1. Taxonomy (NCBI): domain Eukaryota; kingdom Viridiplantae; phylum Streptophyta; class Magnoliopsida; order Cucurbitales; family Cucurbitaceae; genus Sicyos; species Sicyos edulis. Next base: position 30,407,647 of record CM071854.1, read on the forward strand.
TGGGACAACAACTCGATTTTCAGATGATGGCAATGTAGTTCAAGATGAAGAAGATGAATGAACAGTAACCTAGGTTTCCCAAATCTCAAAATTCACTTAAATAACAATGGGTAAAAGACCAACTTGCCCCTAACTTTGAACTTAACTTCAAAATGCCCTTTTAGACCTTTTTATTATAATAAATCAACAAAATGGGGTTGTTACAATTTAAACTATATAATCCATGTCTAAAAAAATAATCAAATTAGAAATAATATAATTCCATTAATTTTATAATTTATGGTGTTATTTAAAATTAATTAAAAGTGTATACTTAACTTTTTCTTATCAAAAATCATAAGAGAAAAAACAAATCTACAATTCCAAGAGATTCTACATCTATTTCAATGAGATAGTTATTTTTAGTTGTTGCAAGTGAGGTTCATTGATTATAAGAATAAATGCATTTGAAATTACACATATTCTCCTTATTCGATTAAAAAAGTAATGGTTTTTTTTTTAACAAAAATGGTTTGAAGCTTCGCTTAAAATTATAACAAGATTGAAATTTATCATACCTTAGAACTCAAAGACACAGTAGTACAACCTATAGAACAGATCCTGTTCAAGTAAGGTCATGAAATTTATCATACCTTAGATCATGAAGGTTTTAGTCTATGTAAATATTGTGTGGGATTGTTTTAATGAATGGTGTAGAAGAAACATGGCGTATTATCTTTATAATTCAGGCTAATGTATAGAAATTTTATCGTACTATGGTGTTTGGGTAAAAAATATCTTTAAATTGTGAAAGTTTCAAAATACTCCTGCCTTTTATTTATCGAAAAAGAATGTTTAGCTAGATTAAAAAAAATACCACAGAAATATAAAAAAGAAATTAAAAAGTACTGTATCCTAAAAAAATCATTATAAATTAAGCGGCTGACGTTGAAATGAAAAATGTTCAACAAAAATCTAGACATTTAACTCTATTCTTTAAAGTTTCTCAAAAAAAAGAAAAAAGAAAAAAAGAAATAATTAAACACATTTTTTTGAATCGTTGTCTTGATGTCTTGTGAATTATTTATACGTAAATTTTTGGTAATTAATGGATTGAATTGCCAGTATGTTTATGACATTGATTTTTTTAATTACAAAATTGAATTGTTGTTCTTAGTTTAGGCCCATCCTACAACATCAATTGTTTTAAGTATATTTAAAAATTGATACTATTTACCATACTTTTTTAATAGTTGTTGTAATTGTTTTAAAAAAGAAAGTATAAGTCGTAGAGCAATAACCGTTTTACTAATTTTCACGTTCGGCATGTTAAAATGATTTATAAATAAACATTGTTATGTTATGAGCTTGAAATTCGTGTTGATCTTTATGATGTAAAAAGTACATATCTGAATATCAAGCTGTATGTGGATCATCGAGGATTCTTATTTTCATTCCAAGTACAATTTTTATTTTTTTTTATAAATGCATTTAAATAGTTTCCAAACATATTCTTGATTATAATTATTTTATTGCAGGATTTATTTTTACCTACTCTTGTGGGCTATTAAACTTGAAGAAAAAGTACATGATAAAAATTTGGTTGAATTATTCATTTAAGTTAAGTTTATTGTTCATGTGTATATTTTACAAAATTTTGTAGTAATTAAATTTTATAACAAAAAAATGAATAAGAAAGAAGAATTAGGTTATTTATTAAAGCCAGAAAGGAAATGAGCTACAAAACATATTCTCGTTTCTAATTCTATTAATAAAAAGAAATTTGATTATATTATAAGATTATACCAAGTCCAAATATCAATCAACAATACAACATGTATGAAGAAAGAAAAAGTGGTTGTCGAATATAGACTTTCCATTTGATATTATTTGGGCTCAAAGAGAAACAATACTATAATCCTTCCATCAACATGAATAGGAGGTAATATTGCTCAGTAAGACCAGCCTCACACGGTGTCCTCCAATTCAAAGGCACTTTAAGCTTTCGCCCAGAATGTAGAGCCTCACTCATTACTTGGAATGAGCAATTGAGCATAAATACTCTACCAAAACCCTACCAATGGAACGAATGAACCGTCACCCACATTAAAGCCCTCACTTGAGTCACAAGCTTGTGTTACCAAGCTCGACAATTGGGGACATTTGTTAAATCCTATTTGAATAAATTTGCAATTCATTTCTTGTACGATGTGGGATTTAACTAATTCTATTACATAATTTTATTCGAGAGTATTAGGAAATTTATATTCCTCATTTTTCCCCAAAATATATTTAATTTCTATTTCCCCTCCTTTAAATTATTTTTACCATTGTTTTCTTGTATTCTTAAGGAGTCTTCCTCTAAGTTAATCACTTGAGTTTTGAGAACAAGAAGTTTTGCCTCTTCCAAGTATTTAAACTATATAATCCAAGTCTAAAAAAATAATCAAATTAGAAATAATATAATTACTTCTTTTTCTTTTGGAAATAATTTTTCGTTCATATTTTGATGTTATTTTGGAAGATGAGTGATTGAAGTCAATGGAGCTCCTAGAACGTAACTCTTTGCAAATGAAACCTACCAGCTTCATGTGGACTTTCTTGAGCATTATGCAATGGAAGCTCCACAACTTTTGTATAAGATGCTGACGAGGAAATCAAAGAGTATTTAAAGCGTGGAAATGAAAGGTAAATGTTTCTTCTTATTTGAATTAGTTATCTACAAGTTTGGTTAAGCTTGACACAAAAAAACTGAACATGTAGCCTATGCACAGGTTCTAAACTCTATAACACTTCATAATAAGACAAGTTCACAAATTTTTCATACGCATATCATGTTTACACATTTGGTGCGTTATGATATTAAGGGTCGCTGCCAAGTTGTTGGGTAACTTTCAGTTCTATCCTTTGTTTTTTGTTGATTTATTTGGATTTTGGTTACTGTTGGGGTTTTGGCAAAATATTAGCAGTGAATTTGTCCCACATCGGAAAGATGTAAGGTAATGGTGTGTTCCAAGCACTATAAAAGGAGCATAAGGCTTTGGTTTCAAAGCATCCCAGTCAAAAGGCACTTTAAGCTTAGTATATGTCGTTAAATTCCTTTTGTATTTTCTTGTGGAGAGTGAGCAAAGGGTGTGAGTAGTATAAGTTTTAAAGAAAGTGCTTTTGTAATTGAGGTCGGAGAGAGAATTTTGTGTGATTGTAGCAATTTTTCACATAGTGGAAGTTCTTTCTCTCCGTGGTTTTTTTCTCCAAGTTGGAGTTTTTCCACGTAAATCCTTGTGATCTCTACTTTGTTGTTTCCTTTTAATTTCTCATTATTTTCTACTTTTCTTGTTGTTATTAGGGAAGGTTTTTTTCCAACAAGTGGCATCAGAGCTTTAGGTTTTGTAGTTTTTTGAATTTCTGAGTATGCTCTGTGGTTGAAGCTTTGTCTGAGCTTCCACATTAGAAAAACATTCTTGAAACAAGTTACAACTGGGTGGTTCATTATTTGTAGATTTTCTAGGATTAAAGCAGAAAATGGCAAGTTTTATGAGTTCAGTGAAGTTTGAAGTGGAGAAATTGATGGAATGATGAATTTTGGCTTGTGGCAAGTGAAAGTGAAAGATGTGTGTTGATACAATCTGGATTACACAAGGCTTTGAAGGGAAGACCAAGTGGTGGTGATTCTGAAAAATCAAGCTGTGATAGTGGTTCAACAGAGTCCAATGGTGATTCTAGCAAAGGTTCTAAGAAGTCCAACATGAGTGATGACGAATGGGAGGAAATGGATTTGCGGGCTGCAAGTGCCATCAGGTTAAATTTGGCTAAGATGGAATATCAACAGCTAAAGAGCTTTGGGAGAAGCTTGAAGCGGTGTATCAGGAAAAGAGCATTTCAAATCGGTTGTACCTAAAGGAGCAATTTTACACGCTGCGACTGGAGGAAGGTACGAAAATCTCAGATCATCTGAGTGTTCTCAATGGCATTATCTCTGAGCTTGAGGTGATTGGTGTGAAGATAGAAGACGAGGATAAGGCACTGAGACTTATCTTGTCACTTCCCCCTTCTTATCAACATATGAAGCCAATCTTGATGTATGGAAAAGAGTCTTTAAATTTTGCAGAGGTTACTAGTAAACTTCTATAAGAAGAAAGAAGGCTGAGGCTTGATGAGCGTAGTTCACAAAGAGGATTCAGTACTAGTAGTTGGCAATTGGAAGAAGAAAGAAACTTTGTGCAAAAGAGAAGTTGCTGGGAATGTGGACAACCTGGTCACATGAGAAATAATTGTCCTAACAGAGCAAGTTCGTCAAAGGGTTCTGGTTTGGATGCTGACGTGGTCACTCTCTTCCGGGGATCTGGTAATGCCCTCTAAAGAAAGAAAGAAATCATCCTCATGGTATGTACGCTTTGCCATGGTAGAGGATGTGATGTCAGCGGTTCCACAAGTTTGCACACGGGCATTGGCTTGGCAGTTATGCAAGGTGTGTGGTGGAAGTTATGTAGATGGTTGAAGAACTTCTAGGTAAGCCAAGTAGGTGGAAGTTGTACCATAAATTTAAGCAAGGTTTATCGACATGTGACGAAGAAAAAAAATCTTGGAATGTGAGATTTCAAGTGTTATACTTTTTATGGTGGAGAATGTTATAATTCTCAGAATTGAGAATTATGATTGTCAGAGAAGACAATGTTGCCGTATAAGATGTAGATTCTTTAAATATCTTGCCAAGGTGGAATTTGTTGGGTTTTTGGAAAAATATTAGAAGTGAATTTGTCCCACATCGGAAAGATGTAAGGTAGTGGTGTGTTCCAAACACTATAAAAGGAGCATAAGGCTTTGGTTTCAAAGCATCTCAGTCAAAAGGCACTTTAAGCTTAGTGTATATCGTTAAATTTCTTTTGTATTTTCTTGTGGAGAGTGGGCAAAGGGTGTGAGTAGTATAAGTTTTAAAGAGAGTGCTTTTGTAATTGGGGTCGGGGAGAGAATTTTGTGTGATTGTAGTAATTTTTCAGATAGTGGAAGTTCTTTCTGTCCGTGATTTTTTCTCCAATTTGGAGTTTTTCCACATAAATCCTTGTGTCTATTTTTTTGTTTCCTTTTAATTTCTCATTATTTTCTACTTATTCCTGCTGTTATTAAGGAAGGTTTTTTCCCAACAGTTACTCCCCATAAACCAATTTTCAAATGATGCTGGAATTTTTGTGTTGTATTATTATTATTTTTTTCATGGGTCTTAGTTTAATAAAAATCTGAACTTTCATAGCCATGGAGAGGTTTTTTTTTACTAGGCTTGTGGGGTTGAAATTTTTATAGCAATTTTGATTGAAGTTCTTCTCGTAAAAATGTTTTTGTCTATATAAATTTTTTCTTGATAAAATTTCACTTTTTATTTCCAAATTCATATGAATAGTCACTTTTTTAAGAAGTGAAAAAAGAAATTCTCGTATCAACTGATTATGGATGTGGAAATGGTTGAATTTTTACAAACCTACATTTGGTTGATCAAATTAAAAGTTTAGAGGCGTTATCTTTGCAAACCTCACAAGATTGTGCAATTTTCCCTTACAATTAATAATTATCAACTTTGAAGCACAATTGTTGGTGTTTTAGTGTGGACTTTGTTCATATCCTTTTGTTGTTGAGACTTTTTTGCTACCATGAAACTAAGAAGTGGAGGATGAGTTTATATGCTAAACCCATCAATTAGGCCCAAAACGTGGAGATTAAAATGAAGCTACTTTAAAAAATGCTAAATCTATTGGAGGTTTACGAAGCTCCAAGTTCGTCTGAGGTAACCATTAAGAAAATTATTGAACTTGCTCATTTATCAAATACTTAACGTGCTCTATAGAATTATGGTACTTGCAATATTTTGTTGAATTAGAGATCTTTCCTCTCATATACCTAATCATATTCCTAATCATATTGTAAGTTTGTAATTCTTTTTTGTGGCATTCTCTTTGCAAGTCTATCAATGATAGCATCGATGCTATCAATGATAGACTAAAATTAAATATTCTGTCATTTTTTTTTCTTTCAGGAATAAATGTGCTTCAATCATAATTGAAAAATGTCCTTCATTTTGTTTCTTGTTTGGTTTTCTTTCCGAACACTTGAAGATATCAAGGTCAGTTTTCTCTGTTTTTTTTTTAGTTTCTTTGTTAATTTGAATTCAAGATTTTCATATATCTCATGTCTATTTCATATATCATTTTATGTATGCATTTAGTTTCTTTCCGAATGCTCTAATCTAGTATCCATGAAACAATGTTACTCCGCAGTCTTATTGATATTTTATAAATCTCTTTGGAAAGTCGAGGAGCCTACTTGTTTGAAAGCTGCTTGGGAGCTCATGGATAGTTATATGTGTGTGCATATTGAACTTGATTTTGGTTTTGTTGCTAATTTGACACTACTTCGTCATTTTCTTCTACGTGTTTTTCTGTTGTTTCATATGTGTATCACATGGGTGAAATTCCTAAAAAAAACGCGATCTCATCCTCAAATATAAGCCAACATAATTATCAACTGAATTTTATCATTTATAGCTGTCAAATGATAAACTACCCCACATTGGCCAGAAGGTGCCCATATAAAAGAAGCCAAATATGAGCCAACTTAACCATTAGCAAAATTTGATCATTTATATGGATGTCTCAAAGTCCTCTAGCAATCAAGTTCCTCAGAGATATAGTTGTTCTTTTTCTCTCTCTCCATCCTTCAAACACTCTTCACTATTTTTCTCTGCCAAAGAACTTTCTTTAGTACTAATTTATAATTCAAACAAAACATCAGGGATTTTTGGATGAGTGATTACATATGAGTGATTAGATTATGAATTATTTTTGAGTGATTAGAAATATTTGGCGTTATAGTAATAACTTGTTTGGTTTTATTATTTCTTGTAGTACTTAAGAGAATCTTAAAAATGAGCATTTACCATAATTGGAACTCCATGCTCCAACATAATCCTGCTATTTACTTCAACCATTTAAATTCTCCCTTCTAAATGCAAGTTGACTTCATTATTTCTCTATTGCAATTTCTAATTCAAAGCATTATTACAACATTGTGCAGGTACTTTATTCAAGGTGAGGATCACATCTACAATTATCGTGCAACTTATCAATCCACGTATACTCCGCACAAGGGATAGAAGACCATGCTTTTTTGTTATATTGTAAACTTTCTAGTTTTCAAATCTCTTGTAGACATTTTTAGAATTATAAATTTATTGATATTGATTTTTTTTTTGTTCAAGTGTAATGTACAAATTATTTAATCATATATGAAACAATATTTTTTGAATAATATTTGTGGGCTGCATATTATAAATCTTTCTTGACAGGCAAAGACACAAACAAAACAAGTTGTAAATAGGCATAAAAAAGTGTCAAGAAACTAATAAGTTGACATAAATAAATAGTCATATTATATAAATTGATTATAAAAAATGTCAATATATGCTTTATAATGACAATATTAATGTGTCGTTAATACTTCTTTAATGACTATATATATGTGTCATTAATAGTTCAACCATGACTATGTATATGTGTCATTAATGGATCAAGTGTGACTATAATAAAATGTCATAATTGGTTTTACGATGACACTTGTAAATTGTAGTTATTACTTCATCAATGACTCTGAATATGTGTCATTAATGGTTCATCTATGACCATAATATAGTGTCGTAATTGATTCTACCATGACACTTTTACTATACTGTCATGGTTGAACCTTTCGTGACAACGGATACAATGATTCTTGATTTTAGTCATGGAAGTGTTCATGACTATAAATTATAGTCAAGGAATGTGCACCATCTACGACACAATTTCTATACATTAGCCTGAATTATAAAGATAATAGGCTATGTTTCTTTTACACCATTCATTAAAACAATCCCACACAATATTTACATAGACTAAAACCCTCATAATCTAAGGTATGATTAATTTCAATCTTGTTATAATTTTAAGCTAAGCTTCTAACCATTTTTGTTAAAAAAAAAAAAAAAAAACTAAGCCATTACTTCTTGATCGACAAGGGAAAAATGTGTAATTTCAAATGCATTTCTTCTCCTAATGAATGAACAACATCACTTGCAATAACTAAAAATAAAGTATCTGTTAGAATTGTAGAATAATTTTTTTTTTCTCTCTTATGATTTTTGGAAAGATAAAGTTGAGTATACATTTTTAATTAATTTTAAATAAAATATCTCTTTGACTGAGAAACAAGGAAAAAAGATCCCGATTCGTGGAGATTGTAATCTGTTGAGAAAGGAAAGCGTCCAAAGATCCTTTCTGTGAAGCAGGTTAATGCATCAGGACAGTCACTTAGAATATGTAGGTAGTAATGCATTTTTAATTCGTTTCACCAACATGATGGAAAAATTAAGAGTTGTAAGTCACTGTGAAGATAAAAGAAACACTTCTTCAAGAAACAATTAGGAGAAAAACCTCTGTGCTTCTTCCATTAATGAAAACAAATCTCAAGAGTTTTTGAAGTAACTCTACAATGAAGAAGAAATGCAGAGATACAAACACAGAGATTGAAAAACTCCTAATACTCTCTTCTTCGACTCAACAACAATAGAAAAGAAAGGAAACCCTACCTAATTAGTCACATTTGGGCTTTCTATTACAACATCTTAATAATGGACCCATTACAAGTGGCTCTTGGGCCTGGGCCTGTACTCAAGTGAGATTCCTTCCTAACACCCCCCCGTAAGCCAATGGTCGTAGGATTACAGACATTGAGCTTAAGCCTGAGAGGAAGAAACATAGCAGCAGACAATGGTTTGGTGAGAGCATCAGCTATTTGAGCAGTTGCCGGGAGATGCTTGACTGCAAGCTTCCTGTTAAGAACTAGATCCCGAACATAATAAATATCAAGTTCAACATGCTTGGTTTTAGAATGTAAAACAGGATTCATACTCAGATGAACTGCACCCACATTATCACACCACAAGACTGGTGGATGAACACATGCTATACGTAATTCAGTAAACAAGGAATTTAACCATATCAACTCAGTTGCAGCTGTGGCAAGACATCGATACTCAGCTTCAGTACTCGAGCGAGATATGATGGACTGCTTTTTAGATCCCCAGGATATTAGATTCCCACCAAAGTAGATACAATGGCCAGAAGTGGACTTTCTATCATCAGGGTCCGATGCCCAATCCGAGTCAGCATAACCCTGTAGAGTCAATGAAGAAGGTTTCGTCAGAAGTAAACCATAACATTGAGTTCCATGTAGGTACCTTGAAATCCTTTTGACAAGTTTCCAGTGAGTAGCTTTAGGAGAATGCATAAACTGACACGCTTTGTTGACACTGAAAGAAAGTTCTGGTCTGGTAAGCAAAACATATTGCAAAGCACCTACCACACTTCTGTAAAGAGTAACATCTTTAAAAGATTCCCCTCCAAATGCTGAAGGAAGGGTACCACTTACCATAGGAGTAGGCATACAATTGGCATTCAGCATGTTCGTTCTGCCAAGTAAATCCTTAACATATTTGGACTGAGATAGAAACATACCACCAGTAGATGGATAGGAGACTTCAATCCCAAGAAAGTAATGCAAAGGACCTAAATCTTTTAGAGCAAAAGTAATATTCAATTGAGCAATCAAATCAGATAGCACAGACGCTGAATTCCCCATAATTAGGATATCATCAACATATACTAGAATATAACAACAACCAGCTGAGTTATGTCGAAACAATAAAGAAGCATCTGCACGAGAATGTATGAATCCTAAACTTTTTAAACATGTAGTTAATCTTTCAAACCAAGCTCTAGGGGCTTATTTCAACCCATATAAGGCCTTGTGCAACTTGCATACTTCACCAGATCCATTCAAAGATGTAAAACCTGACGGTTGATCCATATATACAGTTTCAGATAAAATTCCATGAAGAAAGGCGTTATTTACATCGATCTGGCGAATGGTCCAATTATGGGTAAGAGCTAACGTGAGTAAAACATTTATGGTGATGGGCTTAACCACGGGACTAAAGGTTTCAAAATAATCAACATCAGAAGTTTGATGAAAACCCTTAGCAACAAGGCGGGCTTTATATCTAGAAATCGTGCCATCAGAATTTCTCTTAATCTTAAAAACCCATTTGCACCCAACAACTTTTTGATTCAACGGTCTAGTAACTAGAGTCCAAGTCTTATTTGCCATCAAAGCATCATACTCAGCTTGCATCGCCTTTTTCCAATGATCACACTTTAAAGCCTCTCTAACATTAGGAGGTTCAACTTCATCATACAATTTAGTGATATAGTCTTTTGGTTTAAAAATACCATTCTTCCCCCTAGTCTTCATAGGATGAGCATTAATAACAGGAGCAGGAATGTTAGGCCGAGATAGTTCAACTATAGGGGAACACTCACGAGATGATACAATCGGATCAGTCATGGTACAAGGAGTAGGTGCAGAACTTAGAGAACCCCCTGGTAACACAGAAGGTGAGGATTGGATAATGGTTGTGGGGTTTAAAGCAAGTGAACTAGAGGGATGCAACACAGGATTCACCTTTGGGAGTTGTGTCGAGACAATTGGAACATGAGACTGGACTTGAAGTTTAGGAGGTGAAGAACTGGCTATACAAGAGGTTTGACGAAAAGGAAATGAATGTTCATCAAAGATGACATTCCTCGAGATATACAACCTCCCATTAGTATCAAGACACTTATACCCTTTGTGTAACGAGCTATACCCAAGAAATGTACAAGGTTTGGAGCGAAAATCAAGTTTATGTATGTTATATGAGCGAAGGTATGGAAAACACTTACAACCAAAAACTTTGAGTTGAGAGTAATCTGGCACCTGATCAAATAACTTCTCCAAGGGACTGACACCACGAAGAACTGGAGTAGGCAACCTGTTAATCAAGAAGACGGCCGTAGAAAAAGCATCATCCCAAAACATGAGTGGTAAATTAGCATGAGATAAGAGAGTTAAGCCTGTTTCAACTATGTGTCTATGCTTTCTTTCAACTATGCCATTTTGTTTAGAGGTGTACGGACAAGACAATCTATGAGTGATGCCATGCATTTGAAAGAAAGGTAAAAAGGGCTTGAATTCAGAGCCACCATCCGTTTGAACACGAATGATAGAGGTGTCTAACAGTTTTTCCACATGAATCTTGAAAACTTTAAAGACAGACACAGCCTCAGACTTATAGATTGAAGGAAGTAAATCCACGTAAATCGGAAAAAAAAACATCAACAAAGCTCATATAATATTTAAAACCATTTCGTGAAACAGTATGAGCAGGTCCCCACAAGTCAATAACAACAAGCTGCAACGGTTTAGTATAAACAGTAAGTGAAGAATTATAAGGAATGGCATGAATTTTACCACTAGCACAGGCATTACAGAAAGTATGCACATTATTTTTAGACAAATCAGCAGGCATATAAGAGCTAACAATGTTATGCACAATAGAATGAGCAGGATGCCCAAGTCTTTGGTGCCATATATCAATCTTAGAAGGGGGACTAGTAGAATTCAAACAAATGGGAGAAACAATACTAGAGTTTGTTTCAACAGTCTTATTAGTAAAGCAATCTGAGACAGAAGGTTTCATTGGAAACCGATATAACCCGTCATGGAGAGTCCCTTGGAGCAGAACCCGACCAGTTGCTAGATCTTTCACAAGACAAAAAGAAGGATGAAATTCAAAGAAAACATGGTTATCTCTAGCAAATTGGCTAACACTTAGCAAGTTTTTAGTGATTAATGGAACATGTAAAAGGTTGTTCAAATGAAAAACTGTGCTATCAGGGGAAATCAATGAACCATATCCAGAATGTGAAATTTTCAAGCCTGCACCGTTGCCAACATGAACTTGGCTAGAGCCACCATACTCAGAGCCCATCGACAAGTTGTTGAGGTTATTGGTTAGATGATTCGTTGCACCTGAATCAGGATACCAATTTGTGTCATTGTTATAGTTCGATGTAGCTTGCATACCATAGTAACCGTACTGTGGAGGAGGAGGATATGCATAGCTATAGTTAGGTATCATTGGAAAATGACTAGCTCCCGGTGGAATGTGAGGCAAAAACAAGGGGACCGAACTTTGATTGGCAAACACAGGGCGATTCTGAGAGTTATTATCCTGCCGATAGTAACATCGACTAGTTGTATGACCATCTCTGTTACAAATGGAGCAGTGGTATTTGTTCCTATTACCAAATCGGCCACCTCCTCGTCCATTACTTGACTGACCACTATTGCACCCGCGGCCTCTGCCATTTCCAGACGCCTGATAAGAATTTCGTGGTGAATCATGATCCGACGATCCACGGTAAGAAGCAGGTTGTTGATGAACAACATTTGCTGGGACTATACTTCCATCTGTATTAACAAGCTTAGATTCGAGGCGTGTCTCATGAGTAAGTAACAAAGCCATAACGTCTTGAACAGAGTCCGAATTCAACTTGGTTGTAATGACAGAAATCATGGATTCATACTCTGCTCCTAATCCAGCTAGGATGTACAGTATATGATCTTCAGTGGAAATCGACTTCCCTACTGCAGCAAGAGCATCAACAGCACGCTTGATTTTTGCAAAATACTCACTCAATGACGAATTACCTTTCTTCATGTTTTGGAGTGTAGCTTTTAGTTTCATCACCTGAGCTAGACTTCGTGAATTGAAGATCTGAAAAAGACACGACCAGATCTCCTTCGAACACGTGCAATGGAGCATTTGCTGAAGAATGTCTTCTGTCATTGATCCAAGGAGCCAGGAGCAGATCAATCGATCTTGCTTCTTCCATACAGTATAAGCCGGATTAGATTGAGAAACTTCAACAGATTCACTACGAACCTGAATCTTCTCAGTAGGGGGCACTGAATCGGGCGAAATATGACTATCGAATAAACCATAGCCTTCCAAAGCAAACTCAACTTGAAATTTCCATAGTAAGAAGTTTTCATTACTTAATCTAACTGTAGAGATTTTGTTACCAGGATTGACAATGGTTGCCGATGAAGCCGAAGAACACAGAACTTCCGAAGTCGATGCCGAGCTTTCCATTGGAAAAAAAATCGTCATTAAACAGAGTGCTCTGATACCATGTGAAGATATAAGAAACACTTCTTCAAGAAACAATTAGGAGAAAAACCTCTGTGCTTCTTCCATTAATGAAAACAAATCTCAAGAGTTTTTGAAGTAACTCTACAATAAAAAAGAAATGCAGAGATACAAACACAGAGATTGAAAAACTCCTAATACTCTCTTCTTCGACTCAACAGCAATAGAAAAGAAGGAAACCCTACCTAATTAGTCACATTTGGGCTTTCTATTACAACATCTTAATAATGGACCCATTACAAGTGGCTCTTGGGCCTGGGCCTGTACTCAAGTGAGATTCCTTCTTAACAGTCACGAGGCCTTGGTCTTTTTATTTCTCTCAAATGGATGATCAAATTTGTCTTTTGGAATTTAACAAAACCCCTTTTTAATTCAAATTCCACAATATAACGGTAAATTGTATGAGTGTAGAAGTTGCTAGGATTCTTCAAACACAAATTGGAGAATTAATAGAGGTTGATTGGGATAGGGACTCGGAGTGGACTGGTTCGAATATACAGTCATATGTTTTAAATAATATATGCGTTTAAAAGAAATGCAAAATGATAAAACATAAAGTTTCTCAAATATATATTAAAAGGAAGAGGGGAATACTCCTTGGATTTGTGGAAGTCTTGGGTATTTATTAATTAAATGATAAATTAAAATGGTTTGAAAAATAAAATTAAGGATGGCAATTTGGGAAAAATAGATTTCTGTGGCCAATAACTTATATACAAAATAGCCATGCATTTAAAGAGTGATGAAAAGTAGATCTTGGTTGGATTATTTATGAAAAAGTACGCTATTTGTTATTGATACCCTACTTTTTTTCATATCCACCAGCAGCCCCAATAACTACCAAATATGGAAATTGAATAATCTATTAAAACTAATATAACAACCCCTTGAGAGGTGTTTAGATGAGGGGTGGAAAAGAAGTCCAAAAACCGACTGAACCGAATCGATCTGATTCAGTGGTTCGGTTTGGTTTTCATGAAGGATATTGGATTTATTGGTTTTAAAATGCAAAAAACCGAGTTTAATTTGTTTGGTTTAGTAAAGAAAAACCAATAAAAAAACCGAAGTGAACCAACACTAAAAATTACAAAAGGTGTTGAGGTTGAGGTTTGTATCTGTTGACCTTTTTCATTTTCTTCATTCATTTTTGCATTGATTCTTTGCAGTGGATTGGATTATGTGATAATTAGCTATTTTTGTTGTAGGTTAGTTTGTAGATTATTGGGAAAGGGAAATATTAAACCCTATTTTCTTCTTCATCTTCATCGCTCTTCCTTTCTCCACAGAAACTCCTCCCTTCTTCATGAGGCCCAATTTGGAATAAATTTATGCAGTTAGAGGTTGATTTTTAGGAAATATTACTGTGGTGTTAGTTTATAATTCTATGAGTTGAATCTCGATAACTAGTAGATTGAAAAGAAAAGAGATCAATCCGTTGTGTTTATTTGATGAATCAACTTTATGAGGTCAACACTGAATTAGCAGCCAAGCAAGTCATCAGCTTACTCTTTTGGTCGGGGGTTGCTCTTATATTCCACTGCTTTCCTTTTCGTTTGCTTCATTGGTGGTTGCTGCTAGAACACCAATATACCATAATGTTATGAAACGGCAATCAACAATCAATAACAAAGATAAATAAATCGTAAAAGAGGAGAAAAATAGAAATCACACACAAGGATTTACGTGGTTCACCAACATTGTGTTGGCTAGTCCACGGACAGAGAGGGAGAACGAGTGGCGAATTACAGAGGCGAATTACAGAGATAAATGTCATAAAACGGCTAGGGTTTTAATTCGAGCTTATATATGCGCTCTAATTAGACCCCCGACTACTAATCGTAGGACATTAGCGCATTCAAGACATAATGCAACACATAACACAACAAACTGTTTTATTTCATGAATTATTTAATTTTATGGTGCATTTGGTTAGTCATACCATAAATTCAAAACACGGTTTGCAATGAAAAATTAAGTTATATTCTATGTTTTTAGTATTTTTTGTACGTGTTTAGCCATTCAGAAATTAGATCTCAATTTCAAAGATTGTTCTACAAGTGTTTTTTTCTTTTCTTTTTTTTGTATTTTTATATACTTCTGAATACTTATATTATGTAGTAATGGATTTTCCATTTTGGGAGTTTAAATTTTGTTTCTTTCTAAATTTGATGAGTGAGATTTGTGGGGTTCTTATTAACAATCATTAATCTCTGTAGCTTCTTCCATTGTCATTTCTTCTTTATCATTCTTATAAAAAGTTATATCTCTCTGCATTATTTGGTCTTTTGTTTTTTATGTTTGGCTCTATTTTGGGTTCTGAGTTATTTTTTCTAAGTTTCTTTTTATGGATGAAGTATATTTAATATGTTATTTTTTGGAATGTAAAATTGTACCGTTGGACAATGAATATTGTGGACTTTGAGAAATGTTTGAGAGAAATGTTTTTTATATGAGAAATATTGTTTCGATATATTAAAAAAATTAGACATTAGATCAAATCCAAAACCGAATCAAACCAATTGAAGACTGATCCAATGGTTTCATACTTTATTGGACATTGGATCGAATCCAACTTTTAAAAAACCAAATATATTGGATCGGTTGTCGGTTTGGTACAAAACCGACAAAATCAAACTGAAAACTCGGCTTGGCAGAAGCCCAAGAAGGAGAAACTTACAGTTTGGAGCAAAGTCAAACCTCTAAACTAGTATCAAGACCAAGAGATGTCAAACTCATTTCCTACTAGAGGGTTTACAAAATAGAGCGTTACCTAAGGAACAATCGAAAGATACAAGCCTCCTTTCGTAGCTCAAGGATTCTTTCAACATGGTACGATAAATGGGGGCTAGTGCTGAGGGAGAGTGTTAAAAATTCATCACTAGCTCAATGGAGTCCAGTCCAATAATTATGAACCCAAATTATCAAAAATACTAACTAGCCTACTTCAAGTATAACTCATTATCTAGAAGCTTCTTAGTAAAATGCAGAAGTGTTTAGAGTTTGAGATCTATGTAGACATTAAAAGAATGTCCAAGAAAGTGATAAGTATTTAGATAATCTTAAGAACACTCTAAACAAATGTGTGGTTCACATTGTCTACCCCATACTATTAATACTCCTCCACCCCACCATATTTTGTATCCAAGAAAAAGAAGTGTTATAATGTCCTACAAAGTGTCTTTCAAAGAGTCTTAAAGTGATTTTGTAGCGTGAGTTCTAAACACTTGTCTTGTACTAATATCTGGTTTTAATAAGAAGTGTTGGTGTTTCCTACACAAGAGTTGTGAAGAACACTCACAAATGATTTTAAAGATTGAACCTTTGATCGTGAAGTTAAAATGAATCAAGATAACCAACGTGCCAATAATCCATTGTTTATTTGAAATTCTTATTAAATAAACATGGTACATTTGTAAAATAACACAAAGAAAATGCTAGCGGTTACAAATTTTCTTCCTTCTTTTATCCCTCACTCTCTCCATCATTCTCGCTTTGATTTTTTTGGAAAAAGATACGATTCATTCCCAAAAGCATGCAAGGAGCATGCTATAATTACAAAAAGCTTTCCAATTTAAAGCAATGGAAGCAATGTCATAGTTTCTAAAAAGAGTAGATTTATAGCACCAGGAAGCAAAATTTATGTTGATATTTTCCCAGATGAAATCGGCATGCTTGTTGACGTGCTTGCTATAAAAAATTCGAGCATTTCTTTCTTTCCAAACATTCCACCAAGTTGCAGCATAGAAACTGACTCTCAAAAATCATTCTCGCTTTGATTTAGGGTCATTGGTGTAAGGGACCGACCCGAATGGGGCACTAAATGGGCCCTTACCCCAATGCATGCATTCAAAGTAAAGGACATTTAAACATACATGATTTCGGATTCCAATTAAAACAAAACATTCAAAATAACCCCTTTAAAAACTAGACATTTTCCCTGAAACCTGTCCCTGTTTCCAAGCACCTGTTCCAGGATAAATACAATTCCAAAGTTTACTCTGATCAGAGATTCACTAAAAGCCATTCAAAAACCTGTTCAGATACAACATGCTGGAATCCACAAATATTTACAAACATCCTAGGGCTCGTGCCCGCTACATGCGATGGGGAAAACAAAAACACACGAGAGTCATAATACAAAAATCGAGTTGGAAGATGGGCCTCATGATCACGGCTCCTCCTTCACCATCCTGTCTCGCAACTCGGTTACTGTGGAAAAACCACAATAATAAGGGTGAGCAACGAATCGCTCAAGAAGAATCCCCAACCGGGGGTACAATACGATATACATGGTCATCTCGATGAGCGTATGCAAGCTATGAATATAAACGAGAATAGAGCACATAGCTTAGCCCACACTTGGGCCTCGGATGCCAACTCGGTGACTTAGTCCGGAATAAAATCATCACACATCCAATACATAAGTCGCCCTATACGAGAAACAAGTCCCGGCCTCACGGCACTCATCTCGTCGACGAAAGGTACAGCGGCTCACAATCCCGAGGAGCTCTCGATCGTGTTTGTAATGGCGTAAGCATGCACGCGCGTGCTCTGCAGAACTATGGGGTTGCGAGTGGTGCGAAGGCAAGCTGCCCATATCCGATCACCACGCCTAACTAAATCTTTGGATCGGTGTCAGCGACATAGGGTGTGAGACACGGACACGTAAACTATGTCACTGAACCACCGCACTGGGGCCAAGAAAGCGGTCGTGGTAGGCTTACACCGAAGCCGTCCTTGCCTTAACGGTGGCAATCAGGGGCTACTGCCAAAAATGCTGAGGACATGCCGGCTGCCGGGGACGAGGCAATGCCAAGTCATCATCCCGACCGTTGGGGCATTTAACAGTCTGCCACCCTCACCCAAGATTGCAGGGCCTACCGCTCGGGTTAGCAAATCCCTCACGGGGTCCAGGGACGGAATGACTTGCTCGACGTCCCTGCCATGGATGCAAGGTTCTTTATGCATCAGGCCCGGATGATGCTATCTACCTGTAATTCTAACCTGCCCTAGCAAACAGCAAACAATTCCATAAAATCCAATACGTGCTCAATAAGAATACAACGAGCCTAGCATGCTACTACGAAGCAAGGAACCGATACGAGCATGCCAGAAAGAAACAACCTAGCATGGATTAACATGAGAATTAACCAAGAAATCATGCTAACCGGGAATTCAGATTGAAGCACCTAGCTACACATGTCAATAATCACAAACAAGCAATCATTCAACAATCACATATAATGTCGCAGGGTCCACACAACCCCGGTAAGAAATCCTTACCTTGGTCGGGGACGGTTTGGCACGAAATCCTAAGTCCCGAACAATCTCGATCTAGCTACCGGGAACCTATCAATCAACACAAAAATCACACAATAGGCCTAAATACAATAAAATAAATGAGGCTCAGCTCGGGAGCAACTCACGAGGCACGACGAACGCACGAACGGGCCGATTGCACGAACGGGCAAAGCAGCGGGAAATTTTGGCGCGCTGGGCGCAGAAATGGGCGTAGCTGGCGTCTTTGGGCGCGCACGCTGGGGCGCGGACGAACGCGGGCGGCGAGGCGCGCGGCGGCCTGGCGCTGGCGATGCGACGCGACGCGCGTAGAGCTGGGCGAGGCGCGCGCGCGAGGACGAGGCGATGCGCGGCGTGGCTCGGCGGAGCGCTCTGCTTCTGCGCGCGGCGACGAGCGAACAGGGGCGAACAGAGAATCGGAGGAAACGAACTCGATTCCGGGCGATTGGAGAAGATTCGACGGCCGATTTATAGATGGATGAACTCCCCTACTCCAGCTGCACTAAAACCACCCAACGTTTCACCTCGACATGGCCGGAAAATGGAAATTAAAAACAGGGGAAAGAAATGGAGAAATCGGAGGAGAAGAAGAAGAAGAGAGAAGAAAGGGAGGGAGAACTCACCGGAGGGGATCGATCGGCCGAGGGAGAGCCGGCGAGCTGCTGGTCGGCGAGTGGGAGGCCGGTCGGTGAGGAGAAACGCGAAGGAGAAGAAGAAAGGAAATGAGGGAGAAGGCTCGGGCGAGCTGCCTCTTAAACCAAAACAGGGGACAGACAAGCATACATAGATGATGGCGCGTTTAGATTAACAAACGCGCGCGGTGGCTCGGCTGGCTGTGCCCTCTGCCTAGCATGCGACACGGCCCTGGTTCGATTCTTGCTCGACGCGCTATTTAATTCCCTATTTATTTTTGCTCCTTCACCAAAAATCTCAAATCTTTTCAAATTGACTCATAATTATTCCGACAAATTTAATTTCAAAACCGGCCCTGTCGGCCCGACCCAAAATTACCAAAATGCCCCTGGGCCTCCCGGGAAGGCCGGGATGAATTTTCCGGGCGTTACAATACTCCCCCCTTACAAGACTTTCGTCCTCGAAAGTCACTTAAGATTGAAACAGCTCGGGATACTGCAATCTCATCTCATCCTCCCGCTCCCAAGTGGCTTCCTCTCGAACTCGACTCCTCCACTTTGAACCTTTACCACCGGATTTCACGATTCACGCAGTGTCTTTGTCTCAAAAGCAAGAATCCCCACTGGTTTCTCCTCGAAGCTCAAATCTTCATTCAGCTGCAACGGCTCAAAGTCCACAATGTGCGACGGGTCCGGCATGTACTGCCTCAACATCGATACATGAAATACACTGTGCACTGCTGACAATGACGGAGGCAAGGCTAATCGATAAGCAACCTGACCGATCCTCTCCAGGATTTCAAATGGACCAACAAAGCGGGGCTCGGCTTCCCACGCTTGCCAAACCTCAAAACTCCTCGCATTGGTGCGACCTTCGAGAATACATGCTTGACCAACCTCAAACTCCAAATCCCGACGCGTCGAACATCGGCATAACTCTTACATGCGCTGCAATTTGTCAACATACGGGCTCTAATCTTACGCGAAAGCATCATTGGTCAATTGTAGCAACTCGGGACCCAAAACACGCCTATCACCAACCTCTTCCGAACACGGGAGATCGGCAGCGCTTGCCATACAAAGCCTCGAATGGAGCCATCGAATCGTCGATCGATAAGCTGTTGTTATATGCAAACTCCATCGAATCTGAATCTGGTCCCAAGCGCCCGGAAATCCAACACACAAGCCCTCGGCATATCTTGAGAATCTGGTTCACCCTCTCGATCGACCATCGATGCGAGGTGAAAAAGTCATCTTTGGCGCACTCGGTGCCTAAACCCTTCGAGGCGCTCTCGAAGCGAGAAGTGAACCTCGAATCACGGTCCGATACGATCCTCACGGGCACACCGTGATAGCGAATGATCCGCTCTAAAAAAAATTTGCGCCCCTTTGTTCCACGGTATAAGTGTCTCTACAGGGAATGAAGTGTGCGCTCTTAGTCAAACGGTCAACTATTACCCGGATCGAGTGAAATTCCTCGGAGTCCTCGGCAAACCCGAAATGAAGTCCATGGAGATTTCTTCCCATTTCCTTCGAGGCACACTCGTAGTTTGCAACAATCCGGTGGTCTCTGCTGGGTGCCTTCACTTGGCGACAAGTGAGACATCGATCGACAAACTCCGCAACACCTCTTTTCATACCCATCCACCGGAATGTTCGCTTAAGATCTCGATACATCTTGGTACCCGGGGTGCCAAGCAAACGGAGAGCTGTGGGCCTCGAGAGCAACTCGCCGCAAGCCGGCAACATCCGGAACACACATCCGGCCTCTGACGTCGACCCAGCATCGGTGAATATACAAAATCAAAGTCGCCGTCAACACCGACTCTGTCAACCAACCTCTTAAGTGCGAGGTCACTCGGTGACTATCAATAATCCATTGCCTAATCGATGCATTTCGGATGTCAATCGAGCTACTCGCAAGTAACCTCACCAAGCAATATCGCAATCTCGGCCCGCTCGAACTCTCTCTCGCAACTGGGTGGGAACTCGTGATCTGAGAGTGCGGCGTCTTTCAACTTAATGCATCAGCTACAACGTTGGCTTTACCGGATGGTACAGAATCTCGCAATCATAATCTTTCACTAGCTCTAACCATCTCCTCTCGCCTCATGTTCAACTCTTTCGGGTAAGCAGATACTTGAGGCTCGTGGTGATCGGTAAACATCTCGAATCCGCTCACCGTATAGATAATGCCTCCAAATCTTTAGTGCAAACACCACTGCTTTGCCAACTCCATATCATGAGTCGGATAGTTACGCTCATATGGCTTGGTGACGGGAAGCATAAGCAATGACCTTCCCGTCTTTGCATCAACACACAACCCAACCCGCACTTGGAAGCATCGGCTGTAAACCACGAAACCACCTGTCCCCTCGGGATTGCCAACACTGGGAGTGAAGTCAAGTCTGCGCTTGAGGCACAGCAAAGCTCTCATCACACCTACCGTCCCAAACAAACTCGACACCCTTCCTCGTCGGGACGAGTGAGGGCGAGGCTATGGCGGAAAAATCCTTAACAAACCGACGGTAGTAACTCGCCAAACCTAGGAAGCTGCGTATCTCAGAATCGAAGTCGGGCTGGCCCACGAACTCACGACCTCAATCTTTGCGGGATCCACGGCTATATCATCTCTCGAGACTATATGACCTAAGAAGGCCACTTGTTCCAACGAACTCACATTTGGAAAATTTCGCATAAAGTGGTTTTCTCTCAAGGGCATCAACACTTTCCTCAAATGCTCTGCATGATCCTTTACAGTCCTTGAATAGATCGAATATCGTCAATGAACACAATGACGAAAATTTGTCCAAAAATGCTTTGAACACCCTATCCATCATGTCCATGAACGCTGCTTGGTGCATTTGTCAATCCAAACGACATGACCCCAAACTCGTAGTGCCCATATCTAGACTCGAACGCATTTGTCTTAGGAATGTCCGCGTCCCTAATCCGCAATGGTGATACCCGGATCTCAAATCTATCTTGGAGAACACGGAAGCTCCTCGAAGGTGATCGAACAAATCATCGATACGGGGCAGCGGATATTTATTCTTCACGATCACCTTATTAAGCTCACGATAGTCAATGCATAGGCGCATCGAACCATCCTTTTTCTTCACAAACAACATCTTTGGCGCTCCCCACACGGACACACTCGGACGGATGAATCCTCGATCTAACATCTCCGTGGTGAACCTTCGATTCCTTTAGCTCATTTGGCGCCATACGACACGGAGCCTTCGAGATAGGGAGGGTCTGCGGCTCGAGCTCAATTGTGAAGTCAACCTCTCTCGGGGCAACCCGGTAATTCCTCGAGGAACACGTCGGCAAACTCCCGCACAACAACGGCACTTGATCAACGATCGGTGAGGGACGGCTCTCTGCGGACAATTTGGCTAGGTAGCCCCAAGCTCCATGAGCTAGCAAACGACGGGCTTTCACAGCTGACACCATCGGCGGGCAAACTCCACCCTGGGCTCCACGAAACTTGAAGTCGGCCGACCGTGGCACGAACACTACTTCCTTCCGGTGGCGGTCAATCAATGCGTGGTTAGCGGCTAACCATTCCATACCAAGAATCACGTCGAAACCACTCATGGGTAGAACTATGAGCGTAGCCACCAGCAACTCTCCGGATATCTCGATCCGGCCATCCTTAATCTTATCTTTAGCTAACATATTAACTCCCGAAGGAGTAGCAACAGATAATTCAAAACCTAGAGGCTCTAATCTCAACTTAGCATGCTCAAGCCAAACAAAAGCAGATACAAATGAGTGCGTAGAACCAGAGTCAAACAAGACAAATGCACAATGATCCAAAACAAGAAGCGTACCTGCCACTGCGGCATCTCGCACGCTCGGCCTCCTGACGGTTCGTAGCGAACACCCGGCCCTGCGCCTTTGTTTGCCGGCTGAATCGCCATAGTGGCTGATCACAAGAACGGATCATATGCCCTCCTTTCCACATCGGAAACACCGCTGAGCCCTACCGACAAGCTCCAAAGTGGGCTCTTCCACAAGTGGCACAAGTAGGAGTCTGCCTAGGACCGCCCTGCTGGCGAGGCTGGAACTGGGCCGGAATCCTACGCTGATCCCGTGCCTCGAGGCGCCCTTGGCGACGCTGGCCGCCCCCTCTGAACTCAAACCTTCTCTTCTGCCCCACTACGGCTGGGACAGGACGCGGCACCGGAGCGGCGACGGTCCGCTCAACAGGATACTTCCCATTGTAAATAGTGGCCAGCTGAACCGCTTTAGCATAAGTGATAGGGGCCAGGGCCCTGACATCCTGAGACACACCCTGCCTCAGACCAGAAATGAACTTCCGAATTTTCAACTCAGGGGTCGCTATTAGCTGCGGAGCAAAATAACCATACTCCGAAAACTTCCTCTCGTATTCTTCTATCGAATCAGAACCCTGCTGCAGATTCTGGAAAAGTGCCACCATCTTCTCTTGAGCCTCATCGCTAATATATTTGACCCTGAACTCAGACTTAAAGAACTCCCAGGTGGCAGGTGGAGACCCAGCTGGTCTCTCACTCAAGGTGGACTCCCACCACCATCTAGCTACGCCCCCTAACGCATGGGCTGCACACCTCGGCCTCTGCACATCGGGGCACACCATAATCAGGAAGGTGTACTCCAAATGGGCAATCCATCTGGCTGCTGATAAAGCGTCACCTGTGGCGTCAAACTTATCAGGGTTCCACTTTACGAAGTCCTTCAACCATTTACCAAGTTCATCGGCACCTTCTGCCACTTCTGCCTCAAAGGCTGCTGGCTCTGCGGTGGGAGTCGGGTCTTCTTTGCGCCGCCGCTTTGAAACAGACGAGTCACCGCTCGATCCGAGCTCGGGACTCTTCCCATTGTCGGCCGCCAATAAAGCACAGGTCTCGCCTCTCGCCACTCAACAACAGTCAACCACCATAGACCTCATGGAATTAGCAAATCTCGCTCCAGGGAGCGATCTCACGGCGCGCGATCGCCTCAATGCCTACTACGGCCTCAACCGGGGAGCTACGGCGGAATGCTATCCGTCTCGGCTTGGGACGATGTCCCTGCGGTGTCGATCCGATCCCGACACCTCGGCCTCTTCTCGGGCGTCCTCTTCGTGCGCGGGTAAGCGGCATCTTTGGCGATCTACACCCAAACCAATAACGAGTCGAGAACATGCTCGTCTCCGCTCCACAATACTATACAAGGCATACACTAGATGCGTGTATTGTAAATTCTTAACCCTTTTTAAACAACAAATAGTAAACTTAGGCGTGCACGATGATCGCTGTGAGTGCTACTCGATCATGGGAAAACGACCTACAACAACAGGTCATACTACAGAATTTATGACTCTAAGCTCTGATACCAACTGTAAGGGACCGACCCGAATGGGGCACTAAATGGGCCCTTACCCCAATGCATGCATTCAAAGTAAAGGACATTTAAACAGACATGATTTCGGATTCCAATTAAAACAAAACATTCAAAATAACCCCTTTAAAAACTAGACATTTTCCCTGAAACCTGTCCCTGTTTCCAAGCACCTGTTCCAGGATAAATACAATTCCAAAGTTTACTCTGATCAGAGATTCACTAAAAGCCATTCAAAAACCTGTTCAGATACAACATGCTGGAATCCACAAATATTTACAAACATCCTAGGGCTCCGTGCCGCTACATGCATTCAGGGGAAAACAAAACACACGAGAGTCATAATACAAAAATCAGAGTTGGAAGACTGGGCCCCATGATCACAGCTCCTCCTTCAGCCATCCTGTCTCGCAACTCGGTTACCTGTGGAAAAACCACAATAATAAGGGTGAGCAACGAATCGCTCAGTAAGAATCCCCAACCGGGGTACAATACGATATACATGGTCATCTCGATGAGCGTATGCAAGCTATGAATATAACACAGAATAGAGCACATAGCTTAGCCCACACTTGGGCCTCGGATGCCAACTCGGTGGCTTAGTCCGGAATAAAATCATCACACAGTCCAATACATAAGTCGCCCTATACGAGAAACAAGTCCCGGCCTCAGCCTGTCTAATTGTCGACGAAAGGTACACGGCTCACAATCCCGAGGAGCTCTCCAGTCGGCGCTGTAATGAGCGTAAGCATGCACCGCGTGCTACTGCAGACTATGGGGTTGCGAGTGCGAAGGCAAGGCTGCCCATATCCGATCACCACGCCTAACTAAATCTTTGGATCGGTGTCACCGACATAGGGTGTGAGACACGGACACGTAAACTATGTCACTGAACCACCGCACTGGGCCAAGAAACGGTCGTGGTAGGCTTACACCAGGAAGCCGTCCTTGCCTTAACAGGTGGCAATCAGGGGCTACTGCCAAACATGCTGAGGACATGCCGGCTGCCGGGGACGAGGCAATGCCAAGTCATCATCCCGACCGTTGGGGCATTTAACAGTCTGCCACCCTCACCCAAGATTGCAGGGCCTACCGCTCGGGTTAGCAAATCCCTCACGGGGTCCAGGGACGGAATGACTTGCTCGACGTCCCTGCCATGGATGCAAGGTTCTTTATGCATCAGGCCCGGATGATGCTATCTACCTGTAATTCTAACCTGCCCTAGCAAACAGCAAACAATTCCATAAAATCCAATACGTGCTCAATAAGAATACAACGAGCCTAGCATGCTACTACGAAGCAAGGAACCGATACGAGCATGCCAGAAAGAAACAACCTAGCATGGATTAACATGAGAATTAACCAAGAAATCATGCTAACCGGGAATTCAGATTGAAGCACCTAGCTACACATGTCAATAATCACAAACAAGCAATCATTCAACAATCACATATAATATCGCAGGGTCCACACAACCCCGGTAAGAAATCCTTACCTTGGTCGGGGACGGTTTGGCACGAAATCCTAAGTCGCGAACAATCTCGATCTAGCTACCGGGAACCTATCAATCAACACAAAAATCACACAATAGGCCTAAATACAATAAAATAAATGAGGCTCGGCTAAAGGAGCAACTCACGAGGCATGACGAACGCACGAACGGGCGATTGACGAACGGGCAAAGAGAACGGGGGTTTGGTAGCGCTGGGCGCAGAATGGGCGAGAGCTGGGCGTCTGGAGTGCGCACGCTGGGCGGGACGAACGCGGGCGGGCGAAGCGAGGCGCGGCTGGGCGCTGGCGATGCGGACGCGACGCGTAGCTGGGCGAGGACGCGCGCGCGAGGACGAGGCGATGCGCGGCGTGGCTCGGCGGAGCGCTCTGCTTCTGCGCGCGGCGACGGGCGAACAGGGGCGAACAGAGAATCGGAGGAAACGAACTCGATTCCGGGCGATTGGAGAAGATTCGACGGCCGATTTATAGATGGATGAACTCCCCTACTCCAGCTGCACTAAAACCACCCAACGTTTCACCTCGACACGGCCGGAAAATGGAAATCAAAACAGGGGAAAGAAATGGAGAAATCGGAGGAGAAGAAGAAGAAGAGAGGAGAAAGGGAGGGAGAACTCACGAGGAGGATCGATCGGCCGAGGGAGAGCCGGCGATGAGGCTGGTCGGCGAGGGGAGGCCGGTCGGTGAGGAGAAACGCGAAGGAGAAGAAGAAAGGAAATGAGGGAGAAGGCTCGGGCGAGCTGCCTCTTAAACCAAAACAGGGGACAGACAAGCATACATAGAAGATGGCGCGTTTAGATTAACAAACGTGCGCGGTGGCTCGGCTGGCTGTGCCCTCTGCCTAGCATGCGACACGGCCCTGGTTCGATTCTTGCTCGACGCGCTATTTAATTCCTTATTTATTTTTGCTCCTTCCCAAGCCCAAACGCCTTCACCAAAAATCCCAAATCTTTTCAAATTGACTCATAATTATTTCGTCCCGGGAAGGCCGGGATGAATTTTCCGGGCCGTTACAATTGGTCTCTCCTTTTTCACTCCCCATCACATTTGGTTTCATTCTTATCCTTAAAAATTTTGTGTCTTCTCTATGTAAAGTTTAGTTGTATAAGTCTTAAGAGACACATTTTATATTATTAAAAAAAAAGACAAATTTTATTTTCTTTTGGTTTTGGTTTAGCCAAAAACTTCACGAACTCTCCCATATTTCATCTACGACAGAGAACTCGAAATAATCAAAGCTCTTAAAGGTAATTCAAAAATATTTAATTTTTTCGTTGATTTTATCTTTTACATCCCCAAAGCTTCGAAAGGTACCTTTTTACTTTCTACGTTTTTTGGTCAAATTTTTTATTTAATCACTTTATTTTAAAATCAAATATTTTTACTTTTAAAATTTTAATAATGATTAATTCAAATTAAACAGAAATATTGAATTAGATGATGATTGCTAAACTAATTTTAAATTTTTTAATATTAATTAAATAATTATATTTTGATGACATGTGTGTAATTTTTATAACAAAATAAGTAAAAAGAAAATAAACTCAAAAGAAACAATAAGTATTATTGAAATGTAAAGAATTAATAGAAATTATTGGTTTTGAAACACAGTACTTTTTTTTTTGAAAAAATTCATACATAGCAAAATATTTCACTTTCATATTTTCTATACTTCATTTTTTTCAATCATTTTAATGCTTCAACTAGATTTTACTTGATAGTGTTCAATTAATTTTACTTGTTTTCAATCGATTTAACTTAATTAAAATAATAAGTTTCATTTGATTGAAATCATTAATTTGTATGTTCGAATTTTAGAAGTGAGTGGAATATTCATTCTTAACTTTGTTATATTTGAATTATTGTTTGCTATATTTCAATTTTTTTTATAAGATTTTTGATATATCATTGAATGTTTTTTTCTTTTTTATCATTCACGAAAAATCCTCTTTTATTTATTTTTTTTAAATAGATGAGTTGGTGGATTCTTCGGATGTAATAAATAGAGCTAAGAACATATAATATTAACCAAAGTATTATTATTGTTGTTTAAAGAAAAAACACGCATAACCATTAGATTAAATTTGAAACAAGCATAATTATTCATTAAATTTTTCATTTTTTTTTACTATTTTTATGCATTAAAAACATTCTATAATAAATATATTATAATGTTTTTATAAATCTAGCTATCTCATTAATATTTGATCTTTTTTTCGTATAAATTGGAGGATGAGGACAACAAAGCCTTCAAAAAGGGAGGGTACAAGTGATCTCAAATAATTGAGAGTCAAATACCAATTCTAGGGATCAAATACCAAGATCATGGTATTTAACTGAATTTTCACAAAACAATGAAATCATCTGACTCTTTCCATATTAATATTTGGTCTTAATCTCTATGATTTTGTAAAATCTTCCCTAGGATGTTTATTTGTTTCCCTACTTATTGGCAATGTGCGTACCAACTGGGAAATTTCTGAAAAATAAAAAGTCAAAGCATATAAATTAGAAAAAGTTTAAAAAACTTAAACTAATTGTTATTTACAAATAAAAATAAATCTTAAAATTTGTACGTAGGATTGATTTCTTATTGATTTTTCTTTAATCCATTGACCTTCCTTCTATAAAATTTAGAAATGTATTCCTATTAAGTAATTTTTTTGGTATTCAAATTAGTATTATTATGGAATAATTTTAATTAAAATTAACTTCAAAATTTTTCATAAGAGCCTAATTTTAAGTTTTATTGAAATTATGAGAATACTCAAATTAATAATTAAGAGTACCTGAGCAAAAAAAAAACTAGAATCAAAAGATAATTTTACTTTTAATAAATCAAATGAATGATCTTATTTTAGTAAGGAAAATGAATTACACTACTACAATTTTAGCTTTCCATGACAGTTATTTCAATTCAGAAATTTTAAAAAATTTAGAAACTGTCATAAAATATCTAAAAACATGAGTATTTGTAGAAAATAGATGAATTTTAAGTTATTGAAGTTTTATGACAGTTATTAATATTTAGATAATTGTCATAAAACGATTGTAATGACATTTTAATAATTGTCATAGCAATTTTTACTTTTAGACAAGAATATCTCATTTTTTCATAAGATTATGACATTTTAAAAATTGTCATAGAAAATAAATATTTGTAAGTTTTAAAACATTTATTTTATTTTATTTTTTATTTATTTTTACGTCTAAGTTATTGAGTTTTTTACTAAAATAAAATATAAAATATATAAATAAAAAAAAAGAAAAAAGAAAAATGAGTTTTTAAGTTGGAAAAAAATAAAAAATAATAATGATAAGTAAATAAATAAATAGAAATTTTTTTGGTATTATTAAAAAAAAGAGAAAAGAGGGATTTTGTCTATTTAAAAAAAAAAGAAAAAAAAAGGGGAAAGTTAAAATTTTCTCCTCCTTCTTTCTCCTTCTTCTTCCTCCTTCTTCCCACCCAAACCCTAGCCTCCACTTCAACCTGCCACTGCCACCTGCTGACCACGTTGCCGCCGACAGGCTTGGCACGGCCGCCAAACCCACGTCGCTCCACGACCCCTCCCGTCACCGTCGCACACCGACTCCGTGACCCACAGCCAGCAGAAAGTGCACCCCTCGCAGCCCCACCGCGCCGCGCCCCTCGCCGCTTCGGTAGCGTGCGCCGCCGCGTGTCCCCGAGCTCAGATCCACGAGCCGCAACACTTGTACGATTTTATACTTTTTTTCTTCTTCTTTTCTTACTGAGTGTTGGATTTTTCATCAATTTTGTTCTCTAGAGTTGAATTATTGTTGCACTATGTTTTATTTGGACAACTCATATTGGAGCATATTCAACCTTATATCTTTTAGGAATTTAAAATGGATTCTTTTAAGGATTTTGGTATAAAATCTGAGTTAGGCTTATGTTTGTTTGTTTGACAACACTAATGTTTATCGCTATTTGAGTTAGTGTTTTGGGGGCATTTCATTAATTTGTTTTCTTCTTCCATTGTAGAAAATGAAGAGAATATTTACATCAGAAACAAAAATTGAAGTGGAAATTAAAATAAGAGGGTGGAATATTTTCATTTCCTAAAAAATAAGAATCTAAAGCTATTTCTGTTATACTGTAGTATATACTCGTAATCAATTTGTAGAGATTTTAAGGTGGTCCTGGTTTATTCCATTATTGCAACTTCAATTTCTTTTGTTTTTGTTGAAATTTTTTTTCTCCTTCTTGTTATTTTGCATTAATATTCTCGTTTTATGCCTCTTGAAAGAATCTTAGGTAGTGAAATTTTGCGAGTTTTGATTTAATTTAGGTATTTAAGTTTATGTGTGTTTTTTTTCTTTAATAATTTAGTCTTGAAGATTCCATTAGATGTACTATAAACGAAGCCTTCAAAAAATTGTTGTTATTACAATAAGTTCTCACAATTCTTTCACTATTTGAAAGAAAGGTTTAGTTTTTTCATTATATTAAAGAAGAATGGCTATAAAGATCACAGTCTCTCGGCCAGTTTGTGTATATTCTTTGGATCCTATCACTCTTTGAGATTCATGTTAAGATCCCACCATTGCTTTTCTAAAAGGCTCAATACATTTTCTCTTGATTTTTATTTTGGATGCTTCTTGAATTGAAATTATAGTGTGTGTGGATGCTTGGTGTTAGTTTGTGATGTGATTTATGTAACAAGAGAAACAGTGCCATTTTTAAATGCTCTTGTTTTTTTAATGAGGAATGTCTTTCATATATAAAAAAAATTGGACATTGGATTGGATGAAAAATCGAACCGAACCAATTAAAAACAGATCCAATGGTTCTATACTTTATTGGATATTGGATCAGATCCGTTTTTTGAAACCAATGATATCGGTTCGGTTATCGGTTTGATACAAAACCGAAAAAAATTGAACCGAAATCACCCCTATAATTAATTCATAATCTTCACTCTTTCTTACTTGTAGACTTGAGGAAATGACATGTCTTGTGGCATTGCTTTCAGTATAATGGTGATCTATTTTACCAACACTCTTTTTTTAATTTGTAGAATTTCTTATTGACTGTATGGATGATTTGTCGGTGGAGAAGTAAAAATTTTGTGTACTCTTTTAAAGTTTTTGAAGTTTTTGTTTCTTATGATAGCTAGCTATGAGCATGTAATACATTTATCTTTCTCTAGTTTATGTTTTATGATTGGTTGTGCTACTATACTTTGATTTTCTTTTTTTTGTGGAAGCTTAATTGTTTGACATGAGACTTGGCTTCTTAGTATTTCAAAGTTGTTTCTTCACTCTTGTTTTCTCATGTTTCTCATGGGAGTTTAGAAGGAAATATTTGTGGGTTTAACTTTTTTTGTTTTAATGTTGTATATTTATGTTAAGATCTAGTGATTTATTGAAGTTTGAAGTGATTCTAAACCTAGCAAAGACCAAATGACACAAACTTAAACATTTATAGATTAAATACATCATAACTCTTACTTTTACAAATTGTTGCTCTATGTCAAATGTCAAGGTCCTTTTTGTTACTTTTTATGTATCATTGAATTAATGTTCATTAACGTCGTTCTCCAATTATATTTAGTATACCATTTTTTCGTTAACTTATTCTTTGTAGGTGGATATGGAGATTTAGAGACAACCTATAAGCTATCTGCAAATAATTGAAATAGTGTTGTTATTTAATTCATTCTATTTTACTTTTAATGATTTTTGAAGCTTTTGAGTTTGAGTTTCTTTTAGTTATCTTATAATATTAGTTGGGCGTTGATTGAATTATTCATTTTTATACATTAATGACATTTCATTATGTATACTCATTTTGATATTTATTTTTTCAGAGGCAACACTAATGACATTTCATTCTTGGTTCTCATCTTTAGGGTCAGAAAGAATCACATGAATAAGAAGGAAGTCAAGAGGAAGATGAGCGAAGAGTATCGATATCTCGCCAACCTTCCGTTTAATACAGTACAAATTATTAACTTCATTCTTTTTAGCCCATTCTTAAAGGGTTTATGATTTTTTTTATATGATGGAGCTCAAACTACTATCGAGAAATTTAGCTCTCAAGTAATTTTTCTTGCACTTATTTATGATTCATCTACTTGTATGGGATTAAG
The DNA here is from genome assembly GCA_036507275.1 of Sicyos edulis. Classification (NCBI taxonomy): domain Eukaryota; kingdom Viridiplantae; phylum Streptophyta; class Magnoliopsida; order Cucurbitales; family Cucurbitaceae; genus Sicyos; species Sicyos edulis. The sequence goes on from CM071854.1 coordinate 30,439,659, forward strand.
GGACTTCGTAGAAGTTTAGTTTTTGGAAAAAAAGAGTTATTGTTATAGAAATACTTTTATTCTCCTTCGTAACTTCTAATTCAAAGATTCAATAATGATGATGTTGTTTTGGTGCGTTTATGATTCAAATCTCGACTAAGTTGTTTTGATTTGTAATTAAAATGGGCGTTGCCAATATAATTGGAAAACATAGTGGATGAACAACTGTGATTTCTAATTCAAAATTTACATTTTGTAGGTACTTTATGAGGTGATCTTTTGCGTCTACACTTATCTACAAGTTGTCAAATTATTAATTTTTTTTCTTGGTTTTATGAAATATTAATTGTAATATACAAATTTTATATATTGGTTACTTTGTATAAGACTTTATTTGGATTTTGATTAATGAAATAAGTTTGATATTTATCGGGATTGTGATATTATCTTAGAAATGCAAAATTATTTACAAGTTTAAATATTGTTATTTTTGAATTGACAAGCTCAAATGTAATCAATATAAAATAAATATATGAATAAATAACTAGGATATATTCAATTTTATAATTTAAAAAATGTCATGTTATCCTTTCTATAACAATTTTAAACTATCAAGAAATATAAACTATGACAGTTTACGATTTAATTTTATTTGGAAAAATAACTCTTCTTTATGACATTCTAAAACTATCATGGTAACAAAAGTTAACATTGCAAAAATAACATAATTTATGACAATTATAAAATGTCATAAATAGATATCATAAACCCTATTTTTCATTTATTCATGACAATTTTTAGTTGTCATAAAAAAATATTTATGACATTTTTATAATTGTCATAAATTATATTTTATGACATTGTTATTATTTGTCATTAAAGACTTACCATGATAGGGGATACTATGACACCACATTTTTAGGCATAATTGTCATAATAAGTTGATCATGACAATTAAAAATTGTCATAGAAAGCTAAAATTGTAGTAGTGTTAGCAATAAGGTTATTATCATCTACCTGGATAAAAAAGCTCATTTTAATTAAGGATTAAAACATATTATTAGCTTATAAATAAGGAATGTAATGGAATAATTTCAAACTTATGTTTGAGAACTCACAATTATTTTACCATGCATGAAAAATATATTGCTAATACAATCTCTTATTTGTATACTAGGTTCAGGCAATGAGCACCATTTCTTTGAAGACGCATCTTTTGATCTTCTTCGTAGTCATCTCGGCCTTTGTCGTCGCTGGCTCGCAATCGGGCAAATGGGAGGTCATCATTAAGAATGAACTGGATATGGGACAGGAACTATTCTTACATTGCAAGTCGGAAAGCAGTGACTTGGGTGAAAAAACCCTAGGCAGGGATGGTGAATTCAAGTGGAACTTCAAAGTGAACCTTTTGGCACTACTACAAAAATCAAGAACGTTGACGCGCATGGAACGTCAACTGGCTAGTTTAGATGACGCTCTAAAAAACGTCAAGGAATCGACTGTCAACTAAAGTCATTATAGTTGACGCTTGTATAAGCGTCATGTAATAGTATAATTGACATGTTCGAAATGTCAAGACTAGAAGTGATTGACACAAAAAAAGCGTCATGTGAGATTTTTGATGACATTGTACACACGTCAACGAATTATTTTGTTGACAGGTCTTAAACGTCAACGATAGTTTCAAAACGTCAAGTAAACATACATTTTTTGACGTTTGTTTATGTCAATAAAAGTTATATTTGACAGTTTTTGTACGTTAACTAATATTTTACAAAACGTCATTGTACATTAAGGTTGACACGTATTAAACTTCAAGGAATATACCTTCTTTTTTTTATTTGGTCCGATTTATCAATTTATTTTGTTCATTCTGTTTAATAACCTGTTCATCCTGTCAAATAGGATACTAAATTTCCTGTTCATCTTGTCAAATATAGTTGGAGAGAATTCAAATTTTAAAATACAAAATATTTCAACATGAACATAAACATAATATATATTTTCAATAATACTAAGTTCAAAACATGTTATAACATGTTTTGAACTTAGAAATGTCGTTCAAAGTTCTCTTCCTAAATGTATACAAAAAATATATCATATTCCAAAAATATACCCCATCCAAACTATACCCCATCTAAAGTATACCCATTCCAAAAACTAACCCAACTATTTCCAAAACTAATTCTTCCACAAAAAAGAATATGAAGTATATGTTTCTCAAAAGTTGTAGTCTTCCAAAATATATTCATGAGCTACAAACAAAAGATCATTCCAGGCGCACTGTATCCAACTCACATGTAGGGCACTAGAAATTCAGCCCATTCCACACGCACTTCATCCAGCTCATCCTGTGTGTATGCTTCTCTTTTATCAATCTGTCACCATTAATTAAGAGTCAAATAATAACTAATTTATGAAAATCAATATAATAAATTTTCAAACTAAACAATAGAATGAAGAACATACTATTTCGGTGATGTTTGTGCTATTTGTTTTGATGATATCTCTCATATTTCTCATCACATAATAGCCACATTCGATACTCCCCTCTTGTAGTGGACACTATAATTCCAACAAAGAGAAGAAATAAATGAAGTCATAAATCACATAAAGACAACCTTTTGCTACACAGCCACATAAAGATGTTTCAAGTAGAAAATTTGTATTAAAAAAAGAATGAATCACATGAAGACATTTATTCCCACAGAACAACCAAAATGTAAGGGTATTACTTTCCTTAACAAATTTTGAAGATCCTATTTCCACATAATGATCACATAAAGACATCCATCAATCTCTTATTTCCACAGAATAACCATAAGAAAACAAATAGAAAATGGACATTACTTGCCTTAACATTTTTCCAAGGATTTTTTCGAGCAGATTTTAAGTTTTTCTGAGCTTGATACATTGTAAGTGCCCTACATGACAACCAGAGAATACACATATGAGCTTACTCTAAATCGTAAGTACTCGACATTTATTAAATAATGAAAAAAAACTCAACTTACATATTTATTATAGCTTTGAGATCATCTTTTGAACTAGTTCGCATTGAATCAAGGTAGTAAACCACATCCTTATATGGATGAATAACAACCAAGGACCAATGACCACTAAATGAAAAACACAACTAATTAGAATACTTCACATTGACTATAATAACAAGCAAAAATGAATTATTTCAACTTCACTAACCCGGGATTATAAGGGGCAATGTCTAGTTGATTGTCTTCTGCAATCATGAATCTGGAACAAAGATTGCGGGCTTTAACTTCTTGATTGTATTGACCTATCGATATTAGGGATGGATCTACGAAAATATATTTTGTAGCTATATTTGATTCATTACAATAATTGTGCAAGCTCCTACAAGTAAACACAAACGTCCATCAATATAAGTTTCCATTCAAATTTATAGACACTAAAATACGATAAAGTAAAAATTACTTACGCCATGTATGCAACAAGTGATAAAGTCTTGACTTCTTTCATGTCGTACATATAAAAAATATCTCCTCATAAAACAAAGCTCGTGCGATTGCACCCAAAAAGCCCACTAGGGAGTTTGAAGGAAATACTGTCATCCTTGTCCATAGCTCTTTCAGCAAACTTATGAATAGACGTTAAAGCAACTGGTAACTTGCGCGACGACAGATCAATAAATCTTCTCTTTTTACTACCCTTCTTCATAGGTTTTTCCTACCATAAGAAAGTTAGAAATTCATTAGATATCAAGAGTTAGAATTTTTATAAAGTTTAAAATTAAAGAACTAACCTCCTTTTTTTCTGGTTCTTTACAAAACTCCACCGTCGTGATGATAACATCTTCATCGATCTTAACTCCTCTTTCCTCTACATTCTTTGAAGGTCTTTTTGAGCAACTTCCTTCTCCTGAAATTGGCGAGAATTGTGACTTGTGCGCATTATCTTCCAATTCTTTCACGCGTCGACGCAACTTCTCGTTCTCATCAATCAGTTCTTTCTCCTTTTCACTTGTCGTTTGTGTACTTCTGGTTTTTTTTGCTGTGTGATAATATGTCGTAGGTGTTATAAAACTCCCTACCCCATGTACACGACCACTGTATTCAGGACAACCCAATGCTTGTGCCAAAACATCATTAGGAGTACAATTTTTGTCGGCGGTTAGGTTTATATTTTCTTGGATTTCATCCTACATAGATAAAAAAAACATCACTTTATAGTAGGAAAAACCTATAATATTGAAACATTAATTTGTATACATGGACATGTAATATTTGATCTTACCATTCTTCTTACTACTTTCTGTACTTCCTCGTCCTCAATCTCTCCTTTCTTATTGGAATGAGCTATTTTCCACAAATTATGTCGTTGCATTTCAGTATCGCTTGCCCCTTGTTTCTTCTCTGATAATCCAATGAACACAATGCGTTAGATACATAATATGAGAAATTTTAATATTGGTAGGTACATTATATAACCCATTACCAATTCCTCCTTAATGTTAGCATAACCTTTTCGAGCGATTCGATGATTGTACTTTGCTTTGGCTCGTCGTTCTTGTTGTTTAACTCTCCATTCCTATATTAATGTAATGAGCAATAACATAAAATATAAATAATAATATAGTCATTCTAAGTTTTTCATACCTGAAACTCTTTAGTTAGTCGTGATTTGACAAACTTGGTCCATTCGTTTATGTCGATGAATGCATATACTGGTTGGTGGATTCTCTAACAATTGAGGTTCATCCTTAAACGACATTATATGTTTTGAGGTTAGCTTGTTCTTGAATTGTGAAAGGCGCTTGCTTGCCGTTCTTAGAATATTCTTTTTTTTATCTAATATCAATTTCAAAAGCAGCCTACACATTAAAAGTACATATTTTTTTAATATTTAACACATAACTCATAAATATTTTAGAATGACAATCATGAAAAAGAAAAACATACCTCGACGATATTAAACACCTTTTCTTTCAACTCTTTTGGCACATCCTTCCATTTTTTATAAGTAATGGGGATATGATGATGCACAGTGGTTCCGATAAATGAATGCAGCTTACTTCCATTTTTTCCAATTGGTATTCCATCCTCATTATAGGTAACAATTCTTTTCCCTCTACTTCTTTTGCGTGTTACATTGTACATAACAGTTGCACCTCGAGTTTTCTTCTTCTTTGTCGATGTTTCACCTAACTCAAGATTAGCATTCTCCTTGGTACATGGAACATCATGTGATCCTACAGCTGGGTCTTCATCACTTGATTGCTTCATTGATCCTACATTAATATATATAAACAAACATATCAACAATATGGATAAGATAAAATATTTTAAGTCATAAAGTAACAATTAATTACCGAGCGATAACATCTTATTTATGTATCCAAGTGCCCTCACAGTCAACTCGTACGTATGTTGATGCATTTTCATCCAAATCATTTGTTGATTCGAAATTTGGCATATCTTTCGGCATCCTTTGACAATTTAATATTGTATCTCCAAGGTCATCATCATAATATTGTTCTTCAATGTCTCTTTGTGGTGGAGTAAGCACAATTGACCATTTTACATCACTGGGATCCTCAATGTAAAACACTTGTCTTGCTTGAGTAGCGAGTATAAATGAATCTAGCTTGTGACCTATTCTATTCAAGTCAACTAAAATGAAACCTAGTTCATCTATTTTTATACCATTGTTGTTCTCAATCCAATCACACTTAAACATAGCAACGTTAAATGTATTATAATTTAGTTCCCAAATTTCTTGTATGACTCCATAAAAAGACATGTCTCCAATAATAGGATTTTTATCTTTTGAACTAGAGACTTGCATTGTTTTGGCAACTAAAGTAACACCACTATTTTGTACGCTCCTATTATCGTCACAAGCTTTTGTGTGATAGTGACATCCATTTATTATATAACCATTATATTTAGTCACATACGGATGGGGTCCATGAGTAATCCACCTCAAGTTATCAGAAATCTTAGTATCTCCCATTTCAAGCTCAGCTGCCACCTAACATCATAGTTACTTAACACGGTTAACTTTAAATAACAACATCATATATTAATTCCATAATACACATTTGGAACATTGCCATTACCGTTTCACGTAACCAAGAAATGAAACCTCGATTATGTTCATCTTGAACCCATTTCTGACTTTTGGGTCTACTAGGTCGTTGGGATTGCAATACGGACATATGTTTCGTTTTGAAGAAAAATAATGTATTATAGTTAGGTTACAGTCGTACATTTTGGTTTAAAATATGGAACTTAGTAAAATAAACTTACTTTATATATGGTTGGACATCAATTGTATTTTCCAAAACATATCGATGAGCTTGATATAGAATTTCTAGTTCAGGTCTGAATAGAACTCCACTCGACAATGACTTGCCAACATTTAAGTCTTCTGAATTTTCTCGCAATGTTTGACTACCGAGACCAATTGGAACCACTCTAGATAAAAATTCTGAACAAAACTCAACTGCTTCTTCCAAGATGTAACTTTCAGCAATACACCCTTCCGGACGATGCCTATTTCTTACCGAATTCTTGATAACTTTCATGAATCTTTCAAATGGGTACATCCATCGCAAATATATAGGACCACAAAGTTTTACTTCTCTAACAAGATGTACCGTGAGGTGTATCATAATCGTGAAGAATGAAGGTGGGAAATATTTCTCCAACATACATAGAGTAACCACGATGTCTTCTTGTAACTTTTCTAGCTCTAACACATCGATGACTTTATTACATATAGAATTGAAAAAGAGACACAATCTAGTTATAGCATATCGAACATATTTTGGTAGCACAGATCTTATTGCAACAGGGAGCAGTTGATGTAAAAGCACATGACAATCATGAGATTTTAAACTATTAAGTTTTAAATCATCCATTGACACAATACTTCTAATATTGGAAGAGTAACCCTCATGGACCTTCACGTTCGACAATGTTCTCAAAATGCAACGTTTTTCTTCCCTAGTAAGTGTATAACAAGCTGGTGGAATGAATATCTTTTTCTCCTCAATAATAGGTGCAAGCTCTGGTCGAATTTCTAAAGCCTCTAAATCACGTCTAGCCTTCAATCCATCTTTACTTTTTCCCGGAATATCCAATAGTGTACCCAATATATTCATACAGACATTTTTCTCAATGTGCATCGCATCTAAACAATGTCTAACATGGAGATGCTTCCAATAAGGGAGCTCGAAAAAAATAGACAACCTATTCCAACAACTTTTTGTACTATCTTTTTGAAGTGACCTCTTTTTATTTTTCTTTCCAAATTTGAATTCCATATTTTTAACTTTTGCAACTACTTCTTCACCAGACAAAGGTTCGGGAATGGTTTCAAGTTCTTTGTGTCCGTTAAATGATTTTTGTTTACGTCGAAATATGTGATTACATGGTAAAAATTTTCGATGTCCAAGATATGCAAATTTTTTCCCATGTGACAACCATATAGAAGATGTGTCATCCCCACATATTGGACATGCCTTTTTTCCCTTCACACTACATCCACTAAGGTTTCCATATGCAAAAGAATCGTTAATTGTCCATAATAAAACAGCCTTTAAGTTGAATAATTCTTCTCGATAAGCATCATAACATTCAATACCATTTTCCCATAACAATTTTAAATCTTCAACTAATGGTGCTAAGTATATGGCAATGTCATCCCCTGGTTGCTTTGAACCTGATATCAACATTGATAGCATCATGAACTTTCTTTTCATACATAACCATGGTGGAAGATTATAGATAATTATCACAACAGGCCAACAACTATATTTAGAACTCATAGTACCATGTGGATTTATTCCATCTGCTGACAATGCTAAACGTAGATTCCTATGTTCAGAACCAAACTCTGGCCACTTATCATCTACTAACTTCCAAGCCGGAGAGTCTGCAGGATGACGTAATTTACCATCTATGACTCTCTCTTCAGAATGCCATGCCAGGTTCCTAGCATAATCAAGAGTTCTACACATTTTTTTGAATCGGGGGATAGGTGGGAAATACCATATAACTTTTGCAGGAGTTTTTTTTGTTTCTTCTTTTTATTTGCATCATATTTCCATCTTGATTCACCACATTGAGGACAAATATTTTCATTTATATATTCGTTTCTATACAAACAACAATCATTAGGGCATGCATGAATTTTTTCATAATCCATTCCTAATGCCCCCAAGGTTTTCTTTGCTTCATACATAGATGAAGGAAGCTCATTAGTCATAGGCAGAATTTCTTTAAATATTTTGAGCAATTCTGAAAAACTAATGTCACTCCATCCAAATCTAACTTTCAAATTATACAATTTCACTAGTGTAGACAACTTAGTGAATTTCTTGCATCCCCTATACAATGGTTTCTCGGCATCGGTAAGCAACTTCTCAAATCCCCTTGGATCTTTTGAATATTCCTCTTGAGCAACTTCAATCATTTCCTTAACACCTCCAACATCATTCTCTTCATACATATCAGTGTCCGACTTAGAATACCGACTATTGAAAGTAGAACTAGGAAGATCTTCACCATGACAATACCAAACTGTATAACTTTGATCTATGGCATTGACATATAAATGGTCTCTAATAACATTGCGACTATGCTTTTCACAATTACAACATTTCAAACAAGGACAACGAATTGATGTACTATTTGTATTAGAGAATCCATATTCAATAAAAATTTCCACACCCAACTCAAACTCTTTAGATAATCTACTCTTGTTCATCCACGATTTATCCATTATTAGAAAGCTGTTCAAGGAACAATAATTAGTATTAAAGCTATTGGGGTCATTCAACCACTACAAGAAAAGACAATAATTCTCAATTTAAAGGCCAACACAAGAAAAGAAAAGAATTGCAGACTTCATCTTTTTACTCTTCAATATTGATTTGCTCTTAAATTCCCTACGAAGTGTTAAAGTGCTTTCACTACTCTAAAAAAAATAATAACACTCTTTAAACAAATTATCTAGTCAAAGAGACCAAGTCGTGAAGAATCTAAATTGAACTCTATGAAAAAACAAAAATCAATATTTCACCTCCAACCTCTAGAACTAAAATAAGGACAACAAGAAAAAGAATACAAATAGAGGAGAATTTGGGTGCAATCCAGGTAGTACCCCCACCATGATATCATTCATGAAACAATTTGGACCACTTGGGTTTCCATGAGTGATCTAGATTAAATGAACTTACACGGCTGTCCCCACAAAGTTGGATGAAATTTCTCACATTCTTTTAAGAATGTTGAAAAAAGAAACCTCATTTTGATTTCCATTTTGCTCACTTGGTTTTTGTAAATGTAACCTTTAAAACCTTGCTTATTACCCAATATTTACTTAATTAGCTGAGTGGGTGAATTTGTCAGCAAAAAGAACACGAAAAAAATAGTTTGTATACCTATATAGTGACTATTAGTTAGTCTTTATCTACATTTTCATTTAAAAGATACAATTGTTTTGGCTAGACAATTGGAATGGAAATAGAGCCCTGATCAATTTGACATATCCCCTCATTTACAAGATCTCTTTATGCAAGCAGGCTTTAATTACTAATTGTTGGGGTGTGTCTGTAAGGGACCGACCCGAATGGGGCACTAAATGGGCCCTTACCCCAATGCATGCATTCAAAGTAAAGGACATTTAAACAGACATGATTTCGGATTCCAATTAAAACAAAACATTCAAAATAACCCCTTTAAAAACTAGACAATTTCCCTAGAACCTGTCCCTGTTTCCAAGCACCTGTTCCAAGATAAATACATTTCCAAAGTTTACTCTTATCAGAGATTTACTAAAAACCATTCAAAACCTATTCAGATACAAAATGCTGGAATCCACAAAACATTTACAAAACATCCTAGGGCTCCGTGCCCGGCTACATGCATTTAGGGGAAACAAAACATAAAGAGTCATAATACAAAAATCAGAGTTGGAAGACTGGGCCCCATGATCACAGCTCCTCCTTCAGCCATCCTGTCTCGCAACTTGGTTACCTGTGGAAAAACCACAATAAGGGTGAGTAACGAATTACTCAGTAAGAATCCCAACAGGGGGTACAATACGATATACATGGTCATCTCGATGAATGTATGCAAGCTATGAGTATAAACCGAGAATAGAGCACATAGCTTAGCCTCACTTGGGCCTCGGATGCCAATTTAAGGTCTTAGTCCGGAATAATATCACCACCACGGTCCAATACATAAGTCGCCCTATACGAGAAACAAGTCCCGGCCTCACTGCTGCTCATCTGTCGACGAAAGGTACACTGGCTCACAATCGAGGAGCTCTCGATCGGCGTACTGTAATGAACGTAAGCATGCACCGCGTGCTCTTTGCGAACTATGGGGTGCCGGGTCTAGAGGCAAGCCGCCCATGTCCGATCACCACGCCTAACTAAATCTTTGGATCGGTGTCACTGACATAGGGGTGTGAGACGTGGACACGTAAACTATGTCGGCTGAACCACCGCACTGGGACCAAGGGCGGTCGTGGTAGGCTTACACCAGAAGCCGTCCTTGCCTTAACAGTGGCAATCGGGGGCTCTTGCCAAACATGCCGAGGACATGCCGGCTGCCGGGGCGAGGCAATGCCAAGTCATCATCCCGACCGTTGGGGCATTTAACAGTCTGCCACCCTCACACAAGATTGCAGGGCCTACCGCTTGGGTTAGCTAATCCCTCACGGGGTCCAGGGACGGAATGACTTGCTCGACGTCCCTGCCATGGATGCAAGGTACTTTATGCATCAGGCCCGGATGATGCTATCTACCTGCAATTCTAACCTGCCCTAGCAAACAGCAAACAATTCCATAAAATCCAATACGTTCTCAATAAGAATACAACGAGCCTAGCATGATACTACGAAGCAAGGACTAGATACGAGCATGCTAGAAAGGAACAACCTAGCATGGATTAACATGAGAATTAGTCAGGAAAAACATGCTAATCGGGAATTCAGAATTGAGTACCTAGCTATACATGTCAATAAACACAAGCAAGCAATCAATCAGCAATCGCATAATATATTGCAGGGTCTACACAACTCCGGTAAGAAATCCTTACCTTGGTCGGGGACGATTTGACACGAAAACCTAAGCGGCGAACGAACCCGAACTAGCTACCGAGAACCTATCAATCACAACAAAAATCACACAATAGGCCTAAATATAATAAAATAAACGAGGCTCAGCTCGGGAGCAACTCACTAGGCGCGACGAACGCACGAACGAGCCGATTGCACGAACGGGGCTGGCTGCGCGCGCGAGAGCGTTGAATGCGCGCGCGAGAGCGTTGAATGCGCGCGGACGGACGCGCGGGCGATGCAGCTTGGCTGGGCGCGCGCGGGCGCACGGGCGCAGACGCGGATCTGGGCGAGGATGCGCGGCGTTGCTCGGCGGCTGGGCTGCGACTGCGCACGCGAGCGAGGGGCACGACTCGGCCGCGCGTGCGATCTGACGAGGGCGATCTGGCGAGCTCGACGAACAGGGGCTCTACTTCTGCGCGAACAGGGGCGATGGAGAAAACCCGAAATCGAGCGATTGGAGAAGATTCGATGGCCGATTTGTTGATGGACGAACTCCCCTACTCCAGCTGCACAAAAACCACCCAAAGATTCACCTCGACTCGGCCGGAAAATGGAAGTCGAGAATAGGGGAGAAATTCGACGGAAAAGGGAAGGAGAAGAAGAAGAGAAGAAGAAGAAGAAGAGAAGAAGAAGAAGAAGAGAAGAGGAAGAAAACTTACCGAAAAGGAGACGATCGGCTAGTGGAGGGGACGAATCGCTGGTCGGCGAGGAGCGAGCACAGTCGGTCGAAGAGAAAAATCGCGAAGGAAGGAGAAGAGGAAGAAGAAGGATCTGGCGAAAATTTCCTTTTAAACCAAAACGCGCCTCAAACAGGCATAAATATTAGATCGCGCGTTTAGAAGCACAAGAGTGCTCAGTGGCTCGACTTGCAGCGCTTCTTGCCTAGCCTGCAGCGCGTCCTTGGCTCGAATCTCACTCGACGCGCTATTTAATTCCCTATTTATTTTTACCTTTTTTCCAAGCCCAAATGTCTTCCCAAAATTCCCGATCCCATTTAAATCGACTCATAATTTTTCCGGTCAATTAACAATTTCATAACCGGCCCTGTCGGCCCGACCCAAAATTACCAAAATGCCCCTAGGCCTCCCGGGAAGACCGGGATGAAATTTCCGGGCCGTTACAATATTCCCCCCTTATAAGACTTTCGTCCTCGAAAGTCACTTAAGATTGGAACAGCTCGGGATACTGCAATCTCATCTCCTCCTCCCGCTCCCAAGTGGCTTCCTCTGAACTCTGACTCCTCCACTGAACCTTTACCAACCGGATTTCACGATTACGCAGTGTCTTTGTCTCAAGAGCAAGAATCCCCACTGGCTTCTCCTCGAAGCTCAAATCCTCATTCAGCTGCAAAGGCTCAAAATCAACAATGTGCGACGGGTCCGCGCGTCTCGCCTCAACATCGAAACATGAAAAACACTGTGCACTGCCGAAAATGACGGAGGCAAGGCTAATCGATAAGCAACCTTGCCGATCCTCTCCAGAATCTCAAACGGACCAACAAAACGGGGACTCAGCTTTCCACGCTTGCCAAACCTCAAAACACCTCGCATCGGTGCGACCTTTAGGAATACATGTTGACCAACCTCAAACTCCAAATCCCGACGCCGAACATCGACATAACTCTTTCCGTCTCACTGTGAGTTGTCAACATATCTGACTCTAATCTTCTCGCACGGCACCATTGGTCAAGCTGCAGCAACTCGGGACCCAAAACACGCCTATCACCAACCTCTTCCGAACACAAAAGATCGGCAACGCTTACCATACAAAGCCTCGAATGGAGCCATCCAGATAAATCGATCGATAATCTGTTTTTATATGCAAACTTCATCGAGATCTGATATCTGGTCCCAATCGCCGAGAAATCCAACACACAAGCCTTCAACATATCTTCGAGAATCTGGTTCACCCTCTCGACCGCTCCATCGATGCGAGGGTGAAAAGTTGTCTTTGAAATCGCACTCGATTGCCTAAACCTTACGGAGCTCTCCGAAACGAGAAGTGAACCTCGAATCACGGTCGGACACAATCCTCGCAGCACACCGTGATAACGAATGATCGTTCCAAAACAAGCTGCGCCATTGTTCCACGGTATAAGTGTCTCTACCGGGAATGAAGTGTGCGCTCTTAGTCAATCGATCGACTATTACCCAAATCTGAGAGAACTTTCTCAGAGTCCTCGGCAAACTAGAAATAAAGTCCATGGAGATCTCTTCCCATTTCCATCGAGGTACACTCAGCGTACTCGTAGAATAAACCTACCGCAGTGGTCTCTGCTGGGTGCCTTCACTTGCGCGACAAGTGAGACATCGACCGACAACTCCGCAACATCTCTTTTCATACCCATCTACCAGAATGTCGCTTAAGATCTCGATACATCTTGGTACCCGGGGTGCCAAGCAACGGAGAATCGTGGGCCTCGAGAGCAACTCTGCTCAAAACTCGCAACATCCGGAACACACACCCGGCCTCTCAATGTCACCACTTTATCGGTGAATATACAAAGTCAAAATCTCCATCAGAAACCAACTCTGTCACCCAATTTCTTAAGTGCGGGGTCACTCGGTGACTATCAATAATCCATTTGTCTAATCGATGGTTGGTGTCATTTGAGCTACTCTGGCAAAGTAACCTCACCCAACAACATCGCAATCTCACCCGCTCGAACTCTCTCTCATGATCTGGTGGGAACTCAACAACACCGCGAGTGCGACGTCTTCCTACTCAAAGCATCGGCTACAACATTTGCTTTGCCGGATGGTACAAAATCTCGCGAGTCATAATCTTTTACCAACTCTAACCATCTCCTCCGCCTCATATTCGGCTCCTTTCGAGTAAAAGAGATACTTGAGGCTCGGTGATCGGTAACTATCTGAATCCGCTCACCATACGGTAATGCCTCCAAATCTTGATTGCAAACACCACTCCCGCCAACTCCATATCATGAGTCGGATTGTTCTCGCTCATATGGCTTTGGTGGCGGGAAGCATAAGCAATGACCTTCCGTCTTTGCATCAAAACACAACCTAACCCGAACTTGGAAGCATCACAGTAAACCACGAAACCACTGTCCCCCTACCGGATCGCCAACATCAGTCTTGAAGTCAAATTGCGCTTGAGCCTGGCAAAGCTCTCATCACACTTACTGTTCCAAATAAACTCGACACCCTTCCTCGTCAGACGAGTGAGGGGCGAGGCTATGGCGGAAAAAATCCTTAACAAACCGACGGCAGCAAACTGCCAAACCCAGAAAGAAACGGCTCCTACGAGCAGACAACCGAAGAACAGAGAGCTCCACATACACTTACTGTCTTGCTCCACTAAAGCAACAAGATCAAAATCTCACGGGGTAGCAACAGGGGTTCACCACGGACTGAACCTCCAAATACCAACGGGGCAACTCTCAACTTTCCTGGAAACAGAAAGACAATCAACAGGGCACGAACCATTCGCCCCACGAGCAAAACTGACTTCTAGAAATTCCAATCCACACCTTGGTCAATCACCAAGCATCAACTTGTTCCCACACCGGAACCAATCCGGACTCCACTCCAAACAAATACCAGCTTGCTAGGCTACCAAGACTGCCAACAACTCACCCGAGGCTACAAACTACACGGCTTCATCTTGCCAACTGCAATCACTACTTGGCCTGACTGAGCTCTAGAGAGGCTCTCCACAACCTAGGGTTCTCCGACAACCCTCGACACCTACTGCCCACTAACGGCCTACAGCCAACTGCCTGAACAAACAACAACTCCATTTTCCAGCATCATAACCATGCTGGCCAACTCCAACTCCTTGGGAACCAAGAGGATCCGAAACGCTACCGAATGTGTCATCCTCCTATTCAGACATCAATCACAACATAACTCCTATCCAAGGAAGGATCCGAACAACTCTCTCAGCCATGACGATCAACAAGAAGATCCGCCAACCAAGCTTAGGTCCATCTTAACAAATCTTAATTAAGCAACAACCTGATACCACGAGCATGGTATCCTTACCGCCTCACTAAAGCCTTACAACATCCACCTGGAGTCCAACTTTTCCAAGAACTGAGCACCAGATCCCCAAAGCAAACCCTACATGGATCTGAAATTCTCGCCACAGAACGAACCACACAAAGCACACTTGTGTGCACAACTCCCAACCTTCATTTAGAAATCCAAGACTAACAAATGCTTTTCCCAAAAGCCACACTAGCTCCTGGCAGAGATACAACCAATCAACGGAACACCCAAAGTTCCATCTCCACACGATGCTCGAAGCTGTGGCAACCTTGCTCTACCAAAGCATAACCATGCCAAACCAAACTTACTTTATACCAAGCCTCTACCAAGGGTGCTTACCCATAAGGCATCCAACTCCTCTCACAAGGCATCCTATTCACCTCATAGGCATCCAACTCATGGTCCCTCAACTGGACCCAACTTGCTTATACGTTGCTCAACTCTCCTGAGATTTAGGCACTCGAAGGTAGTTGACCGCACTACCAACCACAAAGATCTCTTGGCCTTAACACTAGCGTGAGATGCACACGCACTAACACTTACCAACCGTCAACCTGCTTGACTTACTCAACCTCCAGTAACACTGGGAAAAGGCTCCGGCTCCTCTCGAACATTCTTTCGCTTGAAATCTTTCGATTACCACTGAACTAGCCCTTTTTGCACGACCTCCACAAGTGCAACTACCATAAACGGAGCCAAGGCTAAAGGAGTGCGCTAAACTCCGAACGGCATAGAACCATCTGCTATGCCCATGCCAAACTCAGGCCTGAACCAGATTTAGTGCCAAAGCGGCACACCAACCAATGCACCTCAAGTGCCACTACTACCAAATCCACATCTTACTACCAACGGAGCCAACAAGGTCACAACCTCAAGTGACACGAACTCTGGCTCGGCATACAAGGGCTCAACTCCAACAATCATGCCTAAGGCATCTCATCAAGTCAAGGCTCATGAGCCTACTCTTGCATCTCCACATGATGCTCAACAAACTCGCCGGCTCTCTCAACATGCAGCAGCCTAGCCCTACTCTAGGGCTTACCAAAAGAAGAGTGTTCAATTCTACCAAACAAGCGAGGAAACTACCAACGGATCTAGTCGAGAGGGAAGGAACATCGCTGCTTTGCACCCCCTTAACTACTGTGGTTAAAACCATCGGCTGCAAACAACAACACTTCACAGAAGCACAAAGATGCCTCTTCAACCTCCTCGAAGGCTACCAACTTTGCAACCACTCTCTGGGCAACCAAATAATCTATCAAGGCTCAAGATCAACACTTGAGCTACCCAGGCTAGTCCACACGGGGACCTGCTCCACAAACATCCACATCAGCACAACCATAGCTAACTTCTCTCTTGGAGTGGCATTCCAAGGCAAAGCACCTCCACCCTCTCACTAGGGGAAAACCATCAACCGGGGCCCTGTTGGCCTATGGGAGTCCAATCTCTACCTCCCTCTGGAACGATGTCCCAGGGCATCCGAATCTATCTGGATACCACAACAAGCCACAACATACATCACACACTGCGGGAAGTTGGCATGATGGCCCTCTATACCCAAACCAATAACGAGTCAGAACCTGCTCGTCTCCGCTCCACAACACTACACAAGGCATACACTAGATGACAGGTATTGTAAATTCTTAACCCTTTTTCTAAACAAATAGTAAACTTAGGCGTACCTGATGACTGTCGGAGTGCTAGTGATCATGGGAAAACGACCTACAACAAAAGGTCAATCTACAGAATTTATGAACCTGAGCTCTGATACCAACTGTAAGGGACCGACCCGAATGGGGCACTAAATGGGCCCTTACCCCAATGCATGCATTCAAAGTAAAGGACATTTAAACAGACATGATTTCAGATTCCAATTAAAACAAAACATTCAAAATAACCCCTTTAAAAACTAGACAATTTCCCTAAAACCTGTCCCTGTTTCCAAGCACCTGTTCCAAGATAAATACATTTACAAAGTTTACTCTGATTAGAGATTTACTAAAAACTATTCAAAACCTGTTCAGATACAAAATGCTGGAATCCACAAAACATTTACAAAACATCCTAGGGCTCAGTGTCCGCCACATGCATTCGTGGGAAACAAAACATAAAGAGTCATAATACAAAAATCAGAGTTGGAAGACTGAGCCCCATGATCACAGCTCCTCCTTCAGCCATCCTGTCTCGCAACTTGGTTACCTGTGGAAAAACCACAATAAGGGTGAGTAACGAATTACTCAGTAAGAATCCCCAACCGGGATACAATACGATATACATGGTCATCTCGATGAATGTATGCAAGCTATGAGTATAAACACAGAATATAGCACATAGCTTAGCCCACACTTGGGCCTCGGATGCCAATTTAAGGTCTTAGTCCGGAATAATATCACCACACACGATCCAATACATAAGTCGCCCTATACGACGAAACAAGTCCGGCCTCACTGTCTCATCGTCGACGAAAGGTACACTGGCTCACAATCCCGAGGAGCTCTCCATCGGCACTGTAATGAGCGTAAGCATGCACCGCGTGCTACTGGGCAGAACTATGGGGTGCAGGGTCTAGAGGCAAGCTGCCCATGTTCACCACCACGCCTAACTAAATCTTTGGATCGGTGTCACTGACATAGGGGTGTGAGACCTGGACACGTAAACTATGTCAGCCTGAACCACCGCACTTGGGGCCAAGGAACGGTCGTGGTAGGCTTACACCAGGAAGCCGTCCTTGCCTTAACAGGTGGCAATCAGGGGCTACCGCCAAACATGCTGAGGACATGCCGGCTGCCGGGGACGAGGCAATGCCAAGTCATCATCCCGACCGTTGGGGAATTTAACAGTCTGCCACCCTCACCCAAGATTGCAGGGCCTACCGCTTGGGTTAGCTAATCCTCACGGGGTCGGGGACGGAATGACTTGCTCGACGCCCCCGCCATGGATGCAAGGTACTTTATGCATCGGGCCGGATGATGCTATCTACCTGCAATTCTAACCTGCCCTAGCAAACAGCAAACAATTCCATAAAATCCAATACGTTCTCAATAAGAATACAACGAGCCTAGCATGATACTAAGAAGCAAGGAACAGATACGAGCATGCTAGAAAGAAACAACCTAGCATGGATTAACATGAGAATTAGTCAGGAAAAACATGCTAATCGGGAATTCAGAATTGAGTACCTAGCTATACATGTCAATAAACACAAACAAGCAATCAATCAGCAATCGCATAATATATTGCAGGGTCCACACAACTCCGGTAAGAAATCCTTACCTTGGTCGGGGACGATTTGACACGAAAACCTAAGCGGCGAACGAACCCAAACTAGCTACCGAGAACCTATCAATCACAACAAAAATCACACAATAGGCCTAAATATAATAAAATAAACGAGGCTCAGCTCGGGAGCAACTCACGAGGTGCGATTTAACGCGCTTAAACGAGCCAATTGCACGAACGAGCGGCAAAGAAATTGGCCGGTTGGCCCACATTGGGGCGCTGAAATGGGCGCGTAGGCGCGCTGGCTGCGCGCGCGAGGGCGTTGGATGCGCGTGGACGGACGCGCGGGCGCACGGGCGCAGACGGGGATCTGGGCGAGGATGCGCGGCGTGGCTCGGCGGCTGGGCTACGACTGCGCATGCGAGCAAGGGGCACGACGCGGCCGCGCGTGCGATCTGGCGAGGGCGATCTGGCGAGCTCGACGAACAGGGGCTCTGCTTCTGTGCGAACAGGCGATGGAGAAAACCCGAAATCGAGCGATTGGAGAAGATTCGACGGCCGATTTGTTGATGGACGAACTCCCCTACTCCAGCTGCACAAAAACCACCCAAAGATTCTCCTCGACTCGGCCGGAAAATGGAAGTCGGAAATAGGGGAGAAATTCTACGCAAAAGGGAAGGAGAAGAAGAAGAGAAGAAGAAGAAGAAGAGAAGAAGAAGAAGAAGAGAAGAGGAAGAAAACTTACCGGAAAGGAGACGATCGGCGAGTGGAGGGGACGAATCGCTGGTCGGCGAGGAGCGAACACAGTCGGTCGAAGAGAAAAATCGCGAAGGAAGGAGAAGAGGAAGAAGAAGGCTCGGGTGAAAATTTCCTTTTAAACCAAAACGCGCCTCAAACAGGCATAAATATTAGATCGCGCGTTTAGAAGCACAAGAGCGCTCAGTGGCTCGACTGGCAGCGCCCTTTGCCTAGCCTACAGCCCGTCCTTGGCTCGAATCTCACTCGACGCGCTATTTAATTCTCTATTTATTTTTACCTTTTTACCAAGCCCAAATGTCTTCCCAAAATTCCCGATCCCATTCAAATCGACTCATAATTTTTCCCGTCAATTAACAATTTCATAACCGGCCCTGTCGGCCCGACCCAAAATTACCAAAATGCCCCTGGGCCTCCCGGGAAGACCGGGATGAAATTTCCGGGCCGTTACAGTGTCACTCATAGATCCCGGAACTTGAAACTTCAAAGAAACTCTTAAGGATGATGAAATTTCAGAGTGGGCAGAATTATCTCATCTTTTGGATAGTACCACTCTAAATGATAGAAAGGATTATTGGAATGGACTGTGGAAACAAGTGGGACTTTCACATCTAAATCTCGATTAAAGCAATTATCCTCATCCCCTTTGGCTGAAAATAGTGAATATTATATCGAAATATGGAAAGCCCAACATCCTAAGAAGGTAAAGTTCTTTGTTTGGGAGCTTAGCCATGGAGATATCAATACTATTGTCACCTACAGATGAAATTGCCGAGAATGGCCTTGGCACCTTATAGTCATGGCTAAAATCTATGCGAACACTCGAGAGAGTTGATTCAACCGTGGCAACCTAAGAAAAACTAATTAATATATATTTTCTTATGTACCGAATGGGTCAGTGGTGCAATAATTTCATTGTCTCAACACTTGTGTCACAAGTTCAAGCCTGAGAATCGGTATTTGTTCCCCCTTCCTTGATATGTACTAAAAAACAATCATTTTCTTATGTCATTTAAGTGTTCAAATGCTTATTTAATTTCTAATAAATGTTGATATGTATTTAGTCAGAGAGTTTGAGGATACCATACCATACAATTTGAAATAATCTATTTTTCCATATTGGAAGTGTATTTGACGGATTTAAGAATGATATTGGGTACCATGACCATTTAAATTTGTTATTTATCTCTTAACATATTGATTTTCTTTGGTCTTAGAATTTTGGAAACGATTAATTGGGTAAGGTTTAGTTTAGATTTATATGAAATTAAATAAAAATTTAACTTGAAGAGATTTAAATTGGATTAGAGATGCCAAGAGCATATTTCTAGAGTATAGTAATTAAGAAGCTAAAGGTTTAAATCTTCCTCAAAATAGTATTGCATAAAAAAATTGGGTTTGAAATAATAATATAATTATGGGAATCCAAACAAAACCCTAAATTTTGTGTTAAAGAATATTTTTAAATTTTGAATCAAGAAAATTCCATCACTCTAGCTCTTAGGGGTGATTGGATTTTGGGGTTGGAGAGAGGAGAAGAAGGGGAAGGAGATGGAGATGAGAATTCCCAAACCCTTGTATGCTTAGTCCCCAAGGAGCAGACCAGCGATTGAGAGATTTAAACCTTTAGCTTAAAAATCAAGGATTTTGAAATTTTAAAAATTTATGCGTAGTTTAAAAATTTTGTTCTTAACGTTCACAAATATAGCTATACATCTCCTTCCCTTAAGTCGTACATACTCTCATTGGTTGGTGTGATTATTGTAAGTCGGCTTAAATATTAATTAAAAAATGGTTGAAAATAGTACCTAAGAGTGGATTTTATGAGAACTATAAATACCCATTTTTGAAGAAGATGAACTTTTGATTCTTTCTCTCATTGAACAACCCCTACGAAAATCCTCCACTCATGCATTTGCGATTGATGATAGCCCCACATTGCAAAATTAGGTCGCAAGAGACATTCATGCATTTCTTTCGGCTTCGATTCTCGAGACTCCAAAAGGGACAGGCATCAGAGCTATGTTTCTGAAGATATAAACGTTTTCGATGTAAGCTTTCAGATCCTTTTGGGTGCTCCAACAATTTTTCTTGTGTAATCTTCCAGATTTCTCGAATGCCTCTGTTATTTAAATATATTAATGATGGGTTGCGATTCCAGTGCTAATATAATGACTAGTAACTAATTCAAAGTCAACTTATGCTTAATGTAACTCTAAATCACTTACGTGCAAGTATACACGGTCAGAAATTGCAGCAAGTAATAAGTATATAAATTTATCGATCCCACAGAGATTGATGTCTAGAGCTAAAACTATTAAGATAAGAGTCGTACAGAAAAGTAAAGCATGATGTGTATAAGTTGTTGTGAGTTATTTGAATTTAAATGAGTAAATAAATATGATGCTAAGCTAAACTAATTATGATGCAATGAGAAGTGATAATTAATCGATCCTAGAAGATACTAAGCTCACGCACAAGTTAAGAAGAATCTTGCTTCCCTAATAAATAAGAGCTTCTTCATTTAATGATTTATGGTAGAGGCAGCTTTTGCTTCGAACTCCATACTAGCAACAGGGCGACATAAGAATTTAGTAAAGTTATTCCTAACACTTTAAACGGTGAAAAGACTTTCACACAACCTAATGTAGCATACTGGTCAACATGTGGTTTCTACTTTCGAACTCACCGCGAGGTACAAGCGTGGGTAGCTAATCGACGCATAAATGTGTAAAATAACATGCAGCAGTGTAAAACTCTATGACCTACGCTCCTAGCATACTTCTATTCATGAATAATAAACAAAACTCCTACAGTGCATTAATTTTACCCATCTCTATTAATTATATAAATAGATTATAATTGACCATTCGACCCATCTCTATCAATTTAATTTTTTATTCATTAATTAGTTTTACATAGATTCTTTATAACCACGTGCCAAAATCTTAAATATTATTTTCAAAATATAAAAAAGAATGAGACGGATCGAAACTATTTTTTAGGAATTTCAAAATTTGCTAAAAAGTCGAAGTTAACAGATAATTTAAAAGAATATCATCATAGAAATCATTTGGAGTGTTAAACAATTTTTTTTAGTTAGGTTGCTTCAAAATTTAAAACTGCAGGACTTCCATCCATCATCATAGATTATCCATCCACTAACATATTCATACATACTCATTAATTAAAAAGAATGGATGTATGTCTTGAAACACAATACAACATAATGATTAGAAAAGGCATACCTAACATGGTACGACTTCATAATTAATTAAGGGGTGGAGAACATGTCTAGCTCTTGGCATTAGTGTGTACTGGTACGACCTCTATAATAACAATGACAGAGTATAGAGATGTACAGCCATTGTTGTATTCTTGAAAAGTCTACATGTCTAACTCTTAGCTTCTTTGTGTACTGGTAAGACAACCATCGTTCACTCTCTTTATTTTCCATCCAAACAACATGTTAACAATTTAAGCGACCCAAATTGAATAGCAGAAGGAATTGTTGCCAATTTTGTAAGATTCAGAAGATGAAGTTCCATTTGAGGAGATTGGCATCGGTTATCGTGATCCTCGACGACTATGGACTTCATTGGGTTAGCTTCTTGAATTCTGGTGGAGCAAATTATTAAACCTATAATGAAAGAAAGAGTTAAATTAGAAGGGCAAATCCGAAATTTTATTTTTGAAGCCAATACATTAATATTAGGGTAGGCAAAAATAGTCTAAACTTGTCAGCGTTGTCATCCGGTGCTATGAGGATTGTCTCCATGCCATTCCCTTTCTCAAACACAAAAATTAAACGTTTTATTAAAGTGCTTTGACCTACCAAGCAAGTGCATCCGTCATGGCAAAGGTTGACACACTAACAATAAAGTTTCAAATATATACCTTTTTCACGTCTTCACATCGATGACAGTAAATAATAACTATTAGAGATAGATAACACGATTATTATGAAATGTAATTGAATCTAATTAGGATTAAAATATACCTCATGATATTGTGATTCAAGAACCTTTTTTATTCAACACAAGGAATGGGTGTTGATATTGAAGCTTTCCCACAATTGCTTCAATAGAAGAAATTGGTTTCTTCCTCCTTGCCTATAAGCTTGAATGTGTTTTTCAAGCTTTCTTTTGTTTTTTTCTCTTTCACTTTCACACATTTAAGATGGACAAATGTGTTCCCATTTATAGGTAGAGGGAGGACCAATGTGAAGCTTCAATAACGTAAGATTAACTTTCCATCAAAGTTAATTTGAATAATTTAAGTTTATGAGAAATGAAACTCACTTCTCATAAACAATGAAACTCACAATCTCATAAACAACATTTCAATGACAAATCAATTGAAAACATATTTTTCTTAATAGACCATCTTAATCTAAATGAAGGTTTCATTTTTAATTGATAATGAAACCACCTTTTAGATTTTTGTTTTTTTAACAATCTCCCACTTGGTCGATAAGAAAACTCATAAGTGTTTTCGTATTAAGAACATAAGGTTTGCGTGATATGCTAAAGACTTCATTGTCATAAGTGCCTTGGCTAATCTAGTTGTCAATGGGAGTCATAGCGCGTGCACATTATTCTACAACATGTTTACTTCCATGTACTACTACATTACCAACTTTCATAACTAGGTCATAAATGAGATTAACTTTAATGGTTGCATAATGTCTTTAAGTAAAGACTGTTTCTGTTTTCATCTTAACATAAATGTGTACACTTTAGAAAATCAGAAGTAGTAAATTTAAAGAAAACTTAAGTATTAAGAGCTTAATAATTAACATTTGTAAGTGCATAATTAAATGACATAAATAATATTTAGGCACTATCTACAAGGCCCATGCTTTTAGTGTGTCCTTGAAAAGTCTTTGGAGGTAGCTCTTTTGTAAATATGTCTGTCACTTGTAGGTCTGTACTTATCGACTCTACAATAATTTTCTTTAGTTTAACATCTTGTTTCACTAATAGGTATTTTAGGTCCATGTGTTTTGAACCTTTGGTTATCCTATCATGTTTGGAGAAAAAGGTTGCGCTTCTTTATCGCAGTATATAGTTAATGGCTTAAAGATAAAACTTAAAGCGCCAAACTGTGAGACAAAATTACTCAGCCAATGTTCCCTAAATTGAAGCCTCATAACATACCACATATTCAGCCATCATAGTGGATCCAAAAAGCAACTTTGATTTTTGACTTCTCCATGATGTTGCACCTCCACATAAGAGATACACATAGCCAAGAGTGCAAGTCCTAGTGTCAGGACATCCAGCAAGGTTTGAGTCTTAATAACCAGTCACATGTAGGTGACTTGATTTTCTATATGTGAACGTATAATTCCTTGTACCTTTTAGGTATCTCAGTACTTTCTTTACAGCTTTCCAATGAGCGATTCTTGGATCACTTTGAAATCTATCCAACATACCAACAGCATGACTAATATTAGGTCTTGTACAAACCTATGAATACATTAAACTTCCAATGAGAGATGCATAAGGATATTTGGTTATTTTTTCTCATTCCATAGGAGTCTTTGGACACTGCTCAAGAAAAAGTTTGTCTCTTTTATGTAGTAGAACATGACTAGAGGAACAATTCGTCATGGCAAATCTCTCAAGAATTTTATCAATATATGCTTTCTAAGACAATTCGATAAGTCCCTGTGATCTATCATGGAATATTTCTATGTCTATCACATAGGTAGCCTCACCCATATCTTTCATTTCAAAATGTGTTGAAAGATAATCTTTAGTTCGCGTAGTAGACCAAGATCACTACTAGCTAATAATATGCCATCAACATACAAAACCAAAACTATTTACTTACTCCCAGTGATCTTGAGATATATACAAAGGTCAACTAAGTTTTCTATAAAATCGAAAGTAGTGATAATTTCATAAAACTTTAGATACCATTGTCTAGAAGCTTGTTTCAGTCCATAGATTGATTTCTTAAGTTTGCAGACCATGTCTTTTTGTCCTCTAATTACGAAGCCTTCAGGTTGACGCATATAGACTTCTTCTTCTAAGTCTCCATTTAGAAAGGCACTTTTCACATCCATTTGATGTAATTATAGATCATAATGAGCTACTAACGCCATGATAATTCTAAGAGAGTTTTTCCTAGAAACATGAGAAAAAGTTTCATTATAATCAATGCCTTCTTTCTGATTAAAACCTTTGAAAACAAGTTTGGCTTTATATCATTCAATTTTACCATTGCAGTCATGTTTGGTCTTGAAAAGCCACTTACAACCGACTACTTTTTGGCCTGGAAGCAATTGAGCGACTTCTCATACTTGATTGTGATTCATAGATTTTAATTCATCTTTGATGACATCAATCCATTTAGTAGAATTAACATCATTAATGGCTTGTGAATAAGAAATCGAATCCTTAGTCCCTTCATATTCTATTAAGTAAAGCAAATAATTATCAGGAATAACAGATCTTCGTTGTCTATGAGATCTCCGTAAGGTTGTTTCCTGTGGTGCTTCATTATCAATCTGAATGGTGATAATCTCATGATGGAGTTGGTGATCATTTATTGAGTTTTCCTCACTGTGAACAGGTTCAACAATCGGGTGATTCTCAATATCTTTATAAATATAGGGTAAAAGGATGGGTACCCTTATTTCATTAATGATCACTTCTTGTTCTTTTATACTCCCACTGATTTCACCATTCTTATAGAATATGACATTACCAGTTTTAACAATTCTCGTCCTATGGTGAAGATAGTAAAACCTATATCCTTTGGATTTGTCAGGGTAACCAAAGTAACCATTAGCCGTCTTAAAATCCAATTTATTTTCATTTGGATTGTAAAGTCTAACTTCAGCTTTGCAACCCCAAATTTGGAGATGTCTTAAAATCGGTTTCCATCCTTTCCTAATTTTAAAAGAAGTCTTTGGAACGGCCTTACTTGGAACCCTATTTAAGATGTAAACAGATATTCGTAATGCATCCATCCATAAGGATATAGGTAAATTGGCATGACTCATCATTGATCTAACCATTTCCATGTATGTACGATTTTGTCTTTCAGCTACACCATTCTGCCATGGAGATCCAGGCGTCGTGTATTGTGCAACAATTCCAAGTTTTTGGAGAAGTCTGGCGAAAGGTCCTGGATGTTTTCTTGTTTCATCATACCTTTCATAAAATTCACCACCTCTATCTGACCTAATAATTTTCACTTTTCTTTCTAATTGCCTTTCAACTTCAGTAATAAATACTTGTACAACATCCAGAGACTGAGATTTACATGCAATAGATAAAGATAACAATAACGTGAATAATCATCGATGTGATGAACTATTTCTCTCCTCCAAAAGTTGGAACGTAAAATGGTCCACAAATGTCTATATGTTTTATTTCATGAAGTTGGGTACTTTTTCTGGTTATTTTCTGTGTTTTTCGTAGTTTTTCTTTTAATACAATCAACACACGTTGTAATATTAGTAAAGTCTAGGTCTGGAAGGACGCCATCTTTTACTAATCGTTTGATTCTCTCACTAGATATATGACCTAGCCTTTTATGCCACAAGGAGTAGAGTCCTTTTTACCTGACTTAGCTTTAGTTTCTTTATCATGCAAGGTGAAATGAATTTCAACATCTTGATGTTTAAGATGAAGTTTATAAAGCCCATCAACTAAAATTCCAGAACTAATAAGATTAGAATTTTTAAACAAAGTGAAATTGTCATTTCCTAATTCAAAAGAATATCCAAATTTATTAAGTGCGCTCACTGAAATCAAATTATGGGAAATAGATGGTACATAAAGAGTTTGACATAAGTCTAACTGATAGCCTCTATCTAAAATAAGACGAAAAGTTCTTATAGCTTCAACTAGAGCTTTGTCTTTATTTCCTATAAAAATGATAATTTCACTTGGATTTGGGGTCTAGATCGTAATGAATCCCTGCATAGAATTCGAAACATGGACATCAGCACCTGTATCAATCCACCAAGTAGAAGAAGGTTCATCAGTAAGATTCGATTCGAAATGACTTACAAAACTCATAGGGTTTACCTTTCTTTTCGAACCATGTTTTACGCTTAGTGCAATCTGCCTAGTAATGTCCAGGTTTCTTGCAGAACTTGCAGGCATCATCTTTCTTTTCTTCTTGGATGATTGAGAATATTCATCAAATTTGGGTGGTCCCATTTTATGGGTTGAATTATTCTTTTTCCCAAATTTTTTTCTAACTCCTTGAGTGAAATGAGAAATTTTAATGCCTTGACCTTGTCTAGACTCCTTTTGAACCAATTTGTTAGTTAATTCATTCACACTCCACTTTTCTGTAATAGTGTTATAATGAATTTTGAATGGTTCATACTGAGGAGGTAAACTAGTAAGGATGAATTGGACGAGAAATGCATCATCCATAACCAATCCCAAATTCTTAAGTTTGGCATTAATGCTGATCATTTCAATTACATGAGCATCCATTGAGCAAGAATCATCAAACTTCATGGTTACAAGATCTGCCATAAGTTTCCCAACAAGGAATTTATCTGCAATCTTGAACCGATCTTCAATGGCTTGCAAATATTCTTTTGCACTCTCAGTTTTATGTAGGGAGGTTTTGATATTGGTATCTATTACCATTCGTAAAAATATTAGGCTTAGTCTATTAGATCAATCTCAATCATTATGAAGCTTGTTTTCCTCGGGAGTACTTTCGTTTGTGAGTGGAGTTGGCTTCTCTTTAAGTAGAGTCGTGTCCAATTCAAGTAATCCCAAAGAAAACTCAACTTGCTCTTTCCATTCTGAGTAGTTGGTTCCATTGAATTTTATAATAGACGTAGCCCTTCAATTAAGAGTTGTTGGTATGTTAACTGCAAATAAAGATTTAAGAATTTAGGCTTTAAAAAAAACTGTAATATTTTAGTTTATAAATAACATAATTATAGGTTCTCATGTGGGTAGTCACATAAAATTACACACATGATATCATCTTTGATCATTATATCTTAATGAACATATCTATTGAACAATTTACTTTATTATTGCTTAAATATATTAATTAATTTGTCTGTGGACGAATATATTGATTCATGTATTTGATCAATATGCATTGTTCACATAAAGATAATGTTTATAAGAAAACCAAAGTTGAAATTTATGGAATAAACTTGTTGTTTGTAACATCAATAAGTCATAACAATAATCTAATAATAATAATCATTATCTTGATTGACTATGTGATCTCAAAATATTAATAATGTCGTTAGAGAATACTAAAGCATAAACATTAACAATTAAGTTTTTTTTAATCCAAAATTGATAATAATAATAATAAAGAAATCTTAAACATAAAATTACATAATTTGAAAGATAATATATGATCCAACTATATGGTGTTTAGCCCTTTATGAATCATATTTCTTTATAAGTTTTCAAATTTCTTTTAGTCTTCATAATATTATAAATTTTAAATTACACATAATCGTGAACAAACCTTCGTGTCAAATTGCATAGTTCAAATGCATTTTCACGATCAAACGAACGTGCCCAAAGTAAAATTGTGGAATTATAAAACATACATTCAGGACATAACAGTTGGATCGAGATTTACTACAATACAAAGTTTGTGGTTAATCTATATATATTGATTTTATTCAATTTATATAAAATCATGAATGGACAATCATGCATTCTAAACATCGATCTAATACCACATGTTAGAGATTTTATGTATAACATGAATCCTAAGATCTTGAATAACATGATTATTACGATATGTAATTGAATCTAATTAGGATTAAAATATACCAACTGACATTGTGATTCGAGAACCTTTTGATTCAACACAAGGAATGAGTGTTGATATTGAAGCTTTTTCACAATTGCTTCAATAGAAGAAATTGGTTTCTCCCTCCTTGCCTATAAGCTTGAATGTGTTTTCAAGCTTTCTTATGCTTCTTTCTCTTTCACTTTCACACATTTGAGATGGACAAATGTGTTTCTATTTATAGGTAGAGGGAGGACGAATGTGAAGCTTCTAATAATGTAAGATTAACTTTCCATCAAAGTTAATTTGAAGAAACACTTAAGTTTATGAGAAATGAAACTCACTTCTCATAAACAATGAAACTCGTAATCAGATAAACAACATTTCAATAATATATCAATTGAAAACATATTTTCTTAATAGGCCATCTTAATGGAGAAATGAAGGTTTCATTTTTAATTGATAATGAAACCACCTTTTAGATTTTTGCTTTTCTAACAATCACATGCTCCCACTGCCATATAGGTAAACTGAGTTTATTGATTCACTCCCATAGGTTGAACCCAAAACCTTCAAAGTCAAAGTAATCATACAAATGCACAATTTCAAACTTGGGGTTCAAGAAATTGCCTCAAACTTCATAAGAAGTCTTGCAAAATAACTTGAAAACTAAAATTTGGATATATCCATCTAAGCATGACCTTTGGCTGAAGCTTGGAATTCTTCAATTCTCATGGATGAATTCAAATTGGTATTTACTGCATCAATCTCCTTTACACGTCAATTCTATTGTTGATCTTTGTTAACTTATTTGGGTGTTTCAATTTAGAGAAAAACGAGTGTAGAAGGCAGAGACTTGAAGAGGAAAGTGACTCATTGGTAAATACAAAAAATTTACTTTTAAAATTGAAAAAAATAAAATATATCTTGAGATTTTGTATAATAACCGAAGATTTAGTTGAAATTTGTTTGCAAGAAATTTTTTCTCCTCAATTTAAGGGTTTATGTTATATATTTTTTAATAATTTCAGAAATTATAGATAATTTTTCAATAAATAACATTTGGGGTATTTAGGTCATGAAATTTCTCTCTCTCATCCTCAATTTTCAAAATAGACATATATTTAAAGGTTTTAAAATGGTAGACATCCTATTATTTATTTTAGGAAAACTATTCATTTGTTACGAATACCCTAATTTTGGCCAACCGAATTCAAATTCTTAGCCTCTTACTTATTAGAACCCAAAAGAAAAGATCGAATGGGTCAGTGGCGCAAATGGTGTCATTGTTTGGTTGTGAATCAATTCAACACCAGTGTCACAGGTTTGATCCCGAGAATCAGTATTTGTCTCCCCTTCCCCAATATGTACTAAAAAAAAAGGAACCCAAACAAACCCTCACACCAATCTATTTCAAACTCTAAAATGTCAACCAAAAACATTATCGTAAGATTGAAATTTATCAAACCTTCAATTAAGAACGTTTTAGTTTGTGTAGGGGGAATTCTATCAAACTAAAGACTCTCCAAATTTTCAAGGATCAAACACCACTCCGAGGTCCAAACATGAAAAATACAAGGTGTTCTTCAAACAGAGCATCATAGAAGATCAACAAGTCAATGAACGATCAAAGATCAACAACAAGTTAACGACCAATAAAAAAATCAACAAGTCAACGACCGAACAAAAATAAAAAAGTTAGAGACCGATATATCATACAAGATCAACAAGTCAAAGAATGATCACCATAGAAGATCAACAAGTCAACGGCCGATCATATATCAACAAGTCAAAAAACAATCATCATACAAGATCAACAAGCCAAAGACCAATCCAACATCAACAAAATCAACCTTGAGAACAAGATGTGAATCCCTTAAGACAAATCCAACATCAAGAACAAGATACAAAGTTCTCGAAACAAATCAACCTTAAGAACAAGCTTCAAAGCCCTTGAGACAAGTTCTACCTCAATAACAAGTTAAATATCCATCAAGATATATGTATATGAGAGAGAAAGAGAGAAAGAATCAAAGAAATAAATTAGAGATTGTACTCTATATCGCACATATTCAAATCAATATATAAAAATAAATTCTTGTTTATAAGTGTCTCAATTCTATCATATATGTCGAAATCTCGTGTTTACAATATCTATTTTTTGAAATTAGGGAAGGGGACTACAAATCCTACATTCAAGATATTATTGTTCTCAAACAAGATTAGAGCTCACTAATTACTTTAAAGATTGACTCTTTGACGGTGAAGTTGAAATGAATAAAGATAACTAACGCCCCAATAATTTATTATGTATTTGCAATTTTGTTTTTGAAACAATTTGCAATTCTTATTAAACACATGGTACATTTGTAAAATAACATAAAGAAAATACTAGCGGTTACAAATTTTCTTCCTTCTTTTAGCCCTCGCTCTCTCCGTCATTCTCTCTTTCATTTAGGGTTATTGGTCTCTCCTTTTTTCACTCCCCATCACATTTGGTTTCGTTCTTTCTTACAAATTTTGTGTCTTCTCTATATAAAATTCAGTTGTGCAAGTCTTAAGAGACAAAAGAAAAGACACATTTTCTTTTTCTTTTGGTTTTGGTTTTGGTTTTGCTTTAGCCAAAAACCAAAAACTTCACGAACTCTCTCATATTTCATCTACGACAGAGAACCCGAAATAATCCTGAAAGGTAATTTAAAATATTTAGGCCCTCTTTAATAACCATTTTATTTTTCGTTTTTTGTTTTTGAAATTTAAGCCTACAAAAATTACCATAGTTTGTTTTTCTTATTTGGATATCTACATCTACCTATATTTTAAGAAACAAAACCAAAATTTGGAAACAGAGAAAAGCAGCTTCAAAAACCTTCTGTTTCTTTTTAAAATTTGATTAGTATTCATCTACTTTCTTGAAAGATTGATGCATTATAGAAAAGATGGAGCACGTGGTAGGAAATTTGACTAGAAATAAGCTTAAATTTCATAGATAAAATACAAAAAACAAAATAGTTAACAAACGGAGTCTTAATTTTTTGTTGCTTTATATTTTACATTCCCAAATGCTTTGAAAGGTACCTTTTTAGTTCCTACCTTTTGATCAAAATTTTTATTTAGTCACCTTATTTTAAAATTAAACATTTTTAGTTTTGGAACTTTAATAACATTTAATTTTAATCAACAAGATTATAAAGCCGTTAATTATATAACATAATATTGAATAATATGGTTAATTCAAATTAAAAAGAAATATTCAAATAAAAGAAAATTTAAAAGAAATATTGAATTAGATGATATGGCTAAACTTTTTTTTTTTTTTTTGAAAAGATTGCTAAACTAATTTTTTTTTTTTTTTTTTTGAGACATGCTAAACCAATTTTAAATTCTGACATGTATAATAAAATAATTATATTTCGGCGACATTCGTTTAATTTTTATAACAAAATAAATTTTGAAAAAATAAACTCAAAAGAAACAATAAACATTATTGAAATGTGAAGAATTAATAGAAATGTTTGGTTTCAAAAAATGGGAAGAACTAATAAAAATCAAATACTTTTTTAAAAAAAAAAATCATACAGCCAAATATTTCACTTTCATATCTCTAATATACTTGATTTTTTTTCAATCATTTTAATGCTATAATGTTCAATTATTTTCATTTGTTTTCAATTAATTTAATTTAATTTAAATAATCAATTTCACTTTACTGAAATCATCCATTTGTATGTTGGAATGTTAGAAGTGAGTGGAATATTCATATATTTTAATTAGTGTTTGCTGTATTTCAATTTTTTTATAAGATTTTGGTATGATTGAATTTCCATCAAATAATGAAATTATAAGTCGCCAACCCTTTCGGTATTAATATTTGGTCTTGTGATTTTGTAAAATCTTCCTTAGCATGTTTATTTGTTTCCCTGCTTATTGGCATTGGTGTACCAACCGGGAAATTTCTGAACTAAAAAAAACAGCATATAAATTAGAAAAAGTTTAAAAAACTTAATCTAATATTTCTTTCAAATGAATAAATAAATCTTAAAATTTGTATGTAGGATTGATTTCTTATTGATTTTTCTTTAATCTATTGACTTTCCTTCATATATTTTTTTTGTATTCAAATTTGTATTATTATCGTAATTTTGATTAAAATTAACTTCAAATTTTTACATAAGAGCTCAACTTTAAGTTTGATTGCAACTACCAAAATACTTAAATGAATTAATATTTAAAAGTAACAGAATTAAATCAAAAGATAATTTTATTTGAATATTTTAGTAAGGAAAAGGAATTAGTAATAAGGTTATGATCATCTACATGGATAAAAAAGCTCATTTTAATTAAGGATCAAAACATATTATTAGTTTATAAATAAGGAATATAATAGAATAAGATTTCAAACTTATGTTTCAGAACTCCCCTTATTTGTAAACTAAGTTCAACTTTTCTGCAAACGAAGTATCTGGCAATGAGCACCATTTCAATGAAGATGCATCTTTTGATCGTCGTGGTCATCTCGGCCTTTGTCGTGACTCAGTCGATGCTACTGAGCGAATGGGAGGTCGTCATTAAGAATGAGTTGGAACTGGACGAAAAACTATTCATGCATTGCAAGTCGAAAGACACTGACTTGGGCGAAAGAACCCTTGGCACGGAAGCCCAATTCAACTGGAAGTTCAAAGTGAACCTCTGGGGTACGACATTGTTTTGGTGCTATTTGCGCAAGCCAGATGGGTCTGAAGCGACATTCGATGTTTTCTGGGTCGAGAAGAAGACCAGCTGGTTGCGCGCCAAATGCGACAATAACATTTGTAACTGGGTTGCGAGATACGATGGAATTTTCCTCGTAGATAATAGCGAACACACGAGGGATTTGATTCATCCATGGAAACCGAAAAATAACTAATACATCAAATAATGTTTCATCATTTTCTTATGTTATGTAACTGTGCAAATGCTTATTTATTCAGAGAGTTTGAGGATTCCATACCATACAATTTGAAAGAATCTATTTTCCCATATTGGAAGTGTATTTATCGGATTTAAGAATGATATTAGCAATGGGTACCATTGACCATTTAAATTGTTATTTATCTCTTAAGATATTGATTTTCTTTGGTTTTAGAATTTTGAAAAAGATTAATTGGGTAAGGTTTAGTATATATTTATATGAAATTAAATCAAAATTTTAATTTGAAGAGATCTAAATGGGATTAGAGATGCCAAGAATATATTTCTAGTGACATATTGTAGAGTATAATAACTAAGAGGTTAAAGGTTCAAATCTTTCTTAAATGGTATTACATAAAAAATTGGATTGGAAATAATAATATAATTAAATGGGAATCAAAACAAAACCCTAAATTTTGTTTTAAAGAATAGTCTTAAATTTTGAATTAAAAAAATTTAATCACTCTAGCTAGGGTGGTTAGATTTTGGGGTTGGAGAGAGGAGGGTAGAGGAGAGAAAGGGTAAGGAGATGGGAAATCTCAAACCGTTGTTTGTTTTAATATATCACAACCGCTTAACTTTCTAGCTAATCAACCCCTTCTCTAACATCTCATCAAACTTTTTATTTGATTCTATCAAATGTCCCATCAAATTTCACTTAATTTTAAACCATATAATATAAAATAAAATATATTAAATTTATAAATTAGTACAGATATACATCATTACAATAAAAAAAAAAATATAAAATAATATCTCTCCCCTAAATACCAATCCCTGTGCAACTTCTCATCTCCAAAACACCAATTCACAATCAAGTAATTCATACCTCTAAATCATTCTACTTTCTCTACTCCTTCTCCTTCTCCTCTCCTCTTATCAACTCTAAAATGAATTGTTTGTTTAAAAAGGCCGCAACCATTAAAACAAAACAATGCTCAACCATTAAAGAGGGAGTATCCTACATTATTGTGGTGGAAGATGACTCTTGAATTTTGAGAGCTTTGCAATAGATTTTTTCACTCTAAACTATTCCTTTGATCAATGATTGCCAACTCTCATTTCTTCATTGATACGGTATAATTTTCCAATAAGAAGAGCTTTGGTGAATTTAATATCCAACTAATCTTGATTTTTGCTTTTTTTTTTTTTAACTTTTAAAGAATAATTTAATGTTGAAATGTTTGATTTTTCAATGAATGAAGATATAATTTCTTGCCATTAAAATTACAGCTTGATTATCAACAAATGTTTTAGTAACTTTTTCTACCTTTACTTGTCTACCCGTGATAGGGTTAGTGTAAGAACCTGCAATTTCTTACTACGATTCTTAGTACATGCCGACTCAAATGCAGTTAGAAATATGCAATTTTAAATTTCAAATTCAAATTTAAAATAACTGTTAAAGTTGCATTTTATTTCAAATGGTAAAATAATTAAAGCCCTTGGCCAAGAAAGTTCCAAATACAATTAAAATAATTAAACGAAATAATGCAAAGAGGTATCCATGCCCATGGTTAACAACATGTTTCAAATAGAAATAATAGGAGTTCAACTCTAACATGCCAACAATGAACAAATGGGAATAACAACTGTCCTATCAAGAAGCAGTAACATTCTTGCCCAACGACTCTATCCAGCATCTGATAAACATAAAGAAGTGGAAAGTGATCCTCCTTCGTAGCAGCATTCAACTTCCGATAATCCATACATACGCGCCAACCTGTGACTGTTCACACAGGGATCAACTCATTGTACTCATTTTTTACTACTGTAGTTCCGTCTTTCTTTGGTACACATTACACCGGCTCACCATTTGTTCTCAGCGATTGGATAAATGATGCCAACATCAAGCCACTTAATAAATTCTTTCTTGACCACTTATTTCATGGCTGGGTTCAACCTTCGTTGATGTTCCACTAAGCGAAACCCCTCATCCTCCAATTGAATTTTGTGCATGCAGTATGATGACCTAATTCCCTTCAAATCATCAAGAGTCTAGCCTTTCGCACCCTTGTGCTGCTTCAACATTTTGATAA
Source organism: Sicyos edulis (assembly GCA_036507275.1). Lineage (NCBI taxonomy): Eukaryota > Viridiplantae > Streptophyta > Magnoliopsida > Cucurbitales > Cucurbitaceae > Sicyos > Sicyos edulis. Next base: position 30,475,483 of record CM071854.1, read on the forward strand.
ATAATTCCTCATTCTTAGGGGGGCAAGTTCGCTGAGATTATAATTGGCAGTGTTTCAGCTTCGCTGAGATAGACATACTTCAAGTGATCCGGCAACGGTTTAAGTTCGAGTACTAGTGGATCCTCTATGGATAGTTTCATTGGTGAAATAATCCCTACATTTAGATTTAGTGAGTGTAAGACTCAACCCAAATTAGGGTCTAAACCTAGGTCCTTAAATCTACGTGCATGAAAATATGGACAGTCAGGGCATGCATAATAAAACGATAGTGAAATCCATAAGTCTCATTGCATAAATAGAAGTTCGCAAAGCCATCAAAACATAATAGTAAAGGGTACCCATAAGTTCGAAAACATTAAACGAACATATAGAAGTTCTAAAATAGTCTCCCTGAAATAGTTCATGCTGATAAAAGACTAAATAGACATGAAAGTAAATGCAACGGGTTCCATAATGAACTCAAGCTTCGCAAACTATTTCAGCGAGTTCCCCTGAAATACTTTGGTACAACCTAGTAGTACCTGTGGAATTCCATAGTGGAAAGAAGGAGTTTTTCGCAAACTCAGTAAGGCTACCCCAGGTCAGGGATAGACATGCACAAGAATACAAATATCGGCAAACAAGTATGGTCAGCAACATAACCGAGGGGTATACAAAACCCAAGCTCTTGGGTGCTAGATCAAGAAATCTCTTCCTTGACGACCAACTCGCACACAGTTTAAAAATCATAGACCCTAAGACCAAAAGCTCATAAGAGTCCTCTAACTCGAGAGCAATCTGACAACCTACTCTAGAGGGATCCAGCGAGTTGAGCATCTTGTTGGACTCAGGCCTCGTACTCATTGAGAGAGGTGGTGTCACACCAATCACCAAAGAATCATATCAGGCCCATACCACATATTTGGAGAGTGCCTAGGCTACTAGTAGAAACCATTCTGAGCTGTGAGCCTAGCCGACCAACCATCCACAGAAGTCCTGTGGAGCGAGAGAATATCACCTCAAGCTGGGGTGTGAGCCCGAATATCATCGTCCACATTCACATACTAGTCTCCTCTACCGGTCTCCATGACTCGTTTGCGTGCATCAAACAGCATGCAAGTCCATAACAGGACAATCATGCAACCACATGCAACTCGACCATATCAGACAAGTATACATGAGTCATGCATCACTAGTCATACAAGAAACAAGGCATGAAATGTATATGCTCTAAGTTGCAATCAAATGCTACATATAATGCATATGGTCATGCTACAACTAGACAAATCAACTAATACAAGTAAACCAACACATTATTAACCACTGATCCTCGAGAAGGGGGTAGAAGGGTCCCTTACCTTGGCTAAACCTCTCAAATAACACTTTAGAATCTACTGAAAGCTCCAAATGGCCAAACAGAACTCAGAGCCCTGAAACAAATAAACCAATCAAAACTAGCACCTCCGACCATTAAAATTGAATCCAGAATGTCAAATTTTTTAAATAGTGAAGAATCTCGAAAGTCATGTCCTAGCGATCCCGCATGCCTCTCAAACTCGGCTTGAAGAACGAGAAATATCTCGAGTCAAATCTAGTCAACATAAAAGTCAAAGGGTCAATACTTGTCATTTAACCCAAAACAAACACTATTAAAATCAAATCCAAACAACCTTTAAACCAAACAAAACACTACCTAAACTCATGACCAAACATTGTTTATTCTTAACTTGAATACCCATGAACCAGCAACCAAACAGTCCGTATTCTCTCTTTAAATAACTCCAACCCAATAGCAAAACAAGCCTAAACCACTGATTATATGAGTTTAAACTCAAAACAAACAGCCCCTAAACCACATTTGAATAGCTTTAAACCCAACTTAAATAGCATAGCCCATTTACCAAACACCCATCTTCTCCTTCATTTAGCAACCCTTCAACATAGACTCAAAATGAGAGAGAGAGAGAGAGAGAGAGAAAAGCTCACCACAATCTCGCTGCCAGTGAGCATATATCCACTACGACAACCCAAAGCTCTTAGCGGTGAGTTCCACTTCGACCCACGCTGCAACGGAACACGACAGACTCAACCACCCACGAGACGAAGAAACACGAGCCCACAGCCCCACTATTGCTTGTTCGACTCAGCCACGAACCAGTCACAACTAACCCACGAGACTAGCACTCCTCGGCGACCCACTCCGTTCGCGAACAGTCATCCACAACCTTGAAACGAAACACAGACGCAGCAATACAGTCATGCGAACAAGCCTCGTTGGGACTACAACTTTGGAAACTGGGCTGCTGGTTGGAAAATAGGGAGAGAAATGGAGAGGAAGTGCGAAAAACGAGGGTGAACAGTGTTTTCCTTAAGGATTCTTGAAAATTGCATGTAAATACCAAAGAAGAAAACCATTTTTCCCTTTAATTCTCAAAATAACCAAAAAACTCACCATTCTTTTCATTTATCCATTTATCTATTTTAAAAACACTAGAATAAAAGGGAGGGTTATTATAGTGAGTCAGTATACCAATTTAGAATCTCATAAACTTCAAGTTCATCCTCTAGCATTTCCTCTTCATCATCTTCATTCGCGGTAGTGAACTCTAGCTTCTCTTGGTCAAGTATTTCCTCTAAACTTTTCATCGATGAGCACCCTTCACTTTCCGTTAGCTACTTCATTAAATTGTAGATTTTAAACTTTATTTCGTCACTATTCATTTGCATCATAATGGTTCCCTCGTAGACATTCACAAAAAACATCATGTTTTAAGGAAAGGTCAACCCAAGATAATGGGGACATCCTTATCTGCATCATAATCTAAAATTATAAAGTCAGCATGAAAAATAAATTTGTCTACCTGAACGATGATATCTTCAATCTTTCCCTTAGGTCGCGTGATCGATCTATCAGCGAGCTAGATTGTCACGGTTTTTGGTTGAGCTTCGCCAATACCAAATATTGTGAACTTGGATTAGCTTCAATCACTGGTAATTTCTTTGATTCCAATGCAGTACATTCTTCGTTCAGCGAAACCACCTTGAGCTCTTTAGATTTCCCTTTCTCTTTTAACGCTTCCGTGAGAAATTTCGCATAGTTAGGCATTTGGCATAATGTGTCTATCAACGAACGATTGATGTGAATGCCTCTCATAATATCTATAAAATTCTCATATTGCTCACCAATTTGCTTCTTCTTCAGCCTTTGCGGAAAAGGAGGTGGTGGAGGTTTGAACTCGATTTCCTGCGATTTCACTCTTTCTTGGCTAGATTCTGCAAATTCAAGTTCAATAATTTTAGTATTCACTGCCGCAATCTCCTTTGCGGATTCAATCTTAAAAGAATTTGCTTGGGCGAATTCAATGTCCTTTCCAATAGTTGTGATCGCCTTAATTTGCTCCTCCTCTGTAAGGGACCGACCCGAATGGGGCACTAAATGGGCCCTTATCCCAATGCATGCATTCAAAGTAAAGGACATTTAAACAGACATGATTTCGGATTCCAATTAAAACAAAAACATTCAAATAACCCCTTTAAAAACTAGACAATTTCCCTGGAACCTGTCCCTGTTCCAAGCACCTGTTCCAAGATAAATACATTTCCAAAGTTTACTCTCATCAGAGATTTACTAAAAGCCATTCAAAACACATTCGGATACAAATGCTTTGGAATCCACAAATATTTACAAAACATCTTAGGGGCTCGTGCCCGCTACATGCATTCGGGGAAAACAAAACACACAAGAGTCATAATACAAAAATCGAGTTGGAAGACTGGGCCCCATGATCACAGCTCCTCCTTCGGAGCATCTGTCGCGCACCACGATTACTGTGGAAAACCACGAGAATAAGGGTGAGTAACGAATTACTCGGTAAGAATCCCCAACCGGGTACAATACGATATACATGGTCATCTCGATGAGCGTATGCAAGCTATGAATATAAACACGAGAATAGAGCACATAGCTTAGCCCACACTTGGGCCTCGGATGCCAACTCGTGGTCTTAGTCCGGAATAGTATCATCACACAGTCCAATACATGAGTCGCCCTATACGAGAAACAAGTCCCGGCCTCAGCTTGTCTACTGTCGACGAAAGGTACACTGGCTCACAATCCCGAGGAGCTCTCCAGTCGGCGCTGTAATGAGCGTAAGCATGCACCGCGTGCTACTGCAGACTATAGGGGGTTGCTGGGCCTGGAGGCAAGCTGCCCATATCCAGTCACCACGCCTAACTAAATCTTTGGATCGGTGTCACTGACATAGGGGTGTGAGACCTAGACACGTAAACTATGTCAGCATGAACCACCGCACCTGGGGCCAAGGAACGGTCGTGGTAGGCTTACACCAGGAAGCCGTCCTTGCCTTAACAGGTGGCAATCGGGGCTACCGCCAAACATGCCGAGGACATGCCGGCCGCGGGGACGAGGCAATGCCAAGTCATCATCCCGACCGTTGGGGCATTAACAAGCGCCACCTCACTCACCCAAGATTGCGGGGCCTACCGCTCGGGTTAGCTAATCCTCACGGGGTCCAGTGGGGCGGAATGACTTGCTCGACGTCCCCGCCATGGATGCAAGGTACTTTATGCATCGGGCCGGATGATGCTATCTACCCGCAACTCTAACTCGCCTAGCAAACAAAGAAACAATTCCATAAAATCCAATACGTGCTCAATAAGAATACAACGAGCCTAGCATGATACTACGAAGCAAGGAACATATACGAGCATGCTAGAAGGGAACAACCTAGCATGGATTAACATGAGAATTACTCAGGAACAACATGCTAATCGGGAATTCAGAATTGAGTACCTAGCTATACATGTCAATAAACACAAACAAGCAATCAATCAGCAATCACATATAATATCGCAGGGTCCACACAACTCCGGTAAGAAATCCTTACCTTGGTCGGGGACGATTTGACACGAAATCCTAAATTGCGAACGAACCCAAACTAGCTACCGAGAACCTATCAATCACAACAAAAATCACACAATAGGCCTAAATATAATAAAATAAATGAGGCTCAGCTCGGGAGCAACTCACGAGGCATGACGAACGCACGAACGAGCCGATTGCACGAACGGGGCAGCAATAGGGCTTGCTGGGCGCGCTGGGGCGCGAGGCTGGGCGCGTGGGCCCGCGGGCTGCGCGCGCGAGGGCGCTGGCTGTGCGCGACGGGCGCGCGGGCGATGCAAGGGCGCGGACGACACGACGCTTGGGCGAGGGCGCGCGCGCTGGCACGGCTCGCGATGCGCTTGGCGAGGAGGTGGCGCGGTGGGTCAGCGCTCGGCGGCGAGCGAGCGACAACAAGGCGAACAAGGGCGATTAGAGGGAAGCGAATTCGAGCGATTGGGGAGGATTTGACGGCCGATTCGTTGATGGACGAACTCCCCTACACTAGCAACACAAAATCCACAGGAAGCTCACTTCGTCTTGGCCGGCAACGGCGAAACCAAAATAGGGGAAATGAAATGGAAGGAGAAGAAGAAAGAAGGAACTTACCGGTGTTGGGCGATCGGCGAGGGAGCTCCGGCGAGGGTGAGGAGTTGCAGTCGGTCGAGGGGAAAGGAAAAGAAATCGGGAGGGAGAAGTGAGTCGGTCGGAGGAAAAATCGCGAAGAAGAAGAAGAGAAAAGGGGAAGCTTTCGGGCGAAATTCTGCTTTTATATAAAAATCCCACTGCGCACGGCATATATACCAGATGGCGCTCATAGTTTAACAAACACGCCCAGTGGCTCGGCTGGCAGCGCCCCTTGCCTAGCCCACGACACGTCCTTGGCTCGAATCTCACTCAACGCGCTATTTAATTCCCTATTTATTTTTACCTTTTTCCAAGCCCAAATGTCTTCACCAAAATTCCCGATCCCTTTCAAATTGACTCATAATTATTCCGGCAATTTTTAATTACAAAACCGGCCCTGTCGGCCCGACCCAAAATTACCAAAATGCCCATGTGCCTCCCGGGAAGACCGGGATGAAATTTTCTGGGCCGTTACAATACTCCCCCCTTATAAGACTTTCGTCCTCGAAAGTCACTTAAGATTGGAACAGCTCGGGATACAGCAATCTCATCTCATCCTCCCGCTCCCAAGTGGCTTCCTCTAAACTCGACTCCTCCACCAACCTTTACACCGGATTTCACGACACGCAGTTGTCTTTGTCTCAAAAGCAAGAATCCCCACTTTGTTTTTTCCTCAAGCTCAACTCCTCATTCACCGCAAAGGCTCAAAATCCACAATGTGCGATGGGTCCGGCACATACCGCCTCAACATCGAAACATGAAAAACACTGTGGCAATCACGACAATGACGGAGGTAGAGCCAACCGATAAGTGACTCTGCCAATCCTCTCTAGAATCTCAAATGGACCAACAAAACGGGGACTCGACTTTCCACGCTTGCCAAACCTCAAAACACCTCGCATCGGTGCGACCTTTAGGAATACATGCTTGACCAACCTCAACTCCAAATCCAAATCCAACAGCGCGAACATCGGCGTAACTCTCTCATCTCGCTCCGAGTTTGTCAACATACGAGCTCTAATCTTCTCGCGCGGCACCATTGGTCAAGCGCAGACAATTCGGGACCCAAAACTCGCCTATCACCAACCTCTTCCTGAGAACACGGGAGATCGGCAACGCTTACCATACAAAGCCTCGAATGGAGCCATCCAGATCGTCGATCGATAATCGTTGTTATATGAAAACTCCATCGATATGTGATCATGGTCCCAACCGCCGGAAATCCAACACACAAGCCCTCAACATATCTTCGAGAATCTGGTTCACCTCTCGGTGTGTCCATCGATCTCGAGGGTGAAAAGTTGTCTTGCCAAGCCGCACTCGGTGCCTAAACCCTTCCGAGCGCTCTCCGAAACGAGAAGTGAACCTCGAATCACGGTCCGATACGATCCTCACAGCACACCGTGATAGCGAATGATCTCGCTCCAAAAAAACAATCGCGCCATTGTTCCACGGTATAAGTGTCTCTAGGGAATGAAGTGTGCGCTCTTAGTCAATCGATCGACTATCACCCAAAATGAGAGAACTTCCTCGGAGTCCTCGGCAACCTGAGAAATAAAGTCCATGGAGATCTCTTCCCATTTCCACCGAGGTACACTCGTGGCCGCAATAAACCGGGTGGTCTCTGCTGGGTGCCTTCACTTGGCGACAAGTGAGACATCGATCGACGAACTCCGCCACATCTCTTTTCATACCCATCCACCGAATGTCTCGCTTAAGATCTCGATACATCTTGGTACCCCGGGGTGCTAAGCAAACGGAGAATCGTGGGCCTCGAGAGCAACTCTACTCGCAATCTCGCGACATCCGGAACACACAACCGACCTCAGACGTCACCACCTTTCGTCTCGTGAATACACAAAATCAAAATCTCCATCAAGCACTAACTCTGTCAAATAATCTTTTAAGTGCGGGTCACTCACGGTGACTATCAATAATCCATTGTCTAATCGATGGTCGGATCACAATCGAGCCACTCTGGCAAGAACCTCACCCAACAACACTACAATCTCGGCCGCTCGAACTCTCTCCGTAACTGGCTGGTGAACTCAACAACACCGCGAGTGCGACGTCTTCCTACTCGGAGCATCGGCTACAACATTGGCTTTACGGATGGTACAGAATCTCGCAGTCATAATCTTTCACTAACTCTAACCATCTCCTCTGTCTCATATTCAGCTCCTTCTGAGTAAACAGATACTTGAGGCTCTGGTGATCGGTAAACATCTGGATCCGCTCACCATACAGGTAATGCCTCCAAATTTTCATTGCAAAGACCCTCGCCGCTAACTCCATATCATGATTCGGATAGTTCTCGCTCATATGGCTTGGTGACGGGAAGCATAAGCAATGACCTTCCCGTCTTTGCATCAACACACACCCAACCCGAACTTGGAAGCATCGGCAGTAAACCACGAAACCATCTGTCCCCTCCGGATCGCCAACACCGTGTCTTGAAGTCAAATCGCGCTTGAGCCGGGCAAAGCTCTCATCACACCTACCGTCCCAAACAAACTCGACACCCTTCCTCGTCAGACGAGTGAGGGGCGAGGCTATGGCGTAAAAGTCCTTAACAAACCGACGGTAGTAACCTGTCAGGCCCAGGAAGCTACGTATCTCGTGAATCGAAGTCGGCTCGCCCACGAACTCACGGCCTCAATCTTTGCAGGATCCACAGCTATACCATCTCTCGAGACTACATGACCTAAGAAGGCCACTTGTTCCAACCAGAACTCACATTTGGAAAACTTCGCATAAAGCTGGTTTTTCCTCAAGGCTGCCAACACTTGTCTCAAATGTTCGCATGCTCCTCCCGTCCGTGAATAGATCGAATATCGCCAATGAACACGATGACGGTTTGTCCAAAAATGCTTTGAACACCCTATCCATCATGTCCATGAACGCTGCTGGTACATTCTTCAACCCAAACGACATGACCCCAAACTCGTAGTGCCCATATCTAGACCTGAACGCTGTCTTAGGAATGTCGGCGTCCCAAATCCGCAACTGATGATACCCGGATCTCAAATCTATCTTGGAGAACACGGAAGCTCCCTGAAGCTGATCGAACAAATCATCGATACGGGGCAACAGATACTTATTCTTCACTGTCACCTTATTAAGCTCACGATAGTCAATGCATAGGCGCATCGAACCATCCTTTTTCTTCACAAACAACATTGGCGCTCCCCATGGGGACACACTCGGACGAATGAATCCTCGATCTAACATCTCCTGCAGCTGAACCTTCAATTCCTTTAGCTCGGCTGGCACCATACGATACGGAGCCTTCGAGATAGGGAGGGTCCCTGGCTCGAGCTCAATTGTGAAGTCAACCTCTCTCTTCGGGGGCAACCCCGGTAACTCCTCAGGAAACACATCAGCAAACTCTCGCACAACCGGCACTTGATCAATAGTCAGTGAGGGACGGCTCTCCCCGGACAATTTGGCTAGGTAGCCCCAAGCTCCATGAGCTAGCAAACGACGAGCTTTCACAGCTGACACCATCGGCGGGCAAACTCCACCCTGCACTCCACGAAACTTGAAGCTGGGCCGACCCGGCGGCCTGAACACTACTTCCTTCCGGTGGCAGTCAATCAATGCGTGGTTAGCGGCTAACCACTCCATACCAAGAATCACATCGAAACCACTCATGGGTAGAACTATAAGCGTAGCTACCAGCAATTCCCCGGATATCTCGATCCGTCCATCCTTAACCTTATCTTTTGCTAACATATTAACTCCCGAAAGAGTTACAACAGACAATTCAAAACCTAGAGGCTCTAATCTCAACCTAGCATGCTCAGCAAACAAAACAGATACAAACGAGTGCATAGAACCAGAGTCAAACAAGACAAATGCACAATGATCCAAAATAAGAAGCGTGCACTCGCCCGCTGCGGCATCGTGACGCTCGGCCTCGACGGTTCATAGCGAACACGGCCTGCTCGCTGCTTTGCCAGACAGCCGAATCGCCATAGCCTGGCTGATCACAAGAACGGATCATATGCCCCTCCTTTCCACATCGGAAACACCTCCTAGGCCCGGTCTGACAAGCTTCGAAGTGGACTCTTCCACAAGTGACACAGGCGGGAATCGCCTTAGACCGCCTGCCGCGAGGCCGAATCGGGGCGGAATCCTACGCTGATCCCGATTCTAGAACTGCCTTTGGTGACGCTGGCCGCCTCCTCTGAACTCAAACCTCCTCTTCTGCCCCACTACAGCTGGGACAGGACGCTGCACCGGAGCGGCGTCAGTCCGCTCAACAGGATACTTTCCATTGTAAATAGTGGCCACCAAGCGACTTTAGCATAAGTGATAGGGGCGGATCCTCGACATCCCGAGACACACCCTTCCTCGGACGAGAAATGAACTTCCGAATTTTCAACTCGGGGTTGCTATCACCATGAGCAAAATAGCCATACTCCAAAAACTTCCTCTCGTACTCCTCTATAGAATCGAGAACCCTGCTGCAGTCTCGGAAAAGCGCTACCATCTTCTCTTGAGCCTCATCGCTAATGTACTTGGCTTTAAATTCGTCTTGAAGAACTCCCAGTAGCGGTGGAGACCCGGTGGTCTCTCACTGTGGTGGACTCCCACCACCATCTAGCTACGCCCCTAACACATGGGCTACACACCTCGGCCTCTGCACATCAGGGCACACCATAATCAAGAAGGTGTACTCCAAATGGGCAATCCATCCGTCGCTTTGCTAAAGCATCACCGTGGCGTCAAACTTATCGGGTTCCATTTTATGAAATCCTTCAACCATTTACCAAGCTCATCGGCACCTTCCGCCACTTTCGCCTCAAAGTCACCGCTCGATCCGAGCTCGGGACTCTTCCCGCCGCTACGCCAACAAAGCTCGGGTCTCGCCCTCGCCACTCAACAGTCGACCACCATAGACCTCATAGAATTAGCAAATTTCGCTCCAGAGCGATCTCACGGCGCCACGATCGCCTCAATGTCTACTCTAGGCTCAACAGGGGAGCTACAAAGCGGAATGCTATCGGTCGGCTTGGGACGATGTCCTGCGGTGTCGAATCCGATCCCGACACCTCGGCCTCTCTCGGGCGTCCTCTTTGTGCGGGTAAGCGGCATCTTTGGCGATCTACACCGAAACCAATAACGAGTCGAAACTCGCTCGTCTCCGCTCCACAATACTACACAAGGCATACACTAGATGACGTGTATTGTAAATTCTTACCCTTTTTTTTTAACAACAAATAGTAAACTTAGGCGTGCACTGATGATCTGTTGAGTGCTAGTGATCATGGGAAAACGACCTACAACAACAGTCATACTACGAATTTATGACTCGAGCTCGATACCAACCGTAAGAGGACCGACCCGAATGGGGCACTAAATGGGCCTTTATCCCAATGCATGCATTCAAAGTAAAGGACATTTAAACAGACATGATTTCAGATTCCAATTAAAACAAAAACATTCAAATAACCCCTTTAAAAACTAGACAATTTCCACGGAACTCGCCCCTGTTCCAAGCACTGCTCCAAGATAAATACATTTCCAAAGTTTACTCGATCGTAGAGATTTACTAAAAGCCATTCAAAACACATTCGGATACAAAATCTTTGGAATCCACAAATATTTACAAAACATCCTAGGCTCGTGTCGCTACATGCATTCTGGGGGGAAAACAAAACACACAAGAGTCATAATACAAAAATCGAGTTGGAAGACTGGGCCCCATGATCACAGCTCCTCCTTCGAGCATCTGTCGCAAGCACCACGATTACCGTGGAAAATCACAGAATAAGGGTGAGTAACGAATTACTCAAGAAGAATCCCCAACCGGGTACAATACGATATACATGGTCATCTCGATGAGTGTATGCAAGCTATGAATATAAACACAGAATATAGCACATAGCTTAGCCCACACTTGGGCCTCGGATGCCAACTCGTGGTCTTAGTCCGGAATAGTATCATCACACATCCAATACATGAGTCGCCTATACGAGAAACAAGTCCGGCCTCACTGTCTCATCGCCGACGAAAGGTACATCGCTCACAATCCCGAGGAGCTATCCGATCGGCGTTGTAATGAGCGTAAGCATGCACCGCGTGCTCTCGCAGACTATAGGGGTTGCCGGGCCCGAGGCAAGCCGCCCATATCCGGCCACCACGCCTAACTAAATCTTTGGATCGGTGTCACCGACATAGGGTGTGAGACACGGACACGTAAACTATGTCGGCTGAACCACCGCACGGGGCCAAGGAACGGTCGTGGTAGGCTTACACCAGAAGCCGTCCTTGCCTTAACAGTGGCAATCGGGGGCTACCGCCAAACATGCCGAGGACATGCCGCATTTGCCGGGACGAGGCAATGCCAAGTCATCATCCCGACCGTTGGGGCATTAACAATCGCCACCTCACCCAAGATTGCGGGGGCCTACCGCTCGGGTTAGCTAATCCTCACGGGGTCCGGGGACAGAATGACTTGCTCGACGCCCCCGCCATGGATGCAAGGTACTTTATGCATCAAAGCCCGGATGATGCTATCTACCCGCAACTCTAACTCGCCCTAGCAAGCAAGCAAACAATTCCATAAAATCCAATACGTGCTCAATAAGAATACAACGAGCCTAGCATGATACTACGAAGCAAGGAACAGATACGAGCATGCTAGAAGGGAACAACCTAGCATGGATTAACATGAGAATTACTCAGGAACAACATGCTAATCGGGAATTCAGAATTGAGTACCTAGCTATACATGTCAATAAACACAAACAAGCAATCAATCAGCAATCACATATAATATCGCAGGGTCCACACAACTCCGGTAAGAAATCCTTACCTTGGTCGGGGACGATTTGACACGAAATCCTAAATTGCGAACGAACCCAAACTAGCTACCGAGAACCTATCAATCATAACAAAAATCACACAATAGGCCTAAATATAATAAAATAAATGAGGCTCAGCTCGGGAGCAACTCACGAGGCACGACAAACGCACGAACGAGCCGATTGCACGAATGGGGCAGCAATAGGGCTGGCTGGGCGCGTGGGCGCGCAGGATGCGCGCGCGAGGGCGCTAGCTGTGCGCGACGGGCGCGCGGGCGATGCAAGGGCCCGGACGACACGGCGCTTGGGCGAGGGCGCGCGCGCTGGCAAGGCTCGATGAGCGGCGAGGCTCGGCGGCTGGGCTGCTTCTGCGCGCGAGCGACGGCGAACAGGGGCGAACAGGGGCGATTGGAGGGAAGCGAATTCGAGCGATTGGGGAGGATTCGACGGCCGATTCGTTGATGGACGAACTCCCCTACACTAGCTACACAAAATCCACAAGAAGCTCACCGCCGTCTTGCAAGCAACGCGAAACCAAAACAGGGGAAATGAAATGGAAGGAGAAGAAGAAAGAAGGAACTTACCGGTGTTGGGCGATCGGCGAGGGAGCTCCGGCGAGGGTGAGGAGTTGCAGTCGGTCTAGGGGAAAGGAGAAGAAATCGCGAGGGAGAAGTGAGTCGGTCGGAGGAAAAATCGCAAAGAAGAAGAAGAGAAATGGGGAAGCTTTCGGGCGAAATTCTGCTTTTATATAAAAATCCCATCACGCGCGACGCATATATACCGGATCGCGCGCATAGTTTAACAAAACACACCCATGGCTCACTGGCAAATACTTGCCTAGCACACGACACGTCCTTGGCTTGAATTTCACTCGACGTGCTATTTAATTCCCTATTTATTTTTACCTTTTTCCAAGCCCAAATGTCTTCACCAAAATTCCCGATCCCTTTCAAATTGACTCATAATTATTCCGACAATTTTCAATTACAAAACCGGCCCTGTCAGCCCGACCCAAAATTACCAAAATGCCCCTGGGCCTCCCGGGAAGACCGGGATGAAATTTTCCGGGCCGTTACATCCCCTCCCGTCTAGCAGATTTAGTATTAGAGGGCAATTTTCCCAAGGGTCATTGTCTAAGTTCATTTTCAGTTTGACCTATCTGTACTTCCAAATTTCTAACTGCAATTTGCTGATTCTGCATAAACTCCTTCGACATATTTTCCATAGCATTGTTTGAAAATTGTTGATTGTTAAATTGAGGTGGAACATTCCTTTGATAAGGAGGGTTCTGGAATGCATTTTTCTGTACTTGCTGACTATTCGCAACTTGAAAACCAAGCGATCTTCCCACTTTTCCTTTGTTGGAAATTTGAATTGCCTGAAGATCAACTATTCCCTTAATTTCTCCATGACAAGTAAGATGATTCCTCCATCCTCCATTGTAATTGTTGGAATAAGGATTGTTCTGCTGATTCGCTTGCACGAAGCAAACCAACGCGGTATTGTGGGGACAATTCTCATAAAAGTGTGCGTCGATGCACAAGGCACATGACTCTATTAGAGATAATTGTTGCTGGTTGTTCACTAATGTTGACTATGCTGAGTTGATACTATGTATCGTCGAACTAGTATTATTCAAGTGTTGCATATTCAGCAAAATCTTGCGCTTCTTAGCCACTTGTTGTGTTAACAATGGGTCACTTCCTATTTCAAGTTTTATTCCGACCTTGCCTTCTTTTGGTCGATCATCTTTCCACTTGCTTGGGTTTAGAGCTATTCGCTTCAAAATCTCTAATGCCTAATTATAAGTTTTCGACAGAAGTGCTCCATTCGTTAAATCATCCACTACTAATTGAGCAGTTTCGTTCAATCCACCGTAAAAATATTCTAGCTGCACACAACAAGGTATTCCATTATGTGGGCATTTTTGCATAATCGCCTTGAAGCAATCCCATGCTTCAACAATCGACTTACCTATTTCTTGTCTAAAGGTCATGATTTCATTACGGAGTCTCATCAACGTCTTGGGAGGGAAATACTTCAATAAGAATCACTTTGTAAGTTCAACCTGTGTAATATCCTTTAAACCTTCTACTATGTTCAACCATTCTCTCACCTTACCTTGCAGCGAATGTGGGAACAAATGTAATCGTATATTATCATGAGTAACATCTGGAATGATGAAGGATTCACAAACACCCATGAACTATCTCAAATGGTTATGTGGATCCTCATTTGCTAACCCACAATGATGTGCTTTCTGCTGAAGTAGTGTGCTCATCATTGGTTTAAATTTAAACGCTCGCACCCCGATGTCTGGCTTGATCATGCCTCTCTACAATTCTATAACATCAAGCGATATAAGCTCTAACAGCCTCGTCTCTATCATTTGCCATCATAATAGGGTTGGCGAAGTGTTGATTTTGTATGTTATGTCTTACATGCTGCTGATATTTTTCAACATCTTTGGCCAAAAAATTATCCTAATTCATTGCTCCTATTCTTCTTCTTCTCTCTCGGATCCGACGATGTATACTTCACTCAGGTTCTAGATCTAACAGAATAGTAAATAACCTGCACATACATGACCAAATTTACATGCAACAGAATTATCACAAATTAGCTTAAATGTTAAACTACTCTCACAAAACAAATAATTAGTTACTCTCTGACAAAGGCGCCAAAAACTTGTTATGCAAAAAGGTGATTGTAGTTCTCGCTGTGTGTTCGTGCCATTAAAATGTTTAAGACAAAATAGGTTTTCTTTTTGCTGCTTAACTAAGTAGGCAAGTGTACACAAGTCAGTTATAGAAAGTTTTAATAAGTAAATATTGTCTCCTCTGGGAATTAAAATCTATTTTTTACGCTACTATGTAAGAGTCAAATGGGGAAGAGATGTGTTAAGAGTCGTTAAGTGAATTACAACTAAAAAAAACAAAGAATTAATTATGTAATGCCCTAGAATTTGTAAAAAAAAAAAAAGAGTTTATTAAAAAGAGAAAGATATATATGGGTTATTTTGAAAAAGTTCATATGGGTATTACAAATAATATAAAGAAAAGGGACTTTAGTTTTTAAAGGGAAAGAAAAAGTAAAAACCTTTTTTTTTTCTTTTTCTTTTCTTTTCTTTTCTTTTCTTTTCTTCTTCTTCTTCTTCTTCCTTCTCCCTCTCACCTAACCGCCACCGACCACCTACTCTCACCACGCTGCCGCAAACAGCCCCCCTTGGTCGTGGCTCTCATCCACCCGCAAGGACCCGTCACACGCAGTCCCTTCGCGAGCCCAGCTGCCCACCCTCGCGCGCGCACGTTTACGACCAAAACAGCCTTTCTTGCTCGTAAGCTACGCCTCACGCCAGCGCAACCCATGAGCCACACACGCACGCCTCCCCTGCTCGCGTCAAAAAGTCGTTGTCCTTGCCCTGCCCTCGCGCGTGCGCGTGCACCAAGCGCTCCGACCATCTCGCCCCACGTGCGCGCGCCCGATCGCAAATTGTTGTTTAAGCACCAAGACACACAGCTGCAGTCTTTGCGAGCCAAGCGACCAGCTCGATGAAGACAAGTTCTAGTGAGCCGGCACGTGTCCCAGCTCCTCTGCTAGCACCATTCAACCTATCAGGTTGCGAGTAGTAGCTCATCTTCACGATCCACAACAGCCACAGACCTGTGTTCGGGCCTCACCTTGCAGCTGCGTCGTTCGTGTTGCTCTCTATTGTTCGAGTTTGGTTAAGATCTCTAAAATAAGAATTGTTGTGAGGTTAATAACAAGTGTGAATTCGACTATTGATGTTGGATTTCTCGTTGGTGTTTGTGTTGTAGTTTCGTGATTAAAGTTTCGTCAAGAATTTGGACAATGGTGTGGATGAGTTTTGGGTGAGTTTTGGAAGTCTACTTGTTGGATTTTTGTCTTGGTGTCTGGAATGCGCTATTACTGGATTGATGCTGCTGATTTTTATAGGTATACTCTATTAAGCGTGGTTCTGTTGAAATTCGTGGATCGTTCTATAAACTTCTTTCACGCAAGGACCATCTCTACTCGTGTAGTGTGGACCCTGCACAAGGTGAAACTCACTATGTTTCCTCATATATATGGATGTTGAATAAGGTGCTTGTTGGGCGAATGTTTGGTTGTGATTTTATGTTATTTGGTTAACCTGTTTACTCTGTTTGATGTCCCTCGGGATTATGGGGTCCCGATGTACCACCTTGCATATGTATCTTTCATGTTATAACTGTATGTGTGCTTAAGGATTATGGGGTCCCAGGGTGCTATTGTGTATGTACTTTTCTTTCGTTATATTTCTTGTAAACATGCTAGGATTATGGGGTCCTAGTGTGTTGTTACCTTTATTGTCTGCTTTTTGTTGCTCTTGGTATGTTTGTCAGCTGGTGATGACGTTTGTTAGTATGTAGCTAGTCCTAATCATGTACTGAGTAATGTCCTATTAGGGTGACTATAAGAATATCGAGCATGTTTGGTGATCTGTTAGGATAGAGCTGATAAGCATTTGTATTAAGAACTCTTAATTGTCATCATCTAGAGGCTATAGAGACACGACGTACTGTTGTCTCATTGGGTCAGTGTCGTTGAGGATTTTAATCCCGAGTCTGATAGCCGGGAATGTGATGTAACATGCCATCCCCGGCGATGCCTAGTTTGTAGCCATATAGGCGGACCCTGATCATAGTGTACGCCTGCTATGGGAGGGTCTTAGCTTGGGGTAATAGGTGTGAGCAGGCTGACTCAGATCACTGGTGAGGGCTTCTAGGACCGTGACTCAGTAGACAGCTTTCCTCGAGTCGTTAGGCATGTTGACCTGGACCAGGTTAGTACTGTGTAGGCCTACACTTGACTGGTTTTCAGCACCATGTGGTGTATGCCTACACGCGCCGAGTGTCAAGTAGATGGCTCACCTGGATCGGTGTCGTCAGTACATCAGTAGAGATAAGTTGAGTTTCAGCTAGATAGTCATGTAACGAACCTCATGGCCAGTCATATTATCTAGAAAAGGTGAGTGTCTCAAGGGCCTCACAAGAGAGTTATGTAACGAACTTCATAACCTGTTATATCCTTGTATTTAGGTGAGTGTCTTCAGGGCCCACAAGGAATTGTCATGTAACGAAAGTCATGGCCAGTTAGTAAGCTATGTGAGACAAGAATAGATATGTATTGCTAGCACTTTGAGTTCTGTTTTGTGCATTGTACCCCTGTTGGGGAGTTCTTACTGAGTATTCTTTTATACTCACCCTTTCCGTAGTTATTTTCTTTCCACTGGTTTTTAGAGACACTACCGAGATGGTTAGCTGGGAGGTGTTGAAGAGATCATGGTTGGAGACGCTACATTGTTCTCTAAGCTATTGTTAAAATAGAAGTCTTTCTTTCTCTTAGTAGCATGTTATGTTTTAAACTCCTGTTATTTATGTTAACCACTGGCATAGATGCCTTTATCTATATTTTATTGCTTATTTATTTGAAACATGTTTTGTAAACACCTTGGCTAAGGGCTTGCTATTTATTCTATTATTTGAAATAAAATTCAACAGGAGCGGTTATCTTTAATTTCGAATTTGAAAATTTAAAACCATGCATATTTCTAACTGAATTTGAGTCAGCATGTGCTAAGAATCGTAGTTAGAAATTACGGGTTCTTACAAATTAAGCATAAAAAATAGTTAAGAGTCATATAAATCGCCATTGCGATAAGGAAGTAATTTAGAACTAACGCAGCTTTGAAGCCTCTCGAACTCTTAGTTTTCATTAATACTTGAGCTAACACACTAGTACCTCTTATCTCTAAGTGAGTTCGAATATGAAGTGCTAACTTAACAAAACCTAGTGTATACATGCAATTTCACCTAATTTCATTCTCTTGAAGCAAAATCAATTCATACGAAAATTTCTCAATAACAATATGCAACAGAACTTACATGCATTTGTACTTGGCTTTTCCTACTTCTTACGTGCGAGCGAACTACATGAAACCTTGCTATTTCCGATAATAAATCTAGTTACTCATGCTAATAATTGAATCTAGCAAGATTAAATAATAACTTTCCATTAAAAATTGAATAAACAGAAGTCAAGAACACATTATGAACTACTGAAATGAACAGAGAAAATTCAAAATAGCAAAATAAACTAAGTTAAGAAATACTGAATGATGCAATGGTGTGGATGGTCGAGGTCCGACAAATCTCCAGTGTAGCTAAGCGCGAACAAAATAACAAGGATAATATCACAAAAACTTGTAATCTCTTATAATCTCTCAAACTTCAACCCCTCATTCAGTCGATGCGGGTTTGCTTTTAAAGGCCTTCATTACTGCGTCCGCAATCTTCGCAAATGCCCCACGATCTATCCTCGTTCCATTTTTTCCGTTCGACGACGTGTATTCATGGTTATGATTAGACTTTGACTTCTCTTCAGATTCTGCCACGTGTCCAAGGTGCTTTCCACCCATATGTTAATTCATGTTGGCCTCTTCCCCTTCGTTGTGGTGAAATACATAATTCTCGAGAGTTATTAACTTTCCATCCATCTGTTAGTTCGTGTTCGCCTCTTCCCCTTCGTTGTGGCGAAATACTTCTTCAAAAACAGCAAACGTTAAGAAGGCTCATAGCTTCGCTAAATCTATTGAAAAACTTCATGCTACTCAGAAAACTATAAGATTTACTTACTTCACCTATATGTTCATTTATAGCGAACTACATTGTCGTTTTGGGTCTAAAACCTAGCGAAATACTTCATGAACGCATACATACTTAGTCAATTAACTCACAATTCCTGAGAGTTATCAATGACATAATTCTACTTCCATAAAAAAAAAAAAAAAAAAAAAAATATATATATATATATATAATTAAAACCAACAAAGATAGATTACATAATTTGACTATATATTTTATCATGATATATAGATTTTAAACCCTAAAATATTATTAAAGAATATAGGAAAAAAAAAATTCTAACAAAAATAATTAAATAAAATAAATATGCGCATATATAATTATGTTATAGGTATAAAAAAAATTAAACTAAATAATCAATTCCACTAGTTGGTTGGGTTGGGTTAATGTTAGGTCAACCCTTAACCCAACTCAATCCGTCAAATTGGGTTGAGTTGGGTTGAGTTATTCGGGTTTTGGGTTGTTTGAACACCCCTATATATCTATTTATTTTAGTTTTCAAAATTCAAATTTATTTAGATAAACATTTGATATAATAATAGTATAATTATTATAATTATATACCGGTATATTAATATATTTAAATAATAATAATATTATAATCACAAAATATCAAACATAAAAAATAAAATTAAAAAACAAGTAAAAAGATGAAAAAAATGTTAAAGAAAAAAGAAATAAAAATGTTAGATTAGATTTTAGGAGAGGGGAATTAAAAAAAAGAATTGAAGAAGTCTTAAATACTTGGGAGGTCCAGGCCAAATCGAACTGGCGAACAATAGACTACAAAGTCAAGGGAACAAAGGCGTGGAAGCAGTAAGAACAAAACCCAGGGAATGGGTAAAATCCCACGTGAGGGGTTTAATAACACAACAAGACAAAGACTTTTCTCAAATGTTTCAAACAAAAACACACACAAACAAACAAATAGACTGGTCAAATATTACCAATGCCTGTTCTATAAACTCCATCTCTCTGTCTCTCTCTAAAACCCCTTCTAAGAAAATCTTTACCCATCCACAAAATCACTCTCTTCTTCTTCAATGGCGGTGAGTTCTTCTGTTTCCTCCATCCCTTTGCTCTGATTTTGATTTTGATTTTGCCTTTTCTGTTTGTTTGGTTCCTGAGAAAATGAAGAGATAATTGGGATGTTTGTGTGATTTGATTTTGTGGGTATTGACTGTTTTTGTGCAGATCTGGAAATTTATGAGCCATTAATTGTTGGGCCAATGGGAAATTTAGTTTTGTTTTGCTTCTGTGTAGATTGATATTGCAGTTCTTAGAATTGGGTTTCATCCTCTGTTTCTAAATGGAGTTTCTCTGTTTTTTCATCTCATCTTTTGACTTATAAACATTAGAAAGTGTTTGCCAACAACAGCAATAGCATGTCTAAGAGATATTTGATTTTTAATTTTCCACTTCCAATTATTGTTAAAGCTCAAAAAAGTAAACTAAGAAATGTTTCATTGACTTTTTTTTTCTTTGAAAAGTTTGAAGAGTAGTGGGGTTTTTTTTTTGAGATGAGAGTGTTTACACTAATCTTACAAAAACTTAAACTATTTATAGCCTTTCTTAAATTATTAGCTTTAAGAATAGCATGAATGAATTAGAACACCAAAATTGAATTTCTTACTCTAATCTGTATTAAACTGTCCCTAGATTGAATTTTGTTTATATATATGCATATGTATATATATATATGTATATGTATATGTATATGTATATGTATATGTATATGTATATGTATATGTATATGTATATATATGTATATGTATATGTATTATGTATGTATGTATATGGGTAGGTTGTGGAAATGTTTTAGCTTCTATTATTCTTAGATCATTTTCAATCAAAGTTCGGATGGTCACATGTAAACCGGCCACAAAGAACCTTTGGATAGCAACTGATAATAAGATACCTAACAACAAAATTTAGAAGGAATTTGGGTAGGAAAAAGTAAAATCATCTATACATGTTAAGAACCATTTTGTACAATACATTTGGTGTCTAATTTCAATTTTTTGTAGTATAAAGTGGAAACTATAAAGATTAATGACATTTGTATAGCCTAATCTTATTAATATATTTAGAATGGAAATAACATATTAAATTACTCCTTTGGTCCGAAAGCTTTAATCTTTAGAATTCATGGAACTAAAATGTGATAAATTTTATTTATGGTGATTCTACTAATTTTCATGTATATATAATATAGTATGATGAATATTGTGATGAATTCAGTTTTGGAAGTTTATTTGGTTTGTGTTTAAAGAATGTGTGGTTTTGTTGGGACAGCAACGGTCGCGTGTACCAGCTTTTGGAAATTGGGAAAGCGAAGGGAATGTTCCATACACAGTGTTCTTCGACAAGGCCAGAAAGGGCAGAGGCGGCGGACCAATCAGAAACCCGAACGATCCCGAGGAGTATCCGGAAATGTTCACCGACAACTCACAAGAAGCTCCTCCCATCAAACCTAAGGTTGTTACTCCGACTCCACCTCCGGCACCGGCACCAAAGCCTACGACCCATGAGAGGCGGCAGAGTCGAGAATATGCTAACTCCCCTGGCCACCGTGAAAACCCCGGTCGAAGACCGAGCGGGGGCGCGGAGTATAGCATCGACCGCTCGCCTCTCCATCGCCAGGCAAGGGCCTCTGGAAGAGAGAGCCCGGTGGTTGACAAGAGCTTCGATGGTGGGTATGATAACCGTGGGAAGACTAGAATGAGGCCGCTTCAACGTGATGATGCTGTAAGTTTCTTGCCTTTGTTAAAATTTACATATACTATTTTCATTGAATTAACAATTAGTCACTATTAATTTAATTCTTTTTTAAATTTAAAGCAATTTAGCTCTAATTTGATTTAGCTTATGCAGTATGAAATTGGTAATAATTTAGTTTTTATCATTAAGATCGTAAAAGTACCCATTTTTAGTGCAAAACAATAGTTCTTTGTTTTAAAGCTCAACCTTTCTTTCTTGAACTATTTTTTTTAATTCAGCAAATTGAAATTGGAGATCGAACTTGTAACCTTTTGAATATAAGTCATATAAAATGCTCTTGATTTTGATCTATTTATTAAAGCAACCCCTATATTGCCTTACCAAGGTTTTTCAGGGTAGAAATTAAATTTAATTAAAATATCAATTATAAAATTCTAAATTGTTAGATCTAAAGTCATAAATTAAATTTATTACAAAATTTAGATAATAGGAACCTAGACTTCACACAATTTTTAAGAATGCTAAATTTAGATAATAGGAGATTTTACCTACAACCTCTTTTATCAAAGATACATATAAATTTTTGCTGAGTTAAACTTATTTTTTACAATAATTTCATCTCAACCAATCACTGCACCAGTGAAACACACCCCACTCAATACACTAATACACAATGCAAAGCCATATTTAACTAAAAACTAACATGCATCAAAATGTGGCTTTATTAAAGACAAAAAGAGTACCCCTAAAAACAATAAAATAACCATACAGTTCAACAAATATTTTAGAAAATACATGAGTTATATAAAATAGGCACGGGTAAGTTGACGCGATATCATAACCAAAACAAGGGTTTTTTTAAAGTATAAATTGGAGGAATGAACTAACAAATCTTGCATAGACGACACTACTACTCTCAAATAATATGAAAGAAAACTATAATGTGGTGTTGAATTAGATTACTTTTTGAGTAAAACAAGGTTGGTTAGCTTGAATAATATTTTGGTGGGCTATGAATGATGTGAGAATGATTATTATGGTGCAGCCGCAAGGGACAGCGGTCCCGCAATTCGGATCGTGGGATGTCGACAATCCGGCATCGGCCGACGGTTTTACTCACATTTTTGGCAAAGTTCGAGAGGAAAGGATGACACCCCCGCATCCGCAGCCTCGGCCTCTTTCTTCTCCTTCACCTTATAACAATCTTAATAACCGAAAATTCGACGACAATGTTAAGGTAATTCAACTTTCTATTTTCTTTTTATCTTATTGTTCATTGGATGAAACTAAATAAAGTTATGATAATATTGCCGTGTAAGAATTAGTGGATTTTTTTCTTTTTTGAGGATATAAAATTGGAAGGTAGAGGGATTTGAACTTATGACCTCACATCCACTAAGTGTATGCATTAATGTCACTTGAGTCATTGCTCTCACTCCAACCATAAGCTATTTAAATATGAATTAAAATTTAAAATTTTAATTTTTTTTTTTTAACTTGACAATCTAATACTTATCTAATTAACTATTTGACATACAAAATATCACATCGTTATACATAGATAGCTAACTTTACCTACTTAATTTGTCAATAATTTGAAAGAAAAATATTATTTTTCAAGTTTTATCAAATTATATAGATTAAATTAAAACTCTTAAAATTATAGAGACTAGATTTTAGTTGGACTAAATTGAATCTTTTTGAAAATCTATATAGATTAAATTCTTTCTTTTTTTTTAATTATAGGGACAAACTTTACAATTTAATATGTTTCATGTACATAGATAAATAATCTTAGTTTAACATCCACAATAACTTGCATGTATTCCTTTGAGGTTAAATTCCTTATATATATATATATACATATACAAAGTTAATGCTTTTAGTGTATTGATTTTTTTTTCTTTTCAAATTCTTTTCATATACATAATTAACATGATGGGGGAATACTATATATCTTGGAGATTTCTTTAAGTTATATTTTTTTTGACAATTTTGGTGGTGTTGATAATACTTTTTAGTTGAATCAAGCTTTTTCTATAGTGTTGATTTTGTGGTTATGTTAGAGTAGTTTCATTGTTAGATTTGAATACTAATTTGAGTGTTCTGTTTGTTCAATTTTACATGAACTAGTGAAGAATTCATGAACAATGTTTTAATTTCATTTATAGGAGATTACTTTCACCACTTAATAAAATTTAGATTTTATTTCAAAGAATTCAATAACTTATGATTAAAATTTAATTATTTTGTAGATGATTAATTTTTTTTAATACCACAAATATAAGAGATGAAATTTCAAACCTCGAATTTCAAGAGATGAAATACAAGCTAATTACGGTTGAGTATGCTAATCTTAGCTTCTATAAAATTAAACATACCACATACTACCAACAAAAGTATTAGAGCAGTGACATAAGTGTATGTTCATGGATTCAAATCTCTGAATTCAATTTTGTAACTAAAAAAATTCACTAAATTTTAAAATTAACAAATTTTTAATTTTTAGAATTTGTCGTTAGCAGCACATTCTATCTCTTGTATTATATTTGCAGCACATTTTTTAAAATAGTTCATCTATAACATATAATTTTTTATTGGATAGAATTAAACCAATAATAAAATGAGTCTACCACTGATTGAATTTTATCTATAATAGAACTCAATCAGTGATAGAATATATATTTTTTATTAGTGATAGAACTTAAATAGTGATGGAACTCAATTTAGATTTTTCTCTTATAAATAAATTAGTTTTAATTTTATCTTAGAGATGGAAATACTTTCCCTTTTTTGTTATACATCCAAAATTCTCTTTTATTTTCTTACCTTCAACAATATTTGATGCGATAAATTCCGATTCATGACATTCTAACAAAATCATCTCCAAAAAAAAAAACCTTGTATTGAAGTTTTATTTATATTTATTTGTTTATTTATTTTGGCAGGTATCGTGCTTCCCATGCCTTAGAGGAAAATAAATTTGAAGAGGACTCTGTTTGTTGACTTTGTGTGATATTTTTTGCATTTATTTTATATATAAGTTTTTTTTTTTTTTCTTTCTGGTGGGAAAAACTTGTATTTGTTAGATTCATCCTTTTTACTTCTTTGCGCCTATTTTTCTGTCATTTTATTTTCTAGTTCTTCATCATCATTTGCCTAAATATTGATTCTTTTGTTTATTTCCACACCTTGGTTTTACTCAGATATGTTACTTGATTGGTTGAAGGAGAGATTTAGATGAGTTTCGTATGTCTTTTGAATGGAAGGGTAAGAATACTTCTAAAGGTTCTTTTTTTTTTTATTGTACATTGGTTACATGATCAAAAGTGAGATTGAAAATTTTATAAATTCTACCTAAACTTTATTGGGGAATATGTGTTTCATTTCTTGTATTTTATTCTCTTCTCTTAAACCATGTTGTATGGTTTGTTTGTATATTGTTAATTCAGGTGTCTACGTGTTCCTAATTTATTGACTTCCTCTACGGAAGCCTTACTGTACTGATTCTAATAAAGCACTCGAAAAGGTCTATGGTGCGACGAGCAAGACTTAGATTAATCCTCTTGTGGTGTTCTTCAAACATACGAAGAAAGGTACACGTAAAATGGCTGACTATTGAAACTCGTTGGAGTATTGGTTTGATTTCTAATCTCGTTTCGTACGTTTATGGTGGCTCGATGTTGAGTACATCCCGATTATTTGCACTATTGAGAGCCATGATCTAGATTCGTGGCAGATTTTCATTCTATTCCATTGACTTTCGAAGGTACATTATTTAGATTCGTGGCATATTTTTATTCTATTCTAATTACTTTAAAAAATATGTTGTGTCGTTATTCACACTCTCCTAATAATGCCCATAGTCGCCGAGGCTCTTCTAATAATTATTGACAAAACAACAACATTAGTAGGTATATCGTGGTCGAGGGTATTTATTTTAGGTTTTCAAAATTTGATCGAACACATTGATTGTTGAGGATCCTACCGTAATCAAGTGAGAATGTGTTCTAACATTTAGAAGATAAAAGAAATATTAAGGTAAGCATAATTGTACTTGTATCACGTACAACTTAACTGAGGCTGTAGGTTTGAGTCTCTCCACTCCCAAACATTGTCGGACTATATATATATATATGATGAATCTAAACTAATTATATTTATTATGTCAAACTTCCATCCTAATTCAATTGAATATTGGGGTTAATTATGAGAAATATGTTTTTATTTGTTATAGGGCGGTGAATTGCTAAATTTGGTTAACATTTACCTAAATTCACTTTTTAAATTAAGTTTTCCAATTGAAAAAAAGGCAAAAAAATGGAAACAAAATAATAGAAAAAAGGGAAAATTAGGTGAGTGTCTAAAATTAGAAACTATCTTTGAGATAATGTCCATACTTCTTTAGATTTTAAATAAATGTCACTTTATTTTTTTTTTCAAATAAATTATTAATCTGTAAAAATGATACGGACAATTATACCTCAAGTTTTATCTCTTTTTATTTTTCTAATTATTTATTATTATTATTTTTTTGTAACAACCAAATGCAAAATATCTTCATATTTAAAACCAATTTTTTTATCAAAATAATAAAAAATTTAAATGATATTTTCAAAGATTACAAAAAAATAGTTGCTTGTTATATATTTAAAATTTAATGATAGCAATATTAATGATATGAAAACGTGATAATGACTAAAATTTAGATAAAAAAAAAATTGAACCTACTAAACTCACTCGATGTCTTATTGACTACATGCTTGTGCGATCGACTAGGTTTATTTATATGTATTGTTTCTTTTTTTTTTGTATCTCTTGTTCCTAATTATATACTCATGTGTACCAATACACACTGTCGTAATTTCAGTCGGAACACATCAGCCACTGTACACACGTGTTAGCAAACCTGTCTAACATGTTTATGTATGTTTATGTACATGTATTGTTCATGTTTATGTATGTTTATGTGCATGTATTGTTCCCTCTTTTTTGTATCTCTTGTTCCTGGTTATATATCCATGTGTACCAATACATACCATCGTGATATCAGCCAACATGCATTAGTCGTGTACGCACTTTTTGCAACCCCATTATTTAATATCCATTCCACGCTTCTATCTTATGTTACTAATATGTCCTTTCGCTTTTCTATTCCCGTATTTGTAAAGAAAAAGACAAGACACTCGAACTTCAATCCACTTCGAGACACGCAGTGATGATGGATAAAAGTTGAGATATTGTTGGTTTCGTGGATGATGTCAACACATATTGTATTCCCATTGGAATATCCATTTGTATCGTCTCAAACTTCATTAAAAGCAATTGAAATCGGCATTGCTTCCATTAATAATGAATCGAAGAAAAACAAACAAAAACCTTGTGACTATCTTAGCTCAATGAAAGTGAAATCCAACAAAAATTCATGAAATACCTTGGGTGACCAATTGTATCTTTAATGTACAAAACACAAAATCACAATTAAAAGTGGGAGCGTGAGTGAGATCGATCTACGACTGAAGAATGTGGTAAGTGTGAGATGCAGTGCTGCAAAACGAAAAAAAGGATAAAAAAATATATATATCTGATAAGTTCTAAACGATTATATTTATTGGATCCAATTTTCCTATATTTGAATTGAATATTGTGGTGAATTGCGAATATTATATCTTATTTAATCTATAGGATGAATAATTCTAAATAGGGTAGAATATATCTTTTTAGTTTGAATTTAGAAATAAAAATAAAATAAAATAAAAAAAGATATTGAAAACAAAATAAAAATATAAAATCAAAGTGGCGTCTGCCACTTTGAATAAAGGGAAAACTAGGTAAATAAACTATTTCAAGGGAATTTCTACACTTTTTAAAACTTTAAATAAATGTCTACTCTTTAATTTAAAAAACTAAAATTTAAATAACTAAATATAAAATGGACAGTTATACCTCCGAAATTTAATCCATTTATTTTTTTTTACGTATTAATCCAAATATTGACTTTTTGTAACAATGATTCAAACAAAATTTCAGCAAATCTAAATAAAAGTCGATCATATTTGAATATGAAATATTTCTCAACAAAATTTCACCAAATTTAAACAAAACTCCAGAAAATAGTTTAAGCAAAACAAAATTGAAAATAATGATGAAATATACCAGTTTAAATTTGATTTTTTAACAACATTCAATTTTTTTTACTGTATATAAACATACATAACACTGAATACGAAACCCCCACAGAAAATCCATTGGTATTAAAAGAAGAAAAACTCACTTGAGGCAATTGCATCCTTTGGCTGTGTGTAACTTTCCGTACAACTACACAGAATAATATATGCAGCAAATTGGGATAAAAGACTGCACCTGGATTTAAATACGACTGTCCATACTCGTACTTAATCACATCAGCCAGTGTGCATTTTAGCCTGAAATGCAGATTTCGCGTGGATACACGCTATGTGGATACACACTATTATGGGAGTGGCCTACTTGTGGTCCTCCTAAACAACAGCAATGGGGGCATTCGTGGGAGTCTGTGAACTTCCTGACCACCCAAACGTTGCTACTCCTATAGACAGATGCATGAACGTACCAGTTACAAGTCGCGTGGTCGTTTACTGTCATTGCATCTTCTGTTTAAAACCCTTTTTGTTTCTGATTATGTACCAATACGTATCATTGACAGAATGAGCCACTTTACCCTAGAAGTTTTTTATTACATACCAATACGTACCATTGACAAAATGAGTCACTCTATCCTAGAAGAACTCCAAAATAGAAATCAATGGCGTAGACAAAAAATCGACTAAGGGAGTGCATGACGTGAGGATAAAAAACGCAACTTTGTCAAATCCTTCGGACTTCTAGCAATGATCACTAGAACGAAAATGTATCTAGAATGAAAAAAAAAATCGCACATCGTGTTCAAGATTACGTAGCTTGCAGCAAACAATGAAAAAACAAAGTGTATTTGGGAAGGAGATGAAAGAAATCGTAAAATTGTAGTTGGGAGGAAGGAGATGAAAGAAATTGTAAAATTGTAGTTGGGAGGGAGATGAAATAAATCGTAAATATGTATTTTATGGGGAGATGAATTCTTATAAAGAAAATGAAGTCGGAGTATGCAAAAATAAACGGTTGAGATTAACTGATCTGAATATAATAACAAGATTTAAATATATTTGAGTAGAAGATCTTTTGAAATATACATTAGTAAAAATAAAAAAAAAATTAAATGGTTGAGATTAGTTGGTGGTTGTTTATTCATTGAATCAAGGATAGAAATTTTGAAAAATACGTTTTTTTTCTTTTTAAAAAAAATTGAAAAGCTAAAATAGGACAATTTGGGAATAAATATATTATCTTTCTTCTCAAGATTTTGGTTTAGAAAAAAATTTAAAGTTAAAAATATTGTAGACATGCCCTTAATTAGTTTAGGAAATTTAGACATTTTTTGGTATTTCTCTTTATATATAGAAAAAGAGGATTGGTTTGTTTTAAATTGGGCTCTCAATTGAGCCCAACAATTTGTTCCCTTTTTTATTCAAGGGACAACTAGGAAAATGACTATAAATTAGAAATTAATTAAGGTGATGACTATTAATCTTTAAACTTTAAATTTATGTCTTTTTTTTAATTATGAATTTTTATTAATTTTTAAAAAGGGAATTGATTGACAATTATACCCTTTCTACATTTTTTAGGAGTTTTTTTTTCAACTTTTTAAAATAGATTATTTTGTAACTACTTCTAAATCTAGAAAAATCTAAAACAGAATAAATAGTTATAAAAAACCTGAGTTAAAAAAAACTTTTGAAAATATTATGTGAAACTAAGATTTTGAAAATTTAAATTTTGTAGATAATTTTGAAACATTGTTCTTAACATTGACAAAGTATTGCTATACATCGCCTTCACATAATCCGTACAACCACCACATTATTCGGTAAATTAAAATAGTTTGAAAAAGTAACTCAACTTGGATTTTAAGGGGTATTAGACGCACGATTTTGTGAGCTTCGATTCCGATATCAAATTGTAGCTGCAAAAAATCATTATCCCCATCAATCTTCATGACCAATAATCTAAATTATAACTTCTATCTAGGGAAAAATATTTTTCTTAAATTTAGAACAATAATTTGGTTTTAGAAATTCAATATCCAAGATTCAATATGGTTTAAGATCAACTTACCCAAACCTTGTTCAAATCTTTTTATGAAAGAATGGACATCTTTATTGTTGGAGATTTTGGACTCACGACGAACTAACGACGACCACAGGAGCTTCGGGACGTGATGGTGAAAGGTGGCGGAGCTTTGCGGTGTGATGGCCAGAGGTGATGGATTTCGTAGTTGGCTGGAATGAAGTGCAAATGGAAAAGGAAAAACATGGGTTGTCGTTGGGTGTGTGCAAGGAGAAGAAGATGAAGTTTAGGGTTTGTGGTTGGGTCTTTTGTTAAACAGTTAAAAGGAATTTACTTTTTCTTTTTAAAGAATAGGATTATACATATTTAAATCGAAAGTAATATCTTGAAATCTCATGTGTTTAAAAAGAATATATTGTCCTTTATTGAATGGATTTGTTAACTTGGAGTTAAAACTAAATATAAAATCTTGTGTTTTTGTTAAAAGATAACTTAAGTAATCACAATAAATTTTTAAAAAAAATCCTATTTAAAGCTTAAAGAAAAATTTGGAATGCTACAATATTCTCAACTAAAAGAAATTTCGTCTCCAAAAGTAAAAGACAAGAAAGTTCAAGATATAAATAATTAAGAATAATGAGATTGCATCTCGCTCTCACGCTCCGAGGTGGCTACTTCTACTCTAGACTACTGCAAGAAAAATTAAACTATTGAAATTTCTTGGTTGCATACAACTTTTCAATCCCAAGCTAGAATTTTCACAAGCTTTTCTTTAAAGGTAAGATCAACATTGATTTCAAGTGGCTCAAAATTAATTATATGCGATGGATCAGAAACTATGCACCGCATATGTAGTCCCTACAACTTATCAAAATATGTGCTATGTTTGTACATCCCCTGTACATTGTGATTTAAGCACATGTGACGGATCATTCACGTAACGCATGAAGCATATAAACTTGCCTAGTCATCCTTTGCGACTATCAAAGTTTAAGTAATTTTTACTTAGTCCATTTTTTTGGAGTTACATCTGTAACGACCCGACCCGAAAGGGGCATAAAATAAGTCGTTACCTCAATGCATGCATTCAAATCTACAGAAAATTTGCAATATGGTGTTTAGATTCTAAGTAAAACTAAAACATAAAAACATCAATTTAAAAATCAACATAAATTCCTGAAACCTGTCCCTGTTTCCAAGCACCTGTTTCAAGGCAAATACATTTCCAAAACTTACTCTGATCAGAGATTTATTTAAAACATACAAGCTTTACAACAATGCTAGAATCCGGAAAAACATTCAAAAAACACCCTAGGGCTCCGTGCCCAACTACATGCATTCAGAGGACATTTAAATCATAAACATAAACATAAGACTCAGAGTTGAACAACGGGTTTCCATGATCACAGCTCCTCCTCCAGTCATCTGTCTCGCACCATGGATACCGTGGAAAACCACATAATAAGGGTGAGTAACGAATTACTCAAGAAGAATCCCCAACCGGGGTACAATACGATATACATGGTCATCTAGCGAGAAAGATATGCAAGCTATGAATATAAACACGAATAGAGCACATAGCTTAGCCCACACTTGGGCCTCGGATGCCAACTCGTGGTCTTAGTCCGGAAAAACTCACCACACAACACATCACACAAGTCGCCCTATACGAGAAACAAGTCCGGCCACCGGCCATCTCATCGTCGACGAAAGGTACACTCGCTCAAGATCCCGAGGAGCTCTCGGTCGGCGCCGTAATGAGCTTAAGCATGCACCGCGTGCTCTGCAGAACTATGGGGGTGCCGGGTCAGAGGCAAAGCCGCCCATGTCCGATCCACCACGCCTAACTAATTCTTTGGATCGGTGTCACCGACATAGGGGTGTGAGACACGGACACGTAAACTATGTCGGCTGAACCACCGCTTTTGAGGCTAAGGAAACGGGTCGTGGTAGGCTTACACCAGAAACCGCCCCTTACCTTAACAGTGGCAATCGGGGCTCCGCCAAACATGCCGAGGACATGCCGGCTGCAGGGGACGAGGCAATGCCAAGTCATCATCCCGACCGTTGGGGCATTTAACGACCGCCACCCTCACCCAAGATTGCGGGCCTACCGGTAGGGTTAGCTAATCCCTCACGGGGTCCGGGGGCGAGCATCGTCTCGACGTCCCTGCCATGGATGCAAGGTACTTTATGCATCAGGCCCGAATGATGCTATCTACCTGCAACTCTAACCTGCCTTAGCAATCAGCAAACAGTTCAATAACATCCAATACGTGCTCAACAAGAATACAACGAGCCTAGCATGATACTACGAAGCTAGGAACGGATACGAGCATGCCAGAAAGGAACAACCTAGCATGGATTAACATGAGAATTAACCAGGAAAATCATGCTAATCGGGAATTCAGAATGGAGCACCTAGCTACACATGTAAATAAACACAAACAAGCAATCAATCAGCAATCACATATAATATCGCAGGGTCCACACAACTCCGGTAAGAAATCCTTACCTGGCCGGAAGACCTCTAAACACAAGAAAACTAAGCTGCGATCGAACCCGAGCTAGCTAGCGAGAACCTAAGAAAAACAACAATAATTACAATCAAAAGGCCCAAATATAATAAAACAAACAGGGCTCAGCTCTGGAGCAACTCACGAGGCGCGACGGACACACGAACGAGCCGGCTGCACGGGCGAGGCAGCTGTTGGGCGCTGGGGCACGGCTGGGCGAGCAGAGCACTCGGGCGCGGACGCGAACGCGCGGGCGAGCTGTAGGGAGGCGAGGGCGCGAGCTTGGCTGGGCGCTGGCGACACATCGCGCTACAGGGACGCGCGCCTCGGCACGGCAAGATACAGGGGCATGCGACTCGGAGCGGCTCGGCACATGGACGGCACGGGCTGGGCGACACGGATCTGGCGACACGGGGGTCTGGGCGACACTGCGCGAGCGACTCGGGCTGGGGTTGGCGATGGCTCGACCTGGGCAGGCGAGCTCGGGCTGGCGACCTGGCGGGTGAGCTGGGCGACGGCGCGACCTGGAAGGGCAGGGCTAGGCTTGGGCGAGCAGGGGCTCGGGCTGGGCTAGCTGGCTCGGGCTAGGGCTAGGTCGGGGAGAGAGAGAGAGAGAGAGAGAGAGAGAGAGAGAGAGAGAGAGAGAGAAAAAGGTATTTTGAAAAGAAAAGGGAAAAATGGGAAAAAATAAAGGAAAATAGGGATTTTAATCCTAATTTCCATCCTTATCCAAATTAAAACCTTAAAATCCCATTTCCTGGCTTCCTCCTTCGAGACCCGACCGAAGCAACCTCTCCCAATAAATAAAACTCACTTAAATCCAACTCCCAAATCAACACCAAGGGCCCGGGCTCGAATCCCAAAGGAAGCACACAACCAACCAACACTTTGCCCAAAACCCAAATCACAACCGAACTCCCAAACGACTAGCCCAAACACCTCGGGACTCGCAAGCAACAACAAACAAGCCTCGACAAAGGTAGGAGCTACCTCGAAGCCTGAAAATCCACAAATCCTGCCCGGAGAGCCAAAGGACCAAAATACCCCCAAGGGACAAAGCAGCTCTAACGACCCAACCAAACAACTGAATCTTGACCCGAAGGCACCTCGAAAACTACGATAGAAAACTGGGCTGTTACAATACTCCCTCCTTTTAAGACTTTCGTCCTCGAAAGTCCTAAGACGAAACAGCTCCAGGAAAACTCCACAGAAACCAAACCAACTGAACTTCTCGGCTAAAACAGCACTAACCTTCTCCGAAAACCAAACCCTCTTAGGTCCTCAAAAACTCAAGGCCACAATGCCATCCAGACTGCCAAACACTAAACTCCGAAGGAAAACAAATGCGAAAAAAAAACTAGACGGCAAACCACGACTCCAACTCGCACCAACTCTCAAAGGGTGCTACTCTTAGCAACCTCGAGGATTGGCCACAAGCTCTGAAACTTTACACCACGCACTGGCCAAACTCCTCTGGAAGCTCACAGCTGACAACAAAACAACCTCAACCCTACAACAAGCTGGCCAAACAACTGAACCTCCTAGGTTCCAGAAAACCAAACGGCCTACTCTTACTTCACAAGAGACTAGCGAACCTCAAGCCTTGCCTACAGCCTTAACGAGATACAAACGAACCACCAACTGGCGACTGATCCAAAAAGGCAAACTTCTCCAACTAGAACGTGACCACAACACTAACGCAACCATCTAAAGGAGAAATCGCCGAACCAAAGGCAAGGGGCACCATCCTGGTACACCAGATGGCTAACAACACTCACACCAGTTGAAACTTCAGCTACGGCCACCTCTAAAAGACAAGGGCCAAGCACAGACTCCACTCGGCCAAACCAACATCTAGAACTCCTCATCGGTCGAACGCAAACTTTCCAAAGAAAACCTACCAGCAACTGGCCAAGGAGAACATTGCCAAGCAAGGAACAACCAACATTCCTCTCAAAATCTCAGGAAGCAAGGACTAAACCATCACGCAGCTATCTGCGACACAACACCTTGAGGAAAACAGCTCAACAGCTTACCAACCAATGCCACGGCACCTCTGTGCCAACTCACTCAAACGCGGCTCTGCTAACGCCAACTGCGAACGCACAACAACTAGGAACAAAGCCCGAGAAGGGCTTGCTCAGCAGAACTCAACCCAAACTTATAACGAGCAACGCTCGCCTCCAAGCTACTACTCAACTCTTAAAATCCAACTGGCTACTCAAAGGACTTTTCCTTTTAGCCTAGGCCTAAAAAAACTTCCAACCAGAAGCTCCACTCCCGAAACCTCACAAGGAAAATGGATGACGACAACCTCCAAGCTTACGGATCCTGAGACGAATCCGCAAGACCACCTC
The DNA here is from genome assembly GCA_036507275.1 of Sicyos edulis. Classification (NCBI taxonomy): domain Eukaryota; kingdom Viridiplantae; phylum Streptophyta; class Magnoliopsida; order Cucurbitales; family Cucurbitaceae; genus Sicyos; species Sicyos edulis. Next base: position 30,510,226 of record CM071854.1, read on the forward strand.
GGAGCTAACACTCGAGGCTGGCATCCAAGGAGCAACTCAACCAACACAGAGGCTAGGGGGAAAGAAAATCTTTAATCCCCAAAGAACCAACAACTTGCCAGAACAACTCAACTCTTACTGGCTGGCCTCCGCCCTTGCGGGAACAAACAACTCTTGCTAACAACACAAAGCAGGGACCCTCTCACTAGGCTGACCACTGCGCTACTTTGATCAACTCCACAACTCAGGAGCTAAGCTGACTCCTGCCAAATGGGAAACGACTTCCCAGCAAGCAAACTCTAGAAGGGCAGCGAACTCCACACACGCTCGCTGACTTGCTCAAACCCAAGGCTACAACAACCAACTCTCTTGGAAGCAACACCCAAGGGAAAACTCAACCAATCGGACCACCAATCCGAAACTAACAGCACTTGCTCAACTGCCGAGGGAGGGGTCAACTCCCAAAACTTCCTGACTAGGAACAAGACCTCAGGGCAACGCCCTCCAGCTAGAACCGAACTAGCTCTCGAAACAACAAGAGAACCAAATCTTGGCCAAACACTCACAAGAGGCAGAACACCCTTTACTGCAGCCTCTAGAACACCATCCAAGAATCCGCTTAACTGAACAAACGACTACTTCCAAGCAGCCAACAAACTATTCCCTCTTGCTAGCACCACTACCATCAATTCCAAGACCAAGGGAGTAACCTGACAACTCCCCGAAGGAAACGGCTCTTATAAGCAGACAACCAAAGGACAGAGAGCTCCACATACGCTCACTGCCTAGCTTCAGTAGAGCAACAACATCTAAATCTCACGGGGCAACAACAGGGGTCCATCTCAGACTGAACTTCCAAAAGCCAAACGGGGCAACTCAACATCCTGGAAACAGGAAAACAACCAACAGGGCACAAACCACTCGCCCCACGAGCAAAACTAATCTCTAGCATCTCCAAACCACACCTTGGTCAACACCAAGCATCAATTTGCCACCACACCGGAACCAATCCGGACTTTACTCCAAACAAACACTAGCTTGCTAGTCTACCAAGACTGCTAGCAACTCAACCGAGGCTACAAACTACACTCCTCCAGCTTGCCAACTGAAACTCACTACCTGGGCCTGACTGAGCTCTAGAGAGGCTCTCCACAACCTAGGGTTCTTCGGCAACCCTCAACACACGCATTGCCGGCAAACGATCTAACAGACAACTGCCTGAGCAAACAACTCCAATTTCCAGCATCACAACCATGCTGGCCAACTCCAACTCCTTGGGAACCAAGAGGACCCGAAACGCTATCGAATGCGTCATCCTCCTACTCAAACATCAGCCACAACACAGCTTCTACCCAAGGAAAGGATCCGAACAACTCTCTTAGCCATGACGATCAGAAACTGCGCGGCTTTGCTACCACCGCTCTTGTTCAGTTTCCAACTGAACTCAACCAACGATCAACAAGAAGATCCATCAACCAAGCTTAGGTCCAACCCAACAACACTTGCCTAAGCAACAACCTGATACCACGAGCACGGTATCCTTACCACCTCAACTAAAGCCTTACAACATTCACCTGGAGTCCAACGCCTCCTAGAACTGAGCACCAGATCTCCAAAGCAAACCCTACATGGATCTGAAACTCTCGCCACAGAACGAACCACACAAAACACACTTGCGTGCACAACTCCCAACCTTACTTTAGAGATCCAAGACTAACAAGCGCTTTTCCCAAAAAGCAACGCTAACTCCTTGCAGAGATACAAACAATCCAAGGAACACCAAAAGTTCCATCTCCACACGATACTCGAAGCTGAGGCAACCTTGCTCTACCAAAGCATAACAATGCCAAACCGAACTTACTTTATACCAAGCCTCTACCAAGGGTGCTTACCCATAAGGCATCCAAAACCTCTCGCGAGGCAACAACTCATCTCGCCTCATAGGCATCCAACTCATGGTCCCTCAGCTGGACCAAACTCGCATCTACAATGCTCAACTCTCCTCAGATTTAGGCACTCGAAGGTAGTTGACCGCACTACCAACCACAAGGGATCTTTTGGCCTTAACACTAGCGCGAGACTCACGCGCACCAACGTTTACCAACCGCCAACCTGCTAGCTTACTCAACCCCCAGAAACACTGGGAAGAGGCTCCGGCTCCTCTCGAGCATCCTTTCGCTTGCAGTCCAACGACTACTACTGAACTAGCCCTCTGGCACGACCTAAACAGGTGCAACTGCCATAAACAGATCCAAGGCTAAAGGAGTGCGCTGAACTCCGGACGGCATAGAACCATCTGCTATGCCCATGCCAAACTCAGGCCTGAACCAGACTTAGTGCCAAAGTGGCACACCAACCAATGCACCTCAGTGCCACCACAAACAAATCCACATCTTACTACCAATGGGGCCAACAAGGTCACAACCTCAAGTGACAAGAACTCTGGCTAGGCATACAAGGGCTCCAACTCAAATAACCATGCCTATGGCCTCTCATCAAACCGAAGGCTCACGGCCTACACTTGCATCTCCACATGATGCTCAACAAAGCTCTGGCCGGCTCTCTCAACATGCAGCAGCTAGCTCCACTCTAGGAGCTCACCCAAAAGAAGAGCGCTCAACTCTACCAAACATCTGAGGAAACCACCAACGGATCCAGTCCGAAGGGAACACTGCTCGCTGCACCCTTAACCACGTGGTTCGGATTCTTGCGGCTGCAAACAACAACACTTTACAGGAGCACAAAGATGCCTCAACAATCTCCTCGAAAGGCGCCAACTCTGCGGCTACTCACCGGGCAATCAAACAATGCGCTAAGGCTCAAGATCAACACTTGAGCTACCCAGGCTAGTCCACACGGGGACCTGCTCCACAAGCATCCACATACGCACAACCATAGCTAACTCCTCACTTCGAGTGGCACTCCAAGGCAAAGCACCTCCACCCTCTCACTAGGGGAAAACCAACAACTGGGCCACAATTGACCTAACGGAGTCAAAGCTCTGCCTCCCACGGGACGACGCCCCGGGGCATCCGAATCTATCTGGATACCTCAACAAGCCACAACATACATCACACTGCTGCGGGAAGTTGGCATGATGGCGTTCTAAGCCCAAACCAACAACGAGTCGAACACCGCTTCGTCTCCGCTCCACAACACTACACAAGGCATACACTAGATGATGTGTATTGTAAATTCTTAACCCTTTTTCAACAACAAATAGTAAACTTAGCGCGCACTGATATTTGTTGGAGTCTTTGGTGATCATGGGAAAATGACCTACAACAAAAGGTCAATCTACTGAATCTATGACTACGAGCTCGATACCAATCAGAATGACCCGACCAGAAAGGGGCATAAAATAGGTCGTTACCTCAATGCATGCATTCAAATCTCTGAGAAAATTTGCAATATGGTGTTTGGATTCTAAGTAAAACTAAAACATAAAAACATCCATTTAAAAATCAACATAAATTCCTGAAACTTGTCCCTGTTTCCAAGCACTTGTTTCAAGGCAAATACATTTCCAAAACTTACTCTGGATCGAGATTTATTTAAAACATACAAGCTTTACAACAATGCTAGAACCCGGAAAAACATTCAGAAAACACCCTAGGGCTCCGTGCCCAACTACATGCATTCAGAGGACATTTAAATCATAAACATAAACATAAGACTCAGAGTTGAACAACGGGTTTCCATGATCACGGCTCCTCCTCCTCCGACCATCTGTCTCGCACCATGGATACTGTGGAAAACCACATAATAAGGGTGAGTAACGAATTACTCAAGTAAGAATCTGGCAACCGGGTACAATACGATATACATGGTCATCTAGCAGAAAGATATGCAAGCTATGAATATAAACACAGAATAGAGCACATAGCTTAGCCCACACTTGGGCCTCGGATGCCAACTCATGGTCTTAGTCCGGAAAAACTCACCACACAACACATCACACAAGTCGCCCTATACGAGAAACAAGTCCCGGCCTCAGCCTGTCTACTGTCGACGAAAGGTACACTGGCTCAAGATCACGAGGAGCTCTCGGTGGCTTGGTAATGTAGAATGAGCGTAAGCATGCACCGCGTGCTACTGCAGACTATGGGGGGTGCCGGGTCTAGAGGCAAGCTGCCCATGTCCAGTCACCACGCCTAACTAATTCTTTGGATCGATGTCACTGACATAGGGGTGTGAGACCTAGACACGTAAACTATGTCGGCTGAACCACCGCTTTTTGAGGCTAAGGAAGCGGGTCGTGGTAGGCTTACACCAGAAACCGCCCTTACCTTAACAGTGGCAATCGGGGCTCCGCCAAACATGCCGAGGACATGCCATTTGCCGGGACGAGGCAATGCCAAGTCATCATCCCGATCGTTGGGGCATTTAACGACCGCCACCCTCACCCAAGATTGTAGGGCCTACCGGTAGGGTTAGCTAATCCTCACGGGGTCGGGGGCGAGCAGCGTCTCGACGTCCCTGCCATGGATGCAAGGTACTTTATGCATCAGACCCGAATGATGCTATCTACCTGCAACTCTAACCTGCCTTAGCAATCAACAAACAGTTCAATAACATCCAATACGTGCTCAACAAGAATACAACGAGCCTAGCATGATACTACGAAGCAAGGAACGGATACGAGCATGCCAGGAAGGAACAACCTAGCATGGATTAACATGAGAATTAACCAGGAAAATCATGCTAATCGGGAATTTAGAATGGAGCATCTAGCTACACATGTAAATAAACACAAACAAGCAATCAATCAGCAATCAGATATAATATCGCAGGGTCCACACAACTCCGGTAAGAAATCCTTACCTGGCCGGAAGACCTCTAAACACAAGAAAACTAAGCTGCGATCGAACCCGAGCTAGCTAGCGAGAACCTTAGAAAAACAACAATAATTACAATCAAAAGGCCCAAATATAATAAAACAAACAGGGCTCGGCTCAAAGGAGCAACTCACGAGGCGCGACGACACACGAACGAGTGGTGCAGACGCGCGAGGCATTCTTTGGCGTTGGGCGCGCTGGGCAGGGCCTGGTGGGCAGAGAGCGCTCGGGCGCAGACGCGAACGCGCGGGCGAGCTACAAGGAGGCGAGGGCGCGAGCTCGGCTGGGAGCTGGCGACACATCGCGCTACAGGGACGCGCGCCTCGGCACGACGAGCTACAGGGGCATGCGACTCGGAGCGGCTCGGCACAGGGACGGCACGGGCTGGGCGACACGGATCTGGCGACACGGGGGCCTGGGCGACACTACGCGAGTGACTCGGGCTGGGGCTAGCGATGGCGCGACCTGGGCAGGCGAGCTGGCTGGGCGACTGGGCTGGCGGGCGGGCGGCGGCAGCGCAACTGGCAGCGAGGGAGGGCTCGCGGGAGGCTAGGCTTGGGCGAGCAGGGGCTCGGGCTAGGGCTAGGTCGGGGAGAGAGAGAGAGAGAGAGAGAGAGAGAGAGAGAGAGAGAGAGAAAGGTATTTTGAAAAGAAAAGGGAAAAATGGGAAAAAATAAAGGAAAATAGGGATTTTAATCCTAATTTCCATCCTTATCCAAATTAAAACCTTAAAATCCCATTTCCCGGCTTCCTCCTTCGAGACCCGACCGAAGCAACCTCTCCCAATAAATAAAACTCACTTAAATCCAACTCCCAAATCAACACCAAGGGCCCGGGCTCGAATCCCAAAGGAAGCACACAACCAACCAACACTTTGCCCAAAACCCAAATCACAACCGAACTCCCAAACGACTAGCCCAAACACCTCGGGACTCGCAAGCAACAACAAACAAGCCTCGACAAAGGCAGGAGCTACCTCGAAGCCTGAAAATCCACAAATCCTGCCCGGAGAGCCAAAGGACCAAAATACCCCCAAGGGACAAAACAGCTCTAACGACCCAACCAAACAACTGAATCTTGACCCGAAGGCACCTCGAAAACTGGGATAGAAAACTGGGCTGTTACAACATCATTGGTTTTGCCCTAGTGGATGATTGCCTACATACGTATATGTAAGACTCATACCCCATTTATGTTATGTGTTTATCTAGTTTTGTTGTGTTTAGTTGTTAATCTTGTATGAAATATGTATATACGTATGAATTAGATCATTAGAATGCATTGTTCACTTGCGCCCCCGAATATGTCTATCTGCCTCCTATCACTCCTGACACTGCTTTTGTTGCCGAAATTATGCACCGCATATTTAATCCCTACAACTTATCAATATGCGCTATGTTTGTACATCCATTGTACATCGTGATTCTGCTTTGATTGAATATGATTTTTTTTCTGTCATTTTTTATCGATGTTTTCTTATTTGTGTTGTGATCTGCGAGCCAACTCCCCATAATTTTAGTTATCTCACATATTATAAGTATTTTAATTTTGAAATATCGTAAAATACCAAGTGGTTAGTTAGAGTTAAATTTAGTAAAAATAAAATATTATAAAATAAAAGGTGGTTTGATTATCCTTAGAATTAGGGGGAAATTGTTTGTTTATTTTTTATTTTTAATTCCTAGAACACCTAAACAAAAACTATCAAAAGGGTAATTTGGGGAGAGAAACACTTATCTCTCCTCCCTTATTTTTTTTAGGCATTCATTTAAAGTCCAAAACAAATTAGTCATCACTTATATTTTTTCTCTAAAACTAGTCATTTCCTACCATTTCCCTATAAATATATGTGTGTAGGATTTGCAAAAAAAAAAGAGAGGAGCCACAAGTTGGAACAGAGGAAGGGGTTGTGGAACAAATTGGAAAAATTCAATCACAAGTAGAAGCTTCAATTGGATTGGCACACATATAAGTTATTTATTTATTTATTTTATGAGTAGTTAGTTTTTGTTTCCAATTCAAGAATAGTTTTAATTCGTTTGTAGTTTTGTGAGGCTTTGAAATAAATAAAATTTTCTTTTAATTCAAAGATTATTTGTTTCTTATTTTAATTGTTGATTGATTGTTAGCAAATTGAATTGACACCTTAATTTGTTATCAATTTATCTATGCTATACATGACTTTATGATAAGTTATTATTTCGAATGATTGTAAATTGTAGCAAAGGGTTAGCTCATGTGTGTGTGATTGTGGCTTTTTCAAATTACATATCTTGCATAATAGATCCTAGGAAAATAAATAAAGAAAATTAATTAATTTTGTAGTCGTCTCGATTAGTTAATTTTGGTTTAGTCGTTCTTATAAATTTTAATGTTATTATTTAATTGATATGGAACGCTACGTGTCAAATTGATTAGATAATAAAATTTGGTTTTGATATGGGTCGGAGTCAATAAGGTAGGAGAACAATTATCTATTGTGGCTTTTCCAAGTAGGTAGATTAATTCTTTGAACCTAAGAAAATTAAATATTTTTTGTAGCTTATGATCAAAACTAAACTCTTGAATTGGAAGATCTCGTTTTTATATGTTTTTAACCTTGAGAAATTGATTCATAGCTTCTTTGGGATTCGACCTGATTCCACTATTTCTACAGGTTAGAGTTAGTAATTAGTATTTATTTTGGTGGGTTTCGACAACTCAACCAAAATCAATGGTCGAGATCGAGTGTCGAACTATATATATTATTTATTTCATTCAAATAATTGATGGGGATAGATATTTAGTATATAAAAGAGCAAAAAAACAATTAAAATATTAAAAAATTAAAATATTGGTAATTAAATATATCCCTTAAATCAAGGGGAGAATTTCCCATATATGTTTTTTTTTTCTTTTTCATTCATTAAGGTGATGGTTGACAATGAAGATTTTTATTTTGTTATAATTTTTTAATATTAAAAAATATAAAATAAAGACACTATGGACATGTAAATATTATCTCTCTTCACCTAATTTAATTTAGACAAAAATTTAAAAGGAAAAAAAGTATAGGCATTTTGTTTAACATAATTTCTAATTTGAGATCTTTACTACTATTTCCATTAAAAATATGGCTACAGCCATAAAATTAAGGAAATAATAATAAGTTGAGCCCAACGATTTAGGGCATTGTTTTTAAACATTGTTGTGTTATTTGCAGGCGGAGAGGAGATACAAAGCCAAATTGCAGCCAAGTGGAAACAAACAAATATATTTTCTTAAATATATTTTCTTTTTTTTTAGAATAACAAACAAATATTTTTTTAGGACAAACAAATATAAAGATTATAAATCAACGACAACTAGCTTTTCTTTTATTACTTTTTAGTTTTTTACAGTTCAAAGGTAATTTTAAATTAGGGTTGTTTACACTATTAGATGATATGAAAAAACAAATTGCACGCGTGTCCATGATGAAACAAATTAGCAAAAATAACCGATTGTTTTAGAAAAAAAATTACCTTTTGAAGGGAAATTACGTAACTATCCTCTGTTATTTTTTTATACCTAAAAATCCTCCCTTCATTAAACCAACATTCACATTAAAAGAGTTTTTAAAAGATTAATAATAATAAATCTTCTTAAATTATAGCCACTTTTCAATCCAAAATTATTTTCTTAAACATCTCTGACCATAAATAATGTTTATATATATATGAGAGATGCACGATTTTTTTCTTTTTGTTATTGATAATTGTTTGATTTTACATTAAAAAAAAAATCTAAAAATTCTTTTAACATGTATTAATAAATAAATATGAATCACTATTATTTTTCTAGTATCATTAAATGAAATAATTTGTGTAATATATTAGTAATTCTAAAATATACGAATATTGTATTTTTTGATTAAGATGTCTGGTATATTTATGGTGAGTATTAATATTTTTTTTAGAACATATATTGGAGGAGTTGGACCAACAAACAAGATAACCAATTGCACCACCGACGAATTCGATAATTCCATTATTTACTTGTGCATTAATATTATAAGGTTAATATGTCACAACATGTAATGACTATTTTTTATTTATTAAGAAACTAAATAAATTAGTGAAAATATATGAACCATTTATATTAAAAGACAATGAAATCTTATATCTAAATACACTATTAATAGTTATATTATTTATTTTGAAAATATAAATACAATATTTATTTAAAAAAATATAAATACAGTATTTATTTAAAAATATATATAAATACAGTATTTATTTAAAAAATTATAAAGACAGTATTTATTTAAAAAATATATAATTACAGTATTTTTTTTTTAATATAAATACAATATTTATTTTTTTTAAAAATATAAATACAATATTTATTCTTAAATATAAATACAGTTTTTATCCCTTTTTTACCGGAGTTTTTATATTTTTTTAATATAAATACCGTGTTTATATTTAAATCGATAAATAAATATCGTATTTATTGATTTAAGATTGAACATATTCAAAGAATTATGTGGTTATAACAATAAATATATAGGGTATGATAATACTTGTATATGATAAAAAGGTAGCATATTTTGTTTAAAAAAAAGTAGCATATTCAATTATTGTTGAATTCATAAATTGTATATATGTATTATTAATATTATTTAATAGTGATATTAATTATATGTATGAAACATATATTTGTTTGGTACGTAAAGTGTAGAATAAATTTAATTTATTTTTCTAAACACGTTTCAATATTCTTTCACATTATTTTTATAAAATGTATTTATGTATTAATACTCATATCATCAAAGAAAAAGAAAATTATAACCCAAAAACAAATTAGAAGTAAAAAATATGTGTCTATTCTAAATAAAAATTTAAAACATAGAATGTTTGAAAGAATGAATTAAATATAATTAATTTTTTAAAATAAATTTAAAAAATTGGTAGTTTACCATGGTGGCAACAAAAAGCAGTCCAATGAAACGCAAATGTCATTGCAAAAAAAGAAAATGTAAAGCAGAATTAGCCGAGCAATAGAATGGCCAAAGAAAGGGAAAAAAAACTATCAAAACAAGGGTATAATAGTTATTGAAATTTTTTATTAATTAAATTTAAAACAAAAAATAGATTTACAAATACTTTCAAAGATGACTAGATTTGTAATTATTTTCTCAAAAGTGACTATCCACCACAATTTCCCTTTAAATTAAGATAAGAATTTCTTTAGTACATAAATTATCAGCTTCTTATCTTTATTGGCTAAAGTATCAAACATGCCTCTAAACTATCACATTTTTGTCAAACTTACCCCTAAACTTTCAAAAGTTTCAAAAGTACCCCTAAACTTTACAAAACGTTTCAAAAATACTCTTATCGTTAGCTTTGGATGGAAACCGTTAAGATTTTGTTTAAAAAATACCTCTAAACTTTCAAAAGTTTAAAAAATACCCTTGGTCTTAAAAAAAACATAAATTTTAAATAATTTAACTTTCCAAATATTTGAATTTAATGTGTCAAATTTTGGCCACATGAACAAGAAATTTTTGATGTCTCATAAAGGCTTTCAAATTGAGATTTATTGTTTATTATTACAACTAAAATTTATAATTCATTTAAAATCTTATAATTTATTTAAACTTCTTAGTTTCTTATTATCAATTGCAAATATATATAACATTAAATTTGAAAATTTAAAGCTCGTTGCAACGAAGAATAAAATATTAGTTGGTTTAAGCTAACGTTTAATGATCTTTTAATAATTTTATGCATCTAAAAACAAAGATAAAATGATCAACAATAATGATTAGAGAAATATGTTAAGAAATTAATTTACTAACAATTTAATTAATTAAATAACCATTAATATTGACATAAAAATATCAATAAGTTAAAACTACAAAGATTAAAAAAAATCGTTTACAATTAAATAGGTAACGGTTAGGAGATTTTTTGGGATGAACCACACTTTTCGGGTTGGTCAAGCATACAACCCTTCCAATCCTATGCATAGAACAACCCAACCCAACCTTAATATTTTTGGGTTGAGGTGGGTTCTTAGGTTGTATTAATCTCATTCATATATAAAAAAGAACTCAATTCATACCCCCATAAATATGTAAACAATATTTTTATGATATTGATGGTTAGCAAATTGAATTTATGCCTGAATTCATTATCAATTGATTTATGTTATACATAATTTTGATTTTGTAATATGCTTAGTTATCTATTGTAAATTGTGATTTGTTTACGGGAAACAAATAAATAAAACTAATTAATTTTTCTTTATGTTGGTTAATTAATCTTGGTTTAGTGATTGTCAATAATTTTAATATTATTATTTAATTGATATGGAATGGTATGATGCCTAATTGAAGTTTGATGTTGAGTCACAATCAAATAAAATAGGAAAAAAATGGTTTAACCTAATTTTTCAAAAAAGGCTATTTCAATTGTGTTAGCTTATAATTAAGATTATAATTGAATTAAATTAGAATTGAAAATTTTCGTAAATGGTTTGATACATTTATTTTTAGGGAAATTTAGTAGCTGTACACTTTTTGCAAAGTAATTGCAAACGTGTCCAACTTGAAACTTATTTGCATAAATGTTTTTCCTTTTTTCATTTATTTTAAATCACAAATTTGTCATTTACGTTTTTACCCTTCTTTTAATTAATTATTCTTTTTCATATTCAGATTTTTCCCCCAAAATAACGAATCTTCCTTCTTCTCCACTTCACCCGTTCTTTCCATCTTTCCGAAATCTTTCTGCAAAATCAATTTCTTCTTCGTTCGATTTCGTTTGTTTTACGCATCGATTTTGTTTGAGCGTTGTGTTCTTCGTTCAATTCGAGGTTGTTTAAGTGATATTTTCTTCCTAATTTGTTCAAATATGTTCGTTCAACTTTTCTTTTAAAATTGTTTAGGCATTCGTTCTTCGTTCAATTTTTGTTTTTAAAATCGATTTGTGAGCATTTTGATTTCGAAACCTAACTTCTGAGATTTCTTCATCGTTCTTTTGATTTTCGGTGATTTCTTCTTTTTTCGGTGTGTTTCCGTTCAATCGTTCTCTTAAATCTTGTACTGTTGTTTCCTTGATCGATTGAACCAACAAAATCATCCTCAGACTTTGCCATTAAATTCGATACTTTCTTGTTTCGTTGATTGATTTTCGAGGTTTTGATTTGGAAACCTCTGTTTCCAAAATCTAAGGTTTTGATTTTCGAGGTTTTGAGGTGTTCCGGCGAATTAAGGTTTCCTGCAAACGATGAGTATGTTTTCTTTTCCCTACTATATTTTATTACTTTCTAATTTCTATACCGGTTAGCTGTTAAGAATTTGTGTACTGTATTAATACTGATTCACTGTTATAATCGGTTTGTGTTGTTAACTAATGCACTGTGATGTTCTTATATGAATTTTCCCTTATAATATATTAGTTATATTGCATGTAACATACTGATTTATGTTTTTAAAAACTTTCTTCTTAGGTTCAAACTGCATACCATTACGGATTGTTCATAGTGGTTTATGGAATAATGACGACATGTATGTTGATTACCACGCCACTGAATTTTGGTTTCAACCTGGCATGTCTTATCTTGCACTAATGCAGTCCATAATGACCACTTTAGGCTTACAAGATTCTATGGATATGCCGATCACATATACTACTTTAGGTCATACTATGTCTCTTGCAAGAGGACTTATAATGCAAGATGATAAGGATGTTGAATGGCTCTACCGTATTCTATTATCCAATATTGGTAATCAGTTGACAATTATAGTAGATGTTAGGCATTGCCTTTCCACATTATTACGTCCTAGTCTCTCAATTCCTAGTCCTACAATCGTTGATCCAATTATTGAATCTTCTGAAACTCGCATTCATCACATGTTAGACGTAGGAAGATTACCCATTGGATTTTCGATTAGGGTAAATGACATATTCTCTGGAAAAAAGAACCTAAAAAATACCCTTGCTGCTATTGCATTGAGAGATAACTTCCAATTTCACACAAATAAATCCACCAAAAAGTTTCTAGTTGTTGCTTGTATTGATACTAGTTGTGAATGGATTGTTAAGGCATCTCGTAGGGCAAGAGAAATGAGTGATACTTGGGTAGTTAAGGAGGTAAAAAATCATCATTCATGTTCTTTAGATGCAGTGATGAGTACCCAAAAGCAAGCATCTGCATATCTAATTAAGGATATGTTGATAAACAAGGTTACTTTTTTGGGTACGGAGTATGAAAAAGCCTAATACCATAGTTAAATATGTGCGTACCCATCATGGAATCAACATAAGCTATCACAAAGCCTATCGGGTTAAACAAGATATAATGAAGGAAATTTATGGCACTCCAGAAGAATCTTATGCCCAACTACCATCATACAGCCACATATTAAAGATGAAAAATACAGGTATTCTTATGTATTATTTTTTAATACAGTTCTATAATATTTTTGTTCACTCATTGTATTATTATTTACATACTGTATTTATTCATTTACAGGTTCATATACTGATTTGAAGTATGATGCTAATGGCAAGTTTCAATATTATTTTAAGCATTGTCTTCTTCCATTACTGCTTTGGATGCATTGTAAATCTGTTATTATTGTTTATGGTACATTCATTAAGAGCAAGTATGGAGGCACTCTACTTCTTTGCAACAACGCAGTGATGGTAATAATCGATTTTTCCTTTGGCTATATATGCCGTTGATTTCGAGAATGATATGTCCTCTGGTGGTTTTTGGTCATTTGAAGAGAAGTTTTGGTAACAAAAAGAACTTGTAGTTATATCGGCCAAACACAAGTCTATTAGTAAAACAATTCTTTGAGGTTTGCTTTGAGGTCTTCCATGGTATTTGCATCCATCATTTAAAAGAAAATATGTTAAAGAAATATAAGCCAATGTTTGATGTTGGCATTTTTTCCTCTTGCGAAATGTTATAATCCAATGGAATTTGAAGAGTACATGCGACATTTGGAGAATGGTTGTCAGGATCGGAAAGAGTTGTATGATATTGGATATGACAAATGGTCTAGAGCTTACTTGTCTCTCATAGCGGTGGGATTCTATGACAAACAACTCATGTGAGAGTTATAATAATGTCATGCTTAAAGCGCGTGAGCAATCGGTGCATGCCATGTTAGAAGGCGATTAGGATGTCCATGCAATCTTGGTTTAGCTAGAAGGTTGGAAGCTTCTTATCGAGAAAACAAATTTCTCAAAACAATGTGAATTTCAATTAAGAGGCGAGTTGAAATGGTCATTTCATGCAGTATTTCGATTCTTTTTTTGTTTAGGTTATATTAAGTAGTATTACTATTGTATTAATGTATATATTAATATTGTCTTCAAACAGGTGTTATCCATTGATACTGATCAATTTCAAGTTGTTTATGGAACTCAGCAAAATATAGTCAATATGAGAGAAAAGAAGAGCACATGCCAGCAATATGATCAACTAGGCATACCATGTCCACATGCCTCTGCTGTTATACTCCATAAAGACCTTCGAGCCAAAGATTATGTCTCTGATTATTATTCAAATGATAAAATACGAAAGACTTATGCTGGCCTAATATTCCCTGTTGGTTTTTCTGGCTATTGGGATGTACCTCAAGACATCAAAGATATCAAACTTTTGCCCCCTTCAACAAGACGCCCAATTGGTAGACCGAAGATGCAACGCATGAAAACAAATGTTGAAATGAAGCTAAAAGTAAAATGTGGACGGTGCAAAAAGCTAAAAGCCACATTTTACTTTTAGCTTTTAGCTTTTAGCTTTTAACTTTTTGGCTTTTTGGCAAAAAGCTAAAAGCTAAAAGTTAAATGTGGCTTTTAGCTTTTTGCACCGTCCACATTTTACTTTTAGCTTCATTTCAACATTTGCTTTCATGCGTTGCATCTTCGGTCTACCATTCAAGGCCCCGTCTGAAGGGGGCAAAAGTTTGATATCTTTGATGTCTTGAGGTACATCCCAACAGCGTAAAAACCAACAGGAATATTAGGCCAAGATAAGTCTTTCGTATTTTATCATTTGAATAATAATCGAGACATAATCTTTGGCTCAAGGTCTTTATGGAGTATAACAAACAGAGGCATGTGGACATGGTATGCCTAGTTGATCATATTGCTGGCATGTGCTCTTCTTTTCTCTCATATTGACTATATTTTGCTGAGTTCCATAAACAACTTGAAATTGATCAGTATCAATGGATAACACCTGTTTGAAGACAATATTAATATATACATTAATACAGTAGTAATACTACTTAATATAACCTAAACAGAAAAGAATCGAAATACCTGCATGAAATGACTAGTTTCAACTCGCCTCTTAATTGAAATTCACATTGTTTTGAGAAATTTGTTTTCTGATAAGAAGCTTCCAACCTTCTAGCTAAACCAAGATTGCATGGACATCCTAACTGCCTCGAACATGGCATGCACCGGTTGCTCACGCGCTTTAAGCACGACATTATTATAACTCTCACATGAGTTGTTTGTCATAGAATCCCACCGCTTGCGAGGACAGTAAGCTCTAGACCATTTGTCATATCCAATATCATACAACTCTTTCCCGATCCCTGACAACCATTCTCCAAATGTCGCATGTACTCTTCAAATTCCATTGGATTATAACATTTGGCAAGAGGAAAAAAAATGCCAACATCAAACTTTGGCTTATATTTCTTTAACATATTTTCTTTTAAATGATGGATGCAAATACCATGGAAGACCTCGTGCCAAACTCAAAGAATTGTTTTACTAATAGACTTGTGTCGATCCGATATAACTACAAGTTCTTTTTATTACCAAAAATTCTCTTCAAATGACCAAAAACCACCTGTAGGGACATATCATTCTCGTAATCAACGACACATATAGCCAAAGGAAAAATCGATTATTACCATCACTCGTTGTTGCGTGAAAGTAGAGTGCCTCCATACTTGCTCTTAATGAATGTACCATTAACAATAATAACAGACGACGACAATGCATCCAACAGTAATGGAAGAAGACAATGCTTGAAAATAATATTGAAACTTGCCATTAGCATCATACTTCAAATCAAGATATGAACTCTGTAAATGAATAAATACAAAGATGTAAATAATAATACAATGAGTGAACAAAAATATTATAGAATCTGTATTAAAAATAATACGTAAGAATACCGTATTTTTCATCTTTAATATGTGGATGTATGATGGTAGTCGGGCATAAGATTCTTCTGGAGTGCCATAAATTTCCTTCATTATAGCTTGTTTAGCCCAATAGGCTTTGTGATAGCTTATGTTGATTCCATGATGGGTACGCACATATTTAACTATGGTATTAGGCTTTTCATATCTCGCACTCCAACAAAGTAACCTTGTTTATCAACATATCCTTAATTAGAGATGCAGATGCTTGCTTTTGGGTACTCATCACTGCATCTAAAGAACATGAATGATGATTTTTTACCTCCTTAACTACCCAAGTATCACTCATTTCTCTAGCCCTACGAGATGCCTTAACAATCCATTCACAACTAGTGTCAATACAAGCAACAACTAGAAACTTTTTGGTGGATTTATTTGTGTGAAATTAGAAGTTATCTCTCAATGCAATAGCAGCAAGGGCATTTTGTAGGTTCTTTGTTCTAGAGAATATGTCATTTACCCTAATCGAAAATCCAATGGGTAATCTTCCTACGTCTAACATGTGATGAATGCGAGTTTCAGAAGATTCAATAATTGGATCAACGATTGTAGGACTAGGAATTGAGAGACTAGGACGTAGTAATGTGGAAAGGCAATGCCTAACATCTACTATAATTGTCAACTGATTACCAATATTGGATAATAGAATACGGTAGAGCCATTCAACATCCTTATCATCTTGCATTATAAGTCCTCTTGCAAGAGACATAGTATGACCTAAAGTAGTATATGTGATCGGCATATCCATAGAATCTTGTAAGCCTAAAGTGGTCATTATGGACTCCATTAGTGCAAGATAAGACATGCCAAAGTTGAAACCAAAATTCAAGATGGCGTGGTAATCAACATACATGTATGTCGTCATTATTCCATAAACCACTATGAACAATTCGTAATGGTATGCAGTTTGAACCTAAGAAGAAAGTTTTTAAAAACATAAATCAGTATGTTACATGCAATATAACTAATATATTATAAGGGAAAATTCATATAAGAACATCACAGTGCATTTGTTAACAACACAAACCGATTATAACAGTGAATCAGTATTAATGCAGTATAAAGTATTAATACAGTACACAAATTCTTAACAGCTAACCGGTATAGAAATTAGAAAGTAATAAAATGTAGTAGGGAAAAGAAAACATACTCATCGTTTGCAGGAAACCTTAATTCGCCGGAAGACCTCAAAACCTCGAAAATCAAAACCTTAGATTTTGGAAACAGAGGTTTCCAAATCAAAACCTCGAAAATCAATCAACGAAACAAGAAAGTATCGAATTTAATGGCAAAGTCTGAGGATGATTTTGTTGGTTCAATCGATCAAGGAAACAACAGTACAAGATTTAAGAGAACGATTGAACGGAAACACGCCGGAAAAAGAAGAAATCACCGAAAATCAAAAGAACGATGAAGAAATCTCAGAAGTTAGGTTTTGAAATCAAAATGCTCACAAATCGATTTTAAAAACAAAAATTGAACGAAGAACGAATGCCGGAAACGATTTTAAAAAGAAAAGTTGAATGAACAGATTTGAACAAATTAGGAAGAAAATATCGCCGGAAACAACCTGAATTGAACGAAGAACACAACGCCTGAAACAAAATCGACAGAAACAAACGAAATCGAACGAAGAAGAAATTGATTTTGCAGAAAGATTTCGGAAAGATGGAAAGAACGGGTGAAGTGGAGAAGAAGGAAGATTCGTTATTTTGGGGAAAAAATCTGAATATGAAAAAGAATAATTGAATTAAAAGAAGGGTAAAAACGTAAATGACAAATTTGTGATTTAAAATAAATGAAAAAAGAAAAAATATTTATGCAAATAAGTTTCAAGTTGGACATGTTTGCAATTACTTTGCAAAAAGTGTACAGCTACTACAATTTCCCTTTTATTTATTTTTAGAAATTAATTCATAATTTTTTGGGACCTTTGTTAAATATATCATATATTTCCTTCTTTTATGACCAACGAGTTTTGAGATTGGAGTTTAAACCCTTTAATACACATTTCTAAGTTCAATGCTCACAATCTTCTCGACCAATCGACCAAAGCACTTCAGTGGTTTTTTTTTTCTTTTTTTTTTCTTTTTGAGAAACAAAGCAATTATGTCATAAACGCATTTTATATCATTTGACTTACATTTTTGTTAACTATTATTCTTAATATTTTGTTTATGCTAGTGATATTTTTATCATATTTGATTGATTTTTATATGATATAATAAAATTACATCGCTGTATGAAATATATATATATATACATGGGCGCATTGACATATTTAATAATAATTTGGGAGAAAGCATTTGGTCAATTTGAATGCGTCAAATGCGTAACATTTGGAATATGCACCAATTGACCAGAGAGTCAAGTGTGACTTTTGAAAGTATGATCATTTCCTTTTTCTTGGGGTTAAATTTTCAACAAGAATATGCTTTCCAACCGATGTCTATCCACTCAATTTATATTGAAATCACGGCCTCTTACCAAAATGGGTCAGTGGCAAAATTTGGTTGTAACCTATAGCTTCAATCTTAACAATGGATATTTGTCTTCCTTTTTCATATGTATTCAAATATATATATATATATATATATATATATATATATATATATATATATATCGAGAAATTAGCTCTCAATTAAATGAACAATGTTACATTTTGACTTCCCCTTTCTAAAATTGTTAAAACGTGAATTTCTATGAACATGAGGGTAAGAATACATATCTACCTCAGTAGATGAGCTGGTTTCGACGAAATAATTATAAATATAAGAAATTTTTAAAGATTTATCTTTATAATCATTAATACGTTTTAATATTGCATCATAAATATATATAATCTTAGTATTTTGTATTATAAATATTCATTATACTTGTATTATAAAAACTTTATATGACATTATTTATCAATATTAATAATTATATTTACTATTTTTTTTAAATAATCATATTTCCAATTATTTTTTAAATTAACTGCGTTTGTAAGTTTTTGTTTATTTATAGTTTTGGGTAGTTCAACAACTAATTAGAATAAATAATTGAACTGAAACCTTTTGATTATTCGATTTTAACTTATTTATTTTATAGTTTTATTGACAACTATGTTAGACCTCAAGATTTGAATATATATATATATATATTGGATTTTTATGCTAACTTTTAGGAGGTTTTTGAATGAGAAGTTATTCTTAAGAGTTATTTTGAGTGGTTAGAGTTGTGAGATTTTTATAATAACTCGCTTGGATGTAAATTTTCATGAAAATGTTGTAGCCTTACTCATTTGGATGGAATTTTTTTTATACAGGAGTTAGAATCAATAGTTTGTCTGGAAGATGATTTTAAATGAGGAGTTATTTTGAGTAATTAAAAATGAATGATTAGAAGTGAATGATTAAAAATGAGTTATTTTTTATAGTTAAAAATGAATGCTTAGGAATGAAAAGTTATTTTGAGTAGTGAGAAATAAAAGATTAAAATTGAGTGGTTAATAATAATAAGTTATTTTGATTAATTAGAAATGAATGATTAAAAATGAGTCGTTAAAAATAAAAAGTTATTTTGAGTAGTTAAAAATAAATGATTAAAAATGAGTGGTTAGTAACGAAGAATTATTTTGAATAATAAAAATAAAGAATTATTTTGAATAGTTACAAACTGTTTTGGAGGAAATACTTATTTTTAAATATCTATAAATTCATAAAACAAACATCCCCGGGGGCTGTTTGTTTGACATATTTAGGTAGGAGTTAGTAGGAGGAGTCCTAAAAAACTCACATCCAAACGAATTTTTATTAACTCCTCCTCATTTTTACTTTTAAAAATAACTCTCATTTCTAACCATTCATTTTTAATAATTCATTTATAATTTCTCAATCATTTCTAACCACTTATTTTTAATCATTTATTTCAAATCAATCAAAATAACTCATTTTTAACCGTTCGTTTTTAATCATTTCTTTTTTAACTACTAAAAATAACTACTCATTTTCAAATCTTCATCCAACAAGATTTTGACTTTTAACTCATCTATACAAAAACTATATCCAAACGAATTTTTGACACAATTTTTAATTTTTAACTACTCAACATAACTTTTCAATATAACTCCTTAACTTAAAAACTACGTAAATATGTTAAACAAACAGCCGAGAGTCTTAATACAATAACACTTCATTCGGTTTAACTTATTTTTAATAGTTTTATAGTACAACAATGTTAGTTCAAGTCTTTCACTTTGACTTTTTCCAGTTTAATTTCTTAAAAAATTTCTTTTCTAGATATGTCCTCATCTAATTATTCCTATAGTACAAAGCCATCTTTATCTTTAAATGGACTTGAAAACCAGAATCTTTGGCTTATGGCTTCTCTACAAAAATCACTCCACTTTGTCCCTCTCTGCCTTTTTCTTCTTCTTCTTCTATTGCCATCTTTGTCCATTTCTCAGCCATATAAAAATGTAAGTCTTGGTTCATATCTCACTGCACAAAACAACAACAACAACTCCCACTGGGCCTCCCTTTCTGGTGATTTCTCATTTGGGTTTCTACAGTTTGGAAACAATGGCTTTCTTTTGGCCATTTGGTTCAACAAAATCCCTCAAAAAACTGTCGTCTGGTCCGCCAACCGCAACAATTTGGTTCCGAAAGGATCCAAAGTTGAACTCACCAACAATGGTCAGCTGGTGCTGAGTGACCCTGCAGGCTCACAAATCTGGACTCCAAATTCAGCACAGAATGTTGGATCCGTTTCTTATGCTGCTATGCTTGACAGTGGCAACTTCATTTTAGCTTCTTCTGCTTCTAATTCCCAAGTTCTGTGGCAGAGCTTCAATGAACCCACTGATACAATCTTACCATCACAGAGCCTCAAGAACAGAGATCTTATTTCTTCTTATTCACAAACCAATTACTCTGAGGGAAGATTTAGATTCTCAATGAAAGGTAATGGAAACCTTGTCTCAATTTACCCCAAAACCATCCCAATGCGTGCAACTGGCTTAGAATATTGGGAAAGTGACACACACGGATCTGGGTTCCAGCTCTCTTTCAACCTCTCTGGCTCCATTTATATCTCTGCACCAAATGGAAGTGTTGTAAAACCTTTGACATTTAACACTCCTACGACTCTCGATTTTTACCATCGAGCCGTTTTCGAGTACGATGGAGTTTTCAGGCAGTATGTGTATCCAAAGAGTGACGATTCTCTTTGGCGTAAGGCTTGGAGTCAGGTCTCAAATTCTGTACCTTCAAATATTTGTTTGACATCCATCACTGGCTTAGGAAGTGGAATATGTGGGTTCAATAGTTACTGTAGTTTAGGAGAGGATGATCAGAGACCAGTTTGCAATTGTGTTCATGGTTATGAAATGGTTGATCCAAATGATGCAGCCAAAGGTTGCAAACCAAGTTTCATTCCTCAAAGTTGCATCGACGACGACGATGTCAAGGCCTTTGAGTTCTTCTCCATTGAAAATTCTGACTGGCCTTATTCTGATTATGAGGCTTTCTCTGGTGTAAATGAAGATTGGTGTAGAAGAATTTGTATGAAGGATTGTTTCTGTGCTGCTATCATTTTTAGAGGGAATGAGTGTTGGAAAAAGAAATATCCTCTTTCATTTGGAAGAATTGATCCTAATTATCAAGGTAGAGCTCTGATTAAGTTTAGGAAAGATAACTCCACTTTGGCACCTGTTAATCCAGTCAAGAAAGTTATAAAGGACAAAGCTTTGGTAGTTATTGGATCCATTCTCTTGGGGGCTTCTGGATTTCTAATTTCCACTTTGTTTGTTGGTTACCAATTATTGATAAAGAGAACAAAGCCAGTAATGAAGGAAAAGTTGTCAGTCCATGGTTTAAACCTAAGAATTTTTAGCTATGAAGAACTTAAAAGGGCAACAAGTGGATTCACAGAAAAATTGGGAAGTGGTGCTTTTGCCACTGTTTATAAAGGGACTCTTGAGTCAATAGACAATAACTTGGTAGCTGTGAAAAGGTTAGACAATGCAGTGAAAGAGGGAGACCAAGAATTCAAAGCTGAAGTGAGGGCCATTGCTAGAACAAACCACAAGAATTTGGTTCAATTACTTGGCTTTTGCAACGAAGAGCCACATAGAATGTTAGTGTATGAATACATGCACAACGGTTCTGTAGCGGATTTTATTTATGGGGCTAGAAAGCCGAATTGGTATCAGAGAATTCAAGTCGTCTTAGGTACGGCTAGAGGTCTATGCTATCTACACGAAGAGTGCGACACACAAATCATCCATTGTGATATCAAGCCTCAAAACATCCTTTTAGACGAGTCATTGGTTGCGAAAATTTCAGACTTTGGATTGGCGAAACTATTGAATAAGAACCAAACTCGAACCATGACAGCGATCAGAGGAACGAAAGGGTATGTGGCTCCTGAGTGGTTCAGAAGTCTTCCCATTACAACAAAGGTTGATGTTTATAGTTTTGGGATAGTGTTGTTGGAGATTGTTTGTTGTAGAAAGAGCTTTGAGGCAGAGGCAGAAGATAGAATTATGGTGTTGGCAGATTGGGCTTATGATTGCTTTAGAGAAAGGAAAGTGGAAGAGCTTGTGAAAGATGATGATGAAGCAATGGAGGACATGAAGAGGGTTGAGAAATTTGTTATGGTTGCCATTTGGTGCATTCAAGAAGAACCATCCTTAAGGCCATCCATGAACAAAGTCATACAAATGCTTGAAGGGGCTGTTGAAGTTTCCACACCTCCTGATCCATCTTCATTTATCTCTGCAATTGACTAATGTAGTTTTCTTCCCTCAATATCTATTCACACTATGATATTGTGCTTCTACTTTGCTGTCTTTTTTTATTCCATATTTAAAATATATGCTTTTTGTTAGAATTTTTACTATTTCGGAATATTATAATTCCTACTGTTTAGAAATATTGATCATAATTAATTGTATTTATCATATTTATTCTTTTCCATTACTATAATGCTTCCATAATTGTAAAATATTTGTCTCCTATATCAAATGACCTAGTGTGAATATAATTGAGCAAGCAATACATAATAATTCCTCTAAAAAATAAGATGGTTTTCCCCCATATTTTTTCTTGATTATGATCTACAACAAGGTGATTCTTATACATATGTTCGAGATACTAATCAATCCATTCGTGATTCTTTTGCTCGGTTGTCTGTTTGTAACTTTACATCACACCATCATACATTTGCAAGGTGTATAATTTTTTTCTTTTTTAGTTATTTTATAAATCCATTCAAGTCTAATTTTTCTCATTTGAGATTGAATCGTTTAGCAATAGAGTAAAACTCCCCTACACATGGATGTGTAGGGAAGTCCTACACTTTGAGTATGTGGTACCATTAGGTGCCACAAAAAATCATCTCATAAATGAAATAAAATAAAATATAAAAGAATTTTTGTGGCACCATCATCAAATTGTAGGGGAGTTTTACTCTTAGCAATAAAAAAGGAAAGTCCCAGGAAGGGAAATTAAAAAAATGGAATTAGTATCGAGTCAAAATTGTATGTGTTGCTATAGTGCCAAGTTGTTGTATGTTGAGTTCAACCGTATCGAGTTGGTACAGTATTTAGTTTTCTACAGTAATTTTTTTTTAAAAAAACAAATTTGCAATTTTCTATTCGTAATTTTCTTTGGCGTAGAGCACATTATTTACAATTACTATCAACAATTTCTATTATAATATTTTGTGTAACCTTGAACATACAAGTAATTATCCTAATGCTTTTTCTTTTAGTTTTAGTAATTCTTCTCAGTAGATTATAGATTCTAAAGGTTCCGATCATATAATAAGTATCTCTCAACTATTTCATTCCTACCCTCCTTTATATACTAATGAAAAAAAAATGATGTACTTGACTGTTTTCCTTCCATTGCAAGAAAAAGAACTATTAAATTGACTGAGAAAATAACTTTGTAGCTGCTCTCTATGTTCCAAAATTAGCCTACAATATTTTACCTAATAGTAAGATTTCTAGAGATTCTAATTGTCGTGTCATATTCTTTGAAGCTCATTTTTTTATGACCATAATCAATGAGATGGTTGTGAGTACTTTGATGTTTGATGGCCTTTACTACTATATATGATGAAAGTTCTTTTAGCAATAAAATAACTCAGGGTCTAAGTAACATTAGTTCTCTCCTAGATAAAGAACAAATTATGCTTTGACATTGTAGGTTAGGACATCCTAATTTTTTCTTATCTCAAGCATGCATTTCCAAATTTATTTAAGGAGAATCAATTGCTCCTCATTTGATTGTGAAAGTTGCATTTTACCTAAGAATCATCGTTCCACATATTTACCAAAATCTTGTAAAGCTTCCAAACACGTTATCTAATACATAGTGATGTTTGGGGTGCTTATAAAAAGATAGAAATCATAGTGGAAAATGATGGTTTGTTACATCCATTGGAGATCATACTCATCTTTCTTGAGTTTATTTAAATGAAAACAAATTAAGAGGCGAAAGAATTTTTCAAATCTTTTATGCTATGATTAATACCCAATTTCAAACCAAAATTTGTATCTTACACTCTGATAATAGAACTGAGTATTTTAATGAATATTTGGGCAATTTTATAAAAGAAAAAGGTATTATTCATCAATCTACATGTCATGATACTCCTCAATAGAATGTGATTGTTGAAAGAAAAAATAGACATTTAATTGAAGTTGCTCGTGTTATAATGTTTTCCATGAATATTCTAAAACATTTATGGGGTGAAACAATACTTACAACTACTTACCTCATAAACACAATGCCTAATAAGATCTTGAATTTCAAAACTCTCATTGAGTGTTTTGAAAATATTTTTCCAACATCTGGTACATATTTTGATTTACCTTTTAAAGTTTTTTGGTGTACTACTTATGTCACATCCCTAGTCGTTTTTACTCAAAACTAGACCATACAATTGTTAAATGTAATTTTGTAGGTTACTCTTCTAATTAAAATGGTTATAAATGTTTTTATCCTTGGACCAAAAAGTTATTTGTCACCATGGATGTATCTTTTTTTCAAAGTTAGCCTCACTTTTACCTCCAACTCTCTTCAGGAGGGAGCAACAAATATTGGAAGAGAATTTTTGGGATATTTATTCCCGAGTCCCTAATCTTTTATGTCTTGTTGTTACTAGTCCTTCTATGCCAAGTGTAGAAACTTCTCGGTCAGGGAAAAAATATTACAGAATGATCCTATCGATCAAGTTCATGAGTTATATTTTTATACTAGAAGAAAATTCTATCAGAAGAACAAAGACTAGATAGTTGATACTGTACAATTACAATATGAGACTCTAGTGGTCCAAACACACGGGAATCATCCACATTCCTATTCTCCTCTTTATTTTTGGTGGTCTAAACACCCCCTTAGTATGCCTTTTATTCTAAAGATTAAAATGGAGCATTATTGAAAATATTTAAATAAAAATATTTAGTATATTTAATTTGGAAATATAAATACCAAATAGAAACTTCACCTTTGTAATTGTTTTCCCTTTGTAATTTAATAATATATAGAGAATTTAAACTCTATATTTGTACTAGTAATTTAGCTCTACTCTTTTGGCATTTTGAATTCATTGTCTCATATTGAAATAGCTTTGTTGAATGCTTCATTATATAATTTGTAGACTTTTACTGAAAACAATAACACTGATTATGGAAAAAGTTAAAAGTAGCTTCTTTTAATACGCCATTGAATAATTTGTCCGACTTTTACAAGTTTGAAAAAGATAGCATTGAGCTTTTGGAAAAAAGTTAAAAGTAGCTTTTTTCGTTGCCATAAGACTTTCGTTTTGAATTGGTCGTATAGTAATAAATAAATAAAATTAAATTTGGTAACAAACTCTACAAACAGAGTCAACAGCTCTCAAATAAGATTCAAATTCATAACCAAATATGTTAACTAAATTTCAATTAAACAATAAAACTATTTTTTTAATATATATTGGGGGAATGGAGATTACTATACTTAAATAATATGAGAGTCAAATACCAATTACTAAGCTCAAACATATGACTGTAAAATTGAAATAGATTAACACCAATAACCAACTGCACCATTTATGTATTTGGTTAACTAAAAATAAGTTAAGAGAGGGTGTTTTCCTAGTTTTTTATAGTATGAAAAATATATTACAAATACAAAAAGTGCAGGATTTTTTTTTTATAACATTACTTCACTGCTATAAATACTGAGGAGAAAAATATATTTCGTCATGGTTGAATTCCATAAGATTTAAATATATAAGGTTGTGTGTCAAAAAAAAAAAAAAAAAAAAAAAAAAAAAAAAAAAAAAAAAAAAAAAAATATATATATATATATATATATATATATATATATATATATATATATATAAGGTTGTCATTAACCGAGAATGGGATGAGTGAGTACGGTTGGTTATCTGATTTGATGTTAATCCATTTCATCCGTATTTATAATCCCACTTCTCCCCACTTATACTCAAAAAAATAAAAATAAGGTTGTCATTATAAACTTTTTATTACGTTTCCATAGATATAAAAGGCTTAATACTTTCAATATTATTTTACAAAAATAAAATACCTTTTATGATATGGGACTATGGCATGTTTCAAAAACATTACCACATGAGATAAATATTCAAGACTATATCAAAACTCCTTTCTTTGATATAGTTTTAGTTCAATTACCTTCGAAATGAATAATTCAAATTATGATGTCTTAGTTCCTTTTGAAATTATATATACTTAAATTTGCCTACAAAATTTGAGATCAACGAATATGATGTATCACCTAATAACATTTAAGAGGTCACGAGTCAGAGCTTTCAACCTAAAAACTATTAAATTAAGCTAAATTGAATGAAGCTTGTTTTTTAGGGTATATATAAATTCTTACCCTCATTTCCATAGAAATTCAAATTTCAACTATTTTAGGAAGTGGGAAGGAAAGTGTAAGAGTGTCCATTTAATTGAGTGCTTATTTGGATATAAATTGAGTGCACAAACACGTTTGTTGGGAAGGCGTTTCCCGTTGAAAACTAAACCTCAAGGAAAAGGAAAGGATACTTTAAAAAGTCAAGTTGAAAGACTTGGAACTTTCAGGTCAACTTATGCGTATTTTAAATGTTACGCATTTGACACATTCAAGTTGTCTACAGACGAAATGCTTTCTCCCACCCAAAATATTATTCAATTTTGTGGATATGTCTATGCATTTAGTGTGGAGGAGCAGAACCACAATTTTATTATATCATTTTTTTTTTAAGGAAATTTTATTATATCATATTAAAATGTACATTAAAATACTATTTTGGTTCTTAAACTATGATAAAAGTTCTATTAAAAATTAGTTCTTGAACTTTTAAAAGTTCAATTTTAGTCTATAAATTATAATTTTTGTTCCATCTTGATCCCTCAACTTTCAAATGTCTAATTTTAGTCTTCCAAGTTTGCCTAAATGTTTAAAAATAGTCTTCGAGTTAAAATTAAAACTTAATCATGGTTAAGAAATTGATGAGATGGCAAAAAATAATGAGAATTTGCACTGTATAGCAATTTTTTGACCCAAATTTACAATTATAGCAACTTTTTAAAAATAATTCATTTGTAATAAATTCTACTTATTTTTTAAGAAAATCTCTATTTACTTTTTTTTTATCGAAAACTTTGATAGAATCTATCATACTCTATTGATGAAAGTCTAATTTTATCAGTGATTGATTCTCTGATAGAATCTAATAGGTCTATCAATTTACTTTTAATTGATTCTATCAATCTCTATTGATAGAACTTATCAATATAAAAGTCTATCAATTTACTTTTTTTGCTATGTAATTTTTAATATTGTGGTATTCATGAAATATTTTAACATTTTTATAATATACATACAAAGCCTCAAAAATAATAATAAAAAAATATATTATAATCTTCCTCCTCCATTTCATACCTCTGTAACCCTTGTACTTCTAGAAAGAGAAAAAAAAAACAGAGCATATATAAAATATCCATTTCTAATTTCTACCATCTTCAGAACAAATCCACCCACATTCACAAAACACAAAACCAAAAACTATGAGTAAAGAATCCTTAAAATGCCACAATAAATTTTTAAAAAAACACAGATCGAAACTACAAAAACACACAAATCCCCACCAAATATAAAAATCAACAGAAATTTAGACGTCAAGTAAAGGGGCAGCAGAATTTTATTTGTCGGTTTGGAACCGATTCTATTGTTGAAATTGGCGACTAGATAGGTTGGGAACTTGAGTGCAATCAATTAAAGTTGAAACCAGTTTTTGCAATCAATTTGAGTGCTTTTTCAAACTGATTTTGCAATCAATTTAAGCGGTGATTGATTTCAATGTCAAATTGAAATTGTATTTTGACAACTTCACAATTTGACTTCCCTGTGAGGATTTATAATTTTTAAATTAGTTTTTCAAACTCTAAAAATTAGTCAATAATGGTGTCTGTGCAAATTAGATTTCAAATTCTAAATGATTTTTAGGATCAGCGTGGAATTTGGCTGAAGATTTAGCTTTTATTGGGTTTCGTCGTTAATTTAGGAGGCGATAAACATTTTGCATTTTGAAGAATTAAATTCTGATTTGAAATTTGGGCTTGTGAATTGTAATCGGGGTGATACGAATTCGGCTTTAGCGTCAACTGGAATTGGGGATTTGAATTTTTAAGTTTTCCATTGTAGTGGTCAGATTTGGTATTTTTATTGCTGGTTGGAGTTTGCAATTTGAAATTGTAATTGGACATTATCTATGCTCTGTTTTTTTCTTTCTTTCTAGAAGTACAAGGGTGTGGAATAAAAGAGGAAGATATAACATTTTATTATTATTATTTTTTGTCACCTCATCAATTCTTAACCATGGTAGAAGTTTTAATTTTAACTCAAGGATTATTTTTAAACATTTAAGTAGGGGTGTAACAAAAAATCGAATCGACCCAATCCAATCCAATCCAATAGATCAGATCGGTTGTTTAATCAGTTTGTTATTTGAAAAAATCGAAAATATTGGATCTGTTCCAATTTTCGTTTTAAAAAATCAATAAAAACCGATCCAAACCGAAATATGTATATTGTCAATAATTTATATAAAGTTATATTCCTTCAATTAATATTTCTTTAATTCACTCCTATTTCAAGTAAAAAACATCCTTAAATAATTTTGAATAAGTTAAAAATAGTTCTAACCTTTAAACAAATAGTTGTTTATGAGAAGTTTCTTTTTATATGATAAATATTATTTTTGATATATTAAAAAAATTGGACATTGGAACGGATCGGATCCATTTTTGGATATTAAAAAATCGAACCAATGGTTCTATACTTTATTGGACATTGGATCGGATCTATTTTTTGAAAACCAAAGATATCGGTTCCGTTGTCGGTTTGGTACAAAACCGACAAAACCCGAACCGAAATCACCCCTACATTTAAGAAACTTGAAGGACTAAAATTGGATATCTGAAAGTTGAAGGACCAAAATGAAACAAAAATAATAGTTCAAGAATTAAAATTGGACTTTTAAAAGTTCAGAGACCAAAATAGAACTTTCATCATAGTTTAGGGATGTAAAAATAAGCCTAAATTGACATTTACCAGCTGGAATAACTAAATAATTAAAGATTCTATTAATTAAAATTAAATACATTTATATTTAGATTAATTCCATAATTTAAAATAAAGTCAAAATCGTAAATAGTTCTCAAATTCTCAAATAAAGAACTAATAAGAAATAAACCGCCCTCAATCAGATTATATGAAATAAAGATAGGAAATATGTCCCACATGATGTAACAACCGCATCTAGCTGGCTGAGTTGTAATGGTTTAACTCGGTATGTAGAGGGAAAAGATATTTGGGGTAAGTATTGTGGGAAATGCTTATTAATGACCCCAACAAGGGTACATAATGCATACATTTAGGCAGGTTTGGCTAGGGTAGGAAGGGAGGGTGAAGAAAGAAAAGTGAAGTGAGAGTAAATTGGTGGGGAGAAGTAATAATAAATTTATGTTTGGTGGGAAGGGAAGAGATGTAATATTTTTTAAGAGAATTTTGCATTATAACAAAAAAGGGTAAAGCAATTTTATCTCTAGCAAAAAAATCAAAATTAATTCATTTGTAGCAGAAAATTCAAATTGAATTTCTATCACTGGTTGAATTCTATTAGTGATAGAATTCAATTAAGGGTATATTCATTCTATCACTGCTTGAATTTTCTATCAGTGATAGAAATCCAAATTGAGTTCTATCACTAGTTGAGTGATAGAAATTAATGTGCGATAGATGAATGATTTTGAAAAATCTACTATAAATATAATATAAGAGGTAGAATGTGCTGATAATAAATTCTCTTTTTTTAATAAACAAGGTTAGATATTTAATATAATATTTCTTTCAAAAAAAATATTTAAAATATTAATAAAATATTATCAATATTAAAATATATATAAATAAAATTAAGATGTAAAAAAGAAGAAAAACAGGTTAGAATAAAAAATAAAATATAATTAATCTAATTAGTTAAAAAAATTTACTTTAGAATAAATACAATAAAAATTTAATTAACAGAACAATGAATAAAATTAAAGGAAAAAATATTTAATTGGAAACTAAAATTACATTTATACAAAACTAAAAAAAAAATGTATAAGAAAAAAATTTAATTAGAAACTAAAAAGTATATATATATATAGTGAAAATAATAATAATAATAATAATAATAATAATAATAAGAGGCTTTTGCATGTATATTACAAAATAGATAAAATATTACATGAATAGCACAATAATGAAAGTATTTGCACATATAGCAAAAATTGTAAATTGATAGACTTCATATTGATAGATTCTATCAATAAAGGGTGATAGAATCAATTACTAATAAAATTGATAGACTTCCATCAGATTCTATCAGGAGTCTATCAATAAGAATCGATAGAATCAATTACAGATAAAATTGATAGACTTCCATCACTAGAGAATGATAAATTCTATCAAAGTCTTCTATCAAAAAGGTAAATAATTTGTTTTTTAAATGGCAGAATTTGCTATAAAAGAATTATTTTTAAAAATGTGCTATAATTGTAAACTATGGTAAAAAAGTTGCTATACAGCGCAAATTTCCTAATAATAATAATAATAATAATAATAATAATTAAAAAAATGTATGAAAAAAGAAGTTTTATTTGAAACTAAAAAAACATACATAATGTTAAAAAAAATACATAATTAAAATAGAAAAATGAAAAATATGAATAGCAAGGATAAAAAGAAAATAAAAAGATAAAAAGAAAATAAAATAAAGAAGCTGGCTCGAAAAAAAAGAGGATAAAAAGCGATCCATGCACCAGCATAAAATTTTCCATGCAATTTATTTTTTCCCAGTTTCCCAAACATAAATTAATAGTTTACATATCCTCCAAATATGCCCTTAATTTTGATAATTTACTTTTGAATAAATAAAATAACAATAATTGTAATTAACAAAAAATTTCAAAAAAGTTAAAAGGAAGAAAATATTTGATTGAAAACTAAAATATTTTTAAACACAAATTAATTGGAACCTACAATTATATAAATATAAAATTCAATTAAAAAAATTGAAAAACAAAACATTAAATGGAAAACCTATAAGTAATCAAAGAAAAACATAAAAACATATAAGTAATCAAAGAAAAACATTACATGAAAAAAAGTATATAAAGAGTAAAATGAAAAAATTGTATAAGGAAAAAAGAGAAATATTAAATGTAAATAATTAAAATAAAAAACGGAAGCTAAATGTAACGACCCGACTTCCTAAAATACTCTAATGGGGTGTTACGGGTGCATGCATATTAAAATCCTCAAAACCAATTTACTAATCACATCTGTTTTTCGAACGAAACCTCGTAAAACATGAAAACGGTGCTAATAGTTCGAAAACATACAAACAGAGTTCGGGATCCCGATAGTTCAAAACAAATACGGTTTAAAAGAGTTTAAAACGTAAAAACATATGGTTCGATAGTAATAAACAATGTGGAAAGGAAATGTCGACACCGTATCCATGATCGATCCAGCTCCCAGCTTAGCCACCTCGGAATGGACCAGTACCTAAAAATGTAAGGGGTGAGTATATCGAAATATACCCAGTAAGGAGCTCCACCATGGGGTTAAGCATGTAAAAAGAAACAAGTTAGAAGATACGACAACTAAAGCTAAATGCCTCGCTTATACATGGTCGGCCCTCAGGCCGGTCACGAGCATACAATGTCAAACAACGGCGTGCAGGTCGTGAGTAAGATACGGCTAAATGCCAAGCAATCATCTGACCAAAGTCAGAGCAAAGTCCCCGAGTGAGGAGAACACACAAGTTCCCCAAACCTCAGGTCCGACACGTCCCATACCGTGTCCTAAGGAGCAATCACAAGTACCTCGGGGTAGCCTGACCTTTTCCAGGGACCCACCAAACTGCATAAGTAGAGACATACACGAATGCCTCGAGTAGCCTAACCTTTAAGGGACCCACCTCGCTGTGCTCGTGGAGACATACTCCAGTGTCTCGGGGTAACCTGGCCTACGCCAGGGACCCACAACGCTTCCGCTGCGCAGCTCCAATTAGCGTATCAATAGAGACATACCCGAATGCCCCGAGGGTAGCCTGACCTTTCAGGGACCCATCACGCTTCCGCTGCGCTACTCAATCAGTGTATCCACAGGACATTCACAAATGCAAATAAAAGTCACCCGACCCTGTCGGGGAGGACCACGAGTGAGGGAAAACACACAAGATTCCTAAACCTCGGGTCAAGACGACGGCACACAGTCATGTCAGCACGGCCAAACACAACGCAGTTAACAATCACCTGACCCAGTCAGGTAGAGTCACGAGTGAGGGAAACTGCAGGGTCCCTACACCTCGGATTAGGGGCGCTAACTGCTAACCCCAGCATGCGGAAGGACCGACCAGCCTGCAGACAACATCCCCACTAAATGCATGCAGGCTCACCGACATGCATTCTTTCGTGCCTTCATCTGTCCCAGTGGCCTCTTCTAGTAGTCTCAGAGTCAGGCAAGGCATAACCGGCCCCCCTTCCAACGTACTAGGCGGGTAAACTTGTGGGACCATACACACAGCATATAAGGTTCCACGAGTACACTCACAGAGATAACTAGCACTAGAGTCACACGCAATCTAGCCTAGCTTAGGTGTGTACTTCTGGCCCACTCGAGGGTTGGCGCGACACGCAACGTGTGCTCAACAACCAAGGAACCCGTATGCAACCCAACCATGTGTAGGCTAATGCAACCCAACCACGTGTCTCGAAGCAAAGAGGATCCATATCCCCGCTCGGTTCCTAAGGGCACTAGTGAGTCATAACAGCAAGAAGATATCGATCATGCAATCACGAGCCCTACAATGTGTGAGCTAGCTGCTCCTCTAGGTGGTCAACACGGTAACCAGGCCTAGCTAATCTAACGCCAAAACAACACACGGATAACCCTTTAGGTAACGAACAGAGAAACCGAGCATAATAATGACAACATGTATACAGTCAAACATGGATGGAGTCAACAACATAGAACATGCATAAACCCAAGACGATTCAGTCCATCGACAAGTTAAACAGATAAACAGTTCATCGCATATACGAGCAGAGATGCACATTGGGTACATGATGATACGATCACAAGGTACACATTAATGGAGATTTAACCATTTACAAGCTACACACGAGTAGAAATAAGTTAAAACAGTGAATCACAACACCAAAGCATACATGCGACAAGTCATCCAACCTTCAATTCCCGTAAATCCTATCATGCCACTATTCACATGCTTTAAACCACAAACCAGAATCATAATGAAGCTCCTTACCTTCTCGACGACTCGACCAAAACACCATGGGAACCCACAAGCTAAACAGCGACCCGAAACGATGAAACCCGAGAGCACCTAAACACAAAACAACGTCGAGTGTTAGTTAGGGACAAACTAAACAAGCCACAAAGAGGGTTAACATCACGAGAATGAAGGGAACCTTCTGTTCAAAAAAAACCTCGCTGGAGCACGACGGTGGCAGCGGCCGGTGGCGGCTGGCAGCGGCGCATCTTCACGGAACGGAGTGGGTCATACCTCGTTGGAAAGGTCTCGAACTCAGGATTACGGAGCAAGTCTCAGATTTGTAAACGGACTTCTCTAGCTCCTGAAAACTACAAAAGAAGAAACGGGTTTCAAAACCCTCTCGCTGGAAAACTCCATGAAAACCAACAAATCTTACCATATTTCGAAGCTCTCGACTCCTTGAGCACGGATCTAGTCTCAGAATCGCAAACGAAGCTCTCTAGCTTCGTGAAACTAAGAAGGAAAGAGTGGGTTTTAGGTGGTGGTGGTTGTTGAGGTTGAATGAAGAAGAGAGAAAAAATGTGGCCAAATAAAAAATACATAAATAAAACTTTCTTTCCATTTAAATCCATAAAACCTAATTTAACTTTAAAACTCCAAATTCCATAACCCAAGCCTCTCCCCAAAACAAGTCCTTACAGTCTAACAATCAAGACCATTATCCCGAACATGAGTGAACCTTTGTCATAGATCTTTGTCAGGTGACCAAGTTAGCTTACGAGGTACAACTCTAGCTCAAAAGTTAAACATGAGCTACTTGTGGTGACGGATGCGAACACACAATTTAATGAAAATGATAATTAAGAAGAATGATGACATGGCTTGTTCAAGACTTTGCCAAAGCGAAGTCTCTGCTTCTGATTAAGCAAAATGTGTGTGTGTGTGATCTCCAAAGGTTGTGCAAGTATACACAGTCTTTGTTGCAGTAAGTTTTAAAGTAAGTAAAGGTCATCTCCACAGGGAATAGTTATTAGTGTCATGCTTAAGCGAAATCAAGAGTCGGGGTAACGGGGGAAATTGTTGTGGCAAAATTAATCTAAGCTAAGTAAATGTAAGGTAAATCGAACTGATGAAATACATCGGAAGGGAATAAGACATTTTCGGAGAGTTTCGCTTAGGCGAAACTGTTTAAAGCTAAGAAGTAACAACTGTTAGCTTTCTCTTTTACTCTCTCGAGTCTTAGAAACTGGCTCTCTCGAGCTCTTGGTTTGGTTCTCTCGAACTCAAACACTGTCAAAGCGAAGCAATACAACATTAGACGAACCTTATCTCTAAGTGTTCAATTTAGATGCAAGTAAACTCATCTCTAAGCAATCTTCGCGAACCTAATGTTATACATGCAAGATCGCTCTATTTCTATTCTTTCGAAGCGAAATAAAGACATACACACAGTGGATCAAACGGAATGTATTTCGAATTAGCACAGCATGCATAATGGTTTATCATCTCGCTAACGCTTCGCTTAGGCGAACTACTCCTATTTGTCTATGTGCTTCCAATGATGAATTTAGCTACTCATAACGATAAGTAAAAGCGAAATAAAGTAGAAGCAACAAGTTATCTTCATTAAAAATAACAAATAACAAGGTTCGTTAAAACTACACTAAGACAGAAGTAGATGAAAGAAAAACAACTCGTTACAGCTAAGCTACGACTATGCTAAGCTAAGAACTAAGGAAATGGTGATCGACCCCAAAATGGGTGATCGACCCAAAAATGGGTGACATTTTTCTTTGAAGGAGAAGACATCTACTTATACTCCAGCTCCAAGCGACAAAGCCTGCTTCACGATCCTGACAATGTTGGACTGCTCTTCGATTGCTTTTCAGACAAAGGACTTCTTTATCTGACATTTCTGCTCCACGATCCACATTGTCGGTTGTCAGAGCATCTTGGCTTCGCTATATTCACGAGCGAGTTCTTTCCCAAGATACCTTCGCTATAGCGAAGGTTTGACAATTCTTCAAATTCCGCTGCTGTGTTGGGTATCTTCAAGGCACGCTTGGTTGGCTGATGTTCGTTTTGGCGAACTCCTTTGTAACGGCCCGGAAATTTCATCCCGATCTTCCCGGGTCGCCCAGGGGCATTTTGGTAATTTTGGGTCGGGCCGGCAGGGCCGGTTTTGAAATTGTAAATTGCCGGAAAAATTATGAGTCAATTTGAATAGGATCGGGAATTTTGGTGAAGACATTTGGGCTTGGAAGAATGTGGAAATAAATAGGGAATTAAATAGCGCGTTGAGTGAGATTCGAGCCAAGGACGTGTCGCGTGCTAGGCAGGGGGTGCTGCCAATCGAGCCACTGAGCGCTCTTGTGCTAATAAACGCGCGATCTTCTATATGAGCCTGTTCGACGCAAGTTTTGGTTTAAAGGCCGAGCTTCTCTTCTTCTTCCCCATTTCTCCTTCGCGATTCTTCCTCGACCGACCGAGCTTCGTGATCGCGAATTCGTCCTTCTCCAGCTCCAATTCGACCGGATTCCTCTCCCAAATTCGAAGTCAATCTCCCTCCGAGCTGCTAGTGAGTTCTTCTTCTCCCTCTCTGTCCAAAATCCGATTCCTTTCTCCCCTGTTTCGGGCCTCGCCATTTCCGGCCGAGTCGAGGTGATTTCGAGCTTGTTCTTCTCCAATGCCCAGATCGCCTCTGTTCGCCCCTGTTCGTCGAGCTCGCCAGATCGCCCTCGCCAGATCGCGCACGCGCGTGGCGCGCGTGCCCCTCGCTCGCGTCTTGCGATCGCGGCCAGCCCGCCGAACCACGCCACGCATCCTCGCCCAGATCCGCGTCTGCGCCCGCGCGCCCAAATGAAAGCGCGATCGCTCGCCCGCCGCGTCCCGCCCAACGCTCTGTTTCGTCGCACGCAGCTCGCGCTCAGCGCCCATCCGCGCGCCGGTAGCGCGGCAGCAGCGCGCCACTCCTGCGCCCAGCGCGCCAGCTAGCCCCATTCTTTGCCCGTTCTTGCAATCGGCTCGTTCGATGCGTTAAATCGCGCCTCGTGAGTTGCTCAGAGTGAGCCTTGTTTGTTTTATTATATTTAGGCCTATTGTGTGATTTTTGTTGTGATTGATAGGTTCTCGGTAGCTAGTTCGGGTTCGTTCGCCACTTAGGTTTTTCGTGTCAATTCGCCCCGGCCAAGGTAAGGATTTCTTACAGGAGTTGTGTGGACCTGCGATATTATATGTGATTCTTTGATTGATTGCTTGTTTGTGTTTATTGACATGTATAGCTAGGTACTCAATTCGAATTCCCGATTAGCATGTTCTTCCGATTTAATTCTCATGTTAATCCATGCTAGGTTGTTTCTTTCTAGCATGCTCGTATCATTCCTTGCTTCGTAGTATCATGTTAGGCTCGTTGTATTCTTATTGAGCACGTATTAGATTTTATGGATTTGTTTCTTTGATTGCTAGGGCGGAGTTAGAATTGCGGTAGATAGCATCATCCGGGCCCGATGCATAAAGTACCTTGCATCCATGGCGGGGACGTCGAGCAAGTCATTTAGTCCCTGGACCCCGTGAGGATTAGCTAACCCAAGCGGTAGGCCCCGCAATCTTGGGTGAGGGTGGCGGTGACGTTAAATGCCCCAACCGTCGGGATGATGACTTGGCATTGCCTCGTCCCCGGCAATCGGCACGTTCTCGGCGTGTTCGCCGTAGCCCCCGATTGCCACTGTTAAGGCAAGGACGGCTTCTGGTGTAAGCCTACCACAACCGTTCCTTGGCCCCGTGTGCCGTGTGGTTCAGGTGACATAGTTTACGTGTCCAGTCTCACACCCCTATGTCGGTGACACCGATCCAAAGAATTAGTTAGGCGTGGTGGATTGGACATGGGCGGCTTGCCTCTAGACCTGCACCCCCATGGTTCTGCAGTAGCACGCGGTGCATGCTTACGCTCATTCTGCGTAACCGAGAGCTCCTCGAGATCTTGAGCCAGTGTACCTTTCGTCAACGATGAGGCAGTGAGGGCGGGACTTGTTTCTCGTATAGGCGACTTATGTATTGGGTCGTGTGGTGATATTATTCGAACTAAGACCTTAAATTGGCATCCGAGGCCCAAGTGTGGGCTAAGCTATGTGCTCTATTCTCGTGTTTATATTCATAGCTTGCATACGCTCATCGAGATGACCATGTATATCGTATTGTACCCGGTTGGGGATTCTTCTTGAGCAATTCGTTGCTCACCCTTATCTTGTGGTTTTTCCACAGGTAACCAAGTTGCGAGACAGGATGGTGAAGGAGGAGCTGTGATCATGGGGCCCGATCTTCCAACTCGATTTTTGTATTATGACTCTTTATGTTTTGTTTTCCCTGAATGCATGTAGCGAGCACTGAGCCCTAGGATGTTTTGTAAATATTTGTGGATTCCGGCATTTTGTATCCGAACAGTTTGAATGGTTTTAGTAAATCTCGATCGAGTAAACTTTGGAAATGTATTTATCTTGGAGCAGTGCTTGGAAACAGGACGAGTTCAGGAAATTGTCTAGTTTTTAAAGGGGTTATTTTGAATGTTTTTGTTTTAATTGAAATCCGAAATCATGTCTGGTTTAAATGTCCTTTACTTTGAATGCATGCATTGGGGTAAGGGCCCATTTAGTGCCCATTCGGGTCGGTCCCTTACATCCTTCTTTTGTGAATTTTTCTTCGCTCCATCATGAATGCTGCAAACAAACTAGAAAATATCAATTCTTTTTAAAACATATAACTTCGCACACATTCAGGCATATTTCACTACAGTGAACCCATAAAATGCATTATAATCAGAAAACTAAAGGATGTTTCATTTAATCGACTTTGGTATGATGGGGCGAAATTCAATATATTCTTATAAAAATATATTCTTTTAAGCTACTTTAACTCTCAATTCTTGAGAGTTATCAGCTACAATAACTTAGATGTTGTCACTATTATAAATGAGAGCAAAGATGACAAATATGTAAAATGGAATTTCAAAATCACGGATGAAAGATGACAGGAAAAAATATACGAATATTTAATGATGAGTAAGAAAAATGTGTGTAATAAAATAGTAAAGGTGATGCGTACCTTTGATTACGGGTCGTCCGTCACCAAATGTATGCGTCATTAAATAGAATTGGTGACGGGCAGCCCATCATCAAAGGCGCCCGTCATCATTTCCCCTCCCCGTAACCGTGTGCGTTGACACACTTTTCATTTCCACAGTGCAAGTCTTTTCTTCCCTGAGCAATTTCTCCGTTTTCTTAGTATTTTCGTCCCATTTTTTCACTGTTCTTTCTCATTTCTTCACGACAAAGGTTTTTTTTCTGCTTGTTTTTGAAGGTTTAGGCCGTTTTTGAAGGTGTGGTTTTTTGACATTCTCGGTATTTTTTTTTTGCTCCCCCTAAGCTCTTCTCAGCCTCTTGTAAATTTCCCTCAATATGAGACATTTTCGAGCCTTAAACTTGTCAATTTGTTTTGGTAATTTCTTTGTGGATTTTGTTCATTTGGTATGATTTTTGTGGATTTTTCATTTTTGGTAATTTCTTTGTGGGTTTTGTTTATTTAGTATGATTTTTGTGGATTTTGTTCATATTTGGAAATTTCTTTGTGGTTTTTGTTCATTTGGTATGATTTTTGTAGATTTTGTTTATTTAGGGTAATTTCTTTATGGGTTTTGTTCACTTGGTATGACTTTTGTGAATTTTATTCATTTTTGGTAATTTCTTTGTGGATTTTGTTCATTTGGTATGATTTTGTTAATTTGTTTTGAGTTTTCAATTTGTTAAGTTAAATCCATGAGATTAGCTACTTAGTTAGCTTTTGTGTTTTCATTTGGTATGGTTTTCATTTGTTTAGAGTTTTCATATGCATATATGTGTCTCTCAAGCAAGCATTTTGGCTACCTTCTATAACTTGTGTTGATGTTATGTTTTGTGTTTTGCGTATGTTACTACTTTGTTGGATATAATTTCTTGTAATGACCCGACCCGAATGGGGTTCTAAATAGGCCATTACCTCAATGCATGCATACAAATCTACAGAAAATTTGCAAGATGGGGTTTGGATTCTAAGTAAAAACTAAAACATGAAAACATCCATTTAAAAATCAACATAAATTCCTGAAACCTGTCCCTGTTTCCAAGCACCTGTTCCAAGACAAATACATTTCCAAAACATACTCTGATCAGAGATTTATTTAAAACATACAAGCTTTGCAATAGTTACAACAATG
Source organism: Sicyos edulis (assembly GCA_036507275.1). Lineage (NCBI taxonomy): Eukaryota > Viridiplantae > Streptophyta > Magnoliopsida > Cucurbitales > Cucurbitaceae > Sicyos > Sicyos edulis. The sequence goes on from CM071854.1 coordinate 30,550,349, forward strand.
CTAGAATCCGGAAATACATTCAGAAAACACCCTAGGGCTCCGTGCCCAACTACATGCATTCAGAGGACATTTAAATCATAAACATAAACATAAGACTCAGAGTTGAACAACGGGTTTCCATGATCACAGCTCCTCCTCCAGCCATCATGTCTCGCACCATGGTTACCTGTGGAAAACCACATAATAAGGGTGAGTAACGAATTACTCAAGTAAGAATCCCCAACCGGTACAATACGATATACATGGTCATCTCGATGAGCGTATGCAAGCTATGAATATAAACACGAGAATAGAGCACATAGCTTAGCCCACACTTGGGCCTCGGATGCCAAACTCGTGGTCTTAGTCAGGAAATCAATCACCACATCCACACAATACACAAGTCGCCCTATATACGAAACAAGTCCCGGCCTCGGCACTCTCTCATGAGACGAAAGGTACACTCGCTCACAATCCCGAGGAGCTCTCATCGGCGCCGTAATGAGCGTAAGCATGCACGCGCGTGCACTGCGGCACCATGGGGGATTTGCGGTGCGAAGGCAAGTTGCCCATGTCGATCCACCACGCCTAACTAAATCTTTGGATCGGTGTCAGCGACATAGGGTGTGAGACACGAACACGTAAACTATGTCACTGAACTGAACCACCGCACCGGGGCCAAGGAACGGTCGTGGTAGGCTTACACCAGAAGCCGTCCTTGCCTTAACAGTGGCAATCGGGGCTACGCCAAACATGCCGAGGACATGTCGAATTGCGGGGACGAGGCAATGCCAAGTCATCATCCCGACCGTTGGGGCATTTAACAGTCTGCCACCCTCACCCAAGATTGCAGGGCCTACCGCTTGGGTTAGCTAATCCCTCACGGGGTCCAGGGACGGAATGACTTGCTCGACGTCCCTGCCATGGATGCAAGGTACTTTATGCATCAGGCCCGGATGATGCTATCTACCTGCAACTCTAACCTGCCATAGAAATCAGCAAACAAATCCATAAAATCCAATACGTGCTCAATAAGAATACAACGAGCCTAGCATGATACTACGAAGCAAGGAACAGATACGAGCATGCCAGAAAGAAACAACCTAGCATGGATTAACATGAGAATAAATCAGGAGAATCATGCTAACCGGGAATTCAGAACGAGCACCTATTACTAAATATGTCAATAAACACAAACAAGCAATCAATCAGCAATCACATATATATATCGCAGGGTCCACACAACTCCGGTAAGAAATCCCCACCGTAGGAAGACCTCTAAACACAAGAAACCTAAGCTGCGATCGAACCCGAGCTTGCTAGCGAGAACCTAACAAAAACAACAATAATTACAATCAAAAGGCCCAAATATAATAAAACAAACATGGCTCAGCTCGGGAGCAACTCACGAGGCGCGACGGACACACACGAACGAGTTTGCAGGCGAGGCATTTCTTGGGCTGGGTGGCCTTGGCTGAGAGGCTGTGTATTGGGCTGAGCGCCGGCTCGGCTGGCGCGGGCGCGTGGCGCTGGCGCGCGAGTTGCGCGCGCGGAGGGCGGCGATGAGGCTGCGCTCGGACGGCACGCGAGCGACACAGGCGCGCTGGAGTCTTGGTGCCGCGCTTGGTGAGGCGACGGCGCGCGGCGCGACTTCGGCACAAAGGGCACGTAGCGTGGCGCGAGCGACACGACGCGCGGCGCGCGCGATCGCTGCGCCTGGGACATGCGACTTCGAGCGCGGACGACACGCGATCGGGGTTGAGCTTCGGCAAGATCGCGGCGACGCGACGGGCGACATCATGCGCGAGGCAGGCTCGGGCGACTCGAGCTGGGCGACGCGAACCAGGGCAGGGGCTCGGGCGACACGAGCTGGGCGAGGGCGAGGGCACCGGGGGGCGGCGGCAAGACCTGCGGCGACGCCTTCGAGGTTGAAATTTGGCGGCGACGCTGGGCTCGGGCAGTGGCTGGGCTTGGGCGAGCCGGGGTTGCACTGCCGGGTCGGGCGAGCCAAGGGGGCTGGGCTAGGGGCTAGGTCGGGGAGAGAGAGAGAGAGAGAGAGAGAAAATTGATTTTGGGGAAAAAAAAGAAAATAAAAATGGGAAATAAAAAGGGAAAATGGGAAAAAGGGAAAAATGGGATTTTTATCTCATTTTTCCATCCTTATCCACTTTTAAAACCTCAAAATCCCATTTCCCGGCTTCCTCCTTCGAGACCCGACCAAAGCAATCTTTTCCAATAAATCAAACTCACTTAAATCCAACTCCCAAAGCAACACTAAGGCCCAGGCTCGAATCCCAAAGGAAACACAACCAACCAACACTTTGCCAAAGCCCAAACCACAACCGAGCATCCAACCGACTAGCCCAAACACCTCGGGACTCGCAGCCACCAACAAACAAGTCTCGACAAAGGCAGGAGCTACCTCGAAGCCTTGAAAACCACAAATCCTGCCCGGAGAGCCAAAAGACCAAAATACCCCTAAGGAACAAAACAACTCTAACGGCCCAACCAAACAACCGAATCTTGACCCGAAGGCACCTCGAAAACTGGAATAGAAAACTGGGCCGTTACATTTCTATTGTTTTAGAATTATATTGAGTTAAAAAATGCTAATATACTTGGTTGGTTTAACTTAGATCTCCTCTTTATAAATTTGTAGGTAGTGAGTACTAGATCTCTAACCTGGCTATGGATAAGCTGTGCATGTTTACCCGAATACGGTTAGGAATTGAGATATTTATAGAGAATACAATACGAAATTCGAAAGGGTTAAATTTGGTTTGTTGTCCATGCTTGAAATGTGTGAATATCAAGTATCAAATGTGAGTGTAGTAAGAGATTATTTATTTTTTAATGATATCAATCAAAGTTATAAGACATGAATTTGGCATGGAGAAGAACCATTGTCGAGGAAAATAAATATTGAAAGTGTTCTGATAAAAATTGTAAATGAGGATGGGGATAACCATGTAAGAATGTTTGAGGTTGCACATGATTATTTTAACGAAAATCTCCAATATTTGAAGAAGCATTAAATGAGGTTAAAAAACCATTATACTCAAATTGTAAAAAATTTATTAAGATATCTGCATTGATTAATTTTTATAATTTGAAAGCGAACTTTGGATGGAGTGATAAAGTTTCACAAAGCTGTTATAATTACTAAGCATCCTATTGCCTAGATAGTCCTAATGAAATCTCGATATCCAACTATTATGCGAAAAGAATTTTAGGTACTTTAGGAATGAGTTATGAGAAGATCCATGCATGCATCAATGATTGTTGTTTGTATCAAGAAGAACTTGTTGATGCAGATCTATGTCCTACCTATGGAACGTCAAGGCAGAAGGTTCAGAATAATATGAAAGCAGTGAAAAATATTCTAGTAAAAGTCGTGTTGTATTTCTATCTAATTCAAAGATTTGAATGGATGTTTTGAAGTATGGAAACTGTAAAATTATTGACATGCCATGCTACAGACCGTCAGGTTGATGAGTATACACGACATCTAGCCGACACACTCTCATGGAAATAAATAGATGAAAGGTGGCCCGATTTTAGTTTAGAAACGAGGAACCTTTGTCTAGCCCTATCAACAGATAGAGGCAATCCGTAAGGTGACCAAAAAACTAGCTATAGTTGTTGGCCAATTATGTTGGTGACGTACAGTCAACTTCCATGGTTGTACATAAAGCTTAAATTCTTGATTTTAAATGTTTTAATCTTTTAACCCAAACAACCAGGAAATGACATCGATGTGTAGGATCTTTAAGCAACACTAGAGGGGGGTGAATAGGGTTGTCTCCTAATATGTCCTCTCTTTTTTTAATCTAACTTTGTTAAACTAAAAGTTCAATTGTAAGCAAGTCTTATTTCATGAACATTAAAATAATATGTGAATAAAATTGTGAAAAATAAAAGATAAGGGAAAGAAAACACCGAAGTTTATAGTGGTTCGGAATACCTACTCCACTCACCAAGACTCCATGGATATTTTATTGATGATCTTCTTACACGGGTGAGATCCAAACCTACACGACCCTCTTTTTCTTAGGCTAAAGAGAGACCCGAATCCTTTTCAATGGTTAAGGATCAAACCAATTCAATTTTCACACAACCCAAGGTGTATCCCCCACCTTAATACAAATCCCAAAGAAAACAAAAAAGATGGATCTCACACAAATTGCCTTTTGTAGGCAAGATACACAAATTGATACAAAAACAAGAACACTCTCACAAAAAATGAACTATGCCGTTTGAAGAATATGTGAGAAGTCATTTGAGAGAACACTTTTTTAGAGCTTGAAAATTTGGAGGCTTATTGGAGGTGGCTCTTGGAAGATTGATGCAAGGTATTTGAATGGAGATAAGATTAAAATATGACCATTTGATTTAGGGTAAAAATAATGGATGAGTTGAGATTTAATCAAGATGGGAAGAAATGTGACCATTGGATTAAGGTAAAAGGTATTGATGGTTGAGATTCAATAAAAAAGAGATGAGAAGAATTTCATATCAAAGAAGGTAGAAAATAATAAGAAAATCTCGTTCTTGTCTAAATGAGTTTTTTTTTTTTTTTTTTTTGTCAATCTTGTTTTGCTCATATCTTCCTCGTTTGAGCTCTGATTCAGACGATTCAAGATGTGTTGGAATCCTCTTTTCAAGATCTACAAGATAGAATCTTTGAAACACTAAAATAGTTAGTACAAAAATAGAGTTTGCTATCATCAAAATATTTGGATTTATTTGAAGCTTTAAAGCTAACACAATGTCTATTTAGCTTCGATAGTCAACGATCTGAGAATGTTATGGGACGCATGTATTAAATGTTTTTATGCACATCGACAAAACCGTTTCACCAAGAGAGCTATTTTAATGTGGGCCATTAATGATTTCCCAACGTATGGTAACATGTATGAGTGTACCGTAATAGAGTATAAGGCATGTCTAATTTGTGGAGAGAAAACATCATCAATTTTTTTGCTTGATAGGAAAATAATGTATATCTCAAACATAAAAAAATATCTAAGAATTGTGCATCCATATAGAAGACAAATGAAAGCATTTAATGGAGAATAAGAATTTGAAGTATCCCCTAAACCACTAAGTGGTGAAGAGATTTTTGCACAATTAAATAGTCTTTAATTTGAAAAAGGTGCTGCAACGCTGTGAAGAAGTGCTTAATTGGGAAAAATGTCATTTCATGGTGAAAGAAAGAATTGTCCTTGGACACGAAATTTCTATGGATGGAATGGAAGTTGATCAAGTAAAGATTGAAGCTGTATAGCAACTTGAATCCCCCCGGAATGTTAAGGGACTGTGAAGTTTCTTAGGACATGCGGGTTTCTAAAGGCATTTTATAAAATATTTGTCAAAAATTACGAAACCCATGTGCGAACTTTTGGAAGTTGATCGCCCTTTCAAGTTTGACCAAAGATGCCTTGAAGCTTTTGAGAAGCGAAGAATGCACTAACCACTACTCCCATTATGGTATCACCCAATTGGAAAAAACCTTTCGAGCTAATGTGCGATGCCAGTGATTATGCGATAGGAGCTATTTTGGAACGAAAAGGAGAAGAACTCATCCATCCAATACGCAAGTCAAATACTCAATGATGCGCAATGAATTACACAACTATTGAGAATGAGCTGTTAGCCGTAGTCTACACACTTAAAAATTTTAGATCTTATTTAGTTGGATCGAAGGTGATCGTCTTTGCTGACCACGCAGTAACAGAAAATTGTTTGGAAGTGCCTGGGGAAGAAATAACAGTAACATCCACACCAAGATGGTCCTCACCGATGGTGCTGATCGACAGCTCTGAAACAATGGGGTACTTCAAAGATTTATCATCTTTGATGGAGGAGCAGAACATTGCTAAGTTTGATCAACAAATGGAGGACGTTGCACAAGCGAGGAGATGCGAGCACAAAGGAATTGAGATGGCTGCAATTTGCGAGATAGAAGAACAACCACATCGGGAAGGAAAAGCACCAATGGTGGAAGAGAAGTTTGAAGGATGCAGAAGAGAAATGTCAGCGTCGGAGGACGTATTCCGATGCCAATTATAAAACGAAAGTGATGCTACCAGGCATCAGAGAACTCGACTGACGTATCTGGGCAGAATTCTAGAAGACGTAGATAGGATCATTGAACGTCTAATGGTAGAGTTCGCATCAAAACCTGCTACTGCAGCAGCGGATGAAGGTCTCTCTAGATGTGACCAAGTGCCTACTCGTCCACCAAGTGAGCATGGGAGTATGGAAATTGATTTGGCTCGTTGCATCAAATGGCTTGACAGGCTCGAGGCATTAGATCCGCGCTTACAGAGGTTGTAGTTTCCCAACATTATTTCTTCCCCCAACCCTGACAGCTCTAACTCCAAGGAGGATGAATAAAGGAAGACTCTATCTTTCTCACTTTATTTCATGTACTTTATCAGTTACTTACACAAATTTAAAATCTTCTGCTTTGTTTACACCTTCCTTAAATAGTCTGCTCTAACAAATGCTTTTTACTTTACCTGTTTCCAAAACATTGCCTGCGTATGCTAAAACTTAGTCTGCCTTGAAACTGACACTTGCAAGTGTTCTAACAAGGATGTTTAGGGACGAATTTTGGTTTAACTTGGGATAACTTCATAGTCATTAGGGAGGGGACTGAAAGCTTAAATAAAGGGAATGAAGCCTTGGAATAGATTAAGTTTGAGGGAACTAAGGCTCACCTTCATTGGGGACAATCAAAACTTTAAGTTTGGGGGTGAGGGCAAGCCCGCAACATGCTTTCAAAAAAAAAAAAAACTAGGCAAAATAAAGATAAAAACATTATGGGAAAAAATTGAAACGACTCCCAAGTGCGAATAAGTTGTGGGAATTACTAAATGCTTCGTTGACCACATTTAACGAAAGTTTGGCATTCTATTGCTTGGGAGAATGTTTTATGCTCAAATGTACCTTCTTAAGAACTACAAAATGGTGGTTAGGAATGCAACCCAAATAAAGGAGCCTCGAACAGGATGTTTTGAACAAATTTAAGGTAATCAAAGGAACTAGAAAACTGTGCTAAAGTTATAGGAACCCAAACAAAGAATTATGTGTTATAGTAAGGGCAACTAGAGGAAGGACCGAGATGGAATTGGAGGAATGCGGGTAAGAGAAGAACAAGAATGACTAAGTGTGTGGCATACTAAGGCAATTATATCACTAAAGAAAAGTTTTTTTTAAGCGGAAAAGAAAGCATTTGCATTTTGATTAGGAGACTTTTTACAGCAGCTAAACACACCTATTTAGAATCCTTGAGACATGTAATGATTCAAGTTTTGGGGTTTGACGACTCTCAAATAGAGTCATTATTTAGGTTGATTTTCAATCAGTTGTTCACAATTAACATATAAAATCTTATGCGAAACAACTAATTTAGTTAGAAAAGTGGTGATTTAGATAATGCTCGCGCGTTACGAGGCTAAATAGACAATTATGTATTATACCGATAAAAATGCTAAAATCACGCTCTAAATGCATAATTAAATACCTCTGATGCTGAAAAGTTGTTTTGTAGGAATTGTGATGTGGAAAAGTAGGACTATGCCTCGCATATCAATAGTAACCAATGCAAAACTTAAGTAAGCAACAACAGTAGCTCGGACAAGAAGCCAAGGCAAGGAATTGATGAAGGAAGGATTGTGATGACAACGCACGATGTTGACTAACTAGACAAAGAAGGAGACAGATTGCGGAAATTACAGGATCCTTTCCTTATTCCATTACGACGAGATTGACGAAATCAATCAACCAATGCGGTCGAGTTAATTGGGCTACCAAATCAAATAAAGAACATTCCAGAAGGACCAATTAAGTCTATAAATTGAAATCTTGTAACATTTTTTAGAGAGCTTTTAGACACGAAGAGTTGTGTGGACACAATCTCTCCATTTTATTTCTCTCATATTTTGTTTTCGTTAGACTCATTTTGCTTTTTAATAATATTTCTTTCAGCATGCTTTCATTCATGTTTTTATCTGTGTTTTTATTTTTGCATTATGAACTAATTTCTCTAAGGCTAGGTTAGGGAAAAGTGGAATTGTATAAGCATGTGTTAGATGGATCTAGGGAGGGATACACTAGTGCATGTTAGCTAGGATTTTAATTTATTAATAGTAAGTGTCGATCGTCTATCCACACAAGCTACTTGGTTGTAAATTGGAAGAGGAATGAGCTAAGGCTAGATAGCATGTTAAAAAGGTTAGTATTAAAGTCTTTTATACTTTAAAATTAGAGTTTAGAAATAAACACGTAACTACTTCATATGATGCGTGGTGTAGATTACATTGAGTTGCAACGGAAGTTGGACTTAATGCAAATGAATGCGGAAGCGAACGTTTATTAAGTGAAGTATGCTAGTTCCCCTTACCGCACAGTTGTTATAACACTGCTACACATTCCATGAGTACCTTAATTATGCCTTAATTTCTCAACGCACTTAGTACGTTTTACATTACTTTTATTTTACGCAACTTAAATCAAACCCAAACCTTTTATTTACTTTCTGTCAGTTCTGAACATACTACTTTTGATAAATTATAGTCCCTATGGAAATTGATAATTTTACTTATTACTTTCTACAGATCGCGTATACTTATGCGAATGTGTGTTATTTGCACACGAGGCAACATCACGTTAGTTCTAGTACCAATTGTGAGGCTTATTACAATTATGCTCTAAGAAACAGTGAGGTTGCAACTTTAATGTAGAAGGGTAAAGTGATAAAGTATGTGTTCAGTCAACTGAAATTGTATGAGTAGAATTATTCGACTCATGATCTGGAGTTAACAATAGTTAGTTTTGATATGAAGAGTTGAAGATATTACTTGTATGGAGAAAAGTTTCAGATTTTTGCTGGCCACATAAGTTTAAAATATTTATTCACCCAAAAAGAGCTTATTATGAGATACCTTAGATGGTTAGAGCTTGAATAAGACTATGACTGTGAGATTTTTTACCATTTGGGTAAAATGAGTGTGATTCCTTATGCCCTAGGTAGAATAGTTCATCTTTCAATGTCATTGGTCGTTTCACAAGTTTCATTGCAGTGAGAGTTAGCTCGAGCACAGATTGTAGTGATTAAGGATACTTTAATGTGGTTAGTGCAATTATCTGTACTACCAACATTGAAATAGAGGATTGTAGAGTAACCCAAGCCTATTTGTTTTATTTTACGAGAGTGCATAAGGAGAAGGGCAGTGGGTGGTCAGAGCTTTAAGTGGTGGGTTGCAGTTCAACACAGAGATATTGATTGTGCCTACTAATGCTGAGATCAAAGTTGAGTTATTGTATGAGACTCATAGTTCATTGTTTTATTTTCACCTCGGGGTACAAAGATTAATCAAGATTTGAAAAGTTGTATTGCTAGAACAACAAGAAAATATTTGCACAACTTTTCATCTACAAACTGATGGTAAGACCTAGAGAGTCAACTGAATCTTGGACAATATACTGAGAGCTTGTGTGTTAGATATTCTAGGTGGTTGGGATAAGTGGTTGTATTTGGTGGAGTTTGCTTATAATAATAGTTATCAGCCTACTATTTAGATGAAACAATTTGAGGCATTATATGGAAAGAGAAGTAGATTGTATGTCCATTAAGATGAGGTTGGAAAAAGAAAGTGGTAAGGTCATGTGTTGTTGCAGTTGACTAATGAGGTAGTTCAAAAGATTTGTGCTAGAATGCTTATAGATATGTGATAGCTCTCAAATAGTGCATAAATTAGGGTACTATATTTTGCATTCTTCTAAGGTTCGGGGGAAATAATTACGTAGTTAAAAGCAAAAATACGAATAAAACTATTATAATTCGCATGCATCCACCATTAAGTATTAGAAGGCTAGCATTGCGTTTTAAAGGTAAAATTGCACTAACATATGTTATAGAATGTAGGGATGTGGAACTAGGATCCTAGAAATGGAACATCTTACCGAATGCGAACAGAAATGGAGAACAGCGACATATCACATTTATGAGACAGCCACCTTTGAAGAATCATGCCAATAAGGGAAGAACGGTGAATCAATCAAATAATTATATATGTCATTAATCAAGAAATTCCAGCAATAATAAAATGATCTTGATATTTATGAAGATATTCTAGAATCATTCAAACTTACTCACCAAGTAATCCAATACTATTTAAGAAGCAAAAGAGAATAGAATATGGCATCTGGTCGGTTGGCCGAGATCACTTGGCCTAAAGCAATTCGCTATTGAGGAGGACAATTGGAAGCTGCTCGTGGAAACCATTGACAATGGAGAATGCACATCTACAACAACAACTCCATTTCAATTTATTTCTTATTATATTAGAAGTAGTGTAGAATAGACAATTTCATAATGATATTTCAGCATTTGAAACTTATATTTTTGTTCATCATGTTTAACCAATGCGATTCCGGTGCTAATATAATGTCTAGTAACTAATTTAAAGTCAACTTATGCTAAGTGTAACTCGGAATCACTTACGCGCACATATATGCGGTCAAATATTATCGCAAGTAATAATTATATGAATTCATCGATCCCATAGGGAATTTGAGGCCCATTGATATAGATTAAAGGTAAAAAAATTTAAAGAACAAGAATAAATTGAAAAGGTTTGATGTTTTGATGGACTAACAAGTAACTGAAAATGCTAATGCTGCTTAGTTAACTAAATTTACGAAGAGCATAAATGTGTTGCATGGTGATGTAAAAATCGCACTTGCCATCCAAATGAATACTTCCACATTCAAGGGTGCAGAACTCAGCTTTCGCTGCAGTTCCGCATGATAAAGCTCAAGGCTTCGCATGCGCTAGCGAGATTAAACTTTAATCCCATTTAATGGTGCAAAATACTGTGCACCATACTAAACGTAACCTGCTGGGTCTTCCGCCAGCCTCTTCCGAGTAAGCTGGAGGTGAGCATGCCTGGGTAGCGAGCTGACACATGCTTAATTCAATTACAACATTATAAAATCAATCACCCACAATTATGCTTTATCTGGAATCCAAATTAACTATGCTTCCTAATTCTAAATGCATTAACTAATGAAGAGAGGTTCGAAGTAAGAATTAATTCAACGTAAGCTAATTTGTGATGAGAAAATCAGTACATACTGGACCAAACTTCAGATCCTCTTTTGGAGTACCTAACTGCAACCTGCCGGTACAATGCCCGTAGGTTTACTTTTAAGCATATGTCTTGCGTATGCAGCTAATGAGATGGTTATTCCTAACATCCGCCCTAAAAATGCTTAAGACTAAGTATTACCTAGTGATCACGGTGAGGTTAAGCCCTTAACATCCCCTTTTTTCATGGCAATTGCTAAGCAATCACAAGATGATGGTTAGTCAATTCGTGAATAGTTAATACAACCGTCGTTCTTACTCTTTTTCCCCATTACTTGATCTTTAAATTAACTAACCATACTAATTAACTTTCCTACTTTCTTAAGTCTTAACCAACACATAAAGAGTCTACAAGAGATCAATTCTGAAACAAAGAACTTGTGGATTAATATTCAAGAAAGTACTACAACTACTTCTACAAAAACAATAAAACAAAGTAAGATATGCAACAGAACTACTAGCTATCTATGGAGTAATAGAGTCAATGTCATTGCTGCCAATGGAGTCCTCATCTATGACATCGCATTGGTACTCAATCCTCAGGGTCTACAGATGAGCAAAAACCACCAATATCTCCAAGGAGACCTCGGTGTCTCAAGCACTCATCAATGGCAGCTTCTCTTCTGAATTGGCACCCCTTCTTCATCGATCAATCTTCCATTTATAGAGTCCAAGGTTTCTTGTCAAGCATGCCCAAATTTTAGTGCCAAATTAATTGCCTCACTATTTGCCTAATTCTTTCCATCTTTATTCCAATTTATTTGTCGTCCTTCCTTTTTTATTCCGTCCTAGTCATTTTTCATCTTCATCCGTAATTCTGAGGTTTTCCTGCAAAGTCAGACACGACAACGAGTTTTTGTACAATAGCCTTGTTTATGTGCTTATGCGCACGTTTTGCATCTTAAAAACAACAATTAGCAAAGTTTTCATCATGCGATGTCGTTGGGATGTGTGTTCGAATAATGCGACTATTTAAGCTGAATTCCCTTCTTATGTTATTCGGTTACTTTTTTTTGTAGAATATGAGATTTTTTAGACATAAATAGTGTTATTATTTAGCACTATTAATGTTTTCATAATTTAATGAATTAGGTGGAATTTGAGTGTAGAATGCATGTTAGGATTGCAGGTGATTAAATTTATGATGTTGCATTTTTTTGTAAAGTATGCGTCGACTAGCTACCCATGCATGCTAGCCACCAGCGAACTCGAAATATGGAACTGATAAAAGATCCAAGAAAATAATTTAGGTCTATGTGAGGTCTCTCGCATGTCCAAAGAGTTAGAAATAACTTATCTGCGATGCGATCGCGGTTGAATAAATGCTTTGAGTGTAATTAGTTCGCACTTCGTGTAGTATAGGCAGTCTGCAGCAAATAATAAGTAAATTATCGATCTCCATAGGGACTGGAAACTATCCGAGGTGATGTTCAGAATTAAAATGTAAATTGCACAAATATGGGTTGAGTTGGTTTGTGATTGAAACATAAAAGTAAATAAATAGCAAGATAAAGTAATATTGATAAGATAAGACATGACTAAGATACTCATGAAATTTAGCAGCAATGTAATAACAAGAAACACGCGGTAAGAGACTCTATCATACTATGCCTACAAACTTCCGCTTCAGCTTTCATTTAGCATCAAGTCCGACTTCCGCCGCAACTTTATGTAACTACGAGCTAACACTAAGTATGTGATAGTTACACGTTTATTCCTAAACTCCGATTCAAAGCATCACAGATGTAACACTACCTATCAAACATGCAAAATAAATTTAGGTTATTTCCTCTTTCGATTTACAACCTATTAGTTTGTGTGGATGGGCCGGTCAACACTTACTGTTATATTAAAGTACCTAATCTACATGCTATAGACGAACTCTTCTAGTTTCTTCCTACAACATGCTACTAAGATTCATTTTCTCCTAGTTTTGCCCTAAATGAAATTAGTTCATGATACAAACAAAAACACACTATAATATATGAAAAACATATTAGAATTGTATTACTGAATTAAAATGAGTCTAACAACGAAATGAAAGAAAACAAAATAACAAATAATCATCGTCTCGGTCGAGACTCTAAACTCCTCCGAAAAGAAAGAACAGAGAAAAGACCAAGCCTCCTCTCTATTACACAAACAACCTATTTATAGGACTAGGTTGTCCAATCTCCAAATCTCCTAGAAAGGCATAAATAAATTTTTGCGATGATTTCTCTTTTTATTTTTTGTCAAATGTGTTTTGATTCATCTAAGGTAGAAATCCTGTGATTTCAGCAATCTGTCTCTTAATTTGTCTAGTTAGTCAACTTCACGTTGTTATTGGATTCCTTCCTTTTTTACTTGAAGTGCTTCTGTCCTTCATCTCCGAGCTATAATTACTAGTAACCACGGGTATTGATTCTCAGCACCACATTGTCCTGATAACGCTAATCCTATGAAAAATGAAATCAACATAAGTCCTACGAAATCCATGCTAAACGTGTTATTTTGGTTGTTTTTGTAACGGCCCAGTTTTCTATTCCGGTTCTCGAGGTGCTTTCGATTCAGATTCAGTGGTTCGGTTGGGCCGTTAGAGCTGTTTTGACCCTTAGGGGTATTTTGGTCTTTTGGCTCTCCGTGCAGGATTTGTGGTTTTTCCGGCTTCGAGGTAGCTCCCGCCCTTTGTCGAGGCTGGTTTGTTATTGCTTGCGAGTCCCGAGATGTTTGGGCTAGTCGTTTGGGAGTTCGGTTGTGATTTGGGTTTTTGGGCAAAGTGTTGGTTGGTTGTGTGCTTCCTTTGGGATTCGAGCCCGGGCCCTTGGTGTTGATTTGGGAGTTGGATTTTAGTGAGTTTTATTTATTGGGAGAGGTTGCTTTAGCCGGGTCTCGAAGGAGGAAGCCGGGAAATGGGATTTTTAAGGATAAAAGTGGATAAGGATGGATTTTGGATAAAATCCTTATTTTTCCTTTTATTTCCCATTTTCCTTTTCTTTTCCAAATTCATTTTCTTTTCTTTTATTTTTTTCCCCAAATTCACTTTCTCTCTCTTTCTCTCTCTCTCTCTCTTTCTCTCTTTTCTCTTTTTTTCTCTCTCTCTCTCTCTCTCCCGAGCACTTTTGCCCAAACAGCAAAGTGGCCAGCCACCACCACGTCGGCCTTGTCGCCGTCGACGCCAGTGATCGAGACGCTTGGATCGTGAAGAAATGAGAGAAGCCCGTCGCCCAGCAGCCAAGCTCGCACGTCGTCGCACCAGGTCCGCCCGAGCAGTAGCGTCGTCGCACGTCGTCGCACCAGATCCGCCCGAGCAGCAGCGCCGTCGCTCTTGTCGCCAGATCGCGCGCCTCACCCTCGCTCGGTCTCGTCCGCGCCGTGCCGTCCCTGCCGAGTCGCGCCGCATCTCCCAATGCTGAGCTCGACGTGTCCGCGCCGCACGCTCAGCGCTGGTGCGCCCTGGGCCGTTCCCGGGCCAGCGTGTCGCGACGCAGCCGCGCCTAACGCCGCGCGCCCCAAAGACCCGACCCTGCGCCCAGCGCGCCCAGCCAGCCCCAACAGCAGTCTCACCCGTGCAGCCGGCTCGTTCGTGTGTCCGTTGCGCCTCGTGAGTTGCTCCCGAGCTGAGCCCTGTTTGTTTTATTATATTTGGGCCTTTTGATTGTAATTATTGTTGTTTTTGTTAGGTTCTCGCTAGCTAGCTCGGGTTCGATCGCAGCTTAGGTTTCTTGTGTTTAGAGGTCTTCCGGCCATGTAAGGATTTCTTACCGGAGTTGTGTGAACCCTGCGATATATTATGTGATTGCTGATTGTATGCTTGTTTGTGTTTATTGACATGTTTGGTGATAAGTGCTCTATTCTGAATTCCCGACTGGCATGATTTCCTGTGTTGTTTCTCATGTTAGTCCATGCTAGGTTGTTCCTTTCTGGTAGACTCGTATCTGTCCTTGCTTCGTAGAATCATGCTAGGTTCGTTGTATTCTTATTGAGCGTGTATTGGATGATATTGCTTGTTTGCTGATTGCTAAGGCAGGTTAGAGTTGCAGGTAGATAGCATCATCCGGTCGGGTGCATAACGTACCTTGCACCCCGACGCGGGGACGTATGAGATGGAGCTCGCCCGATCCCGTTAGGGAATAGCTAACCCTAACGGCTGGCCCTGCAATCTTGGGTGAGGGTGGCAGACTGTTAAATGCCCCAACGGTCGGGATGATGACTTGGCATTGCCTCGTCCCCGGCAGTCGGCACGTCCTCAGCGTGTTCGGCCGTAGCCCTTGATTGCCACCTGTTAAGGTAAGGACGGCTTATTGGTGTAAGCCTACCACGACCCGTTCCTTAGCCCCAGGTGCGGTGGTTCAGGCTGACATAGTTTACGTGTCCAGGTCTCACACCCCTATGTCAGTGACACCGATCCAAAGAATTAGTTAGGCGTGGTGGATCGGACATGGGCAGCTTGCCTCTAGACCCGGCACCCCCCATAGTCTGCAGTAGCACGCGGTGCATGTTTACGCTCATTACAGCGCCGACCGGAGAGCTCCTCGGGATCTTGAGCTAGTGTACCTTTCGTCGACAGTAGACAGGCTGAGGCCGGGACTTGTTTCTCGTATAGGGCGACTTGTGTATTGTGTGGATGTGGTGATTGATTTCCGGACTATGACCCTGAGTTGGCATCCGAGGCCCAAGTGTGGGCTAAGCTATGTGCTCTATTCTATGTTTATATTCATAGCTTGCATACGCTCATCGAGATGACCATGTATATCGTATTGTACCCCCGGTTGGGGATTCTTCTTGAGTAATTCGTTACTCACCCTTATTATGTGGTTTTCCACAGTAACCATGGTGCGAGACAGGATGGTGGAGGAGGAGCTGTGATCATGGAAACCCGTTGTTCAACTCGAGTCTTATGTTTATGTTTATGATTTAAATGTCCTCTGAATGCATGTAGTTGGGCACGGAGCCCTAGGGTGTTTTCTGAATGTATTTCCGGATTCTAGCATTGTTGTAACTATTGCAAAGCTTGTATGTTTTAAATAAATCTCGATCGAGTATGTTTTGGAAATGTATTTGTCTTGGAACAGTGCTTGGAAACAGGGACGAGTTTAAGGAATTTATGTTGATTTTTAAATGGATGTTTTCATGTTTTAGTTTTTACTTAGAATCCAAACCCCATCTTGCAAATTTTTCAGAGATTTGTATGCATGCATTGAG
Source organism: Sicyos edulis (assembly GCA_036507275.1). Taxonomy (NCBI): domain Eukaryota; kingdom Viridiplantae; phylum Streptophyta; class Magnoliopsida; order Cucurbitales; family Cucurbitaceae; genus Sicyos; species Sicyos edulis. The sequence goes on from CM071854.1 coordinate 30,566,670, forward strand.
GTAATGGCCTATTTAGAACCCCATTCGGGTCGGGTCTTTACAGTTGGTATCAGAGCTCAGAGTCACAGATTCTATAGACTGACCTTTTATTGTAGGTCGTTTTTCCCATGATCACCAGCACTCCGACAGTCATCAGGTACGCCTAAGTTTACTATTTGTTGTTGAAAAAGGGTTAAGAATTTACAATACCTGTCATCTAGTGTATGCCTTGTGTAGTGTTGTGGAGCGGAGACGAAGGAGTTCGACTCGTTGTTGGTTTGGGTTTAGAGCGCCATCATGCCAACTTCCCGCAGTGTGTGATGTATGTTGTGGCTTGTTGAGGTATCCAGATAGATTCGGATTCCCCTGGGACATCGTTCCCGTGGGAGGCAGAGCTCGGACTCCCGTAGGCCAATTGTGGCCCAGTTGTTGGTTTTCCCCTAGTGAGAGGGTGGAGGTGCTTTGCCTTGGAGTGCCACTCCAAGAGAGGAGTTAGCTATGGTTGTGCTTATGTGGATGTTTGTGGAGCAGGTCCCCGTGTGGACCAGCCTGGGTAGCTCAAGTGTTGATCTTGAGCCTTAGCAGATTGTTTGATTGCCCAGTGAGTAGCTGCAGAGTTGGCAGCCTTCGAGGCGATTGTTGAGGCATTTTTGTGCTCCTGTAAAGTGTTGTTGTTTGCAGCCAGTAAGCCGGAACCCTATGGTTAAGGGTGCAGTGAGTAGTGTTCCCTTCGGACTGGATCCGTTGGTGTTTTCCTCAGATGTTTGGTAGAGTTGAGCACTCTTCTTTTGGTGAGCTCCTGGAGTGGAGCTAGCTGCTGCATGTTGAGAGAGCCAGCCAGAGTTTTGTTGAGCATCATGTGGAGATGCAAGAGTAGGCCGTGAGCGTCCGGTTTGATGAGATGTCATAGTCATGGTTGTTTGAGTTGAGCCCTCGTATGCCTAGCCAGAATTGTTGTCACTTGAGGTAGTGACCTTGTTGGCCCCATCTGTAGTAAAATGTGGATTTGGTAGCAGTAGAACTTGAGGTGCATTGGTTGGTGTGCCACCTTGGCACTAAGTCTTGTTTGGCTTGAGTTTGGCTTGGGCATAGCAGATGGTTCTATGCCGTTCGGAGTTTAGTGCACTCCTTTAGCCTTGGATCCGTTTATGGCGTGGCTTTGTAGATAGGTCGTGCGCGAGGGCTAGTTCGGTGGTAGTCGATGGACTACAAGCGAGAGGATGCTCGAGAGAGCCGGAGTCGAGCCTTTTCCTGTTGTTACGGAGGTTGAGTAAGTCGGCGAGTTGGCGGTTGGTAATTGTTTGTGGGCGTGATTCTCGCGCTAGTGTTAAGGCCAAGAGATTTTCTTTGTGGTTGGTAGTGCAGTCAACTACCTTCGAGTGCCTAAATCTGAGGAGAGTTGAGCATTGTAGATGCGAGTTTGGTCCAGTTGAGGGACCATGAGTTGGATGCCTATGAGGTGAGTTGGATGCTTTTCAGGCGAGATGAGCTGATGCCTTGCGAGAGGTTTTTGATGCCTTAGGGGTAAGCACCCTTGGTAGAGGCTTGGTATAAAGTAAGTTCGGTTTGGCATTGTTATGCTTTGGTAGAGCAAGGTTGCCTCAGCTTCGAGTATCGTGTGGAGATGGAACTTTTGGTGTTCCTTGGATTGTTTGTATCTCTGCCAGGAGTTAGCGTTGCTTTTTTGGAAAAGCGCTTGTTAGTCTTGGATCTCTGAAGGAAGGTTGAGAGTTGTGCACACAAGTGTGTTATGTGTGGTTCGTTCTGTGGCGAGAGTTTCAGATCCTTGTAGAGTTGCTTTGGAGATCTAGTGCTCAGTTTCTGGAGAAGTTGGACTCCAGGTGGATGTTGTAAGGCTTCAGCGAGGTGGTAAGGATACCGTGCTCGTGATATCAGGTTGTTGCTTAGGCAAGATTTGTTAAGTTGGACCTAAGCTTGGTTGGCGGATCTTCTTGTTGATCGTTGGTTGGAGTTCAGTTGGAAACTGAACAAGAGCGGTTGTAGCTAAGCCGCGTGGTTTCTGATCTTCATGGCTAAGAGAGTTGTTGGATCTTTCCTTGGGTAGAAGTTATGTTGTGGCCGATGCTTTGAGTAGGAGGATGACGCATTCTGTAGCGTTTCGGGTCCTCTGGGTTCCCAAGGAGTTGGAGTTGGCCAGCATGGTTGGGATGCTGGAAATTGGAGTTGTTTGTTCATGCAGTTGTCTGTTAAATCGTATGCCGGCAGTGTGTGTGTCGAGCGTTGTCGGAGAACCCTAGGTTGTGGAGAGCCTCTCCAGAGCTCAGTCAGGCCCAGGTAGTGAGTTTCAGTTGGCCAGCTGGAGGCGTGTGGGTCGTAGCCTCGGTTGAGTTGCTAGCAGTCTTGGTAGACTAGCAAGCTAGTGTTTGTTTGGAGTAAAGTCCGGATTGGTTCCGGTGTGGTGGCAAGTTGATGCTTGGTGTCGACCAAGGTGTGGATTGGAGTTGCTTGAGATTAGGTTTGCTCGTGGGGCGAGTGGTTTGAGCCCTGTTGGTTGTTTTCCTGCTTCCAGGATGTTGAGTTGCCCCGTTTGGCTTTTGGAGGTTCAGTCTGAGATGGACCCCTATTGTTGCCCCGTGAGATTAGATGTCGTTGCTCTAGTGGAGCATGACAGTGAGCGTATGTGGAGCTCTCTGTCCTTTGGTTGTCTGCTTGTAAGAGCCGTTTCCTTCGGGGAGTTGTCAGGTTACTCCCTTGGTCTTGGAATTGATGGTAGTGGTGCTAGCAAGAAGGAAAAGTTTGTTGGCTGCTTGGAAGCAGTTGTTTGTCCAGTTAAGCGGATTCTTGGATGGTGTTCTAGAGGCTGCAGTAAGGGTTGTTTTGCCTCTTGTGAGTGTTGGGCCAAGGTTTGGTCCTCTTGTTGTTTCGAGAGCTAGTTCGGTTCTAGCCGGGGGCGTTGCCTCGAGGTCTTGTTCCTAGTCGAGAAAGTTTTGGGAGTTGACCCCTCCTCAGCCAGATTGAGTAAGTTCTGTTAGTTCGGATTGGTGATTCGATTGGTTGAGATTTCCTTGGGTGTTGCTTCCAAGAGAGAGTTGGTTGCTGTTGCCTTGGGTTTGAGCAAGTCAGCGAGCGTGTGTGGAGTTCGCTGCCCTTCTGGAGTTTGCTTGCTGAGGAGTCGTTTTCCGTTTGGCAGGAGTCAGCTTAGCTTCTGAGTTGTGGAGTTGATCAGAGTAGCGCAGCGGTCAGCCCAGCGAGAGGGTCCCTGCTTTGTGTTGTTAGCAAGCAAGAGTTGTTTGTCCTCGCAAGAGGCGGAGGCCACCAAGAAGAGTTGAGTTGTTCTGGCAAGTTGATGGTTCTTTGGGGATTGAAGATTTCCTTTTCCCCTAGCCTCTGTGGTGGTTGAGTTGCTCCTTGGATGCCAGCCTCGAGTGTTAGCTTCCGAGGTAGTCTTGCGGATTCAGGTGGCTCAATATCCGTAAGCTTGGAGGTTGTCGTCATCCGTTTTCCTTGTGAGGTTTCGGGAGTGGAGCTTCTAGTTGGAAGTTGAGTTAGGCCTAGGCTAAAAGGAAAAGTCTTTTGAGTAGCCAGTTGGATTTTAAGAGTTGAGTGGTAGCTTGGAGGTGAGCGTTGCTCGTTATAAGTTTGGGTTGAGTTCTGCTGAGCAAGCCCTTCTCGGGCTTTGTTCCTAGTTGTTGTGCGTTCGCAGTTGGCATTAGCAGAGCCGCGTTTGAGTGAGTTGGCACAGAGGTGCCGTGGCGTTGGTTGGTAAGCTGTTGAGCTGTTTTCCTCAGGGTGTTGTGTCGCAGATAGCTGCGTGATGGTTTAGTCCTTGCTTCCTGAGATTTTGAGAGGAATGTTGGTTGTTCCTTGCCCGGCGGTGTTCTCTTTGCCGATTCTTTGGTAGGCTTGCTCCGAAATGTTGCGTTCGGCCGATGAGGAGTTCTAGTTTGTTGGCTTGGCCGAGTGGAGTCTGTGCTTGGCCCTTGTCTTTTTAAGGTGGTCGTAGCTGAAGTTTCAGCTGGTGTGAGTGTTGTTAGCCGTCGGGTGTACCAGGATGGTGCCCCCTTGCCTTTGGTTCGGCGATTTCTCCTTAAGATGGTTGCTTAAGTGTTGTGGTCGCGTTCTAGTTGGAGAAGTTTGATTTTTGGATCAGTCGCCAGTTGGTGGTTTGGTTATAGTCGTTAAGGCTGTAGGCAAGATTTGAGGTTCGTTGGTCTCTTGTGAAGTAAGAGTAGGCTGTTTGGTTTTTTGGAACCTATGAGGTTCAGTTGTTTGGTCAGCTTGTTGTAGGGTTGAGGTTGTTTTGTTGTCAGCCGTGAGCTTCCAGAGGAGTTTTGCCAGTGCATGGTGTAGAGTTTCAGAGCTTGTGGCCAGTCCTCGAGTTTGCTGAGAGTAGCACCGTTTGAGAGTTGGTGCGAGTTGAGGATGTGGATTGCCGTCTATTTCCTTCTGAGTTGATATATATGCCCAGTCTTGGTTGAGTTTGTTTGTGGCAGCCTGGATGGCATAGTGCCTTTGAGTTTTTGAGAACCCAAGAGGGTTTAGTTTTCGGAAAAGGTTGGCGTTGTATTAGCCGAGAAGTTCAGTTGGTTAGGTTTTAGTGGAGTTTCCTGGAGCCGTTTCGTCTTAGGACTTTCGAGGACGAAAGTCTTAAAAGGAGGAAGTATTGTAACGGCCCAGTTTTCTATTTCGGTTCTCGAGGTGCTTTCGGTTCAGATTCAGTGGTTCGGTTGGGCCGTTAGAGCTGTTTTGACCCTTAGGGGTATTTTGGTCTTTTGGCTCTCCGTGCAGGATTTGTGGTTTTTCAAACTTCGAGGTAGCTCCTGCCTTTGTCGAGGCTGGTTTGTTATTGCTTGCGAGTCCCGAGATGTTTGGGCTAGTCGTTTGGGAGTTCGGTTGTGATTTGGGTTTTTGGGCAAAGTGTTGGTTGGTTGTGTGCTTCCTTTGGGATTCGAGCCCGGGCCCTTGGTGTTGATTTTGGAGTTGGATTTTAGTGAGTTTTATTTATTGGGAGAGGTTGCTTCAGCCGAATCTCGAAGGAGGAAGCCGGGAAATGGGATTTTTAAGGATAAAAGTGGATAAGGATGGATTTTGGATAAAATCCTTATTTTTCATTTTATTTCCCATTTTCCTTTTCTTTACCAAATTCATTTTCTTTTCTTTTATTTTTTTTTTCCCAAATTCACTTTCTCTCTCTCTCTCTCTTTCTCTCTTTTCTCTTTTTCTCTCTCTCTCTCTCTCTCTCTCTCTCTCTCCCCGAGCACCCCAGCCCGAGCAGCCGGCCAGCCCCACCGCCGGTCAGCCTTGTCGCCGTCGCACGCCAGCAGCCGAGACGCCCAGATCGCAGCAGCCGAGAGAAGCCCGTCGCCCAAAGAAATTCGAGCTCGCGACGTTGTCGCACCAGTCCGCTCGAGCAAGCAAGCGCCGGCGCCGACGTCGTCGCACCAGATCCGCCCGAGCAGCAGCGCCGTCGCTCGTATCGCCAGATCGCGCGCCTCGCCCTCGCTCGGTCTCGTCCGCGCCGTGCCGTCCTTACCGAGCCGCGCCGCGTCGCCCAGTGCCGAGCTCGCCGTGTCCGCGCCGCACGCTCAGCGCCCGCGGCGCCGTGGCCGTGCCCAGCCACAGGTGTCGCGCATGTCGCGCTGCAATCGCGCGGCCAGCTGAGCCAACAGCGCCCAAACCAGCCCAATTTCAAAGATTGCTCTCGCCTGCTGGCCGGCTCTTTCGTGTGTCCGTCGCGCCTCGTGAGTTGTTCCTGAGCTGAGCCCTGTTTGTTTTATTATATTTGGGCCTTTTGATTGTAATTATTGTTGTTTTTGTTAGGTTCTCGCTAGCTAGCTCGGGTTCGATCGCAGCTTAGGTTTCTTGTGTTTAGAGGTCTTCCGGCCATGTAAGGATTTCTTACCGGAGTTGTGTGGACCCTGCGATATATTATGTGATTGCTTGATTGTATGCTTGTTTGTGTTTATTGACATGTTTGGTGATAAGTGCTCTATTCTCGAATTCCCGATCGCATGATTTCTGTGTTGTTTCTCATGTTAGTCCATGCTAGGTTGTTCCTTTTCGGCATGCTCAGATCCGCCCTTGCTTCGTAGAATCATGCTAGGTTCGTTGTATTCTTATTGAGCACGTATTGGATGATATTGCTTGTTTTCTTTGATTGCTAAGGCAGGTTAGAGTTGCAGGTAGATAGCATCATCCGGCCGGTGCATAACGTACCTTGCACCCCGGCTGCGAGGACGTATGAGATGGAGTTCGCCCGATCCCGTTGGGAATAGCTAACCCTAACGGTGGCCCCGCAATCTTGGGTGAGGGTGGCGATCGTTAAATGCCCCAACGGTCGGGATGATGACTTGGCATTGCCTCGCCCCCGGCGATCGGCACGTCCTCGGCGTGTTCGGCCGTAGCCCTTGATTGCCACCTGTTAAGGTAAGGGCGGCTTATTGGTGTAAGCCTACCACGACCAGTTCCTTAGCCCCAGTGCGGTGGTTCAGCCGACATAGTTTACGTGTCCGTGTCTCACACCCCTATGTCGGTGAGACCGATCCAAAGAATTAGTTAGGCGTGGTATTGGACATGGGCGGCTTGCCTCTAGACCCGGCACCCCCCATAGTTCGCAGAGCACGCGGTGCATGTTTACGCTCATTACACGCCACTGATCGGAGAGCTCTTCGGGATCTTGAGCTAGTGTACCTTTCGTCGACGATGAGACAGCCGAGGTGGGACTTGTTTCTCGTATAGGGCGACTTGTGTATTGTGTGGATGTGGTGATTGATTTCCGGACTAAGACCACGAGTTGGCATCCGAGGCCCAAGTGTGAAATTTGAGCTATGTGCTTTATTCGTGTTTATATTCATAGCTTGCATACGCTCATCGAGATAACCATGTATATCGTGATTGTACCCCGGTTGGGGATTCTACTTGAGTAATTCGTTACTCACCCTTATTATGTGGTTTTCCACAGGTAACCATGGTGCGAGACAGGATGGTGGAGGAGGAGCCGTGATCATGGAAACCCGTTGTTCAACTCTCGAGTCTTATGTTTATGTTTATGATTTAAATGTCCTCTCTGAATGCATGTAGTTGGGCACGGAGCCCTAGGGTGTTTTTCGAATGTATTTCCGATTCTAGCATTGTTGTAACTATTGCAAAGCTTGTATGTTTTAAATAAATCTCTGATCAGAGTATGTTTTGGAAATGTATTTGTCTTGGAACAGGTGCTTGGAAAGAGGGACAGGTTTCAGGAATTTATGTTGATTTTTAAATGGATGTTTTCATGTTTTAGTTTTTACTTAGAATCCAAACCCCATCTTGCAAATTTTCTGTATATTTGTATGCATGCATTGAGGTAATGGCCTATTTAGAACCCCATTCGGGTCGGGTCGTTACAGTTTTATCACTTAATAATCTATTTCTTGCGATTTACTTCCCCCTATGCATAAGCATTAGCGAATTACACCTTTTTATTCTGAATTTCGCCTTACTTGTGATAATTTTTAATTAATAAGTGCGAATAATGATTCGAAGTCAGGCTAAAATCTAACTCTTATTTATAGTCATCAATAATCTTACTAATACATGCATCGCCCGGAACCTAGTATGAAGAACCAGAGTGAAAGTTGGGCTCAACATAAATCAATGGGTTCAACATTTAACTCGACATTATCATATGATTAGCATCTTCTACATTCGAATTTCACCTAAGCCATTATTTTCATTTCATCTTAATATTTACAAAATCCAAACCCAAATCAACGAACAATTGACTTTTATTTTCCTACACAACTCTTAAATTAAAATGCTTAATTCTAGAAAACAATCCATGTGGAGAACGATAAAATAATGCTTATGACTTGCCGCGATTCGACTGCATATACAGTTTGAAATTTCCTAATGTGAATATAGCTAAATAATAATGATTTCTAAGCTTAACCTGTTGCTAAGTGTTGGCTTTGGAATCGCTACGCCCAAGTATACACGGTTAGAAATGCAACAAATGATAAATATTTATTTTATCATTTTCCACAGGGATTAATGTCTAGGACTATTATTTCTAACTTTGAGAGTTATGCAAAATACGTAAAAGAATGTTGTTGATGATTGTTTGATTTTCTTTTTAGACTTTTTGCAAGACTCTAAAAATATGAAATGCAGATGAGCAAAGGTAAAAATGTGAATGTAGAAGATGATAATCATGCATCAGTGGTAATTAGATTTCATATTGCTTCCTTGTTCTAATAAGTGCTTCAACACTTATTGATTTATGGCAAACTCAGCTTTGCTGCGGTTATTCATACTTAGCTCGGTGCAAGCGATAGTAGGGTTATTCTTAACTCCTTTAATAATGCGAAAGACCTTGCATCGAACCTATTGTAGCATGCAATGTCATCCAATAGGTCCCTCTTCTGAGTTTACTGAAGGCTAGCATGCGTGGGTAGCTAATCGATGCATACATAAAATAAAATTGCAGTAGTGTAAAATCTAACAACCTACAATCTTAACATTCATTCTACACGCAATTCTTACCATAGCTCCTATTTAATGCAACATAGAATTGAACAAGAGTAGATGGAAATCCAAAAAATTCCATTACTAAATATGTCTACAACTCTATGATTTACTCCTAATTATGAAACAAAATAAAATATAGGAGTTGGTGCAGTTGTGAAGATGTGCAGACTCCTTGTCATTGACTCCTACGAACACCACCAATTACGTTTCGATGTGGATTGACTTTTGGCCAACTGACGAGCTCCCCAATTGTAGCTTCTTTCTTTCTATGTATAGATATGATTTTCTTGGCTAGCAAGTTTAGATGAGCTAGAATATCTTCATAAATGCAGGAATCTCTTGATTATCGCTTGGATTTCTTAATCATGCTGACTTTATTGCTTGATTGATTTCTCTATTCTTTCCTTGTTGGTGTGATTCTTCAAATGCGACTCCCTTGTAAATGCTTCATGTTCCTTTAGGGTTTGGGGTTTAGGGTTTATATTAAATTTTTACTTTAAATGAAAAGCTACGCTCGTCATGGTAAATATTGGATGCATGCGACTTCTAACAACTTTTGTTCACAATTTACTCATTATAACTCAAATATTTTCCCTGAACCTTAGAAAAATGCGGAATAGAGTAGCCTAATTTATGCCCTAATTAAGAGATATCAGTATACTTGCTCAAGACTGCAATTTTGAGATCATAAGTGATAGCAATAGAATCTTTCTTAGAATCAATTAAACGAGTAATATACATAGCCGATTATAATCGTACCAGTCAAGTTTTTGGTGTCGTTGCTGGGGGTTGATTAGTTAGAATTAGGGTTATTGATTTAAGAGTAGTTTTATTGACAAAAGGTTGCTTCATTTGTATTTCAGGGAAATTTACAAGTTCAAAGTGCAACAACCTATAAAGAAGAAGTTCCAATGCATCACTGCAAGCAACACCGAAAGAAAATGGCCTACAATCTCTTTGTTAACCATTTCTGGAAAAATAATAACGCCCCTCCACAAACATCTTTTTTCAATAACACGGCTATGCGGAGGAGCCATACACAACATAATTTTTCCCAATGCATCCTAACTAGGAAAATTAGTTGCCATTAGTGGATATCATAGCTAGTTCTTTTAGGATTAATTTATTCTGCAAGGAGAATACAATATAATGGACTGTACATGGGGATCTGGGTGTCATTAACCTGGAAATCCTATGTGTGAGAATGAACAATCTCCTGTGAACGCAATGATGGAAGACGATATGCTACAAAAACATCAAACTTGGATGAGAGAAAAAGACATCCTACTAGCGCTCCATAAACCAGTATGCGAGCTTGAACCATCTCTAGAAGAAATAGTTAAAGAAAGGGCAGCTAGAAGAGAAATTCTCAAGTGAAACATTGCAATTTTAAAGGTTGAGGTACTTAGCAATGAGGGAACAAATGAGATCTACCACGAGCCATATTCCTCGTGGGAAGATCTCATGTTAGACATCATAGCAAATGAGGAAGAAGCCTTCACTTTATCAAGGCGCGTAACAGAAGGCAATGAACAATGGATGTAAGATCAGCAACAGGAAAAAGCATGAGAGAGGTTTACAACTCCAGTAATTTTAGTAGCTGATGAAGGGGAAGAAATTTTGAGGAACAAAGGAGAAAGCTCCAGTAGTGGTACTGTGCAAAATCTAGGTGACGAAAGGCGAAGTGAGGGCAAAAATCCTCCAACACTCAGCTTCGTGGATGATGAACCTATAGTTACAAGCATATAAGAAATTCCTTAACCTACCAAGGAAGAGATAAAAAAGAAGAATTGTAGGATGATACGAGCAGCTCTTGTAGCAGTAGAACACCAATAATGGTGCCTAACGCTTTCGAGCTATCATAACCACTGACGCATCATGAAATGATCAGTCGAGGAAGCAACATACGGGCAAATCAACTGAGCTTCATCTTGATGCTCTACACCCTATTAAAATTGATATTGATCGGGGGTATACACATTAAGGCTCATGAGGGAGTAAGAAATGAGTAAGAAATCGAAGATGGGTTTGCTCCTAAAATATATAAGTGGCCCAAACAGCAGCCGCGAAGCATCGGACGGAATGCAACACAAAGATTCCGCCCAAGGCATGCAACATTCCTAGAATGAGTTTATCATTATTTATGATTTTGTGCATTATTTCTGCAATTTTTATTTTTATAGAAAGAGATTTTTTTTTTCCTTTTATAAGTTTTTCTTGTTAGCATCGTTTCCATTTGATTAGAATTAAGTAAGGAATAGTGCGAAAATTAGATCGAGATCCTTGAAATTGAAATTTTCCTTCTTTGATTATTTCCTTTTTCATGTGCGAGAGATCAAAGATTTGAAAAAAATAAATTATAAATACTCTAGAAAGAATAATGAAAGCTCACAACTTTCCTTAGCGCAAGAACCCTAGTAACTGTCTAACCTTTATTATTTTCTTTCTTAACCTAACTAATGGCCTTAGTTCGCAAATCATTCAGCAAGCCAGCAAAGGGCAAGGTGTTCAATAATCCAAAACGAGTTTGAAGCTCTGCATCTCCAAGATGCAGAGTCAGAAAATAGTCTTTTGATGGATGAAAGTTTGAGCACGGGGAGAGTTCACACCAATGGAACACGAGAAGCGGAAAGACATTCAGCAAGAAAGTATGGAGTGGGAAGCCTTAAGCAGACACCCAGTATGTCGTTATGAGCAGCAAAGACGAAGCGCCACTTGCCACAAGTAAAGAGTAGATCACAAAAGCTACATTGAGTTGGCGGATGAATTGGTAAATGATTACTTTTGGAAAAGAACAGCTCAGAGAATTGAGGTGGCCATCAAGGATGAACCCATAGGCGAAATAAAATTAGTCCAACAAAGAGGATATCGAGGAGGACGAGCCTTACGAAAAGGAAGGAACTTTGATAGAACAAGAGGAAGGAGAAGCATTAAGAAAGGAGAAAATACAGTCTCCAAGGTTCTACGACATCAAAATACAATCCATAAAGGCAAGAGCTTTGACGAAAACTCCGAACATTAAGACAATAAGAACAGAAAATAGAGTAGTAAGAGTAGGCAAAATCTTTGTGTCTACCAATGCGGAAGATCGTTTACTATAGTGATGAAAAATAAATAGTTTTGGTGTGAGCAAGGAATGGTGGAAATCTCAAAAGAAACCACCAAAATAATTAGAGCATTGGGATGGAAAAAGTTTTTTCAATGAGGAAAGAATGTGAGACCAGAATGGTTTTGATGACTCAAATAGAGTCAATATTTAGAACACCTTAGAATCATTGATGTACTTTTTTGCGAAAAAGCTTATGCAAAAAAGGTGAACATAATGAATAGAAGGTCGAAAGGCTAATGCTTACGCATTAGGGAAATAAATGGAGGAATATGAATTATAATGAGGAAAATGCCTAATTTACTGGATGCGTAGTTGAGAATATTTTGGACTAATGAGCAACTTGTGCAGGAATTTCAATGTGGAGTAGGAAACTGAAGTAAGCGATGCAGAACTAAATGATACAATGAGAAGTGAATGCAGAAACACTTATGCAAGAACAACTGATCGGACTAGATGCCAAAGCATTAATTAAACAGACAAAGAAAGAATCAGAGAAGAGAGAATGTCAACTGACAGGCTACTGATGAGATAAACTGAAGAAATCATGAAATTCTTACCTTATTCAGAAAAGGCGTGATTCGCAAAGAAAATCAGAGGAAGGCAGTCGCCGTGATTAGTATCATTCAACATGGAAAGATTTAAACCCTTTTTGGTAGCCAATAAGAAGAGTTTAAGATGAAACCTTTTAAAAATGGGGAGGGGTTGCACACGAGAGAGTTCACACTCCATTTTCAGACATTTTTATTTATTTTCTATTTGTTTTTTAAGACTCATTTTGCAATTTATTAATACAATTTCAGCATGTTGTTTTCCATGTCGTTAGTTGTGATTTTCATTTGCATTATGAACTAAGTACATTAAGGCAACGATAAGGAAAATGGAACAACTGATGCATGTGTTAAGAAGATGAGGAATTTACCATAGCATATTAATTAGGAGTTAATTTAACTGTCGACTGACCATCCACACGAACTCATAGATAGTAAATCAGAAAAGGAATGATCTAAGGCTAGTTACATGTTCAATATGTTAGCATGAAGTCTTTTATGCTTTAACTAGATTTTAGGAATAAACACTCAACTACTACATAACTCGCACCCATTTGAACTACATTAAGTTACAACAGAAGTTGGACTTGATGCAAATGAAGTTGGAAGCTGACGTTGGTAGGCGAAGTATGATAGTTCTTCCTCACCACATTATTTCTTCTTAAACACTATGAACACATTCGATGAGCACTTTAGCTGCGCCTTTCTTCTCAATTTTTTTATCCTAGTGTTTTCAATTTATTTTGTCTATATTTTAGATAACCCAATCAAAATCCTTTTGTTCAATTTAATTAAAAAAAAAATTCTTTTAGTGAATCACAATCTCTATGGAGATCGACAATTTACTGAGTGTGGGTTAATTCACACATGAGTTTGATATAACTAGTTAGGGTTCGATAGTTTTATGCGAACATGAATGAGAAAAAGCTATTCTTTTCAAGGGTAGAAGGAGAGTTGATTGATTGTTGTGCAAGCGCTTTGAATTTAGCATTCACATTCCATGATGTTCCTAGAGCAGATTGTCTAAAATTTATGGAGTCACCTATAGAGGAGAAATTGCAAGAATGTTATAGAAGTGATCAGAGTAGTAGGAATGGAGTGGAATGATGTAACGTCATTTCTATCAGGATGGGTCAAGATAGACCTTTACGATTGGCTTAGTCTCATTAAAACTTCGATCATTCCATTAGCCAATGCGGCGCTAGTTAGAAGGGACCAAGCACTACTGCTCTACGTAATCGAAAGTGGATTGCGCATCAATCTTGACCAAATACTCAAAATGAAAATTCAGCTTTGTGCTGAGAAGATGCAAGATAAGATGTCCTTCCTATTTTCTATAACATAATTGTGTATTTATCAGGGTGTTAGACCTAAACTTTGTGATGATTTTTTACGCATTTACCCAGTAAGTTGCGATGAGAAAGAAGAGGTGCAGTGCGATAAAGAGGCATTATCCATAGAAAAGCTGGTGTAAAGGATCGAAAAATTCTTTGCTCAACGCAAAGCTATTGGGCTTATGCAAGTAGGCGCAATGAGCTATTTATGAAGACAGGTGTAGCATTGGATGAATATTTCTAATGGCCAAAATTCTTGAAGCACTTAATGATGCAAAATGCCGCAAGGGTAATGCGAAAAATATATGGAGGTCTCGTTCTCTTAACTTTTTGTTTTCAACAATTACTTAGAATCAAACCTAGCATCGAGGTAGTCCTTATCGTGCATGATAGAGAGAACCAACATTTATGAGAAGTCTTAGAGCTTGAAATAGAGTATTTAAATGATGGAAATAATTAAGTTTTGGGGAACTAAACCTCACCTTCATTGAGGAAAATGAAGGATTTAAGTTTGGGGGTGAGGGCAAGCCCAAGAAGCATATAAAAGAGAAAAAGTCAAAAGTCGGCATGTTTATTAGAGAGAGAGAGAGAGAGAGAGAGATTGTGTAAAATAAAAATTAACACATTCAGGGAAAATTAAAGGCAAGGAAAGAGTGAATAGCCGTAGGAATTCTTGGAGTATTCCTTTGTCTACCAAAAGTACAAGTAAAACATCCTAAGAACTACATAATTGTAGATATGAGTGCAACCCGAGAGGAATGTGTAAAGCAAAATCGGAAATCCTTGACGGATCTGAGGACCTAAATATTAGCTTTGATGGAATGTGTTGGGCAACCTTAGTTGTAGAAGTGGTTGAGTACAATAAATCAGGAAATAGAAATAATTGTAATGAGGAACAATCTGTCCGTCACGATGAGGAGGACATTGAAGCAAACCTAAGTTTTTGGGAAAGTTTGAAAACTAAAGAGAGAAAGAAGTTTTACATTAAGGTTATAAGATGAGATAAGACCTTTTAGAGTTGAGCTTAAGAAGAATAACTTAATTAGAAGAACAAAATGCTAATAGGTAAACCACGCATTACTCAGGACGAGCAATGATTTAAGTTTAGCGGTTTGATAGCTCTGAAATAGAGCATAAATTACGGTACTATATTTATCATTCTTCTAAGATTCGTGGAAATAATTAAGTAGTTAAGAGTAAAAATGCGAATAAAACTACTATAAGTCACATGTATCCACCATTAAGCATTAGAAGGCTACCATTGTGTTTTTAAGTTAAAATTGCGCTAACATATATTATACAATGCAAGGATCCAGAACTAGGAAGCTAGAAATGGAACATTTTTACCAAATGCTAATAGAAAAGGAGAAAAGTGACATATCGCATTTATGAGACAATCGCGTTCGAAGAATCATGTCAATAAGGGAAGAATGGAGAATCAATCAAATAATTAAATCCGACGTTTATCAAGAAATTCCAGCAATAATCAAATGGTCTTAACATTTACGAAGATATTCCAAAATCATCCAAACTTACTCGCCAAGTAGTTTGATATTATTTAAGGAGCACAAGAGACCAGAATGGGGCATCTGGTCGGTTGGACGGGCACTCCACCCAAAGTAATTCACTGTTAAAGAGGATAATCAGAAGGTGCTCGTGGAAACCAATGACAACGGAGACTACGCGTCTACAACAACCGTGCCATTACAATTTATTTCTTATTGTATTAGGAGTAGTGTAGCATAGACAATTTCATAATGATATTTCAACATTTAAAACTTATATTTCTATTAGTCACGTTTTCATAATTTAAGGCATTAGGTAGAATATGGTGGTAGAATGCTTGTTAGGATTGCGGGTGCTTAAATTATATGATCTTGCACTTTTATGTTAAGTATGCGTTGACTAGGTACCCACGCATGCTAGCCACCAACAAACTCGAAAGAAGGAATTGGTGAAAGATCCAGTAAAATACTTTATGTCAATGCGAGGTCTCTCACATGTTCAAAGAGTTCGGAATAACCTTACTAATACATGCATCTCCCATAACTCAATATGAAGAATCGCAACGGAAGCTGTGTTCTCCATAAATCATTGAGTGTGGAAGCACATGACATTTAACTCGCCATTATCGCATGATTAGCATCTTCTGCATTCGCATTTCACCTAAGCCATTATTTTCATTTCATCTTAATATTTACAAAATCCAAACCTAAATCAACCAACAATTGAGTTTTATTTTCTTACATAACTCTTAATTTAAAAGGCTTAATTCTAGATATCAATCCCTATGGAGAATGATAAATAATATTACTTATCACTTGCCACAATTGGACTGTGTATACTTGAACAAGATTTTGATTTTGAGACATAAGTGTTAGAAATAGCATCTTACTTAGAATTAATCAAACGAGCAATATACATAACCGATCAATAATCCCATCGGTCACTCAAAGTTGCCAAAATTTTTTAAGATGCTTTGTCAATATGCGGTCGATCAGTCCCACGTTGTTAATCATGAGCCTTTGAAAATAAATGGGGATTTGTCTTACGCAGAAATGTTTATTTAAATTTTGGACTGAAATCATATGATTCTTAGGAAGTGACAGATTTCTTTTATTAAAGGGTTGTTTGTTTGAAGGGGATATGAGGCTGTTAAGATGGAGCTACAGGGAATGTGCAACTCCATTTTTTTTTTTTTTGAGCTGTTTCAGGAGCAAATAAATGGGTTTTATAGTTTGCCATGTGGTACATCATCAATGTGCCACATGGCAACCCCTTTATTATCTTTTTTGTTTTTGCATTTTTAATGATTTTTGTTTTTTATTTTTGTTTTTAATATATTTTTCTAGTTTTTTTCAAATTTTAAGTTTTAAACTTTTCAAAAACAAAATTTATTTTTATTTTTATTTTTTTGCTTTGTTTTTTTTTTAATTTCGATTTCTTTATTTTTTTCAAAACTTTAATTTTTAATTTCAATTTTTTAAAATTAAAATTTTCAAAAAAAAATTTCTCAAAACTTTCATTTTATTTCTCTAAATTTGAGTTAAAATTGATTTTTTCAATGTTTTATAATATATTCTTTTCTTTTCTTTTTTTTAATATTAATTATATCATAAATACTTATATTTTTTATTTTATAATTCAATTTTTTCTCTCAAATATTTGATATTTTTTTTATCTATTTAATATTATCAATTTTCAACTAAATAAACTTTAAATTGTTTGTATTCACATAACATCATATTATGAGAATATATTTCATAATTTAAAATTAGTAGTAGTTTCTTTTTTGTTAAAAAAAATTGTATTTATCCTTTCTTATTTATCTAATTTACTAATTAATTAGAAATTATTATCATTCACACAATATTCTATTTTAAAAATATATTTCATCTTTTAAAATTAATCATCATTTCATAATCTACATGTAATTTTTTGAAATATGAAAGAAATTAAAATTCATATCATAAAAAGTAACAATATGCAATTTAATAATACAAATTAAAACGACAAATATCCAAGGTGAAATTATTAAGAAAATTTTCAAATATATTAAAGAATAATTTGAGATTAATATAATAAATAAATAAATAAATGACATTATTTTTAAATCAAAAAAATCATAATTGTCACATCATTAGATAAAAATAATAATAAATCTCTTATACAACTCTTCCACAAAAAACGCATCCAAATGAGCTATTATTACAATCACTCTACAAATTACTTTACAAACAACCACATCCAAACGAGCTATTAATATATTCACTCTATCTAATCACTCCACAAAAATGCATCCAAACACCCCCTAAAATTTTATGGAGAAGTCAAAAGGTCAAAGTGCCTGGGAATTTGACAGTGATATGCGCTCTTGCTATCCTGAGTTGTTTTCATCCTTAGTTAACATACAAGGAAGTAATTTTTCTAAAGGGGAGAATATTCTAATAAACATTCAGATTGATGACATTCAGATTGATTAAGTGTTAAATGTTAAAAGAAGTCTAAAGGAATTTTTGTAGTTAAGTTGAGGAGAAGGGATATTTTAAACATTTGCGACTTAGTTATTTAAGGAATAAGATTGAGGTACAAATTCCTAGGGTTTATTTTTTAAACATTGTTCACGTCGTCTAAGCTTGAGATATGTCCCTCTTCTTTAACCTTCCTCCAAGCAATGGCGTCGACATGCTCGTCGTTTTCTGGCATCTTCTTTTTTTAGTGGTTCTTGTTGGTAGTTACCTTGCAGAGGGCCATTCAACGCATCTCAGTCTGTTGGTTCGTTGTGGGGCTATCGAAGGTGGTTAAGGAGCAGCATCGAAAGGTTACTAAATGTGGGTTCTTCACAACCGCTTGAGTTTGGGTCATCTACGCTAATCCAAGCTGCATCGCTAGCATTTAGTGTCGCCAATCGTGAGTTGAGTTCAGAAGTACGTCACTGAGCCATGGAGTAGCCCAGCCGAGCTCCGCGATTTGCCTCCTTTGAGTTATACTCGTGCAAGCACATCTATACTAGTCAGTTGTCGAGCTACATGCCATTGAGTCGTCCCCCACGTGTAGCCACCAACTCTCACATGCCGCAAGGGTTGCTAGAGTTAGATTTTTGTATAATTCCATTTTGGGTTTGATGTTCTAAGCCTGATTTTGATAGTTTAAGGTGCAAGCTTTGATTGATTTATTCTTTTCAAGATTCGGATTCATGATTCATGAATTCTTTTCAAGAGGAATATTTACATCATGCCCAGACATGATGTATAAAATAATGCCCACCCGTGTGGCTCAATATAGATCACAATCCATTTGATTTTAAATTCAAAAGATAAAATAAATAAAAATAGATTGTGGCTAATATTGAATGACATAGGTGGGCATTATATACATCATGCCCCGACATGATATAAATATTTCTCTAGTTGATCTTTGTGAAAATGTTGTCAATGGTTTTAGGCCAAGGGTAAGGGACCCTTATCCCATACTTGAGACTTGATATTACGTGGATCATTTGATTATATTAACTTATATATATGTTGTAACATGATTTGTATTATCTTTTTTTCTTGTATTGATTACGGTGAGAGCATGTAGTACGTTCGTAACATTTTTGTACGATAAAACTATTAAAAATAAGTTAAATTGTACAACAATGTTAGGTATGAAGATTTGAGTTCAAATCTCTCTACCTAACCTTGTTGTACTATAAAACGATTAAAAATAAGCAAAAGATTGCAAGTTCGTACCTATCACCATTCCTAACAGTTTTTAAACTACTCAAAACCAATAAAAATAGTCCTAACAAAAAAAATTTAGGGTAGGATATGTTCTCTTGCCATCATGTTCGTAGAAATTTGTTGAGAATTCCACATTGATAAGGTGAGGATATCTCATAGTGTTTAAAAGGTAGGTAAACTACTCCTCTCATAGTCAATTATATTTTAGATGGATGTCCACACTATTAAATATGGGTATCATAGTTAATTAAGCTCAAATGAGGCATGTTGAGAATCCCACATTGATAAGAATGTGGGATATCTCTGTTGGAATAAACTTAAATGGAATTTTATTGATATGTTTAATTGATGTAATTGTGGAATTAGTGGGATTTTATTTAGGTAGAAAATTAAGGAATTAATAGGTTGTCAATTTAGGAGTTAATTAAGGCATTAGTGGATCCTTAATTTAGCAATTAGTGGGAAGCACTTTTTGTAAGAACTTAGAGGCCAAGTTTGTAATAGGTTATAAATAGAGTGCTCATTCCATGGAGCATAGTAGAGACAATTGTAGAGAAAAAAAAAAAAAGAAAGAGTAAGTGCTAGAGAGAAAGCGAGAAAATTATAGAGAGAGTTTTATAGAAGTAAAGAAAAGTGTTAAAAAGAAAGTTTGTGTGTATTGTCTCTCCAATCCCGAAGTGAAAAGCTTGCGCGATTGTTATTTGTTTTTTATATGTTTTATTTGTGATTCAAGTTTCTACAATTTGGTATCAAAGCGGCATTTAGATTTTACAAATTGGTTTAGAGCCAATGGCGAACGTGATGGATCAAATGTTGCTGCCACGATTGACGAAGGTGAATTACGAGAATTGGAGCATCTAGATGAAAGCGCTACTTGGATCTCATGATGCATGAGAAGTGGTGGAAGAAGGTTTCGTAGAACCAAAGAATACTGCGGGTTATACGGTGGCTCAAACCAAAGCGTTGAAAGAGACACGATCGAAGAATAAAATGAAATTGTATATGCTGTTCCGAGTAGTGGATGAATCAGGCTTTAAAAAGATTGTGGTGCAACTACTTCAAAAGAACCGTGGGACACTTTAGAGAAAGTGTTCAAAGGAGCCGAATGAGTGAAGCAAGTGCGTCTCCCGACCCTTCGCTGCGAGTTAGAGAGCATAAAGAAGAAGGAGATAGAAAGTGTATCTGACTATATCTCGCGTGTGCAGACGGTGGTGAATCAACTCAATTGCAATGGCGAAAAGCTAACAGATGCGTGAGTTGTCGAGAAGATTTGAGATTGTTGACCAACAATTTTGAGAATGTTGTGTGCGCAATAGAAGAGTCAAAGGACCTTGCGACGCTCACTGTCAATGAGCTTTCAGGTTCTCTTGAGGCACACCAGCAACATAAGAACAAAAAGATAGAGGAAACCCTAGAGCAATCGCTTCAAACCAAGGCATCGATCAAAGATGAAGAGGTACTCTATTCAAAACAATTTTAGAGTAGAGATAGCGAACGTGGAGGTCGTGGATATGGTTGTAGTAGTCAATGCGATAGTCATGATGCAGAGAAGGGACATGCGAGTCAAGCGAATTATCGCGAAAGAGGACGCGTTCCAGGAAGAGGCGGTAGATCGAATCAGTCAAATATTGAATGCTACAAGTGTCACAAGTATGGACGCTATGTGCATGATTGCTATTATGATAAATGCTATAATTGCGGTGAAAAAGGACATTTTGCGAGGAACTGTCGAGCGAAGAAAAAGGTTGAAGAAACAAGCAACTTCACAGTAGAAAACAATGTGAATGATGGGGTTCTTTTCATAGCGCGTAAAGAAAAAAGAGACAATAATGATACTGTGTGGTATCTCGATTCAGGGGAAAGCAACCATATGTGCGGTTATGAGTATCTATACAAATAGATGCGAAAAATTGAAGATGATCATGTTTCTTTTGGCGATGCGTCAAAAGTAAACGTAAAAGGCAAAAGTACGATTTCTTTTGTGCAGTAGGATGTCTTGATAGGGGCAGTTCAGGATGTGTATGTAACGGCCCAGGTTTTCATTTCGATTCTCAAGGTACATTCGGTTAATGTTTCGGTCGTTTGGTTGGATCGTTAGGGCTGTTTGAGCTTTTAGGGGTATTTTGGTCATTTGGCCTCTAGGGGCATTTTGGTAATTGATCAGGGTTTCAATTTGCTTTCCAGACAAGTGTTAAGTTGTTATTTGTGTTCTGGTTTCAGGTTCCAAGACCGGGAGTTGTTTGGAGGTCGTTCGGGTTTAACAAAAAATAAGTTTTTATTTGTGAGCTTGCGAGGACTTAAAAGGGGAACCTCCAAGGAGGACACTTGGCACAAGGAGGATTTTTGGAGCATTTTAAATGAGAAAATAAAAAGAAAAAACCCTTTTATCTCCCTTTATTGACCCAAGCGACCACCCTTGCCTCTTCACCTTCTTCTCCTTGCCGTTTCAAATTCCCAAAACTCGAACCCGAGCAGTCACACGTCCAGCCTTCACCATCGCCCTTTGCCGCTGCCCTTGCCATCGCCAATCATCAAGCAGCCCAGCACCGAGCGCAGCCAGCAGCCCCTAGCAGTCGAGCACTCATGCCCGCCAATTTCGTAGCTCACGCCCGTGTAGCAGCTGGCCCACGCGAGCTTCGCTTGCCCGCATTGACACCCATCATCGCTCGTGCCGCCTGCCCGCTCGCCCACACGAGCATCAGCCTCTCGCTTGCAGCCGAGCCCTGTCGCGCAGATGCATCGCGTCGCAAGCAGCCGCCCAGCCAGCTCGCACAGCGCCACCTGCTCACATCGCCACGCGACCCTCTCCACAGCGACTCCCCACGCTGTCTTGTCGTCGTGTTCCTATAGCAGCACCCAACGCACACGCTGTACATGTCAGCGACCAAGCAGTCGTGTCTTTGCCATGCAGCTGTACCCCACGCCCGTGCCTTCATCTAGCTGTAGAGACCTAGCTGCAGAGGACCCTAGGCCTTCTCAGTTTTGGGTAAAGCCCTAATCACGAGAATGTTTGATGTTCTTTGTTGATTCCTTGCTTAGGTTTAATTTTGTGTCGTGCTATGTTTACTGTTAGGTAATTGGTGTTGCTCTTGCAGCTTGAGAGTACTTCTCGTTTTTCGACATTTTCCACTGTTCAAGTAAGGGTTCCTTGTCAGGGTTGTGTGGACCCCGCGCATGGCTTTGATAATTTCCTAGCTTGATTGTTCTGCTTGGCTATATGAACTGTTAGTGGATAGGTTTGTGCAGATTTTCTGAATGCCATGTTCTGTTATGTATGCTATGTCTACTACTTAATGTGATTATGCTCGTTCTGTTTGCAAGGGTTTGGCATGTAATTCATTGAATGTTATTGTAGCACTCTCTTGTTTAATATCTGTTTCGAATGTCTACAAGTACTCGATTTTTTATAGTCTTGTGGAATATTGGACCATGTTAGCTCTAGGCTGCTTAGTGTACTAGAGTTCATTAGGGAGTCACGAGTGTCAGTCGAGTTGAATGCTGGCTCGTTTCACGAGTGTCAGTCGAGTTACGTGCTGGCTCGGTTAGGCTCAGGACTTGCCCAGTTGCGTGCAGTCCATGATCTTCCAGGTTTGAGTTGATCTAGGGTTCGGCCCAGTTGCGTTGCCACCCGAGCCTCTTTTCAGACTCGCCCAGTTGCGTGCGATCCCTGATAGACCCAGTTGTGTTGTCGATCTAGATTGGCCCAGTGGCGTTGCCAATCCAGGGTTTGGCCCAGTTGCGTTGCCACTCGACTATGCTTAGGACTATCCCAGTGGCTTGTTGTCCATTGACAGCCAAGTTTGAGCTGTATCAGAGTTGATCCCAGTTGCGTGCTGCCCGACATAGTAAGGATAAGCCTAGTTACGTGTTGCCTAAGACAAGCCCAGTAGCGTGCTATCCCAGTTAGCCCAGTTGCGTGCTAACTTAGTGTTGTCTTAGAGATAGACTTTTCAGAGACCGAGGTCACTTAGATTGTCCTCCTGTCTAGTCAGCCTAGTGGCGTGCTGACCCTGCTAGACACTTGTTGTCCTTTACTGTTGAGACTGTCATTATGTAAAATTGTTGTTTGCTTGTATGCTAGGATGCTAAATGATTTGACTTGTGTAATGTACCCTGGTCGGGGAATTCTTATTGAGTGCAATTGTACTCACCCTTTCTGTGGTTTCTTCCACCAGGTAACCTGGCACAGCATCGAGGTGGCTAGAGAAGAAGCTGATTGGTCATGGGGACGTGTCCGTTTCATTTGCTGTTTCATTGACATCTTTATTTCTGGAAACATTATTTTGAGTTGTAATGGATTTTATATACTCTGGCCAGAGGCTAAGTGTTTTATGATTTTACTTGATAGTTGGGATTGAAATGTTTTAATAAGATGCATGATTCTTAAATCTTTTATGTTTATAAACTTAATAATTTTGAGTCACGACATATAGTAAAGGCCACTTATGATCATTTAGAGTCGGGTCTTTACAGTTGGTATCAGAGCTTATAGTCATAGATTCTGTAGACTGACCTCTGAGTTAGGTCGTTATGTCCCATGACCATCAGCACTCCGACAGGCGCCAGGTATGTGTTTAAGCTTGTTTTAAGGGTTAAGTTTACATTACCTGCATCTAGCATACTAGCTTTATTTTGTTGTTGGCAGTGTTGGTCCGAGCTTGGAGTAACTTAGCATTTTGGGTATAGATCGCCAGTATACCGATCACCCGCCGTAGAGCAGGATCGTCTGGTACAACCAATCGAGGTGTTGGCATTGAGATTTCGACTGATGAGACAGCATCAGGATTGAACCAGACCCGTAGGCCGCCTGTGGCCCCAGTTGCTGATATGCCTCGGGTTGAGGGAGAGACCTCTCAGCCCCAGACTGCAGCTCTTGGAGCAGAGCTGGCATCGATGATGCGTGAGATGATGCTCATGATGGCTAAGTAGAGAGCCGAGTCACAGGCACAGTTTTCAGCACGCTTGCAAAGCAGCTCGTAGTGCAGAGAGAGGAGTTCCGAGCCCAGATCGCTCACTTGACTCAGTTGTTCAGACAGGCACCACCAGTTGCACCTGCAGCCCCAGTAGACCCTCAGAGAGGTCAAGAGCCTATGATTGTTGATGCTGCGGCAGGGAACGGAGCCGTCGAGTACGACCACTGGCTCAAGGATTTTGCAAGTGGAAGCCTAAGGAATTTAATGCCTCTGAAAACCAGCTGAAGGCAGCGAGTTGGTTGGCTAGGATGGAGTATATCTTCCAGGTGATGGATTGCCCAGATACTTAGAGACCGTGGTGTGCCGCGCATGTCCTCGCTGACACAGTAATGTGGTGATGAGAGTTCACACTTCGAGGCAGACCTGCAAAATCCCCACCCCCTACTTGGGAATTCTTCAGGGCTGCATTCAAGACTCAGTACATCAGTGAGGAAGCCCAGCAAGAGATGGTTGAAGCATTCAACAGTCTGAAGCAGGGAGATGATTCCATAGCAGAGTATGAGCGGAAGTTTTTTTAGCACAGTTATTTTTCTCTAGAGCTAGTTGCCACTGAGGAGCTCAAGATAAAGAAATTGATCGGTAGGCTTAGGTTGGAGCTTGCCTAGGACATCAGGGCACTCGCTCAGATACCTACACCCGAACCCAGACTGGGCGTAAGTACCCTCTTGCAAAAACCCCGCAGTAGCTCAGATTTCACCGACCGGTTCAGGGAAAATAGGAAATTTGAGCATAGAGGTCAGCCTCGCCGTCAAGGCCATTTCCAAGAGAGAGACCAGGGTCAAAAGCAGAATGTAGTGAGGCAGCCACCTTTTTCTAGACTTGTGGCAAGATGCATTTTGGTCTATATGGAGCAGCACCAAGAGCCTGCTTTAGATGTGGTAAGGAGGGGCACATGGCCAAAGCGTTCACTCAGGGTGAGGCAACAGCTAGACCGGCTTAGCAGCAGGGCCGCGTATTCACCACGACTCGGAAGGAGGCCGAGAAGACTGATGCAGCTGCTGCAGGTACCTTACTTGTTCTTGACCACTATGCATATGTTTTTTTTTTATTCGGACTCGACCCATTCATTTTTCTCTCCATTGTTTGCTAGTCAAGCTTGTTTAGTGCTGGAACCTTTAGGGTTTGAATTGTGTGTTGCCACTCCTTTGGGAGTTAGTAAGTTGGCTAGTGATAAGGTTAGAGATGGTAGGATCCTAGTATCCTGAGATTCTTTAGCAGCCACCCTCACAGTACTACGTATGAGTGGGTTCGACGTAATCCTGGGGATTGATTGGTTAGCAGAGCACCATGCATTAATTGACTGCCGCCAGAAAAAAGTTGTGTTCAGGTCGTCTAATAAATCAAGTTTCAAGTTTCGCGGTGTCTAGAGCGGAGTCTGTCCACCATTGATTTCTGCAGTGAAATCCCAGCGTTTGCTAGCCCGAGGAGCTTGGGGCTACTAGGCAACGTTGTCTGGAGAAGATCGTCCTCCGTTGTCACTTGATCAGGTACTAGTTGTGCAGGAGTCTGCAGATGTGCTCCCAGAGAAGTTGTCTGGATTACCACCTCAGCGGGAGGTTGACTTCACGGTTGAGCTCGAGCCGAGGACTCTCCCTATCTCGAAAGCTCTTCATAGGATGGCGCCCGCAAAGTTGAAAGAGTTATTGGTTCAGTTGCAAGAGATGTTAGACTGAGGATTCATCCATCCCAGTGTGTCCCCGTAGGGAGGACCAGTGTTATTTGTAAAAAAGAAAGACGGTTCGATGTGCCTCTGCATAAACTACAGAGAACTAAACAAGGTAACAGTAAGAACAACTACCCGTTGCCTCGTACTGATGATTTGTTCGATCAGCACCAGGGAGCTTCTGTGTTTTCAAAGATAGATTTTAGATCAGGTTACCATCAGTTGAGGATCAGGGATGCAGACATCCCCAAAACTGCTTTCAGGTCAAGGTATGGTCAATATAAGTTTGTGGTAATGTCCTTCGGGCTGATCAACGCCCCAGCAACTTTTATGGATATAATGGGTAGAGTGTTCAAGGGATTCTTAGATATCTTGGTCATCGTATTCATCGACGACATTCTGATATACTCTAAGACTAGGGAGGAGCCTGCTACAAACCTGAGACAAGTTCTGACAGCTCTGAGGGAGAATAAGTTGTATGCCAAGTTCTCCAAGTGTGATTTTTGGTTGGAGCAGGTTGCTTTTCTTGGACATGTTGTATCCAGAGATGGTATTGCAGTGGACCCCGCTAAGATTGATGCAATGAGTTCTTGGGCTAGACCAACCACAATCGCAGAGATTCGCAGCTTTCTAGGTTTGGCAGGCTACTACCGTCGGTTCGTCAAGGACTTTTCTGCCAAAGCAGCACCCTTGACCAGGTTGACTAGAAAGGGTGTTGAGTTTTTTTGGGATGATAAGCGTGAAAAAAGCTTTACAGTGTTGAAGCAGAGTTTGATTGCAGTTCTAGTGTTGTCAATTCTAGAGGGAATAGGTGGTTTTGTGGTATGCAATGATCCTCTAAGTTTGGGTTAGGTTGTGTTCTGATGCAGCATGGTAAGGTTATTGCTTATGCTTCGAGACAGCTGAAACCGTATGAGAAGAACTACCCGACGCATGACATGGAGTTAGCAGCAGTTGTGTTTGCTTTGAAAATCTAGAGGCACTATCTATATGGAGAGAAAATTCAGATTTTTAATGATCACCTGAGCCTCAAATACTTCTTCACTCAGAATGAGTTGATCATGAGGCAGATGAGATGGTTGGAGTTGGTGAAGGATTATGACTGCGAGATCATGTATCATCCAGGCAAGGCCAACGTGGTGGTTGATGCCTTCAGTAGGAAGACTTCACATTTTGCAACCTTGCTGAGTTCGCAGATCCCGTTGCGGAAAGAGTTAGAGCGAGCTGGTATAGCAGTGTTGTTGGCAGAGGTTACCGCCAGGGTAGCCCAGTTGACTGTTCAGCCTTCCATTAGGCAGAGGATTATTGATAGCCAGCTGAGTGATCCCGAGTTGAGCCGACTGATTGCCAGAGTTTAGGCCGATGGAGGCTTTGAATTTGTTGTGGCACCAGATGGTGGTTTGAGGTATAGAGGACGATCACGCATCTCGGCCGACGGACGCTGGATCGCGGTGAGCCGCTCGAGGTTCACAGTTCCCCGTTCACTTGGCACCTAGGGGGCATCAAGATGTATCAGGACCTTAAGCAGACCTTCTAGTGGAATAATACGAAAAGGGATATTGTAGAGTTCGTTAGCCGGTGTCTCACTTGTCAGCAAGTGAAGGCTCCTAGACAGAAGCCTGCAGGGCTGTTGCAGCCATTGAGCGTGCCTAAGTGGAAGTGGGAAGAGATTTCCATGGATTATATTTATGGGTTGTCGAGGACGCCGAGGGGGTTTACTCAGATCTGGGTGATTGTCGATCGTTTGACCAAGTGTGCACACTTCATTCCCGGTAGGATCACTTATACCGTGGAACAGTGGGTGTAGTTGTTTTTTTAGCAGATTGTATGGTACCATGGGGTACCAGTTAAGATTGTGTCTGACAGAGACTCCCATTTCACTTCTCGTTTCTAGAGGGCGCTCTAGAAAGGTTTGGGAATTGAGTGCAGCTTCAGTACCGCGTTTCACCATCAGAATGATGGACAGACTGAGAGGGTGAACCAGATTTTGGAGGATATGCTGAGAGCATGTGTGCTTGACTTCCCAGGTAGTTAGGACCAGTATTTGTATTTGATGGAGTTTTCTTACAAAAAAAGCTATCAGGCGACGATTCAAATGGCGCTGTTTGAGGCATTGTATGGTAAGCACTGTAGGTCTCTAGTGTTTTGGGAAATGGTTGGTGACAGACAGGTTCTGGGTTCCGAGCTGCTTCAGTTGACTAATTATGCAGTACAGAAGATTCAAGCTCGTATGTTGACTGCCCAGAGTAGGTAAAAGAGCTACGCCAATGTTAGGCGTAGGGACTTAGAGTTTGATGTGGGACAACATGTTTTTCTAAAGGTAGCACTGATGCGTGGAGTACTGAGGTTTGGTAAGCGGAGCAAGTTGAGTCCCAGGTTTGTGGGACCTTTTGTGATCCTTGAGCGAGGTCCAATGGTGTACCGATTAGCGCTGCCTTCATCGTTGGCATCTGTGTAAAACGTATTCCACGTGTCGATGCTACGTCAGTATGTTGCAGACCCATCCCACATTGTTGATTACAAGCCGTTGGAGATGAACCAGGACTTGAGCTTCGAGGAAAAGTGTAATGGCCCACATTTCTATTCCAGTTCCCTAGGTATGTTTGGTTAACATTTCGGTTGTTCGGTTGGGCCGTTAGGGCAATTTTAGCCCTTTGGGGCATTTTGGTAATTTTGCCCTCAGGGCCGGTTTGGCGTTTAACTAGAGTTTTGGGTTGTTCCTGTTATTCGTTAAGATTGGTTGTTCTTGGTTTCAGGTTTTCAGGGTTAGAATGCTTTTGGAGGAGTTTGGAGGACTTTTGGTTTAAAAGATAAAATAGGATTTGTTTGTGCGTCCGTTGGGTTTCGAACCTATGGCCTGTTAGGCTTTTGGTGGCTTGGATTCAAGTAGGGGAATTTGAAAGAAGGTGTTCGAGCCAAGACTCGAACTCGTGTTGGACTAATGCAGCTATTTGCAAAGAGAAGTTAGGTTCCGGTTGAGCCAGTGTTAGAAGATAAGCTCTTATCTCGGTTGTTGTTTACTTGACCCTTGATTGTCGAAGCTAGAGTTATATTTTTGAAGCAAAAAGGGTTTTGTGTTGTTTTGTGTTTATTCGTGCAGATAAAAAAAGATCTTTTCTCCTTGTTCTCCCAATCCCCAATCGACATTCTCCTTCTCCAATCCGTTTTCCCTCTCCTTTGATCGCCAAACTCACCCTCGCCGAGCCATTTCCCTAGAAGAGCAGCCCTAAACTACCGATCACCAATCTTTCATTGCCGATCTCTATTGCCACCCCATCTCCTCCGCAAAACCATGCCCTAGTTGTATCTCCGTTCAGTCCTCTTCGTCGCAGCCCCAGCCGCGCATCGTTTCGTCGTAGCAACAAGCGCTTCGGCCTTTGCTATTGCAGCCCGTCACCCAGCTGCTTCGCCGCAGCGCAGCTGTGCAGCCAATCTGACCCACTTGACGTCGTGCAGTCGCATCGCAGCAGCGATCTCGTCCCGTCGAGAACGCGCGCGCGCCCAGCTGACCGCAACGCATCCCAGTGGCCGTAGTGCCTCCCCCTCGCGAGCCAGCCCTTGTGCCGATTGTAGCTTCGCTTGTAAGAACCCGACTCTAAATGGTCTCAATGATCTTTACTACATGCCTTAACTCATGAATTAAAACAAGCAAAGACTAAAAAGAAAACTTGGTTAAACATGCACTTATAAAATTATTTCAAGGTTCCAGAAATTCAACAGTTAAAACACAATTCTTAAAAATCCTTAGCCTCTGGCCAGAGTTTACAAAAGCACATCAATCACCAATATAATAAAATTCTTTCAAATAAAAAGTGCAAATACAAGATGGAAGATGCAACGGACTCGTCCCCATGATCATCCAGCTCCTCCTCTAGCCACCTCGATGTTGTGCCAAGTTACTTGGTGGAAGAAACCACATAAAGGGTGAGTACAATTGCACTCAGTAAGAATTCCCCGACCGGGGTACATTACGCAAGGTAAATCATTTAACATCCTAGTATACAGGCACACACTACAATATATAAAGACAGTCTCCACATCAAGGATCAACTAGTGACGTGCAGGGTCAGCACACCTCTTAGATGACTAAACAGGAGGGCATTCTAAGTGTCCTCGATCTCTGGATGTCTATCTCTAAGACAACTAGGTTAGCACTCACTGGACTAACTAGGGACAGCACACCACTGGGCTTGTCCTAACCATATCGGGCAGCACACAACTGGGCTTAACCCTAACACTACTGAGCCAACATGTAACTCGACTGTCACTCAGGGCACAACTAGCAAGCACACAACTCGACTGCCACTCGTGGGTCATTCAAGCCAGCACGCAACTCGACTATCACTTAGGAAACGAGTCAGCACGCATCTCGACTGTCACTCATGGGTATAACCGAGCCAGCACGTAACTTGACTGTCACTCAGGGCTCTTTATCAAGCACTACTACAATAAACAACCTAGGATAACAATGTCTGATAATCAACAGGGCTTTTAATCAACAGAACATGTGTAAGCAGATCAAGACACTAAATAATCAAGGGAGTGCTACAGCCAATCTCAGGATCAACATGCCAAGCCCTAGCAACGGTAAATGCATAAATGATAACAGGCATACATGGCATACAAGTCCGGCATACAAAATAGGTTCAGCACACAGTCAACCTGCACAACCTAATCCACTAGCAATTTATAAGACATGCAAATCATACAACTAGAAGACTATCGAAACCATGCGCAGGGTCTACACAACCCAGGCAAGGAACCCTTACCTAAACAGTGGAAAAAGTCGGCGAATGAGAAATCTCTCGGGCTGTAGGAAGAACACCAATAACCTAACAGTAAAGCCACACAACACACATCAATCCTAGGTATCAATTAGCAAACAAAGAAGCATCAAAACAGCCTCGGAATTAGGCTTACCCAAAACCGAGAGCACACAACTCGGCAGCTGGGCAGCCTCGGCAAGTGTGTGTGTGCGGCAGAAACCAGCAGCAAGGGCGAGGCGAGCAGGGCGTGCGACAGCATGGTGAGGGCAGCAGGCTTCGCTGAGGCAAAGCGGATCGGCGACGTGTGGAGGCTACGGCTGTGCTTCAAGCGGGCGAAGCGGATCAACGACGTGTCGAGGCTGCGGCTGTGCTTTGAGCGGTGAGCGTACGAGATCGTGAGGCAGCGAGCCGAGGGATGCTGCTGCACTGGGGCGTGCGGCTGGCAATGGCATCACTGAGGCAGGCGACGCGTGTGGCATGGCTGGGCGTTCTGCACGGCGAGCAGGCAGGGCAATGGTCGCGTGCGAGGGCTGCTACTGGTGGCTGGTTAGCTTGGCGATGGGGAAGGGCAAGTGGGAGGGGCGTTGCGATGTGAGGCTGAGCCCTCAGCGGTGAGGGGGTGTAATGGTGATGGAGGTGGCAAACTTGGGGGGGAGGGGGTTCAGCTATGGAGTTTGAAGAGAAGAAGGAAGCTTGCGGAGTCGGCTAGGGCAATTCACGATCAAATGAGAAGTGGAAGGGATTTTTCCTTTTTTTATTAAAAAAAACCCCAAAAAACCTCATTTTGCCAAGTGTCCTTGGAGGTTCCCCTTTCGAGTCCTGGCAAGCTCACCTTTTAATTCCCAATTTTATGTTTATTTCTGAACGGCCCCCAAACAACTCCTGATCCTGAAACCTGAAACCAAAATACAAATAGCAACTCAACACAAGTCTGTGAGGCAACCCGGCACCCTGAGAAATTACCAGAATGCCCCCAGAGGCCAAATGACCAAAATGCCCCTAGGAGCTCAGAAAGCCCTAACGGCCCAACCAAATGACCGAATAAATAACCAGACATACCTGGAGATCTGGAATGAAAACATGGGTCATTACATCGCCCCTCGCTTATCCGCGTGCAATGTGCTGCTCGCCCTGTCGTGCCGCTCAACCCTTGCCGATTTACATCGCCTCGCCTGCACGGATCCGCTCGCACGTAACCCCTTCGCGGTGCGAGTGCATTCGCACGTACGGATTGCCAGCCCTTCGTCGCAGCTTTTCGCTCTCAGCTCGAGCCTTGTCATGCTGCTGTCTTTGCCGCATCGCCTCGCTCACACCTCGCCGATCCGGGCTGCTCACTCACCTATCGCATCCCCGCAGTCGAGCATCCATGCCTGCAGTGCCGCTTGCGTCTGCCTGTCTACCGAGCAGCTCTGCCCATCCTTGTCGAGTAGGAGCCTTCGGTTGGGTAAGTTCTTTCTCGAGGCTGTTGTGGTTATTGTTTTCTTACTGGACGAGAGTTAATGTGTTGTTTGTTGTATTGTTGTGTTGTAGAGGTGCCCTAGCCAAGAGCTAACTTGCTAGGAGAGGTGTTTGCATAGCTTTTCCAAGAGCCCATGTTTGGCCTTGAGGTTGTTTCGAGCACCTATTCGGGATTTGGTAAATTCTGTCATTTACTCGATTTAGTTGTTTACTATTTAGTAGTTCAGTTAGTAATAGTGCGTTTGGTTATGTTGTGTTGTGTTTATCTGTTTGCTTTCAGGTAAGGATTTCTTACTGAGGGTTGTGTGGACCCTTAGTTCATCATGACTGCTGCTTTTATATGTTTGATTGTTATGAGCATGTTAGTGGATAGGTTATGCTTTGATTGTTTGCGAGCATGTTATGATTTGATATCCTGTCCTGTTCCACTAGCATGTGTTATATTCCCGTGACATGTCAGTATCATGCTAGGTTGTTCTCTTGCATTCATTCCTTTGTATCTATTGAGCATGTTTGGCCTGTTAAGGCACGGGGCAGGACTCTAAGATAGACTTGTTAGGTTGTCTTCATCTATAGGCTGAGAGCGAACATAAAGTAATTTGTCCCTATGGGCCGAGATTGCGAGTTGCACGACGTATGTTTCTTCTGCCCCGGTAACCGATACGAAGTAGCTCCCGTATCGGCATAAGCCTAGTCTATAGCCTGCTAGAGCGAACCCAACAGACGGTGTAAGCCTGCCGTGGCCGGTTCTTAGCTTCAGGTGTGCGGTGGTCTTATGCTGCTTACAGTCAAGTTCCGAGGACCTCACACTACTGTTCGTTCAGTGACACTGCTCCAAGTCGTAGGCACGCGTACCTGGATCGGTGTAGCACGTTTAGGTCCCACGTCTCTACACGGTTTGCAGTAGCATGCGGTGTGCTCGCACTAGCATTAGGCATCGGGCGGAGAGCTCCCTCGGGATAATGCTTACAGTACACCTCTTCCTTTCTTAGTCTAGAGCCAGACACCGGGTACTCTCCTGAGTGTCCAAGACCAGGAGAGCTGGTCACCAGTTGATTGGACATTCATGTCCCAAATGTTTGGACCTTCAGGTCCCAGTTTCAGGATCAGTTGTTGAGCTGATCATAGGCCGGTGGTAAGAGACCCCGATGATTCAAGAGTCGCTTGGTTGACTCAAGAGTTTGATTTGTGTTGGTAGCGGTTGTATGTATTCTAGCATGTTGTATGATTGATGTTCGCACGGTACCCCAGTTGGGGATTCTTACTGAGTATGTTTATACTCACCTTTATTTTATGTGGTTTTCCACCAAGTAACTTGGGACGACGGCTAGACAGCTAGAGGAGTGGCTGCACGATCATGGGACTCTACCGGTAACTCTGCTTACTTATTTATGTTTTATTGTTATCAGCATGTAGCGGGCACGGAGCCCTAGGACTTTCATTTTTGGAACCTATTGAACTGTTTGAGTTTTCTGAATGTTTTAACTGCTGTTGAGTTGTTTAGATTTACTTAAAATACTTGAAATGTTGTGGTTTTAAATGTGTTGGTTTTGAAATAAACTCTGGCCAAGGTTGCTTCATGTTTTACGGGTTGTAATAAATGATTTGCACAGGTTTCAGGGTTTGACAGGTTTTAAACAGGAAATTTGTAATAATTGTTTTAAAACCTTTTCTATTTTAACGTACATGCTGAGTAAGGATCCATTTAGTACCATGTTTTTAGGTTGGGTCCTCACAAAAAGCCTGTGCAGATTCTGGCCCAAGAGCGCAAGGTTTTACGCAACCGAGAGATCAACCTAGTCAAGGTTCAGTGGAAAAATCAGATGGCAGAGGAAGCAACTTGGGAGCTTGAGGATGAGATAAGGACGCACTACTCTAAGTTATTCCAAACTTAGGACTTTCGGGGACGAAAGTCTTAAAAGGAGGGAATACTGTAATGACCCAGGTTTTCCTTCTGGTTCTCCAAGTATGTTCGATTACTTTTTTCAGTCGTTTGGCTGGGCCATTAGGGCTGTTTGAGCTTCTAGGGGTATTTTAGTCATTTGGCCTTTGGGGGCATTTTGGTAATTGATCAAGGTTTCGGTTTGCTTTCCATACTAGTGTTGAGTTGTTATTTATGTTTTGGATTCAGGTTCCAGGATCGGGAGTTGTTTGGAGGTCGTTCGGGTTTAACAGAAAATAAGTTTTTAATTATGAGCTTGCTAGGACTCGAAGGGGGAACCTCCAAGGACACTTGGCACAAGGAGGATTTTTGGAGCATTTTAAATGAGAAAATAAAAAGAAAAACCCCTTTTGTCTACCTTCATTTGACCTAGCCGAGCACCCTTGCCTCTTCACCTTCTTCTCCTTGCCGTTTCACCTTCCTAAAACTCCAACCCGAGCAACCGCATGTCCAGCCTTTACCATCGCCCCTTGCCGCTGCACTTGCCATCGCCGATCGCCGAGCAGCCCAGCACCGAGCGCAACCAGCAACCCCTCGCAGTCGAGCACTATAATAACCCATTTATATTTTTTTGAAGTCTAATACTGAGTTGTTACAAGTTTGGGGTAAATGAGGGCAATTTTGTAGTTTAGTGCAAAAGGAGGGCAATTCGGTCATTTAAGCATAGATATTTAAGTTTAATTTTGAATTGATAACCCCTAGGTCTCTTATCTACTGTTCATCTGCCTCCTTTGTGTGTCTTCTTCATTTTTCCGGTCAGTCACTACCCTTCTAACCAGTCCGGCTAGATTACTAGTGTCGTCAGCCTTGGTTTTGCTCCTCCATCGTCGAGATTCACAGTGGATGTAGGTTTCGTTCTCTTCATCGCAACACAGCGAGGGAGTGGTTGATTGGGTTTGTCTTCACATGGAGTTCATCGTCTCCGGTGTGAGGTTCGTTCACCGGAAGTTGAAGCACCATCGTTGTTTGGTGTTAGCTGCCACGAGTGGGTTTTTCGAAGAACTCATAAAGTTGCGAATAGCGTGGGTTCGTGGTTTTGCATTGAGGATCAGCGCCAACAGCTTCATGTTTGCGCTTGCAAGATATTCGCGGTGGAGTAAAGAGTGTCGTTGTCGTGGTCTTGTGCTTGTCGCTGCCAGAGTGTGGTGAGGTATGTTCTCTCTCTTTCTTTCTCTCTCTTATGTTGAGTTAGGTTGAAATTGTGGTTCAAAATGAAGAAAAAAAGGGGTGTTTGGTTTTGAGTTATGTTAATTAAGTTGGGTTAAGCCTATTCTAAGGTGGAATAGGGGCTGTTTGTTATGGGTTGGAGTTATTTAAATGATGAACAAGGATTGTTTGGCTACAAAGATTCTAGCTTGTTAAAGGAAGGTTTATGGATTGTTTGTTTCGGTTCAAACTCATCTATTTTATGGATTAAGGACTGTTTGTGTGTGAGTTTAAAACTATTTTAAGTTGGTATAAAGTTATTTAAGTTAAGAATAAGGATTGTTTGTTTGCAAGGTTGAGATTATTTAAGTTATGATTTAGTGATGTTTGGTTTCAAGTTTAAAGTTGTCTAAATCATGGATAATTGGTGTTTGTTTATTGGATTATGTTATTTAAAATATGGATTGAGTTTATTTGACTAGTGGTATAAAATCACTCAAGTTATGGATTAAAGATGTTTGGTTTAGGGTTTTAAGTTATCCCAAATGTGAATTTAAGGTTTGTTTGGATTGTGGTTTAAAGACTGTTTGGCTAGTAGTGTAATGCATGTTTGGTATCGAGTTTAATGGGTGTTTGACTTAGGTAAAAGGATGAGTTTTGACCCATTGACTTTTATTGACCATATTTGACCCGAACCATTTTTTTTTGTTCTTCGAGTCGAGTTCGTGAGGCACGTGTAGCCGTCGAGTGCCTTCGGGACACATTTTTTTGAGGTTCTTCCTGGTTTGATAAATTTGTTTTTCTGAATCCAATTTTGATGGTCAGAGGTACTAGTTTTGATCGGTTTGTTCGTTTCAGGGCTCGGAGTTGTGTTTGGCTGTTTAGAGCTTCTAGTGTATTCTTGGAAACTTGAGTGGATTGGCCAAGGTAAGGGAGTTGTTACCCCCTTCTCGAGGCCCGTGGCTATTACATGTGTTAGATTGACTGTATTCACTTACATGTTTGATGTGGCATACTCTTTGTTGTTGTTGTTTGCATTGATTACACTGAGAGCATGCAATATATGATTGATATCATGTCTAGGGCAAGCATGTAGGTTATGTTGATTATCTGGATATGCATGAACTACCGCATGTTGATTGACAGAGTCGGTCCTACATGATAGTTCTTGTGTTCCACTGGAGACTTGCATGATGTTTAATGCACGACTCGGTGCTTCGTTTGGACGCAAACGAGATATGAAGACCAGATAGAGGATGCTAGTGAGTGAACGTGCATGGTTTGTGGCTGGCACGTTCTCAATGAGGGATTTGTAGTCCCTCGCCGTCGGGTTCCCGTGGATGGTTGGCCCACCAGGCTCACGACCCTATTAGCATTTTACTAGTAGCCTAGGGTGCTCTCTAGGTATATGGTTGGGTATGTGGCCATTTGGTGAGCGTGCTGGATCCACCCTCACCGTGTGTATGAGACCTGTGGGATTTGTGGTCCTTTAGCTACCAGGCTTCTCTACTCGCAGGATCCCTCAGCCTGGAGCAGGTATCCCAGATTTCCCTAGGAATTTGTGGTCTCTATCGGCTTTTAGGTCTTTGGTTTGTGGCCTTAGACCGCTCTGCATGGCGTGGATCTTGGACATGGTTCCTAATCCCCTTTTTCGCCCAGGAGCTCGGGTTTTGTGGACCCTTTGATTATGTTTTATCTTGCATGTTCGTGATGTTTTTGACCTGATGCATGTCTTTACCCCGAGTTGGGGGATCCTTACTGAGTTACAAAACTCATCCTTTCCACTGTGGAATACCACAGGTACTACGAGATTATATCGAGGTGGGTGATCGAACGAGCTGGAGATAACCATGGGACCCGCTGCATTATTCTGTTTAGAGTCTTTTAAATTTCCTCGTCCTGCATGAACTATTTAGGGGCATGATAAATGTGCATGGTTTATTGAGCTTTTATGTTTTGAATATTGGGTACCTTATGACTGTTTAAATAAATTTATGGTTTTTATAAACTTGTTATTAAGAGTTGTTTTCAAAGAGGTTTTGCTTTACATTTTCATGCCCAGGATGTTGAGTACTGTTTTCATGCATTTAGAGTTAAGGACTTAGGTTTAGACCCTAATTTGGGTCGGGTCCTTACAAGCACTCACGCCCGCCAGCTTCGCCGTTCACGCCCGTGTAGCAGCTCGCCCACGCAACTGGCGGCGTGAGTGCTTGTAAGGACTGGGTCACGCCTAGTTGCGTGGCAGGCGTGAGTATTTACAAAAGGTTTTCATGCATTTAGCCTCTTTTCGAACTCACCTAGTTGCGTGGGGTCCCTAATCGACCCAGTTGTGTTGTCGATCCAGATTGTCCCAATGGCATTGCCAATCTAGGGTTTGGCCCGGTTGCGTTGCCACCCGACTATGCTTAGGACTAGCCGAGTGGCATGTTGTCCATTGACAGACAAGTTTGAGTTGTATCAGGGTTGAGTCCAGTTGCGTGCTGCCCGACATAGTAAGGACAAGCCCAGTTGCGTGTTGTCCCAGTTAGCCCAGTTGCGTGCTAACTTATTGTTGTCTTAGAGATAGACTTTCCAGAGACCGAGGTCACTTAGATTATCCTCTTGTCTAGTCAGCCCAGTGGCGTGCTGACCCTGCTCGACACTTGTTGTCCTTTACTGTTGAGACTTGCCATTATGTAAAATTGTTGTTTGCTTGTATGCTAGGATGCTAAATGATTTACCTTGCGTAATGCACCCTGGTTGGGGAATTCTTACTGAGTGCAATTGTACTCACCCTTTCTATGGTTTCTTCCACCAAGTAACCTAGCACAACATCGAGGTGGCTAGAGGAGGAGCTGATTGGTCATGGGGACATGTCCGTTGCATCTGCTGTTTCATTTGCATCTTTATTTCTGGAAACATTATTTTAAGTTGTAATGGATTTTATATACTCTGGCTAGAGGCTAAGTGTTTTATGATTTTACTTGATAGTTGGGATTGAAATGTTTTAATAAGATGCATGATTCTTAATTCTCTTATGTTTTTAAACTTCATAATTTTGAGTCACGACATGTAGTAAAGGCCATTTATGACCATTTAGAGTCGGGTCTTTACAGTTTATTATGTACCAGATCTCAAAACAAATATTTTGAGTTTGGAGCAACTCAAAGAGAAGGGTTATCCTGTATTTTTGAAAGGCCGATTGTTGTATTTGAGGGACAAGAAAGAGCGTTTAGTTGCTAGAGTAGAGATAGGAAGAAATCGCATGTATAAATTGAATTTGTGTCGCGATGTACGAGTAATTCAAGAAAGTGAATGGGACTGGAACAAGGCGTTGGAAGTCAGCAACGAAGTTGGAGAATCACCAGTTGTTGCATCAACGAGTATGTCAAGAGAGTCTGAAACAATTGAAGAAGAAGAAAAACCGCAACAACCCAGAATGCGGAGTTTGCAAGAATTGTACGATGCGAAAAATGAGGTACATCTTGTTTGTCTTTTAGCAGATGCTAAAAGCATTAGTTTTGAGGAAGCAGTGCGAGATGAGAAGTGGCGAACCGCAATGGATGAAAAGATCAAGCGCAATGACACATGGAAGCTGACAAAATTGCCAAATGCAAGTCAGCTGATTGGTGTGAAGCGGAAATTCAAGAAGAAGATGAATGCAGAAGAGAAGATAGAGCGTGACAAAGCGAGGCATGTTGCGAAGGGATACAAGCAGAAAGCGGGAATAAACTATGATGAAGTTTTTTATCATGTTGCGAGAACGGATCTTGCATCAGGTGTTGGCATTGTTAATCGGTTCATGGAGGAGCCGATTTATTCGCATTGGAAGGCGTTGAAGCGAGCAAGGATCAAGTTGCGAATATTTTTAAAGTCGTTGCAGAAA
Source organism: Sicyos edulis (assembly GCA_036507275.1). Taxonomy (NCBI): domain Eukaryota; kingdom Viridiplantae; phylum Streptophyta; class Magnoliopsida; order Cucurbitales; family Cucurbitaceae; genus Sicyos; species Sicyos edulis. Next base: position 30,605,147 of record CM071854.1, read on the forward strand.
GTACTATTCGAGAAATTCAAGAAAAAGATTGGCATGACAGATGACAAGAGCATTTAAGTTTATGTAGGAGTTTTGTTGGAATAAACTTAAATGGAATTTTATTAATATGGTTAATTGATGTAATTGAGGAATTAGTGGGAAAGGTTAATTGATGTAATTGAGGAATTAGTAGGATTTTATTTAGGTAGAAAATTAAAGAATTAATGGGTTGTCAATCTATGAGTTAATTAAGGTATTAGTGGATCCTTAATTTAGGAATTAGTAGAAAGCATTTTCGGTAAGAACTTGGAGGCCAAATTTTTAATAGCTTATAAATAGGGTGCTCATTCCATGGAGCAAGGTAGAGACAATCATAGAAAAATAAAGAAAAGTATTGAAAAGAAAGTTTGTGTGCATTGTCTCTCCAATCCCGAAGCGAAAAGTTTGCACGATTGTTATTTGTGTTTTATTTGTAATTCAAGTTTCTACGAATTTCTATCAAAGCGGCATTTAAATTTTACAATCTCCTAGTGCCGAAAAGGTAAGTGGACTATGTCTCTCACTGCCAATTGATTTTGAGAGGGATGTCCACACTATTTAATAAAATTCACATTTCTAACTATTTTAGGAAGTGGGAACTGGGAAGTTCGAATAAGACTCCATTTAATTGAGAGTTTATTTTCATATAAAGTGTGTGGACATAAGTCATAAGTTGGTCGGGAGGGAGACTTCCGTTGATAATTTAACCCCAAGCAAAAATGAATGATACTTTCAAAAGTTTGATGGATGAAGACTTAACTTTTTGGTCAATTGATGCATAATTAAAATGTGTTAGGCATTGACACATTCAAATTGTTTATACACTTAATTGAAAGATTTGGTGACGTGGATTTTATTGTTGGATGATAATACGATTTAACACCATGATCATAGATTTAAGTTTGAAAATTGGTATTTGACTCTCATTTATTTGAGAGCAATAATATCATTTATGTAAAGTTTGTAGCCACCCTCCCCAATTTGTACTAAATAAATGTTTTGTCCCCATAAAAGATTATAAAATGTGGTAGTTGGGTTTTAATTTGTGTGGATGTCTATGTATGCATTCGTTGTTTATTTCTTTTATTTTTAATTGGAGAGTGGACCATAAATTCTATAGAATAGTACTAAAATGAAATAAGATGAAATTGGCGAGTAACATGAAATTGACTTATAAAGTAAGATGAAAGTGGAGAGTAGCATCAAATTGGCTTATGGGTACGAATCAATCAAAGCAGTGTCTGCATTGATTGTTGAAGAGGCAATCAACAATTTTACTATACCATTATAAAAATCAACCAAATATAATAAAAATGTCATTCACATGAACTAAATATTATTAATAACAGTTAAAAGAATGTGGTTAATAAAAATTGTGAGCATCGAATTTTAATTTGTATTGCATGAACTTCTATTTCAAAACCAATGAATAATGATGGAAATAAATATAAGTACAAAGTGGGAGAAAGAGGTCCAACAAATCTTACATAGGGGCATAACTATTCTCAAATAATATGAGAGTCAAATACCGATTTCTGTTCTCGAACTCGTAACCTTCGAATTGAAATAGATTAACACCAAACCAAATAACTAATTGTGCCACTGAGCCTCGATTTTATCTTCTACAAGTTAAGAAAGTATTATCACTCTAATAATGTCCTCAACATCCATTATCATAGAGTTCAATTTTGGGGGGAGGGGTTGATATTTTCTGTGCATGATTATATGGATAAAAATCAACCAGACGAAGAAAAATATATTTTAAATAATATGACCAAGTCAAAAAAAAGAAAAAATCACAAGTCATTGGGAAGATATATAGACTCACCTTACCATGTTCCTTCACATTCAAAGTTGCATTGTTTTTGTTATGGTTTCTTTCAAACCTTTTGTATCTTTGGTTCTTTCTGTTCTTCTTGTTTTACCATATTTTTCCATTTCTCAACCCCACAAAAACATAACCCTTGGCTCATCCCTCACTGCAAATGCAAGCAGCAATGACAAAAGTGGCTCTTATTGGTCCTCTCCATCCGGGGACTTTGCTTTCGGGTTCTTAGAGATTGAAAACAAGGGGTTCTTGTTAGCCATTTGGTTCAACAAAATCCCCGAAAAAACCGTCGTGTGGTCGGCCAATCGAAACGATCTCGTAGGGAAAGGATCCACTCTCGAACTCACTTCTAGTGGCCAACTCATGCTCAACAACTCAGCATCAAGAAGACAAGTATGGAGCCCAAAATTTGAAAGCTCGAATACAACTCTGGTTTCCTATGCTGCCATGCTTGATAACGGCAACTTCGTCTTGGCTTCCAACAATAACTCCAAATTTGTATGGCAAACCTTTGATGAACCTACTGATACTATTTTACCATCACAGAGTATCAACCAACGGATCCTCATTGCGAGCGATTCTGCAACCGATTACTCCGAGGGAAGATTTCAATTGTCGATGCAACTCGATGGGAATCTCGTGCTTTACCCGAGACTCGTCCCTTTGGGTGCCCAGGGTAGCCCTTATTGGGCAAGTAACACTGTGGATTCCGGGTTCAGCCTTGTTTTTGATCTGTTTGGCTCTGTTCATGTCTCTGCAAAGAATGGAACCATTGTCCACAGCTTGTTTAGTTCTTCAAATGTGGATTTGTTATACCAACGAGCCATTTTGGAGTACGATGGAGTTTTCAGGCTATATATTTACACGAAGAACGATGGTTGGAGGAGTCTATCAAATTCTATTCCTCCGAATATCTGTTTGACAATGAATGATGGGTTAGGAAGTGGAGTTTGTGGGTACAATAGCTACTGTGAAATTGGCGAAAATGAAAGACCAATTTGCAAATGCCCAAAAGGGTATGCCATGGTTGATCCAAAGGATGAAATGAAAGGCTGCAAACCAAGTTTTATTCCTCAAAGATGTGATGAATCGGATCCTGAATTAGATGCTTTCGATTTTTTTTCCATAGACAACTCCGACTGGACTAATTCAGATTATGAGGGCTACTCAGGAAAAGATGAGAACTGGTGTAGAAGCGCTTGTTTGAATGATTGTTTTTGTGCTGCTGTCGTTTTCGAAACAGGGAACTGTTGGAAGAAGAAGTTTCCTCTTTCATTTGGAAGGGTTAATGGTGATTTTAAAGGTAAAGCTCTGATCAAATTTAGGAAGGATAACTCTACATTCATTCCTACTAAACTTGTAAACAAACACAATGACAACAAAACTTTGAAACTCATTGGATTAGCTCTCTTGGGTAGCTCTGGATTTCTTTTCTTCATCTTCCTGTTGGCCACTTTTGTAATTGCTTATCGTATAAGTAAAAACAGATTGAATGTTGTTGTGGGAAAGCAACCAGTACTCTTAGGCATGAACTTGAGAAGTTTTAGCTATGAAGAGCTAAACAAAGCTACAAGTGGATTCACCGAGAAGTTGGGAAGGGGTGCTTTTGCTACGGTTTATAAAGGGGTTGTTGAGAACATGGACAACAACAACAACAACAACAACGTGGTAGCGGTTAAGAAGTTGGAAAATGCAGTAAAAGATGGAGACCAAGAATTTAAGGCTGAAGTAAGCGTGATTGCTCGAACGAACCACAAGAATCTTGTTCGATTGCTTGGATTTTGCGACGAAGAGCCACACAAAATGCTAGTGTATGAGTTCATGCCAAATGGGTCTCTCGCGGATTTTCTTTTCGGGCCTTCAAGACAAAATTGGTACAAGAGAATTCAGGTGGCTACGGGAACTGCAAGAGGTCTTTATTATTTACATGAAGAGTGCAAAACTCAGATAATTCACTGTGATATTAAGCCCCAAAACATACTCTTAGATGACTCATTTGGTGCGCGAATTGCAGACTTTGGTTTGGCCAAGCTTTTGAAGAAAGACCAGACTCGAACCATGACTGCAATTAGAGGAACTAAAGGCTATGTGGCTCCAGAATGGTTCAGAAACCTCGCAATTACTGTGAAGGTTGATGTTTATAGCTTTGGGATTGTGTTGTTAGAGATCATTTGTTGCAGAAGAAGTTTTGAATTGAAGGTAGAGGATGAGAATGAAATGGTGCTGGCAGATTGGGCTTATGATTGCTTGAAAAAGGGAACAGTTGAGAAGTTAGTAAGAAAAGATGAAGAAGCAAAGAATGATATGAAAACAGTGGAGAAGATGGTTATGATTGGGATTTGGTGCATTCAAGAGGAACCATCATTGAGGCCTTCCATGAAGAAAGTTCTGCAGATGCTTGAAGGTGTTGTTGAACTTCCAACTCCTCCTGATCCATCTTCATTTATAAGCAAAATTTAGTAATTAGTAAAATTTTGCATAAATTATAATTTGGCCGAATTCAGTTTCTATGAGTTAAAAAAAGTAGAATTTAGTATTTATGTATCGATAAAAACTTAAAAGTTGGTTTATATCGTTTGTAAGTGGTGATGAATTAGTAAGTTTGTGGTGGTAATTAAATGATGTGATTTTTTGTCCAACCATGTAACTTAACTCATATAATCATTATTGATATTTGAACAATTAATTCGTCTACAATTTAAAATAATAAAGAATGATTTTTTTTTTTTACACCATAAGGATTAAATTGCAGTTTTTAAAGTTATAGAGAATATGTTTTAACTTTATTTTTTCAAAATATAAAAATTAAATTCTAGTGTAAAATTATATGGAATAGAGCTCTATTCTTTTCCAAATCATACTGACCGTAAGAGTTAGTACCCTTTGCATGTACGTATTTCTTGAGTGGGATTTTAATAACACCTATCAGAAGTTAATTTTAATGTATAGTATCGTAAATCATAAATTTCAATTTTATTAATAATATTCTTTTTAAAAAATAATAATAACATTTAAATGTATAAATATAAGAATAAACCTTTTACCTTCCCAATGTCTATTTCCATTTTCATTTTCATTGTGGTGGCTCATAAATTTATGTAAAGGAAAGAATCCAATGTGAAGGTGAAAAGACTTTCAAATTTCAAATCATAATTTTTATGGGAGTAAAATAAAAAGGCATTACCCTTAAACAAATAATAATAAACAAAATGACACGTGTGAAACTTTTCCCCTTTTCCTTTTAGTATTTTACAGTGCCATTGGACACATTTCTTCTTCTTTCAACTTCTTAGTTAATTTTTTTTCTCCTTTTTTCAGTTTTTGTGCCCACTCAACACATTCTTCTCTTCATTCCGAAGGAGCCTCCAAAGAGACGTTTTTGTGCCCGACTCAACACATTCTTTTCTTGTTTTACGTTCCAATTTTGAACGAATTGCAAGATCTAAACGCTTGGAACATACATTTCAAGTGATTTACGATTCAAATCCACGAGTTAACTCGTTGTTGCTTCATCGTACGTTTCAGCGATTTTAACAACACTGTATATATATAAATTAATGGGCCATTTGAAGCTTCAACATTAGGTGGAATGAAGGATAATAGTCAGCTACTTCCTTATGATACCAAGGATTATTATTTGGATAATAAACAAAAATCATCTAAACATTGAAACCAAATATTTATAGATTTCTAATATAGTAGAATTTTTTTTTTATAGATTTAAGCATAATCAGTACTACATTACAATAAGGTCTTAAGGATATTCATAAAACAAAACAAACGACAAGTATCGCAATCAGTAAACCTAAACAAAACAACATCATCATCAAAAGCATTTACCATTCACGTTTATGGCTTCAACTTGAGCTTAATCTTTTTTTCTTTGTCGGATGACTTATAGGCCTCGAGGATCAACTTTGCCTGCCCGCTAATCAGCTCTGTCCTCTTCAGAAAAAGTTCCAATTCTGCAATGTGCAATTTCTTCCATTCCTCTTCCAGCTCTGTTCTCTTGGATTGCTCTGTCAACTCTAATCCTGGCTTCAAAAAACTTTCAGGCAAACCAACAGCTCCCAAAGATCTTTCAAATGCACCAAACCCACCCATGCAACTGCTGCTGCCCCTTTGAATCTTTTCAGCATTAGCCTTCAACTGCTCCACACCCGGAGTTCGAGCAACTCCTTCGTCCCCCCAAATTTTCTTCGACAGTTCAAAACCTTTCTGTTCGTGGTGCTTCGAGAACATCGGATCCGCACCCTTCTTCCCTCTTTCCGCATTGTTCCTGTATTTCTTCTTCAACCGACGTATCTTATCAACCAATTGCGCCTTGGTTACATCCACATGAAGAGCTTTCTTGATAGAATCATGAAATGCATTCATGTCCAAACCTGGATCAGAGCCCTTCGTGGCTGTATAATCGATTATACCGTTCAGTATCGCAATCTCATCGTCCTCGCTCCATAACCTCTGAAACAACTTCTTCGATTCATCAACGGATTTCTCCACAACTACGTGGCCATCGGAACCCTTCTTCGCCCGCTTCGGATGCTTGGCCGTCTCACTCGGCCGCTTCAAAGCCGATCTAGCCGGCGCAACCGAAACAGAAGCAGATGGCTTAGATCTAGGTTTCTTCACCTGCAGAGTTTCATCCATCGGCTTCACATTTCGTCCAGATCCAACTTCAGCGTCGGAATCGGATCCCGAACCGGTCTCCGAGGAAGAGGACTGATGAGCCGGAGAGACAACGGCGAGTTCAGGTTTCTTAGACGCCGGTTTCTTCTCGATGGCCGGAGTTGAAGGAAGAGCGGCGGGTTTCTTCGGATTCAGAGATTGAGTTGCTTCGGCGGCGTCTTCTTCGGAGGAGGAAGATCCGCTGTCTTCGCCGGAAGTGGTATCCTCTTCCTCGGCGGAGGAGGCTTCCGGCGGTGGCTCATCCAACGCCGACGAACGTTTGGGTGCCATCGCCGGAGAGGGTTCGGCTGTGCTAGGGTTTGATAAAGAATGAGATTGGTGGGGTTAGTAAAAAACCTAGGAATTGTGCGCCTTTCTAATAGAGTAGAAATACCACTTATATACGGAAACATTACAAATATTTTAAATAATAATAAATGCATATTTTACCTTTTATATTATATTAGAAAATCTATATATATTTTGGACGTGAAAGATAATTTCCTTTTTTATAATTATAAGTTTAAAAATTCATGTTACTATTTGTAGTCCATGGGAATGTGGATGGAATTTTTAAAATTCATTATAATATTATTAAAAAAATAAATTCAAGAAATAATGAATTCAAGTATTATAAAAAGATTTAGGGTCAAATATAAGTTTTGTCCTATAATTTGAAAGAAATTAAAATTTAATTTCTATAACTTGTTTTAGGTAAATATGATTATTTATTGAAATAAATGTCTAAGAATTTAATAAAAAAAAATTATACGATTAATTTTTAAAAGTAAATTTTATCATGACATACTTCAAGTATAACAAAAATAAAGGCAGATGAAGTTTAAATCAAATAATCCAACAAAAAAATTTTAAGAATAAGTTAGTATTTTTACCTCCTTGAATAAGGTTTAATGTTTTTATATAAATGATAGTTTTTAATAATTTTATCGCATTATTCATAAAAATTCTACAATTGAATTAAAATGCAATAAAATAATTTTTTATCTTTTTTTTATATGGTACAAGTATAACTTTTCGAATTCTCACCACTATATATAGTTTACATTTATTTAATTTTTTTAATACATAATTAATCAAAAGGTTTTTCTTTTTAACAAATAATTAATCAAAAGGTCAGAATATGAAAGGTCTAATTTCTTTATTCATATATTCTATAACAAAAAATATCTTCATTCATATAATTTAATATCTAAAATTTTTGACTTTATCTTTAATTATACTTAAGAATAAAAAACTTAGTTATGTACCTATACTCATGACAATATTATGTTTATTTAAAAAAAAAATAATAATTATTATTATTATTTAGTTATGTTTGTCTAAATTCAATAATGAAGTGAGATATCAAGTCATTAAATCTATAATCTTTTAATTCATGATATATACTAATGTCATTAAATTATTGTTAGTATATTTTTTAGATTACAACAATTAATTTAACTAAAAAAATATGAAAATAAATCGATACATTGTTAACTCTATTTTGGTACTAATAAAAGAGTAGTTCAAGCGGCATTGATGTATATGAAACTTCATATCTTGAGTTTTTTTTTTTTTTTTTTTGAGAATTGACCTTGGGGTTTTATTTCACGGTCAATAAACATAATTTTATATTATATTATAATTGAAGTTTACTAATTATAATTAAAATAATTATTTATTTTATTCTAAAAAAAAATAATAATTATTTATTTAATTTAAGAATTAAAATGATAAACGATTTTGTATCATAACTTTTAATTTTAAAATTTAAATTTCTTATCAACAATTGATAATGTACATTTAACCTCTTAGTTTAATTTAAACTTTTTAATGCATGGATCAACCTTTTAACTTTAGACTTCAAGGTTTCTTGACCTTGGATTTAATATATTGATTTGGCATATGTGAATTCTTTTTAAATTCAATAAAACACCACTATCTTGGAATGATTTGAAGATCGAAAAGAACCTTTGAGAACAATAATAATCATTAGATTTAAATGTTGGAAAAAAATGGTAAAAAAAGCTTTAAACCTGATTCGATATATTGATTTCATATATATATATTAATGCCTTATAAATTCGATAAAATATCAACATCTTGACATTTTTTGAAATTTGAAGAGACGGTTTGAGAAGAATAAATTGAGTGACAAAAAATAAAGAAAATATGTAGATTAAAATGTCGGAAAAAAATGGTAAAGAAAGCTCCAAACTAAATTCAGTGCATTGATTAAATACATGCTCTCTTGTAAATTCAATGTTTTGAGTTTGCGTGGCGTGGGAATTGTAGTCTAAAATTACGAGTCCTTACATATAAGCTCAAGGAAACCCTAGCTAGGAATAGGAAAATACTATAAAGGACAACATTTAAAACTAACTACTAAATAACTTCTAACACCACTAGCCCTTTTGGATAAAAACATATATTTTAAAATATGGAAGAGAGAAAGACCTTTAAGAAGAAGCATAAGATCATAGTGTGAATAGATATTAATGGAAGAAAATTATGTTAGTAAATAGATAACTGAAGATGGGTCAGGAGGTGTGGAAACTTCAACAGCTCCTTCAAGCATTTGTATGACTTTGTTCATAGATGGCCTCAAGGATGGCTCCTCTTGAATACACCAAATGGCAACCATAACAAATTTCTCAACCCTCTTCATGTCCTCCATTGCTTCATCATCATCTTTCACAAGCTCTTCCACTTTCCTTTCTTTGAAGCAATCATAAGCCCAATCTGCCAACACCATTATGCTATCTTCTACCTCTGCTTCAAAGCTCTTTCTACAACAAACAATCTCCAACAGCACTATCCCAAAACTATAAACATCAACCTTTGTTGTAATGGGAAGACTTCTAAACCACTCAGGAGCCACATACCCTTTCGTTCCTCTGATCGCTGTCATGGTTCGAGTTTGGTTCTTATTCAATAGTTTCGCCAATCCAAAGTCTGAAATTCGCGCAACCAATGACTCGTCTAAAAGGATGTTTTGAGGCTTGATATCACAATGAATTAATTGTGTGTCGCACTCTTCGTGTAGATAGCATAGACCTCTAGCCGTACCTAAGGCGACTTGAATTCTCTGATACCAATTTGGCTTTCGAGGCCCGAAAAGAAAATCTGCAACCGAACCGTTGTGCATGTATTCATACACCAACATTCTATGTGGCTCTTCGTTGCAAAAGCCAAGTAATTGAACCAAATTCTTGTGGTTTGTTCTAGCAATGGCACTCACTTCAGCTTTGAATTCTTGGTCTCCTTCTTTCACTACATTGTCTAACTTTTTCACAGCTACCAAGTTATTGTCCATTGACTCAAGAGTCCCTTTATAAACAGTGGCAAAAGCACCAAATCCCAACTGTTCTGTGAATCCACTTGTTGCCCTTTTAAGTTCTTCATAGCTAAAAATTCTTAGGTTCAAGCCCAGGACTAACAACTTTTCCTCCATTACCAGCTTTGTTCTCTTTACCAATAATTGGTAGGCTAACAAAGTGGAAATAAGAAATCCAGAAGCCCCCAAGAGAATGGACCCAACAACCACCAAAGCCTTTTCCTTTACAACTTTCTTGACTGGATTAACAGCTGCCAAAGTGGAGTTTTCTTTCCTAAATTTAATTAGAGCTTTTCCTTGAAAGCCAAGATCAATTCTTCCAAATGAAAGAGGATATTTCTTCTTTGAAAATGATAGCAGCACAGTTGCAATCATTCATACAAATTCTTCTACACCAATCCTCATCTACATCAGAAAAACCCTCATAATCAAAGTAAGGCCAGTCTGAGTTTTCGATAGAGAAGAACTCAAAGGAGTCGACGTCGTCGTCGTCGCAACTTTGAGGAATGAAACTTGGTTTGCAACCTTTCGCGGCATCACTTGGATCGATCTTTTCATAGCCTTGAGGACAGTTGCAAACTGGTCTCTGATCATCTCCCAAACTACAGTAACTATTGAACCCACATGCTCCGCTTCCTAAGCCAGTGTTGAATTGTAAACAAATATTTGGAGGTAAAGAATTTGAGACCTGACTCCAAGCCTTAGGCCAAACAGAATTGGCAGTCTTTGGATACACATATTGTCTGAAAACTCCATCGTACTCGAAAACGGCTCGATGGTAAAAATCGAGAGTCGTAGGAGAGTTAAATGTCAAAGGTTTTACAACACTTCCATTTGGTGCAGAGATATAAATGGAGCCAGAGAGGTTGAAAGAGAGCTGGAACCCAGATCCGTGTTGCACGCATTGGGATGGTTTTGGGGTAAATTGAGACAAGGTTTCCATTACCTTTCATTGAGAATCTAAATCTTCCCTCAGAGTAATTGGTTTGTGAATAAGAAGAAATAAGATCTCTGTTCTTGAGGCTTTGTGATGGTAAGATTGTATCAGTGGGTTCATTGAAGCTCTGCCACAGAACTTGGGAATTAGAAGCAGAAGAAGCTAAAATGAAGTTGCCACTGTCAAGCATAGCAGCATAAGAAACGGATCCAACATTCTGTGCTGAATTTGGAGTCCAGATTTGTGAGCCTGCAGGGTCACTCAGCACCAGCTGACCATTGTTGGTGAGTTCAACTTTGGATCCTTTCGGAACCAAATTGTTGCGGTTGGCGGACCAGACGACAGTTTTTTGAGGGATTTTGTTGAACCAAATGGCCAAAAGAAAGCCATTGTTTCCAAACTGTAGAAACCCAAATGAGAAATCACCAGAAAGGGAGGGCCAGTGGGAGTTGTTGTTGTTGTTTTGTGCAGTGAGATATGAACCAAGACTTACATTTTTATATGGCTGAGAAATGGACAAAGATGGCAATAGAAGAAGAAGAAAAAAAGGGCAGAGAGGGACAAAGTGGAGTGATTTTTGTAGAGAAGCCATAAGCCAAAGATTCTGGTTTTCAAGTCCATTTAAAGATAAAGATGGCTTTGTACTTCTATAGAAATTATAAAAAATGTCTTTCAATTATGAGTTTGAATAAAAAACAACTGAACTTTGAAAAGTCAGTTAAAGACTTGAGCTTCATAACTAACATTTGTACAATGAAACTATTAAAAAAATAAATTAAAATTGAATTAAAGGGTTATTGTAAAAAATTCAAATAAATGAAAGTTAAATGTCAAGTCTCGAGATCGAAGCTATAATCATGGTATTGAATTAAATTACCATCGAACCATGAAAAAAACGCAAGATTAACCATTTGAGCGTAATCAATCCATTTAATTGAGAATTTATTTCGATAAAAATTGAGTGGACGGACGTTGGTTGGGAAATAGACTCCTGTTGAAAATTTAATACCAAGGAAAGGAACGAATACTTTGAAAATTCAGTTGAAAGACTTGAACTTTCTAGTAAATTGATGCATAATTTAAATGTTATGTACGCATTTGACACATTTAAATTGTCTATAGACAAAATGCTTTCTCCCTCCGCAAAATATTATTACACATGGTAGTTGGATTTTAATTTGTGTGACTATGTCTACGCATTCAAGGAATTTTTTTTTTTAAATCAATGCAATTTTATTATATTATATAAAAATAACCAAATATAATAAAAATATCACTCACATAGACCAAATGTTATCACTATAAATACGTAATCGAGTGATTAAATACAAGTCAATGGGTCAAGGGATGCAAATTTTACCATGTGCTCGAAACAAGGTTTGGCACAAAAATCGAGGTGCAGCATGTGGGCAGCTCTACTCGAGTACGACGGAGCTAAGGACTGCATAGTCACAGTTAGGGGTGATAATGAAAATCGAACAAACTGAACCAATTTATTGGATCGGTTCGGATTTTTTACATAATATTGGACATATTGGTTTTTATTTAGAGAAAATCGAAAGTTAGATCGGATCGATTTCTATTTGTAAAAACTAATAAAAATTGAACCGAACCAATATTGATTTTTTTACTTTCATTTTTCTTTTTATATGTTAGTCAAACTTTTTATTGGTAAGAGACTAATTACTTTTGTTTAATTTAATTAAAAATGATGAGTTTTTTTTAGGAAACCAACATTAAAATGTGAATTGGAAGTGAAATAGCAAGTAAAATAGTAAAAAAGAATTAAACCGTAGGAACCGAATTGAAGAAAATCAAGCCAATGATTTTATCCTTTATCGGACATTGGTTCGGTTCCTCTTTTTGTCAAATCAATCGGATCAAATCGGTTATTGATTTGGCATAAAATCAATCGGATCAAATCGGTTATTGATTTGGCATAAAATCAAGGAAAACCGAACCGATAGTTTTGTCTTTTGTTGGATATTGGTTCGGTTCCTTTTTTTTGTCAAATTGATGGATCGATTTGGTTATCAATTTGACCTAAAACCGAAGAAACTGAACCAAGTTAGCTCGCCGGTTTGATAAATGTTGAAGGTCCGACGTGTGTGCACGATGTCAAGCATGGATCTATGATCGACACTATGCAGGAACAAGGCGCATGTGTGGGATGGTGTGAAGATGAAAACTACGATTGGAACGGTCAAGCATGCCCGAATGCATATGGGCAGATCCTAGTGGTGCAAGCATTCGATGAGGAAGAGACGTGCGAGCATTTGTGCGGAGGCGTTCGTGCATGACTTGGATGGTGAGGCACAGGCGCGCAGATGGTTCTCGTGTGGGTGGTTGCACATTCAAGAGTTTAGGCAAGTGCAAGAGGTTCTCGTGTGGTCGACAAAGGCATAGTGGCTGGCAGTGGGTGTGGTTTGGGGCTCTCGAGCATGGGTTGTTATCTACTTGGCTAAGATAGAGTAAGGTGGAGATAAGAGATGGGTTGCGAAGTTTCTAAGTAATGGAATCTACTAATTATAAATATGGTCACTTTAAAAAAAAATTAACAATCATAGTTATGAGTATTAAAATTAATATGGTATTAATAGTACGTAATATTGTATTAATACACAATACTATATTACTATATTAATAATGTATAATATTATATTAGTAATACATAATAATGCATCAATAATACAAAATACTGTATTAATAAAAAATAATACTATATTAATGAGTATCAGTAATATTGTATTAATAAGTATTAATATTACTCTATTGAACTATATTTATGACTATAAATATAAATATTTTTAAATTTGGTAATTACTTTCAAACAAATTTTAAATTAGGAAAAGTCAATATCATTAATTGAGAGTTTATTTTGATATAAATTGTGTGGACAGAAGTTGGTTGGGAAGGAGACCTCCGTTGAAAAGTAAACCCACGAAAAGGAAATGATATATACTTAAAAAAGTCAGATGAAAATCTTCTTTCTCCCCCGCAAAATATTATTAAATATGATGGTTGAATTTTCAAATATATCAGTTGTTTTAAGAAAAAGTTTATATTTTCCATCTTACCCTTGCATGCTATCCCCTTCCATTTAATTTCCCCGAACAATCATGGAAAAATAAAAATAAATAGCTATTTGATTAATACATTGAAAATAATCATGGATAAAAATGAACCAAACCAAATGAAGAGTAAAATATTTTCGTTTCAATAATAAATAATATGACCAAGTCAAAAAAAAGAAAAAATCACAAGTCATTGGGGAGATATATAGACTCACCTTACCATGTTCCTTCACATTCAAAGTTGCATTGTTTTTGTTATGGTTTCTTTCAAACCTTTTGTATCTTTGGTTCTTTCTGTTCTTCTTGTTTTACCATATTTTTCCATTTCTCAACCCCACAAAAACATAACCCTTGGCTCATCCCTCACTGCAAATGCAAGCAGCAATGACAAAAGTGGCTCTTATTGGTCCTCTCCATCCGGGGACTTTGCTTTCGGGTTCTTAGAGATTGAAAACAAGGGGTTCTTGTTAGCCATTTGGTTCAACAAAATCCCCGAAAAAACCGTCGTGTGGTCGGCCAATCGAAACGATCTCGTAGGGAAAGGATCCACTCTCGAACTCACTTCTAGTGGCCAACTCATGCTCAACAACTCAGCATCAAGAAGACAAGTATGGAGCCCAAAATTTGAAAGCTCGAATACAACTCTGGTTTCCTATGCTGCCATGCTTGATAACGGCAACTTCGTCTTGGCTTCCAACAATAACTCCAAATTTGTATGGCAAACCTTTGATGAACCTACTGATACTATTTTACCATCACAGAGTATCAACCAACGGATCCTCATTGCGAGCGATTCTGCAACCGATTACTCCGAGGGAAGATTTCAATTGTCGATGCAACTCGATGGGAATCTCGTGCTTTACCCGAGACTCGTCCCTTTGGGTGCCCAGGGTAGCCCTTATTGGGCAAGTAACACTGTGGATTCCGGGTTCAGCCTTGTTTTTGATCTGTTTGGCTCTGTTCATGTCTCTGCAAAGAATGGAACCATTGTCCATAGCTTGTTTAGTTCTTCAAATGTGGATTTGTTATACCAACGAGCCATTTTGGAGTACGATGGAGTTTTCAGGCTATATATTTACACGAAGAACGATGGTTGGAGGAGTCTATCAAATTCTATTCCTCCGAATATCTGTTTGACAATGAATGATGGGTTAGGAAGTGGAGTTTGTGGGTACAATAGCTATTGTGAAATTGGCGAAAATGAAAGACCAATTTGCAAATGCCCAAAAGGGTATGCCATGGTTGATCCAAAGGATGAAATGAAAGGCTGCAAACCAAGTTTTATTCCTCAAAGATGTGATGAATCGGATCCTGAATTAGATGCTTTCGATTTTTTTTCCATAGACAACTCCGACTGGACTAATTCAGATTATGAGGGCTACTCAGGAAAAGATGAGAACTGGTGTAGAAGCGCTTGTTTGAATGATTGTTTTTGTGCTGCTGTCGTTTTCGAAACAGGGAACTGTTGGAAGAAGAAGTTTCCTCTTTCATTTGGAAGGGTTAATGGTGATTTTAAAGGTAAAGCTCTGATCAAATTTAGGAAGGATAACTCTACATTCATTCCTACTAAACTTGTAAACAAACACACTGACAACAAAACTTTGAAACTCATTGGATTAGCTCTCTTGGGTAGCTCTGGATTTCTTTTCTTCATCTTCCTGTTGGCCACTTTTGTAATTGCTTATCGTATAAGTAAAAACAGATTGAATGTTGTTGTGGGAAAGCAACCAGTACTCTTAGGCATGAACTTGAGAAGTTTTAGCTATGAAGAGCTAAACAAAGCTACAAGTGGATTCACCGAGAAGTTGGGAAGGGGTGCTTTTGCTACGGTTTATAAAGGGGTTGTTGAGAACATGGACAACAACAACAACAACAACAACAACTTGGTAGCGGTTAAGAAGTTGGAAAATGCAGTAAAAGATGGAGACCAAGAATTTAAGGCTGAAGTAAGCGTGATTGCTCGAACGAACCACAAGAATCTTGTTCGATTGCTTGGATTTTTGCGACGAAGAGCCACACAAAATGCTAGTGTATGAGTTCATGCCAAATGGGTCTCTCATGGATTTTCTTTTCGGGCCTTCAAGACAAAATTGGTACAAGAGAATTCAGGTGGCTACGGGAACTGCAAGAGGTCTTTATTATTTACATGAAGAGTGCAAAACTCAGATAATTCACTGTGATATTAAGCCCCAAAACATACTCTTAGATGACTCATTTGGTGCGCGAATTGCAGACTTTGGTTTGGCCAAGCTTTTGAAGAAAGACCAGACTCGAACCATGACTGCAATTAGAGGAACTAAAGGCTATGTGGCTCCAGAATGGTTCAGAAACCTCGCAATTACTGTGAAGGTTGATGTTTATAGCTTTGGGATTGTGTTGTTAGAGATCATTTGTTGCAGAAGAAGTTTTGAATTGAAGGTAGAGGATGAGAATGAAATGGTGCTGGCAGATTGGGCTTATGATTGCTTGAAAAAGGGAACAGTTGAGAAGTTAGTAAGAAAAGATGAAGAAGCAAAGAATGATATGAAAACAGTGGAGAAGATGGTTATGATTGGGATTTGGTGCATTCAAGAGGAACCATCATTGAGGCCTTCCATGAAGAAAGTTCTGCAGATGCTTGAAGGTGTTGTTGAACTTCCAACTCCTCCTGATCCATCTTCATTTATAAGCAAAATTTAGTAATTAGTAAAATTTTGCATAAATTATAATTTGGCCGAATTCAGTTTCTATGAGTTAAAAAAAGTAGAATTTAGTATTTATGTATCGATAAAAACTTAAAAGTTGGTTTATATCGTTTGTAAGTGGTGATGAATTAGTAAGTTTGTGGTGGTAATTAATGTAAAATCTAGATGCCGCTTTGATACCAATTTGTAGAAACTCAAATCACAAATAGAACAAATAAAACACAAATAAACACAACCGCAGAAGCTTTTCGCTTCGCGATTGGAAAGAAAAAGCACTTACAAATTCTCTAAAAAATGCACTTTCTTTTTATTTCTCAAACTTACTTTCTTGCTATTTTTTATCTGTCTTTCACAATGGAATGAGCTATCTATTTATAGCCTATTACAAAAGCTTGTTCTACAAGAACCTATAGCCATAAATTTGTAACCATTTTTGCATTCAATTACAAGAAACCATTTTGTCACTAACTCATATATTTAAGACTCACTAACCACATTTAAGGACTCACTAACTCCTAAATAAAAAAAAAACTTCCACTAGCAACAATTAAACAACACATTAAAATTAGCATTAAGTTTATCCAAAAAAACTCCTCCATAAACTTAAATGTTTCTGTCATCCACCATGAAAATTGTAAGAACCCGTAATTTTAAACGACGTTTCCCACGACATGATGACTAAAAAAAAATTATAATTAATGCAAATTCGAAATTCAAACTTTAAGTAATTGCTCCTGTTGATTTTTTTTAATTTCAAAATAAATAAATAAGTGACGAACCCTTGGCCAAGGTGTTTTCAAAATGTTTCGAATAAATAATCAGTTAATTACAAATAATGACATCGTTGCCAACAATTGATAGAAATAATAGGAGTTTTAAAAAAATTGCATTCTACTAAAGAAAGAAACATATATCCTATCAACAACTTAAAGACAATGCAGTGGCTCCACCCATGATCACTTCAACACCTCCCAGCTAACCGTCTCGGTGGTGTCATCTGATTACCTATGTAAAGAAAATAACCCCAGAAAGAGTGAGTATAAAAGAATACTCGGTAAGAACTCCTCAACAGGGGTACAATGCACAAAGAAGAACTCAACATGCTAGCAATACATATCTATTCTCGTCTCATATAGCTTACTAACTGGCCATGACTTTCGTTACATGTCTTTCTTAATTGATCAACTTACTCTCAGCTCAACTTAGCTTTTTACTCGGTCATGAGATTCGTTACATGACTCACTTATGAGGCCCTAAAGACACTCCCCTAAAAGCAAGAATATAACAGGTTATGAAATTCGTTACATAACTCTCTTGTGAGGCCCTTGAGACACTCACCTGTTCTAGATACTACAACTGGTCATGAAGTTAGTTACACAACTATCTAGCTCATAAACAACTTTTCTCTACTGAGGTACTGACGAAACAAGTCTAGGTGAGCCATCTACCTAACACTCGGTTCGTGCGCGAACCCGCATGGTGCTGAAAACCAGTCAGGTGGTAAAGAGAATCCTTCATTATCTAAAAGGTACGCTTGACTATGGATTGTTTTATACATCGTCTAAAGAATTGAAGCTTGAAGGTTAAACTGATAGTGATTGGGGCTGAAGATCTGAATGATTCAAAAAGTACGAGTAGATTTGTATTTTTTGTTGGTAATACATCTTTTACTTGGAGTTCTAAAAAGCAACATATTGTGACATTATCTACTTTTGAGGCAGAATATGTCGTTGCATCATCATATGTTTGGCATGCAGTTTGGTTGAGAAATTTGCTTAATGCAATTGGAATTTTGCAAGAGGATTCAACCGTTATCCATGTGGATAACAAGTCAACAATTGCTCTAGCCAAGAATCCAGTGTTCCATGATCGTAGTAGGCACATAGATACCAAATTCCACTTCATTAGAGATTGCATTTCAAGAAAAGAGATTCAAGTTGACTATGTGAAGATAGAAGATCAAATTGCATATATCTTCACAAATCCACTTAAACTTGATGTGTTCAACAAGTTAAGGACAATGTTTGGAGTTTGTGAAAAACATGTTTAAGAGGGGATGTTGAAAATTAAACATGGTTTTAAGTTTTGCAAATTCAATTTGGTAAGTTAAAGAAATTAAATAATTGTAAGTTTTACATTTTAATTTTGTTAAGTTAGAATGTGAGTTATGCATGTAATAAAGAGAAGTAAGTTAAAAGTAGAAATGAGAGTTAGATCTAGATGTAAGTTATAGATCTAGATTGTTTCATGGAATCCTATAAAAAGGATGTGTTGTAAGGGTTGAGATATCAAGGATAAAGAAAAAAGTATCAAACATCAATAAAGAGAAATAAGTTTGAGAGAAAAAGTGTGAATCAAGTTTGTAGCTTTTCAAGAAAAGTTCTTCAATACAAGTGAATTATTTTCCTTGTTTGGTTCTTTGTTTTGTGAGTGTTTATAACACACTTCCAACAAGGGTATTTCTTAAACAATTATAACAAGAAAAAGCAATCATCCATAGCAAGAACCATTTTTCCAAAGGCAAATTTTGAAGAAAAAGAATGATTTAAAATTTAACCAAAAAACCAAAAACAGACAAACCATAAGAGCATAAAATCAATCATCATGCACTTGCCTAATTTGTTTTACACATGTGAGTGTCTGGGCCAACAACAACCTGTTGACTTTTGGCCAATTATCTCAAATTAATTAATTAATTAATTAATGTTTTGATGATTACAAACTCGAATGTTTTGTACTGATATTTTTGGAGTTTTTAAGTTTTTATCATGTAGAACTTGGTGAGACGATTCCAACGCATTTTGAATCGTGCAAATCGGAGTTAAAATGAAGAAGATATGGACAAATGAAGATTTGAAGAAAAATCGCCTATGAATAAAACAAGTTTTTCATTTTCAAATTGTTTCATTTTTAACCCAAACTCATTTTATATTCTAATCCTTTAATCTCAGTCATATACACCTTTTTTCTAAATCCAATGGTCACCATTTCATCATATCTTTATCAAATCTCATCCGTCGATCATTTTGCCCTAAATCCAACGGACACCTTTTCATCTTCTTCCTATAAAATTCATATCCTCCATAACAAAAAACAATACAGAAACATTATCATTCTCAAAGTTTCAAAAAGTGTCATTTGCTTCACACATTCTTGAATCGGCACATCGCAAATTTTGTGAAGAAGCTGTCAACGCCTAACTTGTGTATTTTGCCTACAAGAGGTATATTGTAAGGTTTCATTTTTATTTTTTATTTGGGATTTTTATTAAGGTGTGTGGTACACCTTGGGTTGTGAGAAAATACAATTAGTTTAATCCTGAACCAGTAAAAGGATTTGAGTTTCTCTTTAGCCTTAAAAAAGAGGATAGTAGTGGTTTAATCCTGAACCCGTGAAAAGGATTTAGGTTTTTCTTTAGCTTAAGAAACAGAGGGTCGTGTCGGTTTGGTTCTCACCCGCAAGTGGATCGCTTAGTAAAATACCCAAGAAGTAGTCTTGGGGAGTGGAGTAGGATTTCCGAACAACTATAAACTTCGGTGTTTTCTCTCTTCCTTAACTTTTACTTTTTGTGATTTTATTTCTTGCATATTATAATTTATTGTTGGGTGATTTTAGATTACCAAAACTTAGATCGTAAAAGTATTATTTTTAAATAACTAAAAAGTTGGCGAACCCTATTCACCCCCCCTCTAGTGTTGCCTTTCGATCCTACACAACCATCAGACTCTACTACATTAGTACATTAGGTTGGCATAGTTACTCAAAATTAATTCATACCGATGGATACTATGTATTGAACCCATTGATCTCTATGTGTTTTATGATTTATGAGTTCTTAAGGTGAACATTATATTATTGATAATGGATTTTTTTTTAATAAATCATCAAACGTCTACCTATTTTATTGCATTTAAATCCATGTCTACTTGGAAGAGAGAAGAATTTTTACTCCCATGTTTCGAGTTTACCTAATTAATAATCAATATTGTTCAAAAAAAATCTTTTGCATAGTAATTGAGAAGACCTTTTTAAACACTTGAAAAAATTAAAATTAAAATTTGAAAAAATTCATCCTACATTCAACTAGATTTGATCCCTTGTAACCACCACCTTCAATATCTAATTATTTTATTTTGAATATCTTATTCTTTTTAAATAGGATTCAAATTAAGTTTTTAGATTTTATACTAAATAACCCATATATCTTGTATTTTATTATTAATTCAAATTAAAATTTGAAAAACTCTCTATATCAACAATATTAAATGAAGTAAGATGAATTTTTAGGAAAAAAAAAGTTGTGTCGAACCACATTCCACCTTCTGGTTTGAAGATTAAATTCTATGATCATTCCCTCAACATCGACTGTCTTCACACTCACGATCACAGTTGAAGATCATAATTCTATAATCTCATTGATCCACACATTTGTAATTTTCCCTAAATTTCACATCGTCAGGATTTTAGTTTTGTTACAATTGGGCTTATGTTGTCAAATAAGGATGAGTTGAAAAAGTTTGAATCCAAACAAGGATTTTTGTCCCTTGTGTTTCACAAGAATATCGAAATTCTCAACACTCTTAAGTTACACCTGCCAAATAATAATTATGCTTGTACCATATTCATTTAGTTGTCATTTTTTTTATATCAATACAAAAATCTAAACGTCATTCAAATGAGATTATATGTATGCATATGCACGCTGGATGAACATCTTGGAAGAGATTCCGAAAATTATTTTAATTTTTTAATTTTTTAATTTTTTAATTTTTTTTTAATTTTTTAATTTTTATCTTCAACTTATTTTTTTATCTCCATAATACAAATTCACAAATTCTGAGAGTTTGTTAGAATGTATCAGATTATCAAAAAATATTTTAAAACAAATTCACAAAAACGATTACCTAAATTTCATAATATTAAATTTAGACATAAATTTAAAGTAGACATTTCATATTTATATCATACTACCTTAAGGTTTGGTTTAAGGAGAAAATCATTTTTGGACGATTTTGTCTTAAAGCCATATTATATATCTACAAATATGACATTATTTTATTCAAATTATTAAAATCATTAAAATCTTATAGTATCTTCAAAGCTAAATAAGTATAAAATCAAATGAATATCGTATAGTATCTTCAAATTAAATAAGTATAAAATGAAAATCTTGAGTTTTTTTTTTCAAATTTAAAGAAGATCTTGGTTCTAGCTTTTTCTATAAATACCACAAACTTATAATTTTTCTTTACTTTTTTTCAATGTATGAAAATAGCAGTATTTAAATTTTGAAGAAGTGTTTATAAAGTTTTTCAAATTAGTGAAAGATAATTTTTTATAATTATTATTTTTTGTTATTATAATAAACATGGCTTGAACATGTAATTTGTTGGTTATTTTTTTATATGTGATGTCATTAGAGTACTATTTATATTTTGACATATGTACCTATTTAAAATTGATCAATTTTACGGATTAATTAATTAATTATTTATATATATATATATTTAATTTTAAATATACATATATACATCATATCGTTTTCATAGAGAATAATAGATTTTAAAATAAAAATATAATATTAAAAGACTGAGAAGAGACAGATAATAAATTTTATCTTTTCTTTTTCAATGTTTTCTTTATTTTTTATTACTTATATAATATAAGGTGAAATAATAAAACAAATAGAATTTTTGAAATTTTAGATCGTGTGTTTTTTTAAAGGAAATTGTATTTTATTTTCCATACTTTCACATCCAATGAAATGTTTGATAACAAATAAATATATATAAAATAATAAATTATAATTAATAGTAAAGATACATGATATATTTTAATTAATTAATCGGTATTATAGTATTTTAAAAGAGTTAGAAATTTGAAAAAATCATTTACGTCTACGTAAATTAAAAAAGATCTAGATTAAATTAAAATGATAAACGAATGAAAAAGAAAAAAAGAATTGGGTACAAAGTAAAATTTTTGCATAAATATTATGATATATATTATTATTTATAAGTATTTTAATAAATAAAAATATAATTTCACACCACACTTAAAGAAAAAAATATCACAAAAATTCTAGTTTCATAAAAAGTAAACATCTACCTCATTTCCCCAATATATTTTTCTGCCCAGCCCGACCGAGTCCATTTCAAATTATTTCAATCTCACTTTTTATCTGTTGTTAATTTTTCTACCATGAGTACCACACTCTTCCTACCCTTGGATGGGTGTGTAAACCAACTCTGTAAAATGAACAAAAAATTTGATTCCTAATTTGTAAAAGAAAAAACAACCATTAAAATCAAACTTGAAAAAAAAGTGCACAAAACAAGAAACCCATAGAAAATACATACCAATTGATATCTATTTTAAATTTAATTTTAAAAATTGTATATCAATTAGTAAAATAGAGCATACTAAATTCAATTAATAAAATTTCAACAAAGCAATAACTCAAAATTTATTCTCAATAAAAAATAGGGGAATTTTGATAAACAAATTGTAACTTAAATCCACGTCAGGAAAGATAAAAGAAAGCCTAAAAAATGAAAATTCTATAAAAGAAAAGTGAAAAACAACATTAATAATAATAATAAAGTTGAGGCCGAGGCCCCAGTTTCTAATTAATCGTTTTTTTAAAAATTTATTTTTTCAATTTTTTATTCAAAATTTAATTAGGGTTATTAGATGTTTCGATCTTTTCTTTAAATTTCCTTAAGATCATCTGCATGATCCAACCATGTGGCCGAGGCCCCAGTTTCGAATTAATCTAATTTCTTTGTCTCGTGGCATTCGTGATTCGTCGTGTGTAATTTGGTCGTGGAGTCCTTGCGGGAGAAACGTCCAAAGCTTTCCAACTTCAAGTATTCAAACTAGAGATGTCCATGGAGCAAATTTAATCTCCGCCCCCGTAAAAATCCCTTTCTTTTCCTTGCAGATCGGGATTTTTTTTTTTAATTTTTTTCTTTTTCATTTTTTTTTACATTTTTTTGAGTAAAACAAATTCAAAAAAATTAGATTTTTTAGAAAATATAAAACTATAATATTAATTATCAAAGAAATTATTCATATGTATAGATAATATTACAACCAATATATATATATATATATATTTATTTAAAAATTAAAAGAGTAGAATTAAGAAAAAAAAATAATAATAAACGGGACTAGGATCGGGGAATAGGGGACGCTGACCCCGTCGGAGATTTTTTCTCCCTCGTCCCTGACCCCGTTCCTCGCCTGTGGAGACTCGATCCCACTGAAAAAATGGCCATCCCTAATTCAAACTAACCACAAAGCACTCTAAAATTTTCCCTGAGTTTTTTTTTGTGAACATAGTCTTCCAGTAGGTTACCTAAGGTTTTAGCAACCACATTGCATGGATTAATACATTACAAAAATGTCCAGTAACTTTCATTTATCCCTCGTAGGATTACGAATCATCATATAAAATATCATTTTTATCCAAGAACTTTGAATTTTGTTTTATTTTTATACCAAAATTTTTAAAAGTTTAACTTTAGTCATGTATTTTAAATTTTGTTTCATTTTGATCTGTAAATATTTAAAAATCTAATTTTAGTATCGGTACTTTCCAAAAATCTTTTAATTGACCCCTATAATTAATTTGAAGTCCAATGGATCGAAATTGGTTCAATATGTTTATAATTTTAATATAATCAAAGTCAAAATGTAAATATATATATTTTAAAATTTATAGAGAAAGATGGTAATCTTTTTTTAAAAGAAAAATAAACAACAAATTTTTTTTTTTAGTTTAAGAACTGAAACCAAACAAAATTCAAAGTGTAGAGATTAAAAATAGATTTTTAATAGTTCATGTATTAAAATGAAACAAATTTTAGAGTTCAATAATTAAAATTAGACTTTTGAAAATTTAATTTCCAAAATAAAACAAATGGTATTTTACTCCCAAAATAGAGATCTTGTAAAACTATAAGATACTTAAAAGTAATGAACTCAACTTATGGCCTATCTATTTATAAAAGTATTTCATGATTAGATCTACTACTTTAGTTAATACGAAATCTACCCAAACTTCAGGTAAGATACGACAAACCAATATTTTCTATTATGATAATAATTAAGGAAACCAAGACAAGACTAGTATTATGACAAGCATTAGACAAAATCATCATCTGAAGCTACTACACAATAATTCAGGAGTTAATAAGTACAAGACTGAAATCAAATCTAAACAATACAGGTGGACCAGTCGTTACTGAGGGATATCCTCAAACCTTGAAAAAAAAAAACAATAATTCTGTTTTGTTCTTTAATTCTTATATTCTAATGATAAGAACCAAATCTATATTATAATAGAAAGATAATAAAGATATTAGATAACTCGAAATGTTAAAGATATTTGGATTCTTCGTATCTTGAGAGCACCCTTAAGTCCTAGATATTCATTATCTCAATACTTCTCAATAAATCATTATCTCCTTCTCCTTTTGTATTTTATACAGATATACAGATTGGCTTCTTCCTTATCATCTTAACTGTTTGGTTTTCATCGGCGAGCACAAAACGATGTCTCATCTTCTAGATCGAATAGATTTTTTCTAAACCTAGCAAAAATGTCCCCCCTCTTGGGTTTTCGTCGGTCATAGTGTAGCAATGCTCTCTTCCTCTCAGAAGTTCGGGGGTCCTCGAACTTTTGCATATGTGCCCTAGTTTTTTTATTTAGCATGTTCAAGTAGAATCGAACCGATTCTCCTTAGACAGGTTTGGTTTACTTAGCCCGATTCAGTCCATTTTTTTAAGGCATTGCACATAATTGCCAGTTTTCTTATATGCTTCATAGTTTGTTAGTCCTTGGCATAGGTGTTGGCCTGATGTCAAGTGTCATTCGCGATCAATGAAAGCCACGTTGCTTACTCCTATGTAGCGTCTCCTCCTGATGATTGGTGAAAAGTCTTTAGATCGATGGCTCGTTTCTTCGACAATCTCTCCTCATTGACGGTTCTACCCGATTGGTGAGCACATGTTAGTGTGTAGGGGAGATCTGTGTGAGTGCGTTGTCAAGAAACATCCCGATGGGGTTCTCTTTCTACATCCTCCTCTCGTCAACATTTGAGCATACAATGCTCCATGTATTGCTTTTGGGACTTGCCCTACTCAACTTTCTCCCTCCTTTCTTTGGCCAAATCTAATTGAGTATCTTGTTATACGGGTTCATCCATTAGATATGTAGTTGATTCATGAGATAATCGTTTGGGCGAACAAACTTGTTTTTTTTACTGCGGTATCGGCAAATTCGTCAACCTTGCCAAAGGATTCCACTCTCTTGAAATCAGGACCAACCCCTGAGATTACAACATTGACTGAACCAAGTTTCAGTTTATCAAAACATTCAAAACTGAAGACACGAAAAGAAAAAGAGAGAAAATCTACAAAAATATCATTGTAAGTTAAGGTTTCTTGAGGACAAAAGGCGTAACCGATTTAAATCCACTCAGTTCATCATTCCCTACTTGCCAATCTAATTAAATCACACAAATTCAACTAATTAATACAGCTAAATCTCCAAGGGGGTGTTTGTTTGACGCATTTGTTCACACGAGATTTCCGGAGAAATTTGGTTTCGTGGAGTTGAACTTGAACTTGAGATGAGTTTGTGCGAAAGTGGTTCGATCTCTATGCTTGATCCTCTGATTCGTTCTCTCTGAATGGATGTTCTTGGTATGAAGAGCAATTTGAAGAACAAAATATGTGTTCTTCGTATACAACTGCTCGTTTATGGAACTATTTGTCTTTCGAAGTAATTTTAGCCTTCGAAACGGCGTTTGATCTTTAGAACCGTGGAGAGACCTCAACAAATGTGAATTCCCTCTCTAGTTCCAAAAATTTTCCACCCCTTGAAATGAAGAGAACTCCTCTATTTATAGAGTTCTCATGCATCGTGGGCTTGGGCCCTAATGGGCCTTTGGGCCTGGCCCATGGGCTTGGCCTTTTGGGCTTGAAATTCATGGTTCGGTTTACTTGGTTTGGTTTTATTTTGGCCAAATTCAAGATAAACCAATTTATTTATTTAAATTAATTTTGAGAAATATTGTCCCAAAATTTAATTTAATTTCACCATTAAATTTGAGATAACGACGTGGCAGCTTGTAATTGACCGAAATTTCTCAGTCAACAAATGCCCCCTTTTCGAGATTTATGCACAAGTATGTGTGGATGAATCTCGAAAACTATAGTGTCAAGTCGAAGCACGAGCTTGCTTATTCTTGCTTCAGACTTTAATTATATGAATCGTCTGTTTAACCGAAGTGTATGAGTTTAGGTCATAATTTCGATTGTTTTGACGTATTTTTTCGATGCCAGTCAATCACATTCTGGAATTTGGTCAAAATCATGACTTTCTATATTTGACGTGAAAATTTTGGAATTAGTAGAATTTATGCTCCACTTAATTCCAAATTGATTTTTTTGGCAATGTAAAAACCTTAACCCAATTTTGCATTTGAATGGGCAAAATTTAAACGACGCCTATATTTGGATAAAATTTAAATTCTATAATTTGGATAGAATTAATTTCATCAAATATGAAATTGGGGTAAGATTTGAGTTACACCAATTATTTTGAACAAATTCTACTTAAATTGGAAGTAAAATTCGAAGAGCAATTTTCAATCTAATTTCACGGGATTGATAGAGTGGACAGTTTCTTTGACTCGTGAACTCTAGGAAGAATTTGATAAAATGTTTGAAATTTAGTAGAATTATGTTCTACTTAATTTCGAATCGACTTTATGGCAATACCAAATTTTAACTCAATTTGTATTTGAATTGGTAAAATTGGAATCATGCCAATGTTTGAGGTAAAAATTAAAATTCTATAAATTGGATAGAATTAATTTTATCGAGTTTGAATTGATGTAAATAAATTTTGAATCCAACTTAAAGTGATAAAAGTTGTATTCAATTTATTTGGTCCATTGGAGAGAACTTGATTGCCCCCACGATTTCGAATTGACCAAAATTTCATTTTATTTGACAATTCTTAGACCATAAAACTTGAAATTTGAAATTTCATTTCATTTTATTTTTATTATTATTATTATTATTTTTTTAAAAAAAAACTAACATTTACGTACAGTTTATATTTGATTTTTTTTTAAAAAAAAAAAACTAAGATTTACATACCGTGTATATTTGAAATTGATTTTTTTTTTTTTTTTTTTTTTTTTTTAACTAACGTATATAAGATCAAACATATCTATCAAGATCTTAAATATGTATATAAAAATCAAATATTTTGGTTTAAGATCGGTATTTGAGAAAACATTTTAAGCGAATCTAAACATATCTCAGAAAAGATTTTATGGTTTTGTCATTTAAATGAATTTCAAATATTTTAAGTTGAGATATTCCTTCACAATCTTATATTTGAAGCTCGAGACTCTCTATAAATACTAGCTAAGAACGCACCCATCAAAGCATCAATCTCTTATTCAAACACAAAAACCTATCGCCGTCGCACAGAGCACACTGCCATCACCAGAACCTGCTTGCTGTTGTGGCCGTCACCGAACTTTGCACGCTGCGGTGAAGGAGAGAGAGAGAGTGGCTGCTAAGATTTAAAAAAAAAATCAAAACTGGTTTTCTTTTCTTCTCTTTATCTTTCTTAACACTTTTTTCCATCAAATTTCTTTTCAACTTCTCCCAATGAGTGGTCCCACCATTTATTTTCACCCTTCTCCATGCTGGTCTTCCTTTCTTTTTCAAAATGTGGGAAAGATAAAAAAAATGATTGACTTTATCTTACTAACATTTACCTAAGGTGTAGAAATTGAATTTTTTTTTTTTTTTTTTTTTTTTTTTTTTTTTTTTTTTTCTTTCTTTCACTAAAATTTATGCATTGTGTAATTTTTTTTTTTACTATTGCCTTATATATATATATATATATATATATATATATATATATATATATATATATATATATATATATATTTTACTAATGATTACGTCATTGTGAACAAATTGTTTTTTTTTTATTGCCTTATATATATATATATTTTACTAACAGTTACGTACTGTGCATAATTTTTTTTTTTTTTTTTTTTAAATTTAAAATAATTTGAGCGTTATTCCCTTCTTTTAATTTCTTTTGAAATTTCAAGCTCTTTTTTTTTTTAAGACAAAGCATCAATTAAATGATCATGTCGTATTGGTGCTATGAATGAGATGGATCGGTGCTATGAATGAATGACCCTGTCGGATCGGTGCTATGAATGAATGACCCTTGTTGGATTGATGCTATGGACGACCCTGTCGCGGGATACGCTATAAACGTCCTTGTCGCCGGGTGCGCTTTGCGACGGGATGTGCTATAAACGACCTTGCGATGGGATGCACTGGAAACGACCCTGTCGCGGGATGCGCTATAAACGACCTTGTCGCGGGGTGCGCTTTGCGACGGGACGCGCTATAAATGACCTTGCGATGGGATGTACTGGAAACGACCCTGTCGCGGGATGCGCTATAAACGACCTTGTCGCGGGGTGCGCTTTGCGACGGGACGCGCTATAAACGACCTTGCGATGGGATGCATTGGAAACGACCCTGTCGCGGGATGCGCTATAAACGACCTTGTCGCGGGGTGCGCTTTGCGACGGGACGCGCTATAAACGACCTTGCGATGGGATGCACTGGAAACGACCCTGTCGCGGGATGCGCTATAAACGACCTTGTCGCGGGGTGCGCTTTGCGACGGGACGCGCTATAAACGACCTTGCGATGGGATGCATTAGAAACGACCCTGTCGCGGGATGCGCTATAAACGACCTTGCGACAGGATGCGCCATAAACAACCTTGCGACAGGATGCGCTGTAAACGACCTTGTCGCAGGATGCGCTTTGCGATGGGACGCGCTATAAATGACCTTGCGACGGGATACGCTGTAAGTGACCCTGTCGCGGGCTGCGCTATAAATGACCTTGTCGCAAAGTGTGCCGAATGCGCTACAAAGCGACCTTGCGACAAGGGGGCATGAATGACTTTGTTTGGCGGAATGGTGCTCACTATGTCCCCTTTAGGTGACGTCATTGCGACATGTCGACAACGGTTCTCATTAACCAATAAAAGAGACTTTGAAGTCAAAACTTAAATTTTTTTTTTTTTTTTTTTTTTTTTTAATAAGTTTTGGCCCCCTTTATTATAGATTTTCTTTAACCCTCAGCGTACCATCTTCAAATTCCGCTTGTACTTATAGATCGCTTATGAAACCCCGTGATTCTAATGATCCTCATTTTTCCTAATGCAGGACAATGACTTATTTCACAGAGATTTCAAATTCCACTGAGTATAGCTTAGTTGTTTTGAGCCACGAGGACCAGCCTTTTCGTGAAGGGACTATTCTTCCCATCGACGAACCATATAGAGAGATGAGGCTTGACTCTAGAGATTCGATTTTTCTATCGGACTGGTCAACAAAAAGATCCCTACATAAACATGCATCTGCTACAACCTGGTTCTTGGACTCCCCTAAACATACAGCAAGTCCATCTGTGAAACTAGAACCGACATTAGGGCGTCAAATCATAGAAGGAAAGATTTGTTGGGGCTCCGCACTTAAGCTTAATGGTGAATTTTCTTATGTGGCTCTTTCTTCTTTGGGAATGGCTAGAGTTCACGGTCTCCGAAACATGAAGCATTGAAGAATTTGGACTCATTTCAGAAGATAATGGCCTCATTGTATACTTATGATCGTAATAGTCACGTGATGCAAGCCTTTTTTGAAGCATGGTGTCCGTCTACAAATACCCTTCATACATCCACTGGGGAAGTATCCATCTCACTGTGGGACATGTGGCAACTAGGCGGTCTTCCTATCAAGGGTGCATTTTATGATGAAGTCATTCACGGCTATAAAGATGTGTTGAGACCTGAATGGACGGTCCGAGTCCCCCTCCCACCGATTGCCAACACCTTTTTGATGCCTACCATCGTCTTGCTTCCCAACAAAAAGATAGGCAAACGATTCCAATAGACTCGTGGATCTCGTTTTGGTTTAAAGGGGAGAAAAAATATAACCGGCCTCCTAGCAAAAGATCAAAGAAGAAATCACGACCTACTCCCACCCATAATCCTAGTGGATCTATTCCAGAGACTCGCAATTGGACGGAAAAAGAGCAGACGATTTTCCAACTACTTGGCATAGCAGAGAATATGAGGATGAGACATACTTATTGCCTTTATTTCATGTTGGCTATGTTTATTCGTATTCCCTCTCCAAAGTGGTCGTTTCATCTGCGTCCTGGTGTGTTTAAGGTTGCATCCCTCATGGTCGAAGGAAGACTCTTTAACCTTGTCGTGCCAGCTTTGTCGAGTATTTATTACGGTTTGGGTCAAATATCAAACGCGCCTTCCTCTATTGGATGCTCGGATAACTGCTTTCCTATTCATTATGTTCATGGTTGGCTTGCCCGCTACTTTGGCACTCATCATAAGGTCATAAACCCTGTTAGAGGTCCTAGGATGGCTTACTTCTCTGGAGAAGGGGGTGCACGATACTTAAATGGCCTCGAAGCTCGTCAATTAATCCATCGAGGTGAAGCGATAATGTGGCATGCGAACACCCCTTCGAGAGTTAAGGCTGAAACTATCCATGATATCAAAGGATTATCATTTCTATCAGCCTCTTTTTTCATGAGTCTCCGGTCGTGCTACTTATCTTCTCGTCGCGGGAAGTTAATGACTCTTGAGGCATATAACCCGCACAGATTTGGTCGTCAGTTTGGCTTTTATCAAGATGTGCCCAACCAATCCAACGAAAGTTTTCCTCGCATCAATCTCAACAACGTCTTTTACTCTTTGGAAGAGTTGCAGTCAACTTTCAACATCCTCCAAAGTATACATTCCAGCACGTGAGCTAAACCCACATACCCAAATTACTGACTCTTACAAAGAATGGTGGGCGAAAAAGCATGGCAAATACATGGAAGATGGTATCCAGATTCTTGTGGATAGTTTTGGCTCTTCTTCTGCTAGACATAAAGTCCATAAAGATTTGAGTGTAAAAGGAAGTGACCATGCACCCACGCCCGAGGTTGTGATTCACTCTAAACGCATTCGTGAAGGTGAAGGTAAGAGTTGTAGTAGCAACGAGGATTGTCACTGGAACCGTCGGAGGCAGGTAGAAGAATCTCCAAAAATTGATCACATCCCTTTTGAAGTCCCCCCAAGTGATGTAGAGCGCCCAAAGTTGGCATTGCCCATGGTCAGCATCATTCTTTTTTTTTTCTTTTTTTTTTTTTTTTTTTATGTTTCATTTTTTCAATTACATATAAGTATGTGTACACATATATATTTTCTGTTGACTCTTTGATCTCCCTTGCAGATATCACACTCGGCTATCGGTCCTGCTCCTCCTATCCACAAGGAACAACCTAATATGCCGATTATTGAAGTCGATCAACCTACTAGGAGCCATGAGCAAAGGAAAACGAGGACCCTGTCGAGAGCAAGGGACACAGACACTATGTATACGACGCCCTTACATCTTACCGGAGACGAAATTGTTGCCAGAGCAAACCGAAAATCTGCCATCCGCATGTGGGCTCAAGCCAAAACTTTGTTAGAGAATGCAACATTTGAGAATGCAGGCTCTCTTGAGTCAACTATGGAGACGATATTTAAAGGCATCTCAGATATTACTATGACTGATTTAACCCTTATTCGAACATTGATGAGGGAATACCTCGAGAAAATTTGCACATACAACGACTTAAGGCATATGATCGCTCTCAAAGATGCTTCAACCAGTGATGATGGAGACCTATCAGAGCTCAAAAAAATATGGAGAAGGCGTTGTCGGATATGCGAACCTCAAATGAGAAGAAAATCTCCCTTCGTAAGCAATCTAAAGACTTGTCTCGAAAGATAAAGGAGCTGAAAACTGAGCGTAAAACCGTTTCTGAACTTATTTCTGCAGAAGCAGCACTATCAGCCCAAATACAGCAAAAAATATCTGAATTCGAGGAAGCGATAAGTGCAACTGAAGAAGCTCAGGCTGCCAGCAATAATAGGCAGACACTAGCAAGGCTTGAAGAAACCCTTACAAGTCGACGACTTCTTTGGATTATAACTTGACGTTTTAGCTTCCTTTTTTTTTTCTCTTTGTCTTTTAGATTTGCTATATCGTAGGAACAACTTTATTTACCATATTTCATCTATAGCATTTTTTCTTTCATTGTATCTGCCGATTCGGCCTCTTTTATCATCAATAAAAATAAGAGTTTTTCTTTTGACCATTTTTTTCTTTTTCTTTGCTTTATTAGGACTGAACTTAAAATTAATTAAGTTGCCTACGTACCCTTTTATAATGAAGGGATCAAGTCATAACGTAGTTCAATTACATAACTTGGGATGAATTTTTTTTAATTGTGACTGAACTTAAAATTTGTTAAGCTGCCTACGTACCCCTTTATAATGAAAGGATCAAGTCATAACGTAGTTCAATTACATAGCTTGTAGTTTATACTCATACGCCAAGGAGTGTGGCGCTCTTAAGCATAAAACTTCTTAAGAAACTTCCCGTTGATCGGGCCAATTCTTAGTCCGTCTTTATCCACAATCTTGTAAGCTCCGTTAGTGTAGACTTCTTGAACAACATAGGGTCCGTCCCATTTAGGTGTGAACTTATTTCCTGTATGTCGTGTCGTGACGATAGGTCTTCTAACAGCGAGTACAAGATCCCCAACTTGAAATGAACGAGGCCTGATATTTTTGTCGAAAGCTTTGCTCATTCGTGCTTGATAACACTGCAATGCTGCTTTGAGCTTCAAGTCTTCTTTCATCCAATGCTTCTAACTCTTGGAGGCGGAGTGTTGCATTTTCTTCAACTGTCAACCCTTCTTGTACGGCCATTCGAAGTGATGGAATTTCTCTCTCCAATGGAAGTACGGCTTCTACTCCATAGACCAAAGAATATGGTGTGACTCCGATAGGTGTGCGATGCGTAGTTCGATAGGCCCACAATGCTTCACCGATTCTTTCCTGCCAATCCCTCTTTGCCTTGGAGACTATCTTCTTCAATAGGTTGCACAAGGTCTTGTTAAACGCCTCGGCCAACCCATTTGCTGCTGCATTGTATATAGATGACTTGTGTTGTTTGAAATGGAATTTTTCACATAACTTATCTATCAAGCTATTGGAGAATTGTCTTCCATTATCTGTTACAATGCGATGGGGAATGCCATAATGATAGATTATATGCGTTCGGATGAAATTTGCAACATTTTCTTTCTTTGCTTCCCGCAAAGGAATCGCTTCAAACCCACCTTGAAAAGTAGTCGGTCGCAGCCCAAAATGTAAGAGTGACTCTTGATGACTTTGGAGTTATAGGGCCTACAAGATCAAGTCCCCAAGCCTCAAATGGCCATGAAGCGATGGTTGGATGAAGAGGCTCTGGCGGTTGGTGTATAAAATTCGCATGGACTTGACAAGCTTCACATTTTTTTGCGTACTCCATCGAATCTTGGACCATAGTAGGCCAATAGTAACCCATCCTTTTTAGCTGAAAATGAAGCTTTGGACCGGACTGATGAGCACCACAAATTCCTGAGTGTGCTTCCTCTAGTGCTATATTTGACTCATGTTTTTCCAAGCATCGAAGAAGGAGTCCTTCGTAGGAGCGACGATAAAGAGTCTCTTTGTAATAGACAAATCGAGCAGATCTTCTTCGTACATCTGCCTTGCGTCGAGGCTCTGTAGGGAGCTTCCCATGTTGAAGGTAGTCAATGATGGGTTGACGCCAGTCCTTCTCCTCAATCACATAAGCAGATATTGCATTAGCCTCACGATATTCATAATCGGTCGGTGGTATGACCCATTTCGGCAGAGTGTAATGCTCATATTTTCCTCGTCGAGAGATTGTCGTACATAGATAGCAAGTTAGCCAATGCATCAGCCCTATTATTTCCCGACCTTGGAACATGTTCTATGATGAAGCTATCGAACTTCTCCAATAATTTTCTAGCATATGTAAAGTACGGTTTCAAGTCTTCATGCTTGGTATCATATTGAAGTAGGACTTGACTTATCACTAATTTCGAATCGCCGAATATCTCTATATACTTTATGCCGATATCGATGGCCATTTGAAGACCGATTATCAAGGCCTGATACTCTGCTACATTATTCGAGCATAGTTCTCCGAGTGTGAAGCTATAAGGCAACATATGCTTTTCCGGGTGAAATAAAGACAACACTGCACTGCACCATTTTTTTTCGTTTGCACCATCAAAATACATTGTCCACGGGTTTACGACTTCAACAGTGAATACTTCTTCATCAGGGAAGTCTTCACACAACTTCCAGTCTGAGGGAATGGGGTGGTCTGCTAAGAAGTCTGCCAATGCTTGTCCTTTTATAGCTTTTTGCGGGACGTAAACAATGTCGTATTGTTGAAGAAGAACTGCCCTTTTAGCCAGACGTCCTGAGATTATCGGTCGGGAAAAAATATATTTGATTGGGTCTGCTTTTGCAACTAAACGTACGGTGAACGCCTGCATGTAATGCCTCAGTTTATCGATGGAGAAGAAAAGAGCCAAACACATCTTCTCAATGGGAGAGTAGTTTAGTTCTGCTCCTGTAAGAGTTCGGCTTAGGTAATATAGTGCTCGCTCTTTTCCACCTTCTCCTTCCTGGGCAAATAATGCCCCCAATGATCGTTCTTGTGCGGTGATGTACAAAAGCAATGGTTTTCCACTATAGGCGCCCAAGACAGGAGGGTTAAGCAAATATTTCTTTATGCTTTCGAAGGCATTTTGACATGCCTCATCCCACTCAAAGGTTTCTCCTTTCTTCATCAATCTTTGGAAAGGATGGCATCTACCAGCTAGGTTTGAAATGAACCTTCTGATGTAAGCTAAGCGCCCTTGAAGACTTCTAAGCTCGTGTAAATTCTTTGGCGGCTGCATCTTTTGTATCGCATCGATCTTGGACTGATCTATCTCAATTCCTCTATGTCTCACGATGAACCCTAGAAATTTTCCCGAAATAACTCCAAATGCACATTTGAGAGGATTCATTTTTAGCTGATACTTTCTTAGTCGATCGAACACTACCTTAAGCTCTTCTAAGTGATCTCGTCTCTTTACAGATTTAACGACGAGGTCGTCAATATAGCATTCAACATTTTTATGCAGCATATCATCGAAAATCTTCTGCATTGCTCGCTGATAGGTTGCACCGGCATTCTTCAGTCCGAACGGCATGACCTTGTAACAATATATTCCCTTTGGAGTTCGAAAGGCAGTCATTTCTTCATCTTCAAGAGCCATCCTTATCTGATTGTAGCCTGATGATCCATCCATGAAAGATAAAGTTTCATGTTTGGTAGTGGCATCAACCATGATTTCTGTTATAGGCAATGGAAAATCATCCTTCGTACAGGCATTGTTCAAATCGCGAAAATCAACACAGACACGAAGTTGTCCATTCTTCTTTCTTACAGGAACAATGTTGGAGATCCATGTTGGGTATTTTACTTCACGGATAAACCCAGCTTCAATCAACTTATTTACTTCGACCTCTATTTGGGGGATAAGTTCTGGTCTAAACCGCCGTTGAGTTTGCTTGATCGATCGAGATCCAAGTTTAATGACTAAATGATGGATCGCAACTTTTGGATCAAGTCCCGGCATTTCCTTGTATGACTGACCAGCAAAGATGTCCTTGTATGTAGTAAGTAGACGTAGATACTCGGTCTCTTCCTCGGGCGTAAGTAACGTGCTTATGAAAGTTGGGCGTGGCTCCTCATTCGTACCAAGATTTATTTCTTTAAGCTCGTCTACTGTCGACTGAATGCAATCTTCTAATGGAAGTGGAGCTTCATCAACATCCTCTTCACCCATCTCAACCTCTGTCTCTTCTACAATAGTGATGTGATGACCCGAAAACTCATTTTCCTCTTGCTCTATATTCTCTTCCCTTGGGTTGGTGAAGATAACATCATGTCGCTTTACTCAGTGAACCTTCATTTTCAAGCTGTGACAAACATTTTTCTCTTCATACGGGATGGAACAACACTACATATGTCTTCATTGCTTCTTATCTTACTCGATGACTCATTTTTGACAATTTCTCTAAGGCTTTCATGAGAGATTCGGTCAAAAACAGATGTGGTATTCCTTTCAATATTTGTTGTGCTTATGCTTAATCTTTGAAAAGCCGATTTGGTCGGGCCTTATCATTAGTTGGACTGTATTTTCTATTTTCCTTTTGGCTCACTTAACCTTTGAAAGGCGGATGGTCGTACTCCACCCCAAGATAGAGTTTGTTTTTGCTCTACGGGCCTACTTCATCTGTTAAAGATTGAGGGTTTCATCTTATTGGTGATAACAGATGTTTCTTTATTTTTTCCTGTTACCGTACCCAACCTTTGAAATGCGGCAACTCGAGAAGTTGATGATCCAATGCGTTTAAGGGTGGGTACTTTGCGACCGACATTCTTCTCTTTCTTCGACTCTTCAACCTCTTGAATCGTTATGTGGTTGGCATCCTCCATCTTTTCTTTATCTCTTCTTGTTATGCCAATTGGTTCTGGTGACTTATATCCGAGTCCTTTTCTTGACGTTGATAGAGCGTAACCTTTCTTCAACAGTTTCTTTTGCATCGAAGAAAGATCGGCTTGGTCATCAAATATACTTAAGCGTTTGAACTCAGTATGTGTCGTGAAATCATACCCTGCTTTAGCCAGCAGTCTGTACGCATTAGGGTCAAATCCATCCTTTGTTCGTTTCTCAGGCAAAGCCACATTCTTCTCATCTTCTTCGTACCTTTGACTCCATTGCTTTTGCATCTTTGTCAAAGGAGTGGTGAAACTTTGCTTTAATACTTCGATATCACCTAGTTTCAAATCTTTAGAACATTCGGCGAAAGGTGTTTCACCCTTTTTCCGTCGGGATATAGGGACATAGCGCAAGATGGGTGAGTTTGGAAGTTTCTCATCTTTTGGAGCCTTAGGAGCTACTAGACTCGTTGAAGCCTCTATCTTTACAGGGCATGACTTTTCTTCTCTCACCACCCATTTCTTTTTTATGTCGGCCTCTGGTTTTAGCTTAGCTTTTTCATTTTCATTTATCTCGGGGACCTCTGTGGCCTTTATTTTATCCACGATCTCGTTTTTGCATAGAATTTTGCATCGCGAAATGAGACTCGGCCTCCAAGAACGGATTTGTGTCACCTTCTACTTTCTTAACCCGTCTTGGTAAAACTTAAAGCATTGATGCAACGAGGAGGTAACAACTCGATTTTCATGAATCCGTGGTCGTCCCAATAGTAGTCGATATGTTGTCTTACAATCTATAACATGGAACAAAGCATCGCGCACTCGGCTCGCCAATGATGACCTCAAGCCGTATCATGCCAATCGCCGCGTTGCCCGCCTTGGTTGAAGCCTTGGATTAATAACTTCTTTGTCGGAGAGCTCTTCCATGGAGATGCCTAGTCGCTTCAAGGTTACCTTTGGCATTATGTTGTGGCCGAACCATTATCGATGAGAATTCGCCCGATTGTTTGCTCTCGTATATAGCCCGAGACATACAAAGGACGATTATGAGGCTTTGATCCCAACAATAGATCCTCGTCTGTGAAACTTATGGACATGCATGCCGAAGCGTGGAGTGTGTGTCACAGGTATTTTGACATTCTCGCTACTTGAGTCTAATAATGCCTCAATCAGAGAGTTTTTATCTATTTGAGGAAGTGATATCAAATCTTCAATGTTGAAAGAGAGCGTAGCTTTAGGCTCAATGACAGCTTTTGAAGAGCTCGCCGAGTCATCACTTGTGCAAATTGCATGACATGTAGCAATTTCTATCACTTTATCTTTTCTTTCAAGCAAAAATTCCTTCGGGATGAAATCAGCCAACGTTATAGCATGACGTGCTCGTAGAAACTCTTCGTTCTCCTCTATGATGGGCTTAGATTTCCTTACACATCTTTTGCCTCGTTTCTTAGGCAATCTCTTCCTCTTTGACTCTTGAAATAAACGTGATTCTTTCTGAGCATACGTTTGTTTTTGTTTCCTGCGACGGGTTACAACGGTCCAACCTTCATTCTCATCTACGGTTGGCTCTAAAATACCTCTTTCTTGGATGGAAGCTTGTTGATTTTCCGCCTGAAGGTTGTGGTCCGAGGATCTCCTTTGACATTGAACAAAAACTGGCTCAAGGGAGCCGAATTGAATCAAGTTTTGAGACCAACACGGTGTTGCACCTGAGTGGTTGTATTTTAGGTCAAGAACCACAGCAGCATGGTTTGCTTGAGCTACTTCCTCTAAGTCCAGCTCAATTTTCTTTTCTCTAGCCAATCTCAGGATCAACTCTTTCAGAACGAAGCATTTCTCGATGGGATGGCTGACAACGCGATGGTATTTCTGATGAGTTAGGATCGTTTACCTTGCCTAACTCCTCGGGACGCTTGCACTCGGGCAGCTGGATGAGTTTAGCTTCCAGCAGTTGCTCTAACATGTCAGCAACATCAGAGTCTGGAAATGGATAGACTTTTTCTTGTCTTTCCTGAAGCGTTAGGCGACGTCGTTGCTCTACAACTGGTCGTTTCTCAGCTTTTGTTTCCTTTGCTTTTGAGGAGAACTTTAATGGAGTTGCACCGATGGTCATTGACTCCTTTGCCACATTTTTTGTAACATTTTCCGTGGGCTTGAAATCCTTCTTTTCTTTACGGGTTTCTAAGACCAGAGAATCTTTGTTTCCCTTTGCGTCAATGCTCAGCTCCATATCATGAGCTCGGGTGGCCAGCTTCTCAAAGGTGCGAGGCTTGATTCCTTTCAGGATGTATAGAAGTCCCCAATGCATGCCTTGGATACAGATGTCGATCGCGGACGTTTCAGTGAGGCGGTCTTTGCAGTCCAGACTTAGAGCCCGCCAACGGTTAATATAATCGACGACAGGCTAGCCCTTCCGCTGTTTCGCATTTGTTAATTCTATCATGCTGACAGTCCGTCTCGTGCTATAGAACCGATTAAGGAACTCTCTCTCCAACTCTTCCCAGCTATCTATCGTTTCAGCTTCAAGATCAGTATACCAGTCGAACGCATTCCCCTTTAACGTTCGGACAAACTGCCTGACGAGAAAGTCCCCTCGAGTTCTAGCGGTTTCACAAGTCTCTACGAAATGAGCGACATGTTGTTTGGGGTTGCCTTTTCCATCAAACTGCTGGAACTTAGGCGGTTGGTATCCTGCAGGCATTCTTAAGTTATCTATTCTCTTTGTGTATGGCTTGGAATACAAAAGAGAACTCTGAACTAGCCCACCACCTTGAGCTCTAATAGTGTTCGTGATCAGGTCGTGTAGCTGTTGGACAGATAAGGAAGCGACTGAGGCTGAGTGCAGTTGTGGTTGTGCCTCACGGAGAGGGTTCTTTCCTTTATCATTGACTCTCTCATGTGGACTCTGGCTTGATTCAGCCGTCTCTCGGCTCTGCATTTGATTTTTTAGGTAAGCGATCTCTAAGTCTCTTTCCTCAATTGTTTTCATCATCTGCTCGAGCTTTCTTTCAAACTCCGCCATTCGATCATCGCCTCCATCACCAGCCATCATAACAGACATCACTTCAGGATTGGATGTCTCTTTCGGTTGATCAACGCTAGGACTGACTTGGTCAAATAATGGGTTATCTTTGACTACGATTTCATCAGAGGTCCTCTCTAGTAGTCCTGCAATTCTTTTTGCAATCGCATCTGGTGTTACTTGAGGTTCATTGCTCTCGACAGACTTGGAACGACTACGCGTGATAGGTCCAGTGTAGTTTCTTGGAGCAAGCACCTTCGAGGTAGTGTTTCTTCCTTTGATTATGCCTTCTGGAGCAGCGGTCTTTGATGTGGCTTTTCCAGACATGGTGGCTTGATTTATGTGAGAGATTGAGATGAGAGGTAGAGATGGTCCCACTGGGCGTGCCAATTTGTTCACACGAGATTTCCGGAGAAATTTGGTTTCGTGGAGTTGAACTTGAACTTGAGATGAGTTTGTGCGAAAGTGGTTCGATCTCTATGCTTGATCCTCTGATTCGTTCTCTCTGAATGGATGTTCTTGGTATGAAGAGAAATTTGAAGAACAAAATATGTGTTCTTCGTATACAACTGCTCGTTTATGGAACTATTTGTCTTTCGAAGTAATTTTAGCCTTCGAAACGGCGTTTGATCTTTAGAACCGTGGAGAGACCTCAACAAATGTGAATTCCCTCTCTAGTTCCAAAAATTTTCCACCCCTTGAAATGAAGAGAACTCCTCTATTTATAGAGTTCTCATGCATCGTGGGCTTGGGCCCTAATGGGCCTTTGGGCCTGGCCCATGGGCTTGGCCTTTTGGGCTTGAAATTCATGGTTCGGTTTACTTGGTTTGGTTTTATTTTGGCCAAATTCAAGATAAACCAATTTATTTATTTAAAATAATTTTGAGAAATATTGTCCCAAAATTTAATTTAATTTCACCATTAAATTTGAGATAACGACGTGGCAGCTTGTAATTGACCGAAATTTCTCAGTCAACAGCATTTAAAGAGCTATTATAAATGCATTTTTGCATCTCTTCAAACAATCACGTTCAAACGAGTTGTTGTAATTATTAAAAAATCACCTATTTCTAATCACTCATTTTTAATGACATTCAAACAGATTTACAGAAGTTTAACACTGAGTCAAATTCAATGATAAGTGAAATTTAATTTTTATTGTAGAGAAAAAACTTGGCAGGGATTCAAATTTATGACCTTCTGCATTAATACCAAGTTGAATTATGTTAAACCACCGATCAATTCAAAAGACTAAGTTTGTGGATTGAAGTAAATTTAATTATATTAGCAAACACATTAATTTACTTGCGCGACACAGAAACTAAAAGAGAAATTTGAAAGTTGAAAAGTACTAAGCAAAATAGTAGAAGATTTGAAAAACGAGACCGAAATCAAATATCAATAGCAAAATACAATTTGTTTAGCTGCAAGAAAAGTGAAAAGGAAGGATCCAGAATACAAAATAGTGATAATCAATCAAGTTTCCACAAGCCGACCTAAAATGAAAAAAAATTGTCCAAGTTTTCCTTGAGATCCAAATAGATTAAAATTCAATCCACCGAATTTCCACGAATCGAAAAGATTTATGAAAATAAATGAACAACAACAAATAAAAGAAAAAGATAATAGTGATTTTGGAATGCATTAAAAATTAAGTACGATACAAACGAATAAAAAATTAAAGAAAAAAAAGGGTAAAACTTACCTGCTGGAAAATCTATAGATAGACCTATGGACAATATAGGTGGCCTTTTTAAAATGAGTCACGTTTTATTTTATATTAAAAAAAATCTAAATTTCTTTTCACCGTATAACATATGTTTGCTTTTCTTTTCCTTTTTTTCTCTCTTTCTTCCCAGCTCTTCTCTTGGGTTCTTTTCCTTTCTTTTTTTTTTTCTTCTCTTCTTTCCCTCTTCTTTCTTCCTCTTCATCTGTATTTTTTCCTTTTTTTTCATCTTTTTTTCAAAATGGGATCTAAGCTATTAAGTTTTTAAAAATCTTAGAAATCTTTTGAGAAAAAGAAGATAAAAAGAAAGGGATTCATCTCTGAATACCTTCTAATTGACTTTCTTGTTTAAGTTTGTCTTGTTTCTCATCCAAATCAATAGACCTTCAAACCTTCAAACTAATTTTAAAATTTTCTTTTTTAAAAAACACAAAAAATCCCCTCTACTATCATTCAATTGAATGATTCATTATCCTCCTATTCTTCCCTTAGGGATTCAAGAAACAATAAAACACTTATAACAAAATACTAGAACCAAAAAGAAAAAACTATATAATCAATCAATTGATTCTTGCCATTTAAAAATGGATCAGATTTGAAAAGAAAAAAAGGAGAGAGATGACGAGAAATGGAAAGGACGATCGCATCTGCAACAAGATACACAAAGCAAAATCAGCTATGAAAATATGAGATGATATTATTATTAATGCTACCAAATGGTGGCACAAATCTTCTCTTCTTAAAGATTATACCGACTCTTCAATAATTATTAATTGAAGGACTTTTTTCTTGTAATTTTATTGTATGCTCATTTCAATATATTAGTATCTTTTCAAAAAAAAAAAAGGAGAAAAAGATCAGTAAAGAGAAGAAAGGGAAGGAAAGAGAGGAGGAAGGAAAAGAAAATAAAGAAGAAAAACAAATAGACGTTTACGGGATAAAAAAGAATTTAGATTTTTTTTAATAATATCATATTTTAAGAGGGCCACCTTTATTGTCTGTAGATCTATCTACATATTTTCTTGCAGGTAAGTTTTACAAAAAAAAAAAAACTAATTAGAGAAGGAGTAATTTAAACAAAAAAAAAACAAACAAACAAAAACACCCAGTAGCATTAATTAAACCATCTTCCGTTTTTAACAATTCATGTGAATTGTAAGCTATATATATATAATTAAACTTGAAAATTGAATAAACTTAGAAAATGTTGTGGGCAACCGAATGGGTCAATACTCGGAGAATACCCAGCCAAGAACGACATCGTTTCAACACTTCGTTAGCTGTTACTTAATATGACATCGTTTGGCTCTTCATGTATTTTATATTCATTCCATTCCTTGATCTTCTCCACGTGTACGTGTATGATTTATTCCCTTCCTATTTCTGTTAGCTGATTGGTGTATAAATGTACTGTCCTGCTCTCTAATAATATATTCATTTTTTGCTGCTCATTATCTTCTCTGGTATATTTCTTCGTCTGGTATTTTTGCTCAGTTGGTATCAGAGCTTTATAGCTGAAATCTTTGCTTCCGCTGGAGGTGACGTATCTCAGTCACCAGTGTCTGCTGCTCCGGTTGTCTCTCAATCGTCTATGTATGTGGTTCCGATTGGCCACAATCTTGTGAAGTCGTCTTTTGGGCATCCTCTGAGTTCCGTGTTGTCTGTGAAGCCTGATGACAAGAACTATCTCCTATGGCTAGGAATGGTTCTTGCGATACTCAGAGGACAGCATGTTGATGGCTATGTGCTTGGCACATAGCCCAAACTGTCCGAATTTGTTCAGGTAGTCGATGGATCTAGAATAAGGTCTCTACCGAATCCATTATGTTTGGAATGGGTTTCGGTAGACAAGGCTCTCTGTGGATGGTTGTTTGGATCTACGCATCCATCCATCGCAACTATTGTTGTTAATTTTGAAACCTCTCATGAGGTTTGGGGAGCCCTTGAAGGGTTTTTTAGTGCGTCCAGCAAAGCCAGAG
The DNA here is from genome assembly GCA_036507275.1 of Sicyos edulis. Taxonomy (NCBI): domain Eukaryota; kingdom Viridiplantae; phylum Streptophyta; class Magnoliopsida; order Cucurbitales; family Cucurbitaceae; genus Sicyos; species Sicyos edulis. The sequence continues at coordinate 30,648,966 of CM071854.1, forward strand.
TGAATCAACTTCGTGCGATTCTGCAGAATACGAAGAAGGGTTCGATGACAATGTTTGAATATCTCTCGCAGAGGAATTGTCTTCAACTTGCTGGTAAGACAATTCCTTTGGATGACCTGATGTCCTTTGTTTTAGCCAATCTTGATTCTGAATATGTCCCTATTATATGCACTATTGAGAGCAAAGATGTTTTTTCGTGGAGGGAGTTTAGTTCTATTTTAGTGACCTTTGAAGAGACTCTTGCTCGTTATCACCCTACTGTTGTTGTCTCTGCTTCTGCTTTGGCAGATCTCTCTGCTCATCTCACATATCGTAGAGGTCAATCCTCCAACTGTGGTGGTGGTCGTTCTGGCTCCAATCGCGGTCGAGGTTCCAACTCGCCTTCTAGACATTCTGTCTCTCACACCTCTTCTGGAGGTCGGGGTACCAATTTTGCAAGCAACAGGGATCGTGGCCGTGGACGATCTACTGTCTCTGTTCATGAGGATGTTGGTCAGAGTGAGTTTACCAACAATCTGTCTAAATCTCTGGGGGAGAGTAAGTATCATTGTCAGTTGTGCAATCGATCTGGTCACACTTTTCCCTTCTGCTATCAGCATTTTGATGAGGATTTTAATAACCCTCATGGTCTTAGCAGCTGCACCAATCGCAGCTCAAGTAACACCGATCGCTCTGCCTATATTGCCTCTCCTGAAGTTGTCACTGATCCTCGTTGGTTGGTCGATAGTGGTGCAACTAACCATGTTACTTCTGATCTTGCCAATTTAACTCTGAAAAATGAGTACTCTGGTAAGAATTTTCTGGTTGTTGGAGATGGAACTCGTTTACCTATTTCACATATTGGCAAAAGTAGCTTTCAGTTTGATCTTGTGCCTGGTTCAACCATCGTTCTTAATGATTTACTTCATGTCCTCATATTAATCAAAATCTTGTTAGCATTGCAAAATTGACTCAGGATAATGATGCTTCTGTTGAATTTAATTCTTCTTGTTGTTTTGTGAAGGATAACAGGTCACAACATGTTCTCCTACAAGGTTCTCTCAAGGATGGGATGTATCAACTCGATCTTCCTTCTTCTTCTAATGCCCTTCGTCAGTCGCATTCTGTGTCTTTAGTTTCTGTGCCTTCCCCTTCTCCAGTTGTGTCGACATCACCTTCGTTGTCTTCAATTCCCGTTGTTTATGTTGCTGAGTCCAATAAAGTTTCATTGTCTATTTGGCATCGTCGTCGTGGACATGCCTCATTTGATATTGTACGTTCTATTTTAAATTCGTGTAATAATAGTTCAGTTGGTAATGAGAATTTATTTTGTGATGCTTGTCAGTATGGAAAGTCTCATAAACTACCTTTTTCTCGATCTCTGTCTACTACTAATTCTCCTCTTGAGCTTGTTTATTGTGATTTATGGGGACCTTCTCCAATCCCGTCTGCTGCTGGTTTTCGCTATTATGTTAGCTTTGTTTATGACTTTACGCGTCTCACTTATGCTTACCCTCTAAAGCTTAAAAGTGAAGCTCCAGCTTCGTTTATTCAGTACAAAAGTTTAGTTGAGAACAAGTTTGGCCTTCGCATCAAGACTTTTCAATCTGATTGGGGCAGGGAGTTTCGATCTTTCACTTCTTCTCTTCAACTTCATGGGATCGCCTTTCGTCATCCATGTCCTTACACCAGTGAACAAAAAGGTGTTGTGGAGTGGAAGCATCGCCACATTGTGGGGCTCACTATGTTGGCTCAAGTTTCTCTTTCGCTTCATTACTGGTGGGATTCTTTTTCCGCGACTATCTACTTAATTAATCGTCTTCCCACTTCTATTCTAGGTCATATTTTGCGCTGGGAGAAGGCCTTTTCTGTTTCTCCTGACTACTCTTTTCTTCGATGCTTTGGGTGTGCGTGTTTCCCATGTCTCGGTCACTATCAGTCTCACAAATTTCAGTTTCATAGTGTCAAATGTGTCTTTGTTGGTTGCAGCCCTGCTCATAAAGGATACAAGTGTATGAACTTAGCTGGTCGTCTTTATATTTCTCGTCATCTTTAATGAGAATGAGTTTCCTTTTACTTCTTTATTTCCAACTCCTTTGAGCTCTCATTCTACGACTGATGTTCTTGTGTCTTCTGCTCCTTTCTCGTTCCTGTCTGTTTCGCTACCACGTTCTGATTCTGAGTTGATATCTACTAGTCCGAGAGAGGACATTGTGGCTCTTGTTGTTGTTCCTCGTTGTCCTCTCACACCAACAACTTTGCCCGTGGTTCCTGTTCATGAGTTGCCTACTGTCTCAACCTTTCCGACGATTGAGCCTAGAGCTTCTGTGCCTACGGACTCTGTTAATGAGGTGCCTGTTGTCTCAGCTGTTCCGGCGCCTGAGCCTAGAGCCTCTGTGCCTGTGGTTTTAAACTTTGTGCCTGCAGCGACTATTTTTGTTCATCCTATGCAAACTCGGGCTAAGAGTGGTATCTCTAAGCCTAAGGTTTTGTCCTTTTTTGTTGCAAGTTGGTCTCCTCCTTCTGATCTTGTTGAGCCATCCTCTGCCAAAGAAGTTCTGTTTTCTCCTCAATGGGCTTCTACTATGAATGATGAGATGTCTTCCTTACAAAAAAATCAGACATGGGTTCTTGTTGCCCCTCTTCCTAATTTGAATCTTATTGGCAGCCGCTGGGTTTTTAAAGTTAAACGACATGCTGATGGCTTTCTCGATCGTTGCAAGGCTCGTTTGGTCGCTAAGGGTTTTAATCAGATTCCAGGTGTCGACTTTCATGAGACTTTCTGTCTCGTTGTTAAGGCTCAGACTATCTGCATTGTGTTGTCCATGGCAGTTATGTTTAATTGGCTTATTCCTCAACTTGACGTTAATAACGCATTCCTCAATGGACGTTTGGTTGAGGACGTTTATATGAAACAACCCAAAGGTTTTGTTGATTCTGATCATCCCACTCATGTGTGCAAGCTACAACGTGCCTTATATGGACTACGACAAGCCCCACGGGCGTGGTATGACCGCTTGAAACAATCACTGCTTCATTGGAAGTTTGTGAATTCACGAGCAGATAACTATCGTTTTTTTTCTATGAACCAAGTCTGTTGTTCTTTTGGTTTTGATTTGTGTTGAGGTTGTTTGTACTTCTTCTGGTATTCATCTATTGCAGTCCAAATATATCTAGGAGATCCTTGAACGTGCCGGTATGCTTGGTGCTACTCCTTGTTCTACTCCTACTGTTTACCATAAACACTTCTCTGTTCGGATGGGACTTTGTTCTCTGATCCGACTCTCTATCGCAGCATCTTAGGCTCACTTCAATATCTTACACATATGCGTCCTGACATTGCCTTTATTGTTAACAACTTGAGTCAGTTTCTTCAAGCTTCATCCGTTTTACATTGGCAAGGTGTTAAACGTGTTCTACATTACCTTAAAGGTACTATGGATTTTGGTTTGTTTCTGCCTAAGTCCTCGGACTTGAATATTACTGCATATACTGATGCTGATTGGGCTTGCAATTGTAAAGACCCGACCCGAAAGAGGTCCTAACCTAGGCCTTTTTACCTCAATGCATGCTTTTAAAACTTAAATAAGTTATGCAAGATTGCCATCCAAATTCTGAATAAATTTAAAACTTATAACCATTCATTAAACAAACAAACATAAAAACATCCTAAAACCTGTCCCTGTTTCCAAGCACCTGTTCCAAGCTAAAAATAATGCAAAACGTACTCTGATCAGAGATTTATTTCAAACATTCAGTTCCAAATCATTTCAATGAAAAGACAGAATCCAGATACAATCCAAAAACATCCTAAGGGCTTCGTGCACAACTACATGCATTCAAGAGAGCAAATAACATAAAACATAAGACTCAGAGTTTATAAATCAGCTGGATTCCATGATCAACAGCTCCTTCTTCAGCCATCCTGTCTTGTGCCCTGGTTACCTGTGGAAACCACAAAAGTAAGGGTGAGTAACGAATTACTCAGTAAGAATCCCCAACCGGGGTACAATACGATACAACTGGTCATCAAGTAGAATGTATGCAAGTTATAAATACAAACACTGAAGAGAGCACTTTACTTTAATCCATACATAAATATAAACGGATGCCATCTTACGGTCTTACTCCGGGAGTTATCTCAAAACTAGGAACTCTACGAGAAACTAGTCTCGGCCTCAGCTTTTCTACTACACTGTCGATACGAAAGGTGCACTAAACTCAAGATCCCGAGGAGCTCTCCAGTCGGCACTGTAATGAGCGTGCGCGCACACCGCATGCTGCTGCAAACCAGGGAGGTGCTGGGTCTAGGGCATGCTTCCTTGGTCCAGTACGCATGCCTAAAGAATCTCTGGATCGGTGTCACTGAACATAGTGGTGTGAGACCAGGACACTATGACTATGTCAGCCTATACCACCGCACCTGAGGCTAAGAAACTGTTAGTGGTAGGCTTACACCAAAGACCGGTCCTTGCCCTATAAGGTGGTAATCAAGGGCTACGATCGACACGCTGAGGTCGTGTTGACTGTAGAGGACAAGGCAATGCCTCGTCATTCCCCCGACCGTTAGGGCATTTAACAGTCTGCCACCCTCACCCAAGATTACAACTGGGCTGCCGTTAGGGTTAGCTAAACCCTAACGACGGATCAAGGATGGAGTACTGCATCGCACGTCCCTGCCACGGATGCAAGTTACGTTATGCATCCTCGCCCGGATGATGCTACCTATCAGAACACTATGCTATAAACAGCTAACAGCAAACATACTAACACGTGCTCAGCAGAATCAACGAACCTAGCATGGTACTACAAAACAAGAACAGAATACGAACATGCCAGAACAGGACAACCTAGCATGGAACTAACATGAGCATAAGTACGAGAAATCATGCCAGTCGGAATTTAGAGCAAAGCACTTAATAGCTAAACATGCTGGTAATCATAAGCAAAAATACAAACAACAATCACAGAAATATCGCAGGGCCCACACAACTCCGGTAAGGAATCCTTACCTGGGTCGAAGGGAACCAAACACAACGTAATCCTTAAGCTGCAAACGAACACGAGCTAACTAACGGGAACCTAGCAGACAAACAACAATTAAATTACTACCCTCGGCCCTAAAATAAAATATAAACAGAAGCTCAGGTTCGGTCGGGAGCAACTCACACGGCTCGGCCAAACACCAAGGGTGTCTCGGCTGCAAGGCACATGGCGAGGAGCTGGTGCTAAGCCAGCTGCGGCGCGCGGCTCGGCAAGGGAGTGCGGCACGACTGGCAGGCGAGCGGACACAGGGGCGTGCGGCTGCGCAGTTGGGCAGCGTGCGGGTGAACGGCTGTGATGCGAGCTGTCGGGCGTGCGTGCGAGCAAGGCTGTGTCTAGCTGCTGCAAGGAGGGGCGGCGAACGGCGTAGGCGTGCGGCTGCTGAGAGTCGGGCGCTGCAGGGCTGTGGCTTTGCGTGGGCGATGCGGGCGGCACAGAACGTCGACAGGCGCTGCAGGGCTGGGCTGCGATGGCGCGATCGGTGGGCAGCGATGGCAGCGCCGATCGGCGAGGCGAGCTTGCGTGCGGTTGGGCGTGCGGATGAGCGGCTGCAAGAGTATGTCTCCGACGAATAAGGGGCTGTAATTAGGCGAGAATGAAGATGAAACGAATAGAAACTGGGAGAACAAAAGGAAAAGACGAGAGCTTACCTTCTCGACTTGAACGATCGGAGACGGTGCCTGGAGAGGGGATGCGAATTGGGAGAGGGAGAGGGAGAGACCAACCTATAATTCTTGAATCAAATGAAGCAACCCCCAAACCCCTAAACTTCTAATTTTACTCCAAATCCCAAGCAACCACAGGATATCTAAAACACCAACGAAACAAGAGCACAAACTACTTACCTGAACACCGCCTTTTGCTAACTGCCACAACCAAGACAACCCGGGTTCGATTCTTGGCTCGAACACCTTTTTCTTTTAATTTCTGATTTGCAAACCAAGGCCACAAACCTCTCCAAACACTCCCAGGGCATAGAACCTGCACACACATCAAATCCTTAAACTCAGCAAGGGACTCAAACAGCCTCAACGGCCCAACCAAATTACCAAAATACCCCTAGCACATACCTGAAAGACCGAGATGAAAACTTGGGCCGTAACAGCAATACTGATAATCGGCACTCTATTGCTGCTCATTGCTTGTTTCTCGGCTCTTGTTTGGTTTCTTGGTCATCTAAGAAGCAATCTGTTGTTTCTCGTTCCAGTGCGGAGTCCGAGTATCATTCTCTTGCTAACATTGCCGCTGAGGTTACTTGGATTCAAGCTTTGTTACGTGAACTGTCTTTTTCGACTTCTGCTGTCCCTCTTATTTGGTATGACAACTCGAACGCTATCTCCTTAGCCTCCAATCTAGTGTTTTAGTCTCGCAGCTAGCATGTTGAGCTTGATGTGCATTTTGTCATGGATAAAGTTGTGGCTAAGCAGGTGGTGGTGCGTCATGTTTCTTCTTCTGAGCAGCTTGCTGACCATCTTACCAAGGCTCTAGCCAAACTTGGGTTTCTTGACTTAAAGGACAAACTCGGGGTCTGGAAATCGTCTTCTCGTTTGAGGGGAGATGTGAGAATACCCAGCCAAGAACGACATCGTTTCAACACTTCGTTAGCTGTTACTTAATACGACATCATTTGGCTCTTCATGTATTTTATATTCTTTCCATTCCTCGATCTTCTCCACGTGTAGTCTATAATTTATTACCTTCCTATTTCTGTTAGTTGATTGGTGTATAAATGTACTGTCCTGCTCTCTAATAATATATTCATTTTTTGTTGCTCATTATCTTCTCTGGTATATTTCTCGTCTGGTATTTTTGCTCAGTAATACCGCAATAGTTTCATTGTTTGGTTGTAAATCAGTTCAACACCAGCATCACAAGTTCGAACCCGAGAATCGATATTTGTCCCTCATCCCCCGATATGTATTAAAAAAAAAAGTTGTGGGCACCGAAAGGATGATTAGATTTAGGGGTTGGGGAGAGAAGAAATTATTCCAACTTCATGTTTATTTTTTTGGGGATTTTGCATGTATAACAAAAAAAGATAAAATATTTTCATGTATAGCATAAAATTAAAACTAATTCATTTGTAGCAAAAAATTCAAATTAAATTCTATCACTAGCTGAATTCTATTAGTGATAGAATTCAATCAATGAAAGACTTCTTCTATCACTGCTTGAATTTTCTACTAGCGATAGAATTTCAAATTGAGTTCTATCACTAATTAAGTTTTATCATTGATAGAAATTAATATGACATAGATGAAATTATTTTAGAAATTGTGCTGCAAATGTAATACAAAAGGTAAAATGTGCTGCTGATGATAAATTCTCTATTTTTTTTTTACATAATAATCTTTTTTAACTCTTTCTTAAAATGCATCAAATATATTTAATCCTATAAAAAAATCAAATCAAACTTTATTATAATAAAAATTAATAAAATATTAAAAAAATTTCTCATAAACACTAATTCACAAAAAAAAAAAAAAAAAATTCAACATCTTTTTTCAAAATACAAGTTCTAAAAAAAAAATTTGAACATCTTTCTCCATGGTCCTCCTCTCCATCATGGTCCTCACCGCCTAACCAATATTTACAATTAACCAATCTGTAAAAACTTCCCAAAAAAAAAAAAAGAGTATTAAATAAAGACAACATTCTACTTACAAGAGTGCTCGAATTATTTTTTTTTTATTAGAAAAATAAAGATAGCACATAAATCATTCATGATGAACTTCAACTTTAATGTATTCAAACTGTTGAAAAATGAGATTCAAAAATTTTATTTAATAATGAACTCAAAAATAAATTTAAATAGACTAAAAAAAATTTAATTAGTTATAAAAAGAAAAAAATATTATCTAATCCTAAAAGTAAAGTTCTAATCAAATATGGAGAAAATAAATTTAACATAATTCTAAAATGAAATCACAATTAAAAAGATAAAAATACTATTATATTATAATTAATATTAACAACACCAATTAATTTCGTTATTTTAAATCGACCATGTAAATCCCAGGAAAAAAATAACTTTCAAAATATCTTTTGAAGTTGAATTTTATTTAAATTTAAGTTATTGGAGAAAGTTATTGAAAATTCTTATTTTGATTTATTTAAATATAATTGTGCTAGATATTTAAGTTTTAAAATATATTTACAAAACTACTCTGATTTCAAAATATTTGCAAACTATTTTTCTATTTTTTAAATTTATTAATAAAAAATAATTTAATACCAAAATTGCCCCTCAACTAATTCTTTCTTTGACATATATTTCATATTTTGTAGTTTCCTATTCCATTAAAATCTCATTTAAAACTACTTGCCTTTTTTGTACAATTTTTTCGGTGATTACAATTAATTTATAAACAGAAAATTAACATTTTCATTTTGTTTCCCTAATTAAATAGATTTGTATTTAATATTTGTAGAATTAATAATTAATAACAAGGAAAAAGTCGTTTAAATCTAATTTGGCAAACTTATCTCTTAAGATATTTTCAAGATCCTTCGTCAAAATCTAGGTTTAAAATCTAAAGAAAAAAATACAAGAAACAAGAAAATATTATTTTTTTAAAAGAAAGGAAAGAATTTGGCCTAAGACTTTGGCATTCTTCATGGGCAATATAAGTCAAGTTCTCTCCTTTCCTTTTTGCTTGACCATGATGAATTTGTCAAATCCAGATAGGTGTATAACATAATATTTGTCGTTCCTTATTTGTATCATTGACAATTTAAATAAAAATAAAATAATCTAGTTAATTTTACAAGCCATAATGAAGAGTTTTTTTTTTTTTTTTTTTTTTAAACTAATAGAATTTCATTAATAAAAAATACCATAACAATCACTTTCCAAAATGGAACCAATGTCAGGGGGATCCTCCCCCTCCAAAATAAAGACTCATTCTCGACAGGGAGAATAGAAGTCTTCCAACAAAAATATGGGCGACCTGTTTGGCTGACAGATCTGCAATCCTGTTACAAAGTCTATTACAGTGAGAAATTTTCACTATACCAAGAGAAGAAATTATCTGCTTAATATCAACAACGATGTTGTTGAATTCGGATAAATCTGGAGAGCCATTTTCAATAGCTTGAATAACACTTAAGGCATCAAACTCCACCAAGATAGGAGGCATATACTGAATCTGCAAATCTCTCATAACTTTAAGACCTTCTCTCAAAGCTATGCCTTCAAGGATCTTCACATCCCGATTCTTGAAATTTGATATCCACCCACACAGAATAGGTTGGCCTTTCGAATCACAGACTACCCACCTAATTCCTCCCTTCCTTGAAATTCGGTTCACCGAAGCGTCAATGTTCATCTTCCAACATCCTTTTGGGGGAGGCATCCATGAGTTGTCTTTAAGCGAGCCAATATGGTTCTTCCTCCCTGAACCTGCACCAAAAGAAATATGAACATTAATGGCTTTGTCAATACAATTTAGGAGATTATGGAATTTCAAATCCAAAGTGTCATTGCACCTTTGATTTCTGAAATTCTATAAGCTCCAAATAATAATAATACATTTAAATCTTTCATCTTTTGGAATTTTATCACATAATAACTTCCAAAAATCCACACCCTTTTTCACCTTAAGAAAATAATTTTTAAAATCAGAGAACCAGGGGAAGAAATAAATCCACACCCTTACAACCTTACAACCGTTATTAACATGTAAATTCGTTTCTCTACTTTTCCAACAAAGGGGACAACATACATTTGTATCAATCCCCCTCGAAAAAATGTTGCTCTTGGTTGGAATGACATTAGCAATCACACTCCAAGCCCCCACTTTAGTTTTAGGGGAGACGTTCACCTTCCAATAGCTTTTCCAGATCCTTGAAGAGTAATTAGAATCAGAAGGAGACTCCTTCTTTGACATTTCAAGCTTAACTCCAAAGTGATAAGCACTTTTAACCGAGAAATGACCATTACGACTTTCAGTCCATATCACTTCATCTATCGTACCAGTCTCACCTAGAGGAGTATTGGAAATGATGTTTGCATCCTCCTTGCAAAAAATCCTCGATGTCAGCTCATCATTTCGAGACCTGTCATCGTTCAGTAATTCGGTCACATAGTGATCCCTCCAATCCCACCTGACCCCATCCACAAAAGGATTTCCTTTTCTATTTAACCAAGGGTCCTTTCCAATGGTAGTTCTTCTTCCATTTCCAACCTTCCACCTATAACCTTTTTGAAACAAATCCCTCCCACAAAGAATACTTCTCCAAGCCAACGAAGGGTTGTTGCCAAGAGGGGCCGACAAAAAATCTCTGTTTGAAAAATACTTTCCTCTCAGCACCCTAGAAAACAAACTATTAGGGTTTTTTAAAATCTGCCAACTGTCCTTTGCTAAAAGCACTTGATTAAAAATATTCAAATTTCTAAACCCTATCCCTCTACTTCTTTACTTTTACCCATCTTCTCCCAACTCATCCAATGAGCTTTATTTTTATTGCTTTCCTCACCCCACCAAAATCTTGCACACATTTTTTGAAGATCTTCATTAAATGATTTGGTTAACCGAAAGCAACTCATATTGTACGTTGGAATCACTTGGCCAACCACCTCAATCAAAACTTCTTTGCCTCTTCTAGATAACATCTTTCCTTTCCACCCTTGGAGACACATTTCCAACCTCCCTTTAATCGATTGAAAAAGAACCCTCTTGTTTTTACTATTTTAAGAAGGCATCCCAAGATGAACTCCGAAATTTTCATTAACTTTTACACCTAACACAAGACTCATTGTCTTTCTCTCAAAAGCCCCAACATTGCTGCTAAAAAGCATGGCTGATTTATTAAAGTTGATTATTTGCCCTGAAGCTTTTTCATAGCAATGAAGGATATCCTTGATTTGCAAACAATCTTTCTCTTTGGCCCTGAAAAACAACAAACTATCATTAGCAAAAAATAAATGAGAAATAGAAGGGTAGTGTCTGTTGATTTTTAAACTCCTAAAAGTATTTTGCTCTTCCTCCTTTTGAAGCAGAATGGACAACCCTTCAGCACAAATGAGAAAGAGATAGGGAGAAAGGGGATCTCCTTGTCTCAAACCCCTCTGCGGGATAATATCCCCAAAAGGCGCTCTATTAACCATGATCCCATATCTAACCGAGGAGATACACCGATTTATTAGATTTAACCAATAGTGACTAAACCCTATCTTTTTCATCATACCAAGAACAAAGCTCCAATTCACTCTATCATAAGCTTTACTCATGTCAAGCTTTAAGGCTGCCCAACCATTCTTACCACTTATCTTCTTTTTTATAGAATGGATGCATTCAAATCCAAGAACCACATTATCAGAAATAAGTCTTCCCGGAATAACAGTCTTCAACCTATCAGTCATAGCTTTAGCAATAATTTTATACATTGTATTACAAAGACTAATAGGCCTAAACTCCTCCATTTTGATAGGACAATGAACTTTAGGAATTAGAGAAATCGAAGTTATATTTAAGGAGTCCAGAGCCTTACCATGATTGAGCACACCTAAACAAACATTAACAACATCCTCTCCCACAATATCCCAATAATTTTGGAAGAAACGCCCATTTGTGCCATCAGAACCAGGCGCCTTGGTGGGATTCAACATTTTAAGAGCCACCTCAATGTCAGTTCTTGAAAAAGGCTTATCAAGATAAATAACATCACTATCCGAGAGCAGCCTTTTGACACTAGAATAAATACGCTCACAAACCTCATCGTCACTAGACTGCACAGAAAAGATATCCTTAAAGTAAGCACTAGCAATGTTTCCAATCTCATCCCCATCATAGTGCCAGACACCCTCTGGATCTTTTATCTTCTCGATCCAGTTCTTTTTCTTTCTTTGAGAATCCCTTGAATGGAACCACTTGGTATTCCTATCACCCCATTGAAGCCAATCCTCTCTAGATCTTTGCTTCCAGTACATCTCTTCCTCTTCGAGAAGGTTTTCAATATCAACTTCTAGTCTAATCATATCACTCGACCGACCCCTTATGCATCTATTAACCATCTCAGAGATAATAGATTCTTTGAGCTCAATTGTCTTTCTAATGGACCCATTTAATCTTATCTTATTCCAATTATACATTTCTTTAAGGCAAACATTTAGGCAATTCGATAGATTCTTAGCATACATATTTCTATCACCACTCACCCTCCAATTCTTTCTAAGCACCTCTTTGCACTCACTAAATCTCACCCACCCATCTTCAAATCTCAAAATCTTTTTAGGAAATTTAAAACCACCACTAGGATCCTTGACCCAATTAAAATTAACCAAAATAGGTCTATGATCAGAAGAATGATAATTTAAATGAAAAACAGAGATCTTACCATATTTTGAAATAAAATAAGGGTTAGCAAAATACCTGTCCAGATGAATTCTAGTGGCCAAAACACAAATTTTTCTTTTGATCAAAGTGAAAGTATCGCCAGAGAAGCCCAAATCAATGAGCGATCACTCATCAATAACTTCTCTGAACTCAGCCATACCTGCTCTGACCTGGCTTGAATCACTTATTTGCTCTTCCATACTGAGGATTTCATTGAAATCACCCCCCAATAACCATGGAAGCTTAGAGTCATCTGAATCTCCTCAAAAGCTTCCAGGAATCCCTACGTTTACTCAACACTGGGTTTCCATAGAAACCTATGAATCTCCACATCTCAAATTGGTCTTTAATTAAGCAATCAATGTAACCTTGGGAAAACGATCTAACACTGACATTCACTGAAGAATTCCAGAAGAACATTAAGCCCCCGCTGAACCCACGACTCGAGACACAGAAACAACTATCAAAATTCAAACTCCCTTTCAACTTTTCAACATCTTTCTCACAGCTTCTAGTTTTGCAAACAAACACCACCATGGGACTAGCTTTGAGCACTTCGTGACAAAGAGCCCTTATTACTCGAGGGTTTTTCAACCCCCGAGCATTCCAACATAATGTTTTCATTGCGTCTGGCGAGACTGCTCAACAGTCTTCACCGATATCCCATTGACACAGTCAATGCAGTTAAACCTTTTTTTCCAAACTCTTCTTCTAACTCCCGCTACAGCCTATGTTTCTTTCCCGCAAGTACCTCTAGAGTTTTTGAAGTTACACCCTTTGAGATTCCACTTCACCACCCCCCAAGCGAGCTCTTCTCCTCCACTTCATAATCGAAGTTGGTCCTTTAATTTTTGCACAGCTTCCCTTAACAGCCTTACTTTCGAATTCCCCTATTTTTCCTAACTCAATTTCCATATCAGTCCCTTCATTCTCATAGTTGGAGTCTGCCACACTTTTGGGGTACTTATTGGGGATAGTTTCTCCTTTAAACCTATTTTCAACTTTCGACCTGATTTCCTCTTTGCTTTCTTCTTTTGATGCCGGCAGAGATCCCATACCAATTTCTTTTCCCTTTTCTCGTATTCTTTTCTCCTTTTCCATAATTTGAATTGGCTCTGAATTATAATGCCCACTAGAAGATTGTAGCCTATCTTTTTTTTCCTCAAGATCCTTTATAATTATCCCTTTTTTAATCTTGCTGTCCAGCCCACTTTTAGAAAAGAGTTCAACCTCTTTATGGGCTTTAAAACTAATTTCGAATGGCCCAAATAATAGATCCTCCAACCCTCCATCTATCACTTTATTTTTATCCTTTTCCACTTTCCTGCCGTTCTGATCACACGACAGCTGCCCCTAGTCTTCTCTCGTCAAATCGCCAATCTCTAAGCCAAAATCCCTCTCCGTACTTGACCATTCGCCTGCCACCGAGCCGAGTTTCTGATGGAAACGGTTGGTCTGCTGAAAACCTTAGCCTTTTCCCAATGCAGACTTCAACGGACTTGTACCGGTGTGTCTCCGGCCAGTAGCGATCGGAGATTGCCGATTTCTCAGATCATCTTCCTTCCTTCGGCCTTCTGCATTATCTTCAACTGCCCGTCATTCTATAATCTCGTCCTCAATTTCCCTGAAGACATTTCCTGTTCCTCTCTCTCTTCCTCTGTGTAACGGCCCAGGTTTTCATCCCAGTCTTCCAGGTATGCCCAAGGGGTATTTTGGTAATTTGTCGGGCCGTCAGGGTCGTTTATGTCCTTTCTAGTTGCTAAAAATATTGGATGGATTTATCTAGGTTTGTGAGGCTTCGTGGAAGGGTTTGAGCAAGGTTTGATGCAAAAGTAAAAATAAAGGAATTTGTGCTGGAGCTGGGGTTTGAACCCGGGTCTCCTGGAAAACTTGTGGGGATGTGTGCCAATTGAGCCATTTGGTGCTCTTGTTGCTCTTTCTGCATCACATCTTAGTTAACCTTGGATCTTTGGTGTTTGGTGCTTTTGGTCAAATGGAAAGAAAAAGGCTAGGTTGTCTCTTCTCCAACACATCTCCTAGCCACCCAAGCCAAGTTCTCCCTAGCCTCCTTGCCGATTTCTTCATCCCCCTTCGCGCTCCGTTGCTCGATTTTCATTCCGGGTAAGTCTTCATCTTCTTCCTCTTCTCGTTTGGTTGTTTTCGCTGGCCGAAGGTAAGGATGTGTGTGTGTTTGTGTTTGTTGCAAAGAATCGAGGTCGATTCGCCACCGGTGGCCGATCCGCCCGAGCCGCCGACCAGAGCCGCCGCCACCGCCGCCGCGGCTCGTCGCAGCACGCCCAACCCGCTCCCAGATTCGCCGCCGCCCGTCGCGCGTCCCAGATCTGCCCGAGCAGCTCCCGTCGCACGCACCAGCGAGCCATTGCTCAGCCAGCCGCACCAGATCCGGCCGAGAAGCAGCTTCGCTCGCCGTCGCACTCCCCTGGTCCGTCGCCCCAGATCTGTCGCTGTCGCACCATCTCACGCCCAGGTCGCAGCCGAGGGAAGCCCATCGCCGAGCCGCTCGCTCGTCGCCACGACGCTGCACTTCGCTCGCGCCGCCCGCTTCGCCACAGACGCCGCCGCCGCGCGCGTGCGTGCCCAGCAGTGTGTCGGCTAGCAGGCGCGCGCCTGCTGCTCGCCCAGCGCCGCCCAGCGCCCGATCCACCGCACCAGACCGCCAGAAGAACGCCCAGCCTCGTGTCGTCGTGCCGTGTGAGTGCTCCCGAGCCGAGCCTGCTGTGTTATTATAATTTTAGGACTATGGTTGTGATTGTTGCTATGTTTGTAGGTTCTCGATAGCTAGCTCGGGAGTGTTCGCAGCTTAGGAAATTTGTGTGTAGAAGTCTTCCGACCAAGGTAAGGATTTCTTACCGGGGTTGTGTGGACCCTGCGATGTTCTATGTGATTGATGTTGTATGTTTGTTTGTGATTATCAGCATGTATAGTTTAGGTGCTCTGTTCTGAATTCCTGACTGGCATGACTTCGTATGTTGTTCTTTCATGTTAGTCCATGCTAGGTTGTTCCGTTCGCATGCTCACATTCATTCTTGTTTCAGAGCACCATGTTAGGTCTCTTTGTATTCTTTTGAGCACGTATTGGATTGTTTGCTGATTGTTAAGGCAGGTGTTAGCTCTCGTAGGTAGCATCTTCCGGGCCTGATGCATAAAGTATCTTGCATCCATGGCAGGGACGTCGAGACAGTTCTCCGTCCCTGAACCCCGTTAGGGTTTAGCTAACCCGACCGGTAGGCCCTGCAATCTTGGGTGAGGGTGGCAGACTGTTAAATGCCCCAACGGTCGGGATGATGACTTGGCATTGCCTCGCCCCTGTAGTCGGCACATCCTCGCCGTGTTCGGCCGTAGCCCTTGATTGCCACTGTTAGGGCAAGGACCGCTTCGGTGTAAGCCTACCACGACCGGTTCCTTAGCCTCAGTGCGGTGGTTGGTGACATAGTTCGCGTGTCAGGTCTCACACCCTATGTCGGTGACACCGATCCAGAGATTTAGTTAGGCGTGGTGGATCGGACATGGGCGCTTGCCACTAGACCCGGCACCCCATAGTCTGCAGTAGCACGCGGTGCATGCTTACGCTCATTACAGGGCCGACCGGAGAGCTCCTCGGGATCTTGAGCTAGTGCACCTTTCGTATCGACAGTAGACAGGCTGAGGCCGAGACTTGCTTCTCGTATAGGACGTATGGTGTGGTGGATTTATTTCCGAACTAAGACCCTGAGTTGGCATCCGAGGTCCAAGTGTGGACTCAAGCTATGTGCTCTTTTCTGTGTTTATATTCATAGCTTGCATACACTCATCTGGATGACCATGTGCATCGTATTGTACCCCGGTTGGGGATTCTTACTGAGTAACTCGTTACTCACCCTTATTTCGTGGTTTCCACAGGTAACCAAGGAGCGAGACAGGATGGCTGAAGGAGGGGCTATGATCATGGGCCTTGCTGTCATCTCTGACCATTTTGTTATATCATGACTCTTGACTTTTGTTATTTCCCCTGAATGCATGTAGACGGGCACGGAGCCCTAGGATGTTTTCTTATGTTTTATGGATTCCAGCCTAGTTGTACTTGTGGAAGGTTTGAATGGTTTAAATAAATCTCTTATCAGAGTATGCTTTTAGAAATGTATTTATCCTGAAACAGGTGCTTGAAAACAGGTACAGGTTTTAGAGTAAATTGTTTTGATTGTTGAACGTTTCTGTTTTTACTTGGGATCCGAAATTTATTTTCATAATGTCTTTTATTTTGAATACATGCATTGGGGTAAAGGCCCATTTAGAACCCCTTTTGGGTCGGGTCTTTACACTCTGCCTCTTCCCCCTAGCCTTTGATCCCTAAAACGTTCACCTCTGAAAAAAGTTGATGGTTCCCTTAATTCCTCCCCAAACAGGAACGACATACCTTCCCCTATTATAAAAAATTGGACTCTAATGCTCCATGCCCCACTCTTCCACAACGTCTACAAATTGTCGGAAGTTTTTCATAAGAAATCCTTGCCCATTTCTCCACTGCCATGGCCTCATTTTCAATTTTAGGGCTCTTCTCAAAGGCACCATAATATCCACCTTAATTTTCATCCTTAAGAATTTTCCCCTGTTTCTCTGGTCTCCCTCACTATCCCAACCAAGGAATCCACCTATCATCTCCCTTAATTTCCTCGCATTATTTTCTCTGTGACAAGATGGTGGTACGTCGTGTAGACGCACCCAAAAAGTCGAGTATCCAAATTCCATCTCAGAAATTCGCTTGTCCCCCGACATACTTTAAAACAAAATAAGCGCATCGTCATAGATCCAGAGACTGCCTTCCACTATTCTCTCTTTCACAACCTTATTAGAAAAGGAGCAAATGAACGTATTCAAACCCACTGATTCTATAACAACCTTGTTTTCTGCATTCCAGATCTTAGGAATTAATTTCTTAAAGACATCGGGACTTACTTGTTTTTTGGTGTGAAGCTTGCACTCTATGACACCTTCTAGCTTGCTCTCATAAGCTGAGATATCATCCTCTTCAAGTTGGAGTACCCCTTGATTTTCCTGCTCTCCTATTTCTAAGTTCTCCATCATTTGAGCAAACTGAAACGCATCCATGATTGAAACCTCCTTTTTGAGCCCGAACTCCACCCTGTTCCTTCTTCTAAAGAAAAAACCCACGAACAGCCTAACGAAAAGACTCCAGAATCAGCTTCACCAGTTCCTTGAGAAAACACCCCCCAGACCAGAAACTCCACACACGCTCTACAGACACTCTTGAGAGAACCTAGAGCCCTGAATTTTATAATGAAGAGTTTATTATGAATAAAATTGATAGTTGTTATGGAATTTTAAATCCATTGGCTTTAAATGAATGAATGCAATATTAAATAGCATAAAAGGTTTTACGAAATACTCCTTTATTATTATTATTATTATTATTATTATTATTATTATTATTATTATTATATACTTTTTAAGTATATAATATATTTGGAGTTTTTTTTTTTGAAAAGAAATATATTTGGAGTTAGCTTCTTAATTTCCTTTCACATTTGGAGACTGTGGGGCTCGCAGTTGCAATTTTATTTATTTATTTTATTTTTTTAAAATTTCCTGTCCTTGTTTCTCACGTAAACCAAACCACCCAAAACCACCATATATTTCGAGCTCTAGTTGAAACTGAGGCGCCGCGCCCCAGTCAATCCAAAGCAAGATGAGGACATTGTCAAGAACCATGTTGCATGATCCAACCTCCTCCTCAGTCGACATGAATCTTAATTTCTTTACACAAAATTTAAGTTCAGATAGCAGAACAGTTTCAAACATTGTTGATGGTTTTTCTTATTTCATCCAGAACAAGACATATTGATGTAGAAATAAACCAAAAAATGCTCAATCAATACGACACAACGTTTCTTTATTTCAATTATACTCAAGGGATGACACAGTAGTTGAAAGCTTAGGTTTTGAGACTGTACCCCCCTCAAGGTCCCAGATTCTAAATTCACATGTGACATTAATTTGTAGACACCTCTCATGTCTCAATTCCTTTGATTTCTCTCGGTGTCTAGCCTAGGGATGGGCGTGGTTACCTTGAGTATAGTGGAGGAAAGTTTGCTCTTTTCTAGCTATTAAGCAGATCTGAACGTTCAAGGTTACTTGTCATATTTTAGGGATAATAACTTGTCCAAAGTTACTTGTCATATTTTAGGAATGGTTACTTGTCCAAGGTTACCTGTCGGGTCTCTTAGAAAAACGTCCATATCAGATGGAGATTTAGTTACATCTATAGCTGAAACATGAGATAACTTTTGTAGACACGTAAGAAATGAATGTTCAACTTTCCAAGAGTTACAGAACTTGATTATTTACCGTGTTATCTTTTGTAAAATGGCTAAAAAAATGATCATTTCCTTATAACATTTTCATTGATTAAATGAAAATGTTTTCGTATTCTATCAAAAAAGAAATTTAGAAATGGTATTTAAATATTTTAAAGGATTACAACATTGTATTTCAAAGAAAGACAATATTTCTTGTCACATAAACACCAATATTATATGATAAAGACAACCTAAAATCCATATTTCCGATCAGTCTACCATGAAGCAAGCTAGCAGGGTTAAAAGGTGCTTTAAATTTATATAGACCATAGAGATTGATGTATAACAATCAAGCACATGTGAACGTCGATAGAAAGAACACGAAACTAACACAACGTACTCACTCATACAACTCTTCTTGTTATAACTTACTTTCTACGACCCATTCTATCTGTAGAAGCAAAATTGTAGATCGATACCAAATCAAAGTGCAAATTCTAGATCTACTCTAAATCAAATCAAATTGAGATGAAAATCAAATCAAATAAAGAAGGATAATGGAGAAAATAGACAAAGAACACCGGATTTATAGTGGTTCGGGAACATCCCTACTCCATTGTTATGAATCGATTAAGCTTATTCGATCCACCATCATGATGTCATTGCTAAGATTGTACAAGGGCTCTCAAAGTGGTGGCTACGGTTTCTACTCTCACTCTCAAATGAAGAAAACCTCTAAATGAAGCTTATACACTAGCTTCTTACACATGATTAGACTAATCTAACCTTTTAATTAACCCAAGTTACATTTAACTCATCTAGGGTTAATTAATAATGTTTAATTCACCTATCAACACTATCACAATCAAATTGAATCAGAACAACTTCAGAAATTTCAAGCATTAAGATAGGCAGGCCGACTTTATGCCAATAAATGTAAGAATCCCATAAATTTAGATGTAACTGTAAGCCAGTACATTTTCCTTGCTACTAAAAAAGGATGCTTAGTTTGAGATTAAACATTTTGTTTTAGTTAATGATATATTATTGTTCTTGTTATGAAAAACAGAACAACAATCAAAGAAAAATCGTAAAGAAAACGTGAGACAAGAATATACAAATTTACGTCCTTCACTTACAACGTATTAGCTATATTCACATAGAGATGAGAGAACGGTTTATTAATTTGAAGATACAAAAAAATCGACATAAACCCAATCACTTAAACATAAACCCAGTTACTTATTTCGTCTAAGTTTCTAAATGTGTAGCGAGACCCCGACAAAGTAATAGTGGGGCAGCACACACTCAACTTAAGACATTATTGAACACAACTCTTATGTGGGAAACACCAACGCTTTGTATTATGACCACTTTAGAAGAGAATATAAGACAAGTGTTAAACACATACTACAAAATCACATTAGGACTCTTTGAAAATACTTTGTAGTACTTTACACCACTTGTTTTTTTTTAAACAAAATATGGTGGAGTGGAGGAGTATTTATAGTGTGGGCTAGACAATATGTATCACACATTTGTATAAAGTGCTCCTAAAAATATCTAGATATTTTAAACTTTCTAGGACATTATTTAAAGGTCCACATAAATTTAAAATTCTAGACACTTCCATAATTTTCTAAGAAATTTCATAATAGACTTCTATTCTAATTAGGCTAAACTCATTGGGCTAGTGATGAACATTTAACAGGCATGTCTCAACAGTTCTTTTGTCCAAGAAAGAACCCCAAATTCCAACATTTTAAGCACTAAGCAGCACAAAGTTTAAAGTTCTTCAATTGAACATCCAACATAAATGAAATTCTTTCTCCATATTACCAAAATAATTCCAATTCTGTAATTTCGAAGTCTCAACTCTTAAATTCTTCATTCACAACCCAAAAAAACGTTAAAAGAAACAAGAAAATAAACCACCAAAAGTGAATTACAAAACGAAATTCACAAGATGGGTAAGGTTTCAGAAGATGGAATTCTTGATTTTACAGCAATACCCAGATCGATGCACAATATTAGTCCTAAAACAACAATCTAAAGCCACAGGTCGAAGTCTCCAATGTATTATTCGATCAAACCAACAAACATTATGAAGCCAAAATCCATTAAAAAAAACAACACATATGAAGAAAATTTTAAGCGATAAACATGTACTTTTCATATGAAAGTAAGTATAACCATATTTCAAATAATTGAGCTTTTCTTATCCCTTATATTTAGCTTTATTTAAATTATGTTGGATATTGTATCTAATTCAGAGAATTGAAGTATGTATAAAAATTATAATTTGAAAACAAAATAGAAGGAAGAAAGAAAAAAATATTTTAAGATTTTTTTAGATATCAAGGAGAGAAGACAACAAACCCTACATAATATTTGAACTGCTTTACAAGAAAATAATGAAATCATTGTCTCATTCACCACGCTAAAACTATTTTACAATTAAGTGAATTAACTGGGTTTTTTTTTCATTTAAAATCCAGTTAAAAAGAGGATTTGAAGAAGACATAAAAATTATAATTAGAAAAAAAAATAGAAGGAAGAAATGATGGATGTGGATTAAGTGATTTTTTTAAAAAAAAAATTCAAATCCAGTTAAAAAGAGAATTGAAGTATGCATAAAAATTATAATTAGAAAAAAAAAATAGAAGGAAGAAAGAGAAAAATATTTTAAGATTAGTATAGATAAGTAACAAGAATTAGTTTAGTTTTAACAAAATTTGTTTGTTTGTTATTTCTACCTGTATTTTTAGCTAGTCTTAACCAATATTGGTTAAGTCTTTTCCTATGTAATTAACCCTATTTAAAGGAGGATTCCACCATTTATTGAATGGGTGAAAAAGATCATTTCACCCTCTCAAATTCGTGTTATGGTATCAGAGCCCATGTGGGTTACTGGTCCTCCCAAATTCTGATCCGACCCAAAAATGCTTTGAATTCAAAAAAGCTAGTGTGAACCCCACCCAAGCAGGCAAAGAGTAAGCCACAACGAGTATTTCGGCCACAAATTCGGATCCAATTCAAGATGGCATGTCCCAATATATGGCCGCCATCTTGAGGGGGCATGTTGGAGATACTCATTTGTGGTGCAATTATCTCACATTGATAAGGTGAGGATTCTTCAACACATTTATAAAGGATATGAGTTACTCCCCTCATGGCCAATTGGTTTTGAGGTGGAACCTCATATTCTCTAATATGGTATAAGAGCTTAAACGCTCAAATCTATGATTTACATCCTCATTTTTGCTCGTCTTCTTCGAGTTCCAAAAAAAAAAAGGTTGATGAAGAAGTATTTAGCAAAGAAGTACTTAGCACCGAGGCGACTGCGGCGATCAGTGCCCAGCTAAATCCCTATTCCCTCCATCATTCTTTTACTACCACTGCCATGCTTGTCTCTCAACCTCTGATCGGAGCATCTAACTTCGCCTCATGGAAAAGAGCAATGAAGATAGCACTATCTTGGAAGAACAAAGAAGGATTCGTGAACGGAACAATCAAGAAACCTACTGATACAAGACTCGCAGCCGCTTGGAAATTCAACAATGACACCCTTGCTTCTTGGATAATAAACTATGTATCAAAGGAAATTGCAGTAAGCATCGTGTATAATGGCAGCGCTAAGGAGATCTGGGATGAATGGGGGAAAGGTTCAAAGAAAGCAATGGTCCTCGCATCTTTCAGCTTCGAAATTGGTGACCATAGTACAAAATTCCTCGACTATTGAGGTATATTTACCAAATTAAAAATGATTTGGCAAGATTTAGGGGAATATAGACCCGAGAATGAATGTACTTGCAGAAAATCGAAGGATCTTCTTGAACATTTGGAATCATAATTTGTTATGGTGTTCTTGATGGGTTTGAACGAGTCATTTTCTGTAGTTCGAACTCAACTTCTCCTCATGGAACCAATACCTTCTATCAGCAAGGTTTTCTCGCTAGTTGTTCAAGAAGAACTACAACGCCTTGCTTGTTCCACTCCCCAGATTGACCCGATAGCACTATTGACATCAAATGAAAACAAGAATGCTTCAACCTCAGTTAATCGGAAGGATGTTCCTCGTGTGGTCTGTTCACATTGTGGATATAGAGGACACACGAAAGACAAATGCTATAGAATCCATGGTTTTACTCCTGGATTCAAATCAATGAGAGCAAATTTGTCACAATCAAGTTCTTCGGCTGGATCGAATTTGGTTTCTTCACAGACAAATTTCTTCTCCTCACTAACTAGCAGTCAATATGCACAACTAATGGGATTACTCTCATCTCATTCATCTTCAGAAAAGACAGATGCTGTGAATGCCATGATTCATGTAACAGGTTTATGTTCCACTGTTGATTTTCTTGATAATCATTTAGTTTCTTGGATTATAGATTCAGGGGCGTCTCGCCACATTTGCCATCATCATAATCTCTTCAAGAATATGAGAAAATTTTCATAAATATCTGTAGTCTTACCTACATCTTATCGGGTTAAAGTTGAATACATTGGTGATGTTTTCCTTAGAAAAGACCTTATTCTTAAGGACACTTTATACATACCCATATTCTCATTCAATCTCATATCAGTGAGCTGCTTATTATCGACTAACAATGTGTCCATGCATTTCCTTGACGAATTTTGTGTTATTCAGGACAAAATGACTTTAAAGAAGATTGGCAGGGCTGAAGTTCGAAATGGCTTATATACTATAGGTTTCAGCAAGCAGCAACATCACTTGAGCAAACAACAGAAGTATCTTGTGTAGTGGATGTCTCGATTTGGCACAATAGACTGGGGCATTTGTCTTCAAATAGGTTAGCTTCAATGAAAAGCTTTATTGATTTTTCAGGTTCTTGCAATTTACCTTGTAAAATTTGTCCATTGGCAAAACAAAGAAGGATGGTGTTTCCCTTTAATAATAATGTCTCTGAACAGATTTTTGATCTTATACACTGTGATATTTGGGGGCCATTTAAAGTCCCAACTTCTAATGGTTATAGATTTTTTGTTACTTTAGTTGATGATTGTTCTAGATATACCTGGGTTTATTTGATGCGACAGAAATCTGATGTTCATAGCATAATCCCTTGTTTCTTTAAGTTGGCTGAGACACAATATTCTAAGACTAATAAGGCCTTTAGATCTGATACTGCAAAAGAACTTTCCTTCACGGATTTTTTTGCCTCTACTTGAACCATTCATCAGTATTCGTGTGTAGAGACTCCACAACAGAATTCTGTAGTAGAACGTAAGCACTAACACTTATTACACACTTATTACATGTTGCTCGTGCTTTACTCTTCCAATCTAAGGTTCCCTTAAGCCTTTGGGGTGATTGTGTCCTGTCTACAACTTATATAATCAACCGGATTCCAATGCCTTTTCTATCAAACATGGCTCCTTTTTCTATTTTGAATAAAAAGGATGTTGACTATACAAACTTAAGAGCTTTTGGTTGCCTTTGTTTTGTCTCAACATTAAAAGCCAACAGAGGAAAGTTTGATCCTAGAGCACGGACATGTGTTTTTTTGGGTTATCCGGCAGGTATCAAGGGTTATAAGTTTTATGATATTCAAACTCAAGAATGCCTCATATCTAGAGATGTGGTCTTTGAAGAATCCATATCCCCTTTCAATCCTTGAACAACAGTGACATATCAGCTGTTGATTCTATGTTTTCAGATGTTGTCTTACCATTACCCATATCAAGCTCACATGATCATATCCGTCATATACCACCGACCACTCTCATGGATGGTGGTGTCTCGGTCACTATACCAAATTCCATTGAGGTCGAACACTTGACTGAAGAAAACCTTATCGAAGGTGTTTCTGACCTTAATACCATTGATGGCCCAGAAGTCCCACAAGTTGGTGATCTAAGTCCTGATATATTGGGAGATAATCAACTCAATGATTCAATTGGCAATGCTTCCCCATGACTAAGGCTATGAGTTCTGATCCCTCTCATCAAAATGAAGCAATTATACCTCCATAATCTACAGCTCAAGATGTAGACAATGTTGTTCCCCTTCGAAGGTCATCTCGGTCCCACCAGCCACCTAGTTTTTTGTGAGATTACCACTGCCATTTGCTTACTAATGAGGGCCTTCCTCCATCAACTTGTACTTACCCCATTCAAGATCATTTGTCCTACTCCAGCTTCAGCAGTTTACAAAAGAATTTTTTGTTAAATGTCTCAACAGTTTTCGAACCTTCATTCTTTCACCAGGCAATCAAATTCGATCATTGGAAAAATGCAATGGATGAAGAGATAGCTGCATTAGAATCAACAAATACATGGACCTTGGTATCTTTACCAAAGGATCATCATGTCATTGGATGTAAATGGGTGTACAAGGTAAAATATAAGCCAGATGGTACTGTCGAACGATTTAAAGCTCGACTCGTTGCAAAGGAGTATAACCAACAAGAAGGTATAGACTATTTGGACACTTTCTCTCCAGTTGCCAAAATAGTTTCAGTTAAAATACTTCTTGCTTTAGCTGCATCGTATGGTTGGTCTCTCGCTCAGATGGATGTAAATAACGTCTTTCTACATGAAAACTTGTTTGAAACAGTTTATATGCAACCACCAATGGGATACTATAGATCTCAAAATGCCTCAAGGACCAATCCTCTTGTATGCAAGTTAAACAAGTCAATTTATGGCCTTAAACAAGCATCCCACCAATGGTTTTCTAAATTTTCCTCTGTGCTTATAACCAATGGTTTCTCTCAATCCAAAGCCAACTATTCCTTATTCACGAAAGGCTCTGCCCGTACCTTTATTGCCTTACTCGTTTATGTTGATGATATTTTGGTAACAGGACCAGCTAGCTGTGAGGTAGAAAAGATAAAAGGATTGTTGAGTACCCATTTCAAACTCAAAGACCTTAGAAAACCAAAGTATTTTTTGGGACTTGAGTTGTCTCGATCTACTGCTGGCATATACATTTGCCAACGAAAATATTGTCTTCAACTTATTGACGACTATGGAATGCTTGGTGCCAAACCTCTAACACAACCTATGGACACTAATGAACGTTATTGGCTAATGACGGAGATCCCTTAAGCGAAGCAGAAGCTACTGACTATCGCTGGCTTGTAGGACGGCTGTTGTACCTTCAAGTCACTCGACCAGATATTTGCTTTTCAGTTCACTTGAGTCAATTCGTGAGCAAACCTTCTTCCACTCACTTTGCAGTAGGAAAACGTCTCCTCCGTTACTTAAAGGGAACTGCTGGTCAGGGTTTGTTGTTGAAAAGTTCAAAGTCCTTTCAAGTAAAGGCATATGTGGACTCCGATTGGGGATCGTGTTGACTCTCGATGTTCCATCTCAGGTTTTTGCATCTTCCTTGGGGATTCACTTATCTCCCGGAAAGCAAAGAAGCAAACTACTGTATCTCGATCATCCGCTGAAGCTGAATATTGGGCATTAGCAAATGTGACGAGTGAGATCACTTGGCTTAACCATTTGTTCACATATTTAAGAATTCATTCACCAGCCCCAACACTTATATTTTGTGACAATAATGCTGCCATTACAATTGCAACCAACCCCACCTTCCATGAACGAACGAAGCACATTGAAATAGATTGTCATTTTGTGCGAGACAAAATTGACCAAGGATCTGTGAAGTTTCTTCCCATTCGAACTCACTCTCAGCTCGCCGACATGTTCACTAAAGCATTGCCTGCTACAACACTACGAGACTTCATGTCCAAGATGGGAGTTCAAAACTTGCACCATGGCCCATCTTGAAGGGGGTAACAAGAATTAGTTTAGTTTTAACAAAATTTGTTTGTTTGTTATTTCTACACGTATTTTTAGCTAGTCTTAACCAATATTGGTTAAGTCTTTTCCTATGTCATTAACTCCTATTTAAAGGAGGATTCCACCATTTATTGAAGAGTGAAAAAGATTATTTCACCCTCTCAAATTCGTGTTAATAAGTGGTTTTGACATTTTTTTCATGAATTTAATTAACTAATGTATTACACTCAACTTTTTACTTTTAGTCGATTAAAAGACAATTTTATTGACTTCTTGAGCAGTTTATTAATTAAGAGTATTTATTTTCCAAACTGGATTCTCTAGTATTGCCGTTTAAAAAAATGTATTTATTTTCTACCAAAAAACCTATTCCATTTTTCATGTACTAATAAGGGAGAAAGGAAATCTTTGTTTATTGTCGAGAATAGTTTTAGTTCGTTTTTTTTTTTATTATTATATTATTAATGTATGTGGTGTAACTGTGAATGTGATTTTTTTAAAGTGTAATTTTTTTAAAAATTTAATTTATTTATTAAAAAAATTTACGTTACAAATTGATAAACAATTATTTATTATAAGTCCATAAATAGGTTTTTGTTTTCAAATACTTATAATAACTATAATTTTAACACGGCATTGCACGTGATAATTTTTTAAATAATAAATTATATATATTTAATAAAATATGTCTATTGGGTGCAATAAATAGTAAGTATATATATATATTTATTTATAATTATAAATTATTTCCTACATTTTTGCACTAAATTTAAATTATCAAATAATAATTTCAATATAATATTGAATTTTATAACTATTTTTCACGTTAATTAAATTTATTAAAATTCACATTTATGTTAAAAAACAGTTAATATTTTATTTTGAGCTTCAAAAATAATATGTGTTATTATTTGAAAAAAAAACTTAATAAAATTTATGACATCAAAAATAAATATTCTCTCTGATTCTTAAAAATCAATACTCTTTAGTTTTTTCTCAATTTATCTATTAATAGACCAATTACTATTAATTATAAAATTTATAAGAGTTATATAATTATTATAATTATAAATATAAATAAGCTAAATATATTTATTAGTATACATCTATGAACTTATTTTTAATCTCAAAAGATAATTTTATCATTCTCAAAAAAAAAATCCACATCACCAAGTCTGAACAATAAAACAACAAAAGATCCCTACAAAAATTATTGCAAGAAAAGTTAGATGAAAGTTAAGTAAATAATCCAACAAAAATAAGATAGCTAAATTTTTTATTATAAAACAAAAAGAAATCAAGGCAGGTAACTCCAACCAATCAGAAAGTTTCACATGTGTTTGTATACCAAATATAGATAAATATATATAGTAATAGTAAGAAATCATTGTTACCAAACTTTTGAAATTGAAGAATTCATGCATTTTAGCCTCTGTCTTCAAACATTTTTTTCAAGATCTCCAAGTCTTTTTTTGAAAGACAACAATTATGCAAAAAATATCCTACAAAAATTATTGCAACAAAAAAAAATTAGAAGAAAGTTAAGGTAAATAATCAACAAAAATAAGATAAATTATTATAACAAAAAAAACAAAGAAAAGTAAATTCAAGCAAACAAAATGTAGAGAACCATTTATAGGATTGGAAAATTTAATTTATTATTTTAATTATAATATAAAACGTCAAATAAAATCTATGAGATTTGGTAAAGATATCTTATTTTCTAGGTTATAAAGATGATGAAAATTTAAATGATATTGAAAATATTTTCATTGAATTGTTGAAATCTCTTATCTTCTAACTTAATCATAAAATCTATGAGATTTGATAAAAATATCTTATCTTCTTCGAATGAAAATCTAAATGATATTGTAAATATTTTCTACATTATTTACATTTAATTTTTTTTATATTCCAATAAGTGACATGTTTGTAATTTAGAGTATGACTTAAGGGGTAAAATCGTCAAAAATGATTTTCCCTTTAAGCCACACTTTAAGGTAGTATGATTATGTAACCTCCACATTAATTGCTATTGCATTTGTATTAAAAGGATAATTACGTAAGAATAAGTCCACTCATTAAACCTCGAAAGAGTTTAGGTGATATGTTTCAATTCATGCAGTCACCTACTTAAATATTCACTATATAGGATTTCTGGTTTCCTCCTTGAATTGTAATTAAAAAAAATGATGCACAAAAAAGTAAGAAAAATTGTACTAACTTGTAACGGCCCAGAAATTTTCATCCCGGTCTTCCCGGGAGGCCCAGGGGCATTTTGGTAATTTTGGTCGGACCGACAGGGCCGGTTATGTAATTGTTAATTTCCGGAAAAATTATGAGTCAATTTGAATTGGATCGGGAATATTGGTGAAGACATTTGGGCTTGGGAAAAGGTAAAAATAAATAGGGAATTAAATAGCGCGTCGAGTGAGATTCAAGCCAAGGACGTGTCGCGTGCTAGGCGGAGGGCGCTGCCAGCCGAGCCACCGGGCGCGTTTGTTAATCTAAACGTGCAATCTAATACATATGCCTGTTTGATGCGCGTTTTGGTTTAAAAGGCCAGCTCGCCCGAGCTTCTCCTTCTTCTTCCCCATTTCCTTCGAGATTTTCTTCTCCGACCGACTACGTTCCTTCGCGATTTTCTCCCTCGCCGACCAGCCAATTCCGAGCTCCTCCTCTCCAATTCGAAGCCCATTCTCCCTCCGAGCAGCTGGTAAGTTCTTCCTCTTCTTCCTTTCCTTCAAAAAATTCGATTTCTTTCCCCCTGGTTCCGATTTCGTTCTGCCGGCCGTGGGAGTGAGGAGATTCGTGTGGTTTTTGTGCAGCTAGTGTAGGGGAAGTGGTCCAGCTTCAAATCGCGCGTCGAATCTTCTCCAATCGCCCGGAATCGAGCTCATTTTCTCCGATCCTCTGTTCGCCCCTGTTCGCCGAGCTCGCGTGCGCAGAAGCAGCCCAGCCGCCGAGCCTCGCCGCACACCGCGCGCACGCCTCGCCCAGCTCCGTGTCACGCCGCGCGCCGTCCCAGTTGTGCCGCTCGCCCTCGCGCCTCTGCTTCGCCCAACATCCGTCCGCGCGCACCCAACGCGCCCAGCACGCCCATTTCTACGCCCCAGCTCGCCCAGCCAGCCCCGTTGCTGCCCCGTTCGTGCAAGCGGCTCGTTCGTGCGTTCGTCGTGCCTCGTGAGTTGCTCTCGAGCTGAGCCTCATTTATTTTATTAAATTTAGGCCTATTGTGTGATTTTTATTGTGATTGATAGGTTCTCGGTAGCTAGTTCGGGTTCGTTCGCCGCTTAGGTTTTCGTGTCAAACGTCCCCGACCAAGGTAAGGATTTCTTACCGGAGTTGTGTGGACCCTGCGATATATTATGTGATTCTTTGATTGATCGCTTGTTTGTGTTTATTGACATGTGTAGCTAGGTATTCTATTCTGAATTCCCGATTAGCATGATTTTTCCTGTTTAATTCTCATGTTAATCCATGCTAGGTTGTTCCTTTCTAACATGCTCGTATGTGTTCCTTGCTTCGTAGTATCATGCTAGGCTCGTTGTATTATTATTGAGCACGTATTGGATTTTATGGATTTGTTTGCTGATTGTTAGGGCAGGTTAGAGTTGCAGGTAGATAGCATCATCCGAGCCTGAGGCATAAAGTACCTTGCATCCATGGCAGGGACGTCGAGCAAGTCATTCCGTCCCTGGACCCCGTGAGGGATTAGCTAACCCAAGCGGTAGGCCCTGCAATCTTGGGTGAGAGTGGCAGACTGTTAAATGCCCCAACGATCGGGATGATGACTTGGCATTGCCTCGTCCCCGACAGCCGGCATGTCCTCAGCATGTTTGGCAGTAGCCCCTGATTGCCACCTGTTAAGGCAAGGACGGCTTCCTGGTGTAAGCCTACCACGACCGTTCCTTGGCCTCAGGTGCGGTGGTTCAGGCTGACATAGTTTACGTGTCCAGGTCTCACACCCCTATGTCAGTGACACCGATCCAAAGATTTAGTTAGGCGTGGTGACTGGACATGGGCAGCTTGCCTTTAGACCCGGCACCCCATGGTTCTGCAGAGCACGCGGTGCATGCTTACGCTCATTACTGGTACGATCGGAGAGCTCCTCGAGATTGTGAGCCAGTGTACCTTTTCGTCGATAGTAGACAGCAGAGGCCGGGACTTGTTTCTCGTATAGGCGACTTATGTATGGGGTGTGGTGATATTATTCCGGACTAAGACCTTAAATTGGCATCCGAGGCCCAAGTGTGGGCTAAGCTATGTGCTCTATTCTGTGTTTATATTCATAGCTTGCATACGCTCATCGAGATGACCATGTATATCGTATTGTACCCCGGTTGGGGATTCTTACTGAGTAATTCGTTACTCACCCTTACTATGGTTTTTCCACAGGTAACCAAGTTGCGAGACAGGATGGCTGAAGGAGGAGTTGTGATCATGGGGCCCAGTCTTCCAACTCTGATTTTTGTATTATGACTCTTTATGTTTTGTTTCCCCTGAATGCATGTAGCCGGGCACGGAGCCCTAGGATGTTTTGTAAATGTTTTGTGGATTCCAGCATTTTGTATCTGAACAGGCTTTGAATTGTTTTTAAGAAATCTCTGATCAGAGTATACTTTGGAAATGTATTTATCTTGGAACAGGTGCTTGGAAACAGGGACAGGTTCCAGGGAAATTGTCTAGTTTTTAAAGGGGTTATTTTGAATGTTTTGTTTTTAATTGGAATCCGAAATCATGTTTGTTTAATGTCCTTTACTTTGAATGCATGCATTGGGGTAAGGGCCCATTTAGTGCCCCATTCGGGTCGGTCCTTTACAGTTGGTATCAGAGCTCAGAGTCATAAATTTTGTAGTTTGACCTGTTGTTCTAGGTCATTTTCCCATGACCACTAGCACTCCGACAGTCATCAGGTACGCCTAAGTTTACAATTTGTTGTTGAGAAAAAGGGTTAAGAATTTACAATACCTGTCATCTAGTGTATGCCTTGTGTAGTGTTGTGGAGCGGAGATGAGTAGGTTCTGACTCGTTATTGGTTTGGGTGTAGATCGCCAGCATGCCAGTTACCCGCGCCAGAAGAGGACGCCCGAGAGGAGGCCGAGGTGTCAGGATCAGATCTGACCCCCTAGGGATATCGTCCCAAGCTGAGACTGATAGCATTCCGTCTGTAGCTCCTCCGGTTGAGCCCAGAGTAGGCGTTGAGGCGACTGTGCGCCGTGAGACTGCTCCTGGAGTAGAATTTTCTAATTCTATGAGATCTATGGTGGTCGACCTATTGAGTGGCCAGAGGGCAGAGACTCAGGCTTTGTTGGTAGCGCAGCGGGAAGAGTCCCGAGCTCAGATCGAGCAGCTGACTCGTTTGATTCAGCAGGGCGCAGCAGCACCCCCAGCTCCGTAGGAGCCAGCAGCCCTTGTGGCAGAGGTGGCAGAAGGTGCCGATGAGCTTGGTAAATGGTTGAAGGATTTCGTAAAATGGAACCCTGATAAGTTTGATGCCACAGGTGATGCTTTAGCAGAAGCTAGATGGATTGCCCATTTGGAGTACACCTTCCTGATTATGGTGTGCCCCGATGTACAGAGGCCGAGGTGTGCAGCCCATGTGTTAGGGGGCGTAGCTAGATGGTGGTGGGAGTCCACCTTGAGTGAGAGACCAGCTGGGTCTCCACCTGCTACCTGGGAGTTCTTCAAGTCAGAATTTAAGGCCAAGTACATTAGTGATGAGGCTCAAGAGAAGATGGTAGCGCTTTTCCAGAATCTGAAGCAGGGTTCTGATTCAATAGAGGAGTACGAGAGGAAGTTTTCGGAGTATGGTTATTTTGCTCCGCAGCTGATAGCAACCCTTGAGTTGAAAATTCGGAAGTTCATTTCTGGTCTGAGGCAGGGTGTGTCTCAGGATGTCAGGGCACAGGCCCCTGACACTTATGCTAGAGCTGTTCAGCTGGCCACTATTTACAACGGAAAGTATCCTGTTGAGCGGACTGTAGCCGCTCCGGTGCAGCGTCCTGTCCCAGCTGTAGTGGGACAGAAGAGGAGGTTTGAGTACAGAGGAGGCGGCCAGCGTCACCAAGGACAGTTCCAGAATCGGGATCAGCGTAGGATACCGGCCCGATTCAGCCTGCGCCACAGGCGCGCCCTAGGCGATTCCACTTTGTGCCACTTGTGGAAGAGTCCACTTCGGGGCTTGTCAGATCGGGCCCAGGCGGTGTTTTCGATGTGGAAAGGTGGGGCATATGATCCGTTCTTGTGATCAGCCAGCTATGGCAGTTCAGCCTGTGCAGCAGCAGAAGGGCCGAGTGTTCGCTATGAACCGTCAGGAGGTTGAGCGTGCAGATGCCGCAGTGGCAGGTACGCTTCCTGTTTTGGATCATTGTGCATTTGTCTTGTTTGACTCTGGTTCTACGCACTCGTTTGTATCTGTATTGTTTGCTGAGCATGCTAGGTTGAGATTAGAGCCTCTAGGTTTTGAATTATCTGTTGCAACTCCTTCGGAAGTTAATATGTTAGCAAAAGATAAGGTTAAGGATGGCCGGATCGAGATATCCGGGGAGTTGCTGGTAGCTACGCTCATAGTTCTACCTATGAGTGGTTTCGATGTGATTCTTGGTATGAAGTGGTTAGCTGCTAACCACGCATTGATTGACTGCCACCGGAAGGAAGTAGTGTTCAGGCCACCGGGTCGGCCCAGCTTCAAGTTTCGTGGAGTTCAGGGTGGAGTTTGCCCGCCGATGGTGTCAGCTGTGAAAGCTCGTCGTTTGCTAGCTCATGGAGCTTGGGGCTACCTAGCCAAATTGTCTGGAGAGAGCCGTCCCTCACTGACTATTGATCAAGTGTCGGTTGTGCGAGAGTTTGCGGATGTGTTTCCTGAGGAATTACCGGGGTTGCCCCCGAAGAGAGAGGTTGACTTCACAATTGAGCTCGAGCCAGGGACCCTCCCTATCTCGAAGGCTCCGTATCGTATGGCGCCAGCCGAGCTAAAGGAACTGAAGGTTCAGTTGCAGGAGATGTTAGATCGAGGATTCATCCTTCCGAGTGTGTCCCCGTGGGGAGCGCCAGTGTTGTTTGTGAAGAAAAAGGATGGTTCGATGCGCCTATGCATTGACTATCGTGAGCTTAATAAGGTGACAGTGAAGAATAAGTATTCGTTGCCCCGTATCGATGATTTGTTCGATCAGCTTCAGGGAGCTTCCGTGTTCTCCAAAATAGATTTGAGATCCGGGTATCATCAGTTGCGGATTAGGGACGCCGACATTCCTAAGACAGCGTTCAGGTCTAGATATGGGCACTACGAGTTTGGGGTCATGTCGTTTGGATTGACGAATGCACCAGCAGCGTTCATGGACATGATGGATAGGGTGTTCAAAGCATTTTTGGACAGCTTCATCATCGTGTTCATTGACGATATTCTGATCTATTCAAGGACCAGGAAGGATCATGCAGAGCATTTGAGGAAAGTGTTGACAGCCTTGAGGGAAAACCAGCTTTATGCGAAGTTTTCCAAATGTGAGTTCTGGTTGGAACAAGTGGCCTTCCTAGGTCACGTAGTCTCGAGAGATGGTAATGCTGTGGATCCTGCAAAGATTGAGGCCGTGAGTTCGTGGGCCAGGCCGACTTCAGTTACCGAGATACGCAGCTTCCTAGGTTTGGCTGGTTACTACCGTCGGTTTGTTAAGGACTTTTCCGCCATAGCCTCGCCCCTCACTCGTCTGACGAGGAAGGGTGTCGAGTTTGTTTGGGACGGTAGGTGTGATGAGAGCTTTGCGTGCTCAAGCGCAGATTTGACTTCAAAGACTGGTGTTGGCGATCCCGAGGGGACAGGTGGTTTCGTGGTTAACAGCGATGCTTCCAAGTTCGGGTTGGGCTGTGTGTTGATGCAGCACGGGAAGGTCATTGCTTATGCTTCCCGTCAGCTGAAGCCATATGAGCAGAACTATCCGACTCATGATATGGAGTTGGCAGTAGTGGTCTTTGCACTGAAGATTTGGAAGCATTACCTGTATGGTGAGCGGATCCAGATGTTTACCGATCACCAGAGACTCAAGTATCTGTTTACTCAGAAGGAGCTGAATATGAGGCAGAGGAGATGGTTAGAGTTAGTGAAAGATTATGACTGCGAGATTCTGTACCATCCGGGTAAAGCCAATGTTGTAGCCGATGCTCTGAGTAGGAAGACGTCGCACTCCGCGGTGTTGTTGAGTTCCCAGCCCAGATTACGGAGAGAGTTCGAGAGGGCTGAGATTGCAGTGTTGTTGGGTGAGGTTACTGCAGAGTAGCTCAGTTGACAGTCCAGCCATCGATTAGACAGCGGATTATTGATAGTCAGCTGAGTGACCCCGCACTTAAGAGATTGTTTGACAGAGTTAGTGCTGATGGAGATTTTGACTTTGTGTATTCACCGCATAAAGCAATGACGCATGCAGGTCGGTTGTGTGTTCCGGATGTTGCAGGATTGCGAACAGAGTTGCTCTCAGAGGCCCACAGTTCTCCGTTTGCTTGGCACCCCGGGGGTACCAAGATGTATCAGGATCTTAAGCAGACATTCTGGTGGATGGGTATGAAAAGAGATGTCGCGGAGTTTGTCAGTCGATGTCTCACTTGTCAGCAAGTGAAGGCACCCAGGCAGAGACCAGCCGGTTTGTTGCAGCCGCTGAGTGTGCCTCAGTGGAAATGGGAAGAGATCTCCATGGACTTTATTTCTGGTTTGCCGAGGACTCCGAGGAAGTTCTCTCAGATTTGGGTGATAGTCGATCGATTGACTAAGAGCGTACACTTCATTCCCGGTAGAGACACTTATACCGTGGAACAGTGGGCGCAGTTGTTTTTGGAGCAGATCATTCGTTATCACGGTGTGCCTGTGAGGATTGTGTCGGACCATGATTCGAGGTTCACTTCTCGTTTCTGGAGAGCGCTCTAGAAGGGTTTAGGCACTGAGTGCAGTTTCATCACAGCTTTTCACCCTCGCACCGATGGATGATCGAGAGGGTGAACCAGATTCTCGAAGATATGTTGAGGGCTTGTGTGTTGGATTTCCCTGGCAGTTGGGACCAGTATCTGTATCTGATGGAGTTTGCATATAACAATAGTTATCAGTCGACGATTCAGATGGCTCCATTCGAGGCCTTGTATGGTAAGCGTTGCCGATCTCCTGTGTTCTGGGAAGAGGTTGGTGATAGGCAGGTTTTGGGTCCCGAGTTGTTGCAGTTGACCAATGGTGCCGTGCAGAAGATTAGAGCTCGTATGTTGACAACTCAGAGCAGACAGAAGAGTTATGCCGATGTTCGGCGTCGGGATTTGGAGTTTGAGGTTGGTCAACATGTTTTCCTAAAGGTCGCACCGATGCGAGGTGTTTTGAGGTTTGGCAAGCGTGGAAAGCTGAGTCTCCGTTTTGTTGGTCCGTTTGAGATTCTGGAGAGGATCGGCAAGATTGCTTATCGATTAGCCTTGCCTCCGTCATTTTCGGCAGTGCACAGTGTTTTTCATGTTTCGATGTTGAGGCAAAGACGCGCCGCACTCCGCCGCACATTGTTGATTTTGAGCCTTTGCAGCTGAATGAGGATTTGAGCTTCGAGGAGAAGCCAGTGGGGATTCTTGCTTTTGAGACAAAGACACTGCGTAATCGTGAAATCCGGTTGGTAAAAGTTTAGTGGAGGAGTCAGAGTTCAGAGGAAGCCACTTGGGAGCGGGAGGATGAGATGAGATTGCAGTATCCCGAGCTGTTCCAATCTTAAGTGACTTTCGAGCACGAAAGTCTTATAAGGGGGGAAAATTGTAACGGCCCGGAAATTTTCATCCCGGTCTTCCCGGGAGGCCCAGGGGCATTTTGGTAATTTGGGTCGGACCGACAGGGCCGGTTATGTAATTGTTAATTGCCGGACAAATTATAAGTCAATTTGAATGGGATCGGGAATTTTGGGGAAGACATTTGGGCTTGGGAAAAGGTAAAAATAAATAGGGAATTAAATAGCGCATCGAGTGAGATTCGAGCCAAGGACGTGTCGCGTGCTAGGCGGAGGGCGCTGCCAGCCGAGCCACCTGGCGCGTTTGTTAATCTAAACGCGCAATCTAATACATACGCCTATTTGATGCGCGTTTTGGTTTAAAAGGCCAGCTCGCCCGAGCTTCTCCTTCTTCTTCCCCATTTCCTTTGCGATTTTCTTCTCCGACCGACTGCGTTCCTTCGCGATTTTCTCCCTCGCCGACCAGCCAATTCCGAGCTCCTCCTCTCCAATTTGAAGCCCATTCTCCCTTCGAGCAGCTGGTAAGTTCTTCCTCTTCTTCCTTTCCTTCGAAAAATCCGATTTCTTTCCCCCTGGTTGCGATTTCGTTCTGCCGGCCGTGGGAGTGAGGAGATTCGTGTGGTTTTTGTGCAGCTAGTGTAGGGGAAGTGGTCCAGCTTCAAATCGCGCGTCGAATTATCTCCAATAGCCCGGAATCGAGCTCGTTTTCTCCGATCCTCTGTTCGCCCCTATTCGCCTGTTCGCGAGCTCGTGTGAAGCAAACAAAGCCGCCGAGCCTCGCCAGACACCGCCAGACGCCTCGCCCAGCTCAGTGTCACGCCGCAAGGCGGCCGTTGTGCTGCTTCGCCGCATACGCGCGCCCTCGCGCCGCTTCGCCAAAGATCCGTCGCGCGCGCGTCACGCGCCAAAGACGCCCATTCTGCGCCCGCTCGCCCGGCCCGGCCCGTTCTTTGCCCCGTCGCGTGCAAGCGACTCGTTCGTGCGTTCGTCGTGCCTCGTGAGTTGCTCCCGAGCTGAGCCTCGTTTATTTTATTATATTTAGGCCTATTGTGTGATTTTTATTGTGATTGATAGGTTCTCGGTAGCTAGTTCGGGTTCGTTCGCCGCTTAGGTTTTCGTGTCAAACGTCCCCGACCAAGGTAAGGATTTCTTACCGGAGTTGTGTGGACCCTGCGATATATTATGTGATTGTTGATTGACTGCTTGTTTGTGTTTATTGACATGTGTAGCTAGGTATTCTATTCTGAATTCCCGATTAGCTTGATTTTTCTGTTTAATTCTCATGTTAATCCATGCTAGGTTGTTCCTTTCTAGCATGCTCAGATTCTGCTTTCTTGCTTCGTAGTATCATGCTAGGCTCGTTGTATTCTTATTGAGCACGTATTGGATTTTATGGATTTGTTTGCTGATTGTTAGGGCAGGTTAGAGTTGCAGGTAGATAGCATCATCCGAGCCTGAGGCATAAAGTACCTTGCATCCATGGCAGGGACGTCGAGCAAGTCATTCCGTCCCCCGACTCGTGAGGATTAGCTAACCCAAGCGGTAGGCCCCGCAATCTTGGGTGAGGGTGGCAGATCGTTAAATGCCCCAACGGTCGGGATGATGACTTGGCATTGCCTCGTCCCCGACAGCCGGCATGTCCTCAGCATGTTTGGCAGTAGCCCCTGATTGCCACCTGTTAAGGCAAGGACGGCTTCCTGGTGTAAGCCTACCACGACCGCGCCTTGGCCCCAAGTGCGTGGTTCAGCCGACATAGTTTACGTGTCCGTGTCTCACACCCCTATGTCGGTGACACCGATCCAAAGATTTAGTTAGGCGTGGTGATTGGACATGGGCAACTTGCCTCTGAGACACGACACCCCCATGGTCTGCGCAGAGCACGCGGTGCATGCTTACGCTCATTTACGCCGATGGAGAGCTCCTCGGGATTGTGAGCCAGTGTACCTTTCGTCGACGATGAGACAGCCGAGGCCGAGACTTGTTTCTCGTATAGAGGCGACTTATGTATTGGACGTGTGTGGTGATATTATTCCGGACTAAGACCTTAAATTGGCATCCGAGGCCCAAGTGTGGGCTAAGCTATGTGCTTTATTTCGTGTTTATATTCATAGCTTGCATACGCTCATCGAGATGACCATGTATATCGTATTGTACCCCGGTTGGGGATTCTAACCGAGTAATTCGTTACTCACCCTTATCGTGGTTTTTCCACTGGTAACCAAGTTGCGAGACAGATGGTCAAGGAGGAGCTGTGATCATGGGGCCCCATCTTCCAACTCGATTTTTGTATTATGACTCTTTATGTTTTGTTTTCCCCCGATGCATGGCGCACACTGAGCCCTAGGATGTTTTGTAAATGTTTTGTGGATTCCAAAGCATTTTGTATCTGAACAGGCTTTGAATGGTTTTTAAGAAATCTCTGATCAGAGTATACTTTGGAAATGTATTTATCTTGGAACAGGTGCTTGGAAACAGGGACAGGTTCCAGGGAAATTGTCTAGTTTTTAAAGGGGTTATTTTGAATGTTTTGTTTTTAATTGGAATCCGAAATCATGTCTGTTTAATGTCCTTTACTTTGAATGCATGCATTGGGGTAAGGGCCCATTTAGTGCCCCATTCGGGTCGGTCCCTTACATAACTAGACCATTTTAAAAAAATATTTGCAAATTTAAGCTACTAACTTTCGTTTTGCAATTTTAATTTTTCTTTTAAAATTTCGAATTAATATTTTTTTTTAAATCCCATTTTGCCCTTCCTTTCATTAATTGATTACATTTAAAATTCAAAATCTCATTATTTATACTTTCCCATTTGTAATTAATGCCTATCAGGAAACTTCCTTTTTTATACATTCCATATTAATGAGGAATTAATTAGTTGGATTTTAATTTGATTCTTTCATTTATCCCACAAATTCATTTCTTTAACCTCTTTATTCATAACGTTTGACTTACGTTTTCTCTCCCGTCTTCCGAGCTTTTTCCTTCTTTCATTTCAATATCAATATTCTCCATTTTCGACGGCCTGAAATCTGTTCGGCAATTTTGTTTCCTGACCAAACGGTATTTGCCTTGTTGCGATGCTTACTCATTCGGACAGTAGTGTCATTCATCGCAATTATTTGAAGCTTTTTGCCCGTGTATTGTTCTAGAAATCCCTGCATTACATCAACATTTTATGTTCATTCTCCCCTAATCTCAATCTGATATGTCACAGACGATTCAATATGGTATGTCTTTAATTCTCATATACTTTCCACTACCACAAAAACGTAGAATCATGACTGTGCACTAGTTATAACAAATCCATCTCATTTTCTCATATTTCATAGAAATAGACCATAAAAACATTAGTATTCAATATTTTTGTTATACGACTGTTTAGTCTACATAGTATTCCAAGTGTACACATATTCCAGTTTACATACTATATTATATATTCCAGTTTACATACTGTATTAATTATACAATGTACCTTACATGCCCATACGACTTTTATTACACTTTTCTTGACGATATACAATATGGTTTATACGGTAGGTTCAACAAGTAACTAGACCGCATTCGAAAAGTATTTGCAATTATATGCGCCTAGTTTTTTTTTTTTTTTTTTGCAAAGTTAATTTTTTTTCAAAATATCATAGTTGTTAATTTTCCCTTAATACCATTTTGTCATTCCTCACATTTAATACTGAATTTTTGAATTAAAACTCCCATTTTGCATACTTTCCATTGTTTAAAAACATACCATATTTAATTGTCAACCATTTTAATATAAAGAGATTTTAATTTCTTTTTTCATTTATCTCTCTTCCTTTTTCATTTAAGTTTTCTTCCTCCATAATTCATTTATAGTCCAATATTTAGAATGTCAAAAATCATGTTTACAAATGCAATAAAATCATATGTAGAACATTAGTTTCTTCGTACTTTTATTTCCATATTCTGGTATAATTGACTGTATACACATCTACAAAACTGTATAATTTAGCATATACCGTATGTTCATACTGTGTTTTTAGGTTAGTTATACTGTACATCTTCTCCTTATAGGTTCATCAATAATTCCATTTGTATAATACCATTAATACTGTGGTTTGTCATGTACTGTTATATTACTGTATAAACTATACAAAACTCTATATGTTTCATTATTTCATTCTACATATTGTATAACTTACACGGTACATTTATAGTTTATTATTCATTATATTTTCATACCGCAATACGGTATTGTTTATACATATATATTATACGATTTATAATATAGGACAATATTGTTTGGACATTTTTGTAATACTATACAACTTTTCCTTATAGGTTCAACAAGCATCTCAATCCGTATTGCACATAGTGGTCAGTGGGATGAAAATGAAGATGTACCATAATCATGAAGTAGTCAAGAGCGTCAGATAAATATTGATGAACACATTCATCCAATGATGATTTTACATTACAGCCTTTTTATGTGCAAACACTTTTAGTCTCAATTTTGTAACACATGAGACTTTTTTATTTACTATTGATCTCACTTTGAATAGTAATTTTGTATAAAGTTGTTCCAACAAAGATTTAGTCTCTATCATTTCACAAATATTACTTATGTTATTTCCCAATGTTTTACTATATGATATTGTATATTCAAAATTACTTGTTCGTTGTCACAAACATATTAAATCACACTACAAGTATCCATATTAGCAAATTAAACACTTTAAAAAAAAACATAAAGTTTTAAAATACAAAATTGTACATGATATATTATGGGTGTACCGTATATACCAAGTTAGTTTAGTACTATGTGATTATCAAACGTGTTCTGATTTTAATCAACAAAATTGAACGTTCAACAACTCATATGGTCTATTTATGAACAAAACTACCAAAATAAAATAACATGTACATTACTAACTATATTGTATATAAATCACAACTGTACCTCTAACAATGTATTGTCGCTACTTTCGTCCAACAATTAATGCACCATAAATTGGCGGTTTCTGGTTTTCCACAATCAATGCACCATAAATTGGCGGTTTTTAGTTTTCCATAATTAATGCACCTTAATTAATTTCGCGGTTTCTGTTTTGGAATATGAGACAAATTTTCTTTTTTTAAATTTTCCTTCTTAAATGAAAAACCAACAATTTAAAGGTATTGTTGTAATTCGTTATTTTCGGAATTTATAAGGTATTAAAACAAAATCTAGTTTTGCTAATATTTTTGTAGATACCTATATTTGCAAATACTTTTCAAATATGGTCTATTTATGAAAAAAAGCTCAAAAAGTAATACACAATTATCTATCACTTTATCTTCTTTTATTATATATATATATATAGTCTCAACCTCAATATTTCTTAAAGTTAGGTTGTGAGTATAAATAGTAAAAATTGATATATAAATTAATTTCTGTAACGATATTCTAACAAACAAATAAAATAACAATACAAATGTACATGACAAAATTATAACAAAATACAAATAATAAAATCAAAATATCCAACGACGAATTCAAGATATTATTGAACACGTGCATTTCATATAATACCAACATTTTGAGATTCTTGAATATGGAAAAGTATTTAATAGCAATGAATCAAGTGAAAAAGTGAAGAAATAATATACACAATTCTTTTTTTTTGAAAAGTGACAATAATAAAAGATACATGTTTTTGAAGAAAAAATGATAAAGACCTCTATTTTATAGTAAAAAATATAATAATTACGAAACCTTTTCGAATTCTAAAAATTTATAAATTTTAATTAATCATAATTATAAATATTATAAAAACCGCTAACAGTTAATATTCCAACCTTCACATCCAATAGCTTTTATTAATATTATTATTAATTATATTAAAAGCCCCTTAATCAACTTTAAAGGTGAAAAAAACACTCAACCTAAGATATAAAAAAAATTCTTTTATAATTAACAGTATTTATTACTCATTTTTTTCAAATGTACGTTCTTGAATTCCATTAGGATTAATAGTATTTATTACTCATTTTTTTCAATCATCTACATGTACATTCTTGAATTACATTAGCATTAAATATAAATAAAAATAAAAATAAAACAAGCTAATAGAAAGCATCTTTGAAATTTTAAAATAGTTATATGAACAAAATAGTAAAAAAAAATGATTATCCTACAAAAACAATATTTTAAGGTAGATAAAGGTATTTGAGTGATGCAACGGAAAAAGAGTGATGCACGAAAAAATAATACGAAATTGTTTATCACTTTGTGTCCTTTTTCTTTTATCTCAACCTCAATTTCTCAAAATGCACGGTTGTATATAAATAGTAGAGATTGGTATATGAATTTATTTTTCTAACAATATTCTTACAAACAAATAAAACAACAATACAAATGTACAATATAAGATAATGATAAAATGATAATAAATAATAAAATAAAAGTCTCTAACTATACAATGTAAGGTGAATTCGATATAATACTTAACACAAGCATTCTATGCAATACCAATATCATGAAATTCTTGAATATTGAAGAGCATTTGTAAGCAATGAACGAATGAAAATGGTGCACATTTTTTTGGAGAATGAATAATAACGAATAGTAGAATAGGCATGTTTTTGAAGAAAAAATGACGAAAAACCTCATTTAATGATAATAATTACAACTTTTTGAATTCTAAAAACTTTATAAAATTTAATTAATCATAATTACAATTATTATAAAAACCTCTAACTTTTGTATTTCAACCTTTCACATACTATAGTTTAAGGTAAAAAAACCACTAACTTACTAAGACTAGAAATTTAAAACGTGCACGCAATTTTTCTTTTAGTGAGTTTTCCAAAAAAAAATAGATGATCTAAAGAAGTTTTTTTAAAAAAATTTATTTCTATTTTTTATTCTAAGAATTGGAGAATTTTATTAAGGATGAGTAGTATGTCCTCAAGATCCATCGTTAATTACCATAATAATAAAATAATAACAAACAGATTAACATATATGGAGTTGATTTTAAAAAAATATACATATTTGAAGTTATAAAAGCAACATAGGTACAAAATATCTATAAAAAAAGTAATTATTCTTTGAGAAATTGAGGTGGAGAACCACTTTTAGAAAAATAATTATAGATGTGGTCACATTTTAAAGTATTTGTAAATCTATTTTTTTAAAAAAAAAATTAATAAATAATATTTTGAATAATATCTATTATACCTTTTCTTTATATTATTTTTCCCTTTCCTTTTACCACTATCGTGCGGCCACTTGCTTTACGATTTTTTTTTACAAATCGCCTTTCATACAAATACATCTGTCTATGTAGCCACGTGGCCGAACTTTCAATTTTTTAAAAACTTTTTATTATTTTTTCGAGCATAAATAGAACTACTATATTATATTTAAAATAAGATAAATACTATATTTATATTTAAAATAAGATAAATTTTATATTTATATTTTAAAAAGATAAATTGTGTATTTAAATTTAAAAAAAGATAAATACTGTATTTAAATTTTAAAAAAGAATAAATATTGTATTTAAATTTTTAAAAAATAAATACTATATTTAAATTTTTTTTAAAAAGATAAATACTGTATTTAAATTTAAAAAAGATAAATACTATATTTAAATTTAAAAAAAGATAAATACTGTATTTTTATTTTTAAAAAGATAAATACAATATTTACTTATATTTTAAAAAAGATAAATACTGTATTTATATTTAAAAAAAATACTATATTTATATTTGAAAAAAATATAAATACTATAAAAAAAGATAAATATTGTACTTAGATTTAAAAAAGATA
Source organism: Sicyos edulis (assembly GCA_036507275.1). NCBI lineage: Eukaryota > Viridiplantae > Streptophyta > Magnoliopsida > Cucurbitales > Cucurbitaceae > Sicyos > Sicyos edulis. The sequence goes on from CM071854.1 coordinate 30,692,949, forward strand.
ACGTATGGTATTTATATTTAAAAAAGATAAATATTGTTTTTTTTTTGAGTAAAAAGTGGGAGAAGGTAACTAACTATTGGGTTAATAACGTTGGTTTTTTTGTTATTAAAAAATGATGGAGGATATTGACGTAATTTTCCTATAAAGCAATTTGTTTTTTTAAAGTAATGGTTTACTTTTGCTAAATGTTTCCAAGAAGAACACGCATGTAAAAAGAATTTCCATTTAATCTACTTCCGTAAAAAGCTCATTTTTTATTTGAAACTCGTAGTTATTTATTAATATATAATTAAAAAATTTAGGTATTTTGAAAAAATAAAAACAACGTAAAAAAAAGTATTTATCAAATTAAAAAATGGAAAGAAAAAACATTTTTATAAAATTCCATTAGATTTTAAAGGAAACAGTTTTGCATCCCAAAATTTAGGAGAGTGCAACACACGCCCACAATTTTGTGAATTTCCTTTTTCAAAATGTCAGGAGAGTATTTATGTCTTTTACTATAAAAATGAAATTTCTATTTGATTCCATGGATTGGTTTTGCTAATTTTTCTGTATGTGGACTAAAATTTTCCATCATTTAGCCTACACTCGCAAAAGACCCTTATTCTTTTAAGCCACACTTTAAAATAGTATTAAAATTAAAATTAGATAAGATACGATCATTTTTAAAAAAAACTCTTTATTTTTTTGCATGTTTGTGAATGATGATACTACCTAAAATAATTTTTTTAAAAAGCGTGACTTAAACAAGCCAAAAACTAATGCAAAAATTAGTTTTTATATCTCAAAAACCTCATGTGATTTAAACAATTCCAAACACTTCGGATGGTTTAATCTATTTTAAATATTTAAAGTTGAGAGTTAATATATTTTGTTGGAGAACTCCATATTAATACTAAAAAAAGTACTAAAAAAAAACTCAACATATTTTTACTAAATAAATTGTAATTTAAATATTATATATATATATATATATATATATATATATATAAAGATTAACATATTTTTATAAATTAAAATAACTATGCATAATTAGAGAGAATATAGATACATTTAACTTTACATATCTACTACTTGCACTTAACTTTAAATGACATTACATCATTGTTGACAGAGAAATTTCGACCAGTCATAGATCGCCACGTCATTATCCCGAATTTAATGGCAAAATAAAATTAAATTTTGAGACAATATTTCTCAAAATTGACTTGGACCAAAATTTGGTTTATCTCAAATTTGGGTCAAAATTAAACCAGACCAAAGTTCATTTAGTGAACCGAACCAAGAAATCCAAATCCAAAAGACCGAACCCAAGGGCTTGGGCCTGGGCCAAGCCCAGGGCCCATCGAGGCCCAAGCCCATGGTCATAGGAGCTCTCTTTCATTTGAGGGGGTCAGAAATTTGAAGCTCCAGAGAGAATTCCACCAAATCGAAGACTCTCCAAATTTTCAAGGATCAAACAACCTTTGAAATCCACTTCAAAAGCAACCAAATACGAAGAACGTTGATTCTGTTCTTCATTCAGAGAGAAAGAATCAGAGGATCAAACATAGAGATCGAACCACTTTCGCACAAACTCATCTCAAACTGAAGTTCAACTCCACGAATCAAAATTTCTCCGGAAATCTCGTGTGAACAATCATCTTTACTTTTACCTATCTCGCCAATTATTCTTTTCTTAAAAATAGAAATGATCAATGTTGCTACGAACAAATGAAAGGTAAAAGTTAGATTAAATCATTCAAAACAATAAATTAAAAGAGTACATAAATAATAAAAAGAAAAAAAAAAGCATCTAAACATATGAGGATTAAAACTCAATTTTTTTTTTTTTGTTGAAAAATGATTTAAGCTGTTTATATAATCGTAAGATTTAAGAATTCCAAAACATTTGAAATGTCTTTATAAGAATTCCAAAACATTTGAAATGTCTTTATAAGTTTAAAAATTTAAGTTGTGAACATTTCTTATAACTTTTCATATTTTAATTCCTAGTACATATTCATTGATAAAGAGAGGAATTAAAATATGAAAAGTTTAAGAAATGATAATATATATATATAGAGGTTATACACGTGAGAATACGAAAAACTGGTTTCTTTTATTTGAACCAAAAATTAAATTTAATATAATAAAGTGGGCACACATGGTAGGATTTAAAAAAAAATCTTTCTTTTAAACTTAAATAATAATTGAAATTAAAAGAGATGATTATAATAATATTGTTGTGGCACATTTGAAATAATGAAAATTTATTTGAGCAAAATAGCCCAAAAATAATATTCCATACTAAGTCATACTTTACGATTATAAGATTGAAATTAAGATATCTTTCTTATCGTAAACTAAATGATCAACGTCACATAAAAATAAAGAAATGATTTAATAATTCAACCAAAATTAAAAAAAAAAAAAAAACTATTCTTTTTAAGGTATAAAAACACCATCATTAGAAATTCAAGATAAATGTTAGTTCGAGTACAAAACATCATTCTCAAACTAATGTATTTAATATCTAGATTCACAGATTTTAAAATAGCCCAAGCAAATAACATTCCAATCCTGCTTCCTTCATCTTTCCAAGTAGATGATAGGTTGAGCTCATGCTTGTTAAAGAATGAAAACGATCCCTCAACAACTGCATAATGATTCTCCATCAAAGTGTCCAACTTAGTTATGAATTCCTCAAACGTGTCTCCTTAACTATGATTTATGCTTTGTTGAAGTTAGAATCTCAAATAAAACACATAGAAATTGAAAGTTAGACCCAACCAACAATGAAAAATTAAAGCTAAATATTATAGAAAAGAACTCAAATGCAAATATGCTCTCACCTTTCAAAAAATAATGTTTATGAAAGAAGCATGTTTAGATCTTTATATATAATTATTTGAGAGGAATGTTAAAAAACATTTGACATTACCATTAAATAAAATTATGACAAATTCATAAAATTTAAAAACTCAACAATATAATATAAGGAAAGACAATAACATACCCAAGTTTTATCTGATCTTAAACTACAAATGAGCATACACTCTTAATTATTAAGACCTCATTTGATAACTATTTTGTTTTTCATTTTTTGTTTATGAAATTTAAGCCTACAACAACTACTTTATTATAGTACATTTTTCCTTATTTGGATATCTACATCTTATCTATATGTTGATAAACAAAACCAAAATTTGAAAACAAAAAAAAGTAACTTCCAAAAGCTTGTTTTTGTTTTTGAAATTTGGTTAGTATGCACCAACTTTCTTAAAGAAAGATGAATATATTGTAGGAAAGATGGAGCGTATGGTAGGAAATTTTGAGTTGAAATAAGCTTAAATTTCATAAACAAAAAATAAAAAATGAAATGGTTATCAAACGCAGCTTAAATTGTTCAAGGAGTCATTAAAATTGTCTTTTAATTGGCTAAAATTAAAAAAGTTAAGTATAATACATTAGTTAATTAAATAATAAATTATCAATCACAAATTAAAATAAAATTTTTTCATTTTAATTTTTAAATAATTACTTCTTATTATAATTAATAAATTTACTTATAATATGAAAAATAAAATTGACAAACATTTTATTTTAGTTCAAAATCAAACTATATTAAGTTTTAAAAATCAATAAATAACCAAAAAAGAAGAAGTAATATTTAATTTATATTTCTTAATTAAATTTGATAAAAGAAAAAGAATCAAAACAATTTTTTTTAAAATAAATTCTTCAAAAATTTATTTATTTATTGTTTGTTTTTTTTTTTTAATTTTCAAAACTAATACTAACGAAAATAGTTTTTTTTCTTACAAAAGAAAATACTTATATCTATACTTTTTTTAAGACTTTTTAGGAAGTAGACTTATTATAACGACGAATTCTTATTTTTATTAATATTATTTCTACCTTTCTCAATATAAATTTAAATGTTTAAAATGTAATATATATATATATATACACACAAATATATAGAAGTAATTTTTTTTAAATGCAAGTATATAGAAGTACTAATCTAACGAAAAAATATCAATTTTTATGCTTTAATATAGTTGTTTTTGCTAAAAAAAAAGTGATTTTGTATTTTAATATTGTTGTTATGTATTATTTTTAATAAAATATAATATGATAATCACACGTCTAAGTTGTTATTTTCTAGTAATTTAGTGTGGTTTAAGTATGAAATTGTCCAAAAATGATTTACACTTTAAGTCACACTTTAAAGTTGTTAGACTAATTAATTTTTAGGGGTTAACATCAACCGAAAGTAAATTGTAGCTTTGAGCTATGTAATAATACTCACTAATTATTCATCTAAATCACTTTAAGGTTAGATTAATTAATTTTTAGGGCTAACATAACCCAAAGTAAATTTTAGCTTCAAGCTATGTAATAATGCTGACTAATTATTCATCTAAATCATGTAAGATTTGACGAAGATTTTTGAATTAGAAGCGAACAAAAATGAACAAAGATTGGATCAAGAATAGGGACAAGTTGTCTTCTGATTATGGAGTCAAATTTTTATTGGGAATAACCAAGTAATGTCAACTTATTGGGGAAAAACTAGGTATTTGTGTAAAAAACGTATGAATGCGCTTCTTCAACCCATTAAATGGAGTAGAGAATCATCTGCTCATCTTTGTAACGTTAATGTCATATACTAAATAGGCACACCAATGGTGGAACTTATGAATATCCCTAGATTCGAGAAATATAGAGTTAGACCCATGACTGATGATATAATAGATAATGATTAGCATAGTAATCGCACTGACAACAATGAGATAATAGAAATGTTGAACGAGATTCATTGTCAAACCATTGAATCGAATCTAGATGAAGATGAGACATTAAAAAATGTTGATTCCACGATAGTTATAGAAAAAGAGGGATCAACCTCGTTTGAAAATTTGTTCAATGAAATATGCAATCGATTGTATCATGGATGTAAAAAAATTTCCTCATTAAATTCTTAGCGAATTTGATGGATATGAAGGTTATGACCAATTGAATAATAGCTCAACGGTGAATTGTTGAAGTTTTTAAAAGATGTATTGTAAGAACCTGTAAAATTAATCTAGGATTCTTACTAACATGCTAACTCAAATACAGTTACAAACATGCAATTTTTCTTTTCAAAATTCAATTCCAAAATAACTTTTCGTGTTGCATTTAATTTATTCAATTATAAATAAAAAGAACCTTTGACCAAGGTAGTTCCAAAACAAGCTTTAACTAGATAAATGAAATAGCATAAAAGGCATCCATGCCCAATGGTTAACAAATTATCTCAAAACAGAAATAACTGGAGTTACTAAACCAAAATGCTAGACAAGGAAATGAAATCGCAACTATCCTATCAACTAATCCAAGTAAATACAACAAACTCCACATATGATCTCTTCAACACCTCCCAACTAACCGTCTCGGTGGTGTCCCTAATTACTAGGTGAAAAACCATAATAAGAGTGAGTATAAAAGAATACCCAGTAAGGACTCCCCAACAGGGGTACAATGCACAAGGTCGGAATCTAACATGCTAGCACATACATATTTATAACTCAACTCATCATAGCACATAAACTGGTCGTGTGGTTCGTTGCTTGACTCACTTGTGAGACCCTTAAGACACTTACCAAAACATAATATTGTGACGGGTTATGAAGTTCGTTACATGACTCACTTGCTCAATCAATTTATCACTACTAGTGACTGACATCACTGGTTTAGGTGAGCCATCTACCTGGCACTCGGCGCATGTACACATATAACACATGTTGCTACAAACTAGTCAGGTGTAAGCCTACAAAGACTGATCTGGTCCAGGTCCACATGCCTAACTTAACAAAGAAAAGGTGTCCACTAAGTCATGATCCTAGAGGCCTTTGCCAACGATCCGAGTCAGCCTGGCCATTTCTATCCTCCTAAGCTTAGATCCTTTCATAGTAGATTTACGTTATGATCAGGGACCACCTAAAAAGGCTACAAACTAGGCATCATCGAGGCCGACATGTTACATCACATCCCTAACTGTCGGGGTAGAAATACATCCTCAATGGTCCCTACCTATGAGAACAACTGTAAGTCGTGCTCTCTACAACCTCTACATGATGACAACTAAACAATTATAACTACAAGTTCTTATCAGCTCACTTAACAAATCATCAATCATAGTCAAACAATACGTACAACCATCATAACAGGATACTACTCATCGCATGATCAAAACTAGCAATATTCTAGCACCTCGTAAATAACATGTCATCACAAACTAGGATACATACCAAAGAGAACCACATAGCAACAACATGAACAACAACAACATGCTAAGACCCCATGATCCTAACATGCTTACAAGAGATAAAGTTATAGGTAGCATACACAATAGCACCTCGAGACCCTATATTCCCAAAGTATGAGCCACATAGAAGACAACAAATAGATATACATATCAACAACATTCTATAACCAAAAACCAAGCATCAGATATTTGGCAACAAGTAGATTCATGACAAGGTGCAAGGTCCACACAACCTGAGCAAGAAGTTATTACCTGATTCAAGAATACAGAACAACCAAAAGAATATGCTAATTGGGTTGTAGTCAAAAGAGCAACTAAACAAACTGGTTCACCTTAACAGTTAATGATCAACGATTTACAACGGAATCGAGTTAAGCACCTTATCCAAATTCAACAAAACGAGCAGAACGAGCAAGGACCTGCGGCTACGAGGGTTGGCAAGCTGTAGCCGAACCGGTGCTGGTGTGCGGCTACAGGGAGAACTATCATTGGTTGCGGCGCTGGGCTATGCATGGAAAAATTGAGGTGAGGCGCACGACTGGTGTTGGGTTCTCTACGCTCGAATTCTACACGATTGGCTGCTGGCACCCGAGCTCAATGCGGATGGGATGGGACTGTGACTGGGCGTGGCGCACATGCGGGGAGGAGTCGTTGACGTCTACTACAGTTCGTGGATGAGGTACGACTAGCAGCAGGCACATCTGCAATGGTGGCAACGCATGGCGGCGAGCAACAAAAAAGTAGAGACGACGTCTAGGGCTTAAAGAAGAAGACGCTAGGGTTGAATTGGTCTCATTTTCTTTTTCTTTTCCTTTTCCTTTTATTTTAATTTTTTTTAAACCCAAGATGGGCTTCTCCTTTTTCTTATGTCCAGCATTTCCTTTCAATTTTCTTTTTCTTTTCTTCTTCTTTTTCCCTAAAAATAAAACTAAAATGAAATTCCTTTACAATTCTAATTTACTTATTTTTACAAGATGCGCTAAGGATCCTGAAACACAAGATTCACCCAACATTAAACAACAATTTCAAAAAGGGGCCTTCAAAGATAAAATTACCAAAATACCCCTAAAGTCAAAACTAACCAAAAAATTTAATCGACAATCATGGGAAAGAGAATAAACATACATGGAGGGCCTAATTGAAAAATACGGGGAATTACATGCATTCACTCCAATCAATGCAAACATACCATCTTCATTCTACAAAACGAGTAAAAAATTGTGTGACTTCAGGTTAACTTACAAATTAGTTCACAGTTGCAAGTATGATCGTATATTGTATATAAATGAGTACAAAAATTCTAAACAGTACCCAATATTTGGTGAGTCTCGATATAAGGTTGACGATGAGTAAAGGAAGAGGAAGGTACCCGATAAAGTTCTGCCTCATTTTTCGTTGATACCAAGACCTAAGCAGCTGTTCTCTTCCAAACATTGCGCTTCTGATATGAGATGACATAAAGATAAGTGTGTTGAAGAGGCTAGTGTGTTACAACATCCAATAGATAGTGAAGAGCGAAAACATTCAGATAAAAAATTTCCCTTAATTTGATATGGATCCAAGAAATATTCGGTTAAGATTATCTTCAAATGAATTCAACACTTTTGATAATATATATACGTTTTTTTTAGTACAAGCTGGGGGAACGGGGATTACAAATACCGATTCTAAGAATTTGACCCGTGACCGTGGAGTGGAAATGGATTAACACCAAACTAAATAACCAATCGCGCCACCGAGTCGGTACGTACGTCTTATAACGTTAGTTTGTGCTAGTTCTATACAATCTTCCACATTAAAAAGGTAGGAAAGAGCTAAAATATTAAAATAGTATCGTACCTAAGTTTTAAAAAATCTAAATTTCTTATTTCAAAAAGTTTAATTTTAATATCTTATAACCAACCGTGGTCCATATAGTGATAATTTATTGATATTAGTTACATTCTCTCTCTCTTTTTAATGATAGAATGAAAATATCGATTCACTCACTTCAATATTGAAACTATGTTGTAAAAACAAACAAAAAACATATGAAATTTAATTGAATATGAACCTGATACGGACATATTAATTGATAAGAAAAAAACATATGCAATCCGAGTAAAAGTCAACAATTGCCATAAATACACCGTTGAAAAAGTATGCATACAAGTAAAAGGGATCGGAATCTTTGAGGATAATGAGAAAACAGCGAAGAAGTTATATGAAGAGAATCATCCCTGCAGATTCCAATTCACAGTCAACCAATTTCATTTCTCACAACTGCGATTCTTAGATTTTTCCCTTTAAATTTATTCGATCGACTGGTACATTTCTCATCCATTTTTGTGTAGGGATTAACATATTTCTCTGTTCGTGAATTGTGATCTCTAACTTAGAATTGATGTTTTGTTTTCTTGCTTCTGTTTTGCATATTCGCGTTTTGATTATCTTGTTTTAGTGTTTGGAACTATTGAGGTTGTTTTCAAATAACTTTTTGTTTTAAACTATTTTCATAGAAGATTCCATTTCACCTGAGGCTACCATGTTTAAATGTCAAGTAAATTCATAGATAACTAATTTCAGTTGTATATTCTTCTCCTTTTCAGTTGGGGTTTTCCCACCATTTGGATAGACTGTTTAGTTTTTTTTCCTTGAATTTGGGTATAGATTCAAACATGAGTTAGACTCATGTTGTGATTTAGATAAGAAAAGTTTTGAATTCAACTATCTGGGGGCTACTTTTTCCCTTGTAACTTAATGTCTATAATGAAATTGTTTTTATCTAAACAAAAAAAAATTATGTGGATGCAGAGATTTGAACCTATGAGTAGTTAGTTGAGGCTTTAATGCCCCAACCAGCTGAGTAATACCCAGATTGTCATTTGAATAGATTCTTGACCTTTTTATGAACTCATCAATATCTCGTCTCGAGTTCAAATCTCTAACCCTCCAATCGTGGTTATAATGTATTAACGAGTTAAGCTATGCTTACATGGGTATATTTTGTTGTTTTGTTTCCCTTGAATGAAGGTAGGCATTCAATCCTAATTATCATGTGTTAATAGTTGAGTTATACTCGTGTTGCCATTTGGATAGATAAATGTTTTGAATTCAACAATAAGTGGATGTAGAGATCCGAATCTCTTAGTCTTTAGTTGAGGTTATAACGCCCCAGCCAGTTGAGTTATGCCCAGATTATCATTTGAATAGATTCTTATCTTTTCTATGAATTCATTGATATCTCGAATTCGAAAATCTAACCTTTTGGTCGTGATTATAACGTGTTAACGAGTTAAGATATGCTCACATGAGTATGTTTTAATGATGGGTGATTACAATGACATTGTGTGCAGGATTTGAATTTCCATCTTTCAACAGTTTGGAGGTATAAAAGATGTATGTTGTGGAAAGTAAGGAAGGTGCTATAGTATGTATGGTATTGGCACTTTTGTTTTTAGGAACATGGCCTGCACTTCTGACTCTTCTCGAAAGACGAGGGCGTCTTCCGCAGCACACTTATCTTGATTACTCCATAACCAACTTATTAGCTGCTGTAGTTATTGCTTTTACCTTTGGTCAGATTGGAAAGAGCTCTCATGATTATCCAAATTTTATCCAACAGCTTTCTCAGGTTTCTTTACTCTGTTTCCTCTTCATACTCCATAACAAGTATTTACCTTTAGAGCTTTCTTTTGTCTATTTTTCCTAAAAGTGATTATTGAAGAAGTGCTTTAGTTGAAAAGAATATCTTTTCTCCAAATCATCTGCAAACTCATTACTTCATTAGTTATATACATTCTTTGTTGGTTTAAATCTCGTTTTGGTTCCTCAACTTTCAACTTTGTTCTAATTTGATTCATACTCTTCAAACGTCTATTTTAGTCCTCGGACTCTCAAAACATATGTTGGGAATACAAACAAAGTGGTAATCTCACGATGGTTAAATAATGAGTAGATCATGAGTTTATATGGGAGGACAAACATCTCCATTGGCATGATGCCTTTTGGGTGAAACCTAAAACAAAGCCACGAGAGCTTATGCCCGAAGTAGACAATATCATATCATTGTGGAGATCTGGGTAGGTTTGTCGTCCCTTACCATTACGTCGATTCAAATGAAGTAAAAATGTAGTTTAAAGTATGTGTACTAGCCTGTTAATATGCTCATGATTTCAAGCTTGATAGGTTAGAGATGAACATCAGGTAAACAAGTATTAGCTAAAAAAATAAATAGAAAATATCAAAGTGTTATTTTTTAACAGCTTAGAGACTGAAATAGACATTTTGAAGGTTGGTAAGATATAATGGAGTTAAATGCACATGTAAAACCATGTTATAATGGGTTTATAAGGTTGTAAAATGTTGTTGTACGCAGGATAATTGGCCTTCTGTCATGTTTGCTATGGCAGGTGGTATAGTATTGAGCCTTGGAAATCTCTCAACTCAATATGCTTGGGCTTTTGTTGGTTTATCAGTAACTGAAGTTATCACTTCAAGTATAACAGTTGTTATAGGTCTGTATCTCTGTTACCCATTCTATTTGTATATATTTCTACAATAGTTAATATGTTACTCAAAATATATATAAATATTCTACTTCTTGTAACAGGTACAACCTTGAACTACTTTCTTGATGACAAAATCAATAAAGCTGAGATACTTTTCCCTGGTGTTGCTTGCTTTTTGATTGCTGTTTGTCTTGGCTCTGCTGTTCACTCATCCAACACAGCTGATAACAAAGCAAAACTCGGAAATCTGTATGCCGATACGAAGAACGCATCCAAGTATTGTTTTTGTACCAATCTTTTGTTGTTTTGTCGATCTTATGATCTTGTTCATATTTCATATGATGTCAGGTTGCCACATCAAATGCAAATGGGAAAATGTTAGGTTTGGCTATGTTTATATACTTTTTTTCATATTCATGAGTGTCGGATACCAGCTTATGCGCACCTCGACTATTCTCATGGAACATACCTTCTTACTCTATAACATTTGGACATCAAGAAAATTCGTAGGAAATTATTTCATAAGTAGGTGATCACTGTAAATTGAACCCATCATTTCTTGGATCCCCAAGACTCACCTTAACTACTAGGCTAATCCGTGACGGTTTGCAGTTTGGCTATGTATTATATGCAGTTCTATTGTTTTCATTCAATATTTTGTTTTTGAATTTCATTAGATTTTTCTTGGTCATTTATTTGAAAATGTTGATTGATTTGACTACTAGTACTCGTCTGTTTGTTAATAAAATTCTGCTTCAATCCAATTTTGACAGCACAACTGATGTTCCTCCTAGTTCTAGCAAGGGTAAATCTTCTGGAGCTATGATATATTCATTTTTTCTTTTATCAGTTATCCTTTTATAAGCAAATTGGAAGTTTGTGGCCTTCTGTTTTATAAGTTTTGACCTCTATATAGTTGAATCAACAGACTTGGAAAGTGATAATTATTCTTTAGTAAATGCAAAAGCTGGGACTGCAGACTTTCTTGTTCAACTTGAGAATAGAAGATCCATTAAGGTAATGTACTACCTCTAAAATTTCTTTAATTTTAGGGGAGGAGAAAATTGACTTTGATGAATAGAATTGTTAAGGATCTGCCAACAAGAGAAATAACTCAATCGATTTAAGTGTGTGCCTATGACCAAAAGGTCATGAGTTCGAATCCCCTCAATTTAAAATGTATTTAACTAAAAAAAAGAAAAAGAAAAATTAAGGTCGCATATAAATTTATATGATAGATAGGTTACTTCTCTTCTAACCAATTTATTTCGAGATAGAAATCAATGTTCAGATATAGTGGTAAAATCCATCAAATGACATGATCTAAACTAGATCTAACTCAAACCTGCAGGTGTTTGGTAAAAGCACATTAATTGGGCTGTCCATAACATTCTTTGCTGGTGTTTGCTTCTCTCTCTTCTCCCCTGCATTCAATTTGGCGACAAACGATCAATGGCACACTTTAAAGGAAGGTGTCCCTCACTTGGTGGTCTACACCGCGTTTTTCTACTTCTCGGTCTCTTGTTTCGTCATAGCCATCATTCTCAACGTCGTGTTCCTTTACCGCCCTGTACTCAACTTGCCCAAAACAACATTGAAGGCCTATGTGAATGACTGGAATGGTAGAGGATGGGCCTTGTTGGCTGGACTGTTGTGTGGCTTTGGCAATGGTTTGCAGTTTATGGGAGGTCAAGCTGCTGGTTATGCTGCAGCAGATGCTGTGCAGGTCCCTTTTTTTGCTCCAAATGCTTTTATTTCTTTATCTCAACCGAGCTTTTGTCTATTATGATATGCTTAAAATACTATTTCGGTCTCTATATATTGAATCATTTCAAATCAACCCAAACGTTTAAATAGATAAATTCTGGTAAATTTAATTATATCAACAAACCCGCACCCTTCATTTGTGGGCTTAAAAAATGGGGATGAAATGAATTTACCTGAGATTGAACACATGATCTACTATTCTGATACTATGTTGAATCATATTAAATTTCCAATCAACTCTAAAATTTAAGTCCATAGGTTGAGGAAAATCTAACTATATATCAACCAACACTATTTTCATCATTGATCATTCAAGTTCCTGCACTTTTATAACATCTTTGTACTTTCAGTTTTAGTTCATTTTAGTCCCTGTGCTCTTTTTGATATTTGTACATTAAAAAGGCAATCATTTTGTTCCCTTGTTCCCAAAATTTTACTCACACACAAAAGATCAGCCTTTAATACAAGTATAATTCTAGAATCTCATTAATTATAGGTGTCAAATCTCCACGTACCCCACTTGTGTTGTTGTATTTAAAATAATTTATAATAATTTACATTGTTGTTTTTTTCAGGCACTTCCGTTGGTGAGCACATTTTGGGGAATCCTTCTATTTGGAGAATATCGAAGATCGTCAAAGAAAACATATGCTTTGCTCATCAGCATGTTGTTAATGTTTATGGTGGCTGTTGGGATCCTAATGGCTTCTTCAGGACATAGGAAGTGAAAGTTAAAAAAAACTTTTTTTTTTTTTACTTCCTTAGAATCCACCCACAACACTTATGTAGTACTTAAATCCATTAGTAGAGCTTAAGCTAGCTGGTCCCCAAATATATGTTATTATTAATTAAAGAAGTATAAATATGCATTGGTGGAATTTACAAAAGGAAATTGGTAAATTTTACCTTGTACACAAGAACTACAAATGGTACTATTCTTATTTCTTGGTAAAGAGATGTTACTAGATTTTAAAACTTATGGCATTTGACCAAGCCTAGAGTGCTAAAAATTATCTAATAGCATAGAAGTACAAGGAATATCAGTAGAAGAATTCGCAAAAACATAGGCTTCATTGTTAGTTACTGTCACAGTATGTACAATAGTATGCTCATAGTTTTGGAGAGATGAAATATCTTGTCCTGGGACTAATCCAAATGAATATAAGCCATTACGAAGATGCTCACTTCCATCGACCTGACTCTTAACAAGACAAACCAGGGGTGAAACTCAAAATAAACTTTTTTATCTTTTGCAAATTCACTTACATTAAGTAAGTTTTTCGTTATTTCTTGAACATACGACAATTTATTGAGTTTGAAAGCATGAGAATTTGAGTCCTTAGATGAAAATAAAGCACTAGATCAAAGTTTTGATATTATAAGGACCCAAATTTTCTATTTACTAAAAGAAGAGATCTTACTTAACTCACAGGCATGTAAAATAGTTAGATGCAACCGTAAGGAAATGAAATGACGATTACTTGACAAAATAGTTTAAAAACATATTTTAGAGGGATTCCAAAACGGTATAAATACACGACAAAAATAATTCTTAAGAGTAGCGGAATAAATACTCTAGGATAAACTTCTAGACTGTAATTAATGGTTTCTATGGTCAATATCAGCAACCTTGGTCAGCATCCTGGTTGAAGTACCTGGGGGAAATCCACATGGGGTGAGTTTTGACACTAGTAAGGATCTCCTACTTTGGATACAACATGAATATTATTACTAGAATATATCAAGTAATACAATATAATCCATAATATTTGATTAAAGGGTATGCAGACTCATGCTCCTATGAATTGTCTAATGGCCAACGTCAAATGACCAAAATACCCTCTAGAATCCTATGACCCACTTGGGAAATCTTGGTAACCAAGACTATGGAGAGTGTCCCGGCGAGCTGAGCTACCTGGGGCCTTTCAAGCCTCAACCACTCGTAATGAGTTGATAACATGCATCGTCCACTAATTTGAAACAATTAGATACCACAAAATTATGTATAGCACGAATCAGTTGATAATAAACCAAGTCGTCAATTTAATTTACCAACAATTAATAAAAAAAAGCTATAAACAATTAATTCTTGAACGGAAATAAAATCTATGTGGTCCAATACCTCACAAACATTGTTGAAACCAAAATTTCCCTTGAATTAGAAATAAAATCTTAGCTACACATAAAGAACAATAAAAGTTGTATCTATAAATGTATCATGGGAAAATAAAAAGAGAGGAATGGAAAACTAAACCCAAATTGGAGTGCAGAATAATGAAAATCTTCAATTCCAGATTAGTGCCTTCTTCTGCTTGCCACAAGAAAAGCCCCAAAATTTAACTTCAAGTCCAATTTTAATCCCAAAAAAATTGTTTCCGTTTTCGCCCCCTACTAGCACACCACAAACTTTAAAAAAAATCCTTTTTTTTTTCTTTTTGTCTCATCTGATCTCACAAATGTCCTAAATTAAAAAGGGGGAATCCAATAATATAAAAAAGATATGAATTAATTAATTTTGAGGTGAAACTCCATATTCTCTAATTTAATATGAGTTTATAAAAACTAAATGAATATCGATCAAATAAAAATGAAATTGAGAGATTCAATTTAAGATCGAGAGTCGAAAGAGATATGAGTTCATGTATATTGTCAATTTTGGCTTTGACAGATGAAGAACCCCCTCCTTCGTAACCAACCCCCGCAATCAAAATCAATTTTTGAATAAAATTAAGATTTCCTTCCCACTTGCATGTCTGTCCCCACGATTCTCCTGCACTAAAAAAATAAATTGAATTTTTTAATACACTTTTGTTTTTAACACTCTTGGCATTCAAGGAAAACTTATGATATGTAAGATATCTTTTTGATCATTTAATATATTGCAAATTGGGTTCTTTTGTTATATATAATAACTTTTATTAATTTTCTTTCTTTTTTTCTCATTCAAGGATTTTTATTTTCTAATAATTCATAACTCATGCACTTGGGTTGATTTCACTAAATTCTTAACATTTGACCACGTTTACCAAATAAAGAATAATGTTTACAATTAAGCACAATGTTGAATAATAATATAATTATTTAAAACTTCTCAACAACTCAAAGCAAGGAAATTAAATTTTTAGAAGGGGAGGAATTAGAAAGTAAATCAGAAAGGGAGATGTATTTCAAAGAAGTAACGTGAACCCGATGCAAGAAAATTGCAAAATAATTAGGAGTAAAAATATTGTTAACAAAGGTAAACAAAAGTAATTAGATCTATTAGAAAACCACCATCCACAAAAAATATATATCTTCAAAATCTAAGTACAAGAAACTAAAAAAGCGGAGCCCAATACGAGTCTCGTGTCAACAAAAATGAAAAGGTTAAAACAATGCCACAATGAAGTTCTTAAATATGAAACTCAAAAGAGAAAAACTAAGCAAAATTTTGTTCCAAGTTAAAATTAGGCATCACAAAAGAATAAAGAACAAGAAGAAACTGAGGAGGGAATAGACGTAAAAGAAGAGGACTCACAAAATTGCTAATCCAACGACTTTTTTTTAGTTCAATGGCGACGATTGTTGACGATTTGAACCCTGCTTTCCTCTTTTTTTTTTCCCGACGAGGCGATTTCTAGGGTACTTGGGTCAAGTGTGATAGAAGAGAGTGATGAGATATTATCGAGAGACTAAAGATAGGGCAAGGCGGCCAAAAGGGTTTTATCGTTAAAGAAGGAAAAATCAAGAGAAAAGGGGGAGTGGAAAATTAAAGATGCATAAATACGAAATGTAGATGTCAAAGAAGCAAGCAAGAAGAAGGCGAAGAAGTCGAAGAGGGTTTTTAGGAGAGAGAAAGAGGATTAGAAAATGAAACCTGAATGAAAAAACTTAGGGTGTGTTTGGGCCCCCGTTTATGTAAACGGCCGAGTTGGTTATAATAACCCAACCGGTGTTTGCCCCACTGTTTATTATAAACGGTAGTTACCTAAACCTGCGTGTCAGTTTATCTAAACCTACGTGCCCGTTTATCTACACCTTACATATATTACTTTTTGTTACATAACCAGCCCCCAAACACCATTTATCATAATCTTTGTTATAATAACTTGCCCCTCAAACATCATTTATAATAACCTACCGTTTATCATAACCCACCGTTTATCATAACCTTTCGTCTATAATAACCAAACCGGTGCCCCAAACGCACCCTTAGGGTTTTTTAGCTGTAATTTATAACATTGGTTCGATTTGGTTTTTTAAATTGGTTTTTCCATATCAAACTGAACCAATCCATAAGAATTTGGTTTTCTTCAAATTCAAAACAATAGATCCAAATATACTTTTAGAAAACCAAACTCATCTATAAAAATTTAGTTTAGTCATTCGGTTTTTAGATTATTTTTTCACCCCTACTGCTACGTGAGTGGAATATCTCGACTCGCATTGCACTTGATTAGTAATTCCTATCTCTGTGTTGGGATCACGTGCTTTGTTTGGACAAAACTAACACAGAACAATATAAAATGATAATTAAATAAGGATGATGATGTGGAATATTTAGGGTTTCGCAGGAGCGAAATCCTGGCTCTAATGCAAGCGAAAGTATGTTGTATGTGTGATTTTCCAAGGATGTGCAAGTATATACAGTCTTGTTGTAGCAAGTTTTAATTCAAGTAAAGATCATTCTTCACAGGGATTTTGTGATGTTTTCAATTCTTTTTCAGGTAAGAGTGAGTGTAAAATTTTTTGATGAGATGAGTAGGTATTTACTAGGTAAGCGAAATAATAGAATAACAAAGTAACAATATGAGATAAATATCGGAAGGGTTGGGGTTTTCAGGTGCTTCGCTTAGGCGAATCGGTTAGCAAAAGTGAACAACCAACAGGTTTTCCCTTGGCTCTCTCGAGCTCCTAGTTTGGTTCTCTCAAATCCAATCGACTATTAAAGTAACTACAACATTAGGCGAACCTTATCTCTAAGTGTTCTTTGATTAGCAAACAACCCTAGCAATCGTAATGTTATACATGCAAGTTCGTTCTACTCTCTTCTCTCGAAGCGAAATAAAGTTTGACAAATAGTTTGTGAATGGAATGTAAACAAGATTAAAGTAGCATGCATAGAAAGTTATGTTCACTAACTCTTCACCCTTGACGAAACACCCTACTTCCCTGTGACCTTCCGATAAGAGATTTAGCTACTCATACTAGTAAACATGCTCAAAACAGATGAAGAAATGGAAACCATGCTCTTGAAAGAAAAGAGTTAGTAAACAAAGAGTGCAATAGGCAAAAATAAGTAAATAAGTGAAGACGAAGAGATAAAAGAACTCCTGAAACTTTGTTATAGCTCTAAATGTCTCCGGTGAAACTCCGGTTACAAGCACAATATCTAGGGAATACACTTAAACAACTCTAGAAAATGATAAAGAACAACTACGACTCGAAAAAATTGATTCGGCGGCCCTAAATATTAAATGGAAGAAAGTTTGGCCGGAATGAAACTCTAAGAACATGACAATTAAGGAAACTGCCTAAGAAATTCGAAACTCCAAACTTTTTTCAACCCTCAAAATGGGGATGCCTCTCACTATTTATAGAGCTCTCGACAGCTTCTGCGAATGGCCTGCTCCATGATCGCTACTCTACCAAAAGCTGTTCTGCTCTGACATTCTCCTGCTCCACGATCCGCGTTGTCGACTTTGTCACAGCCGACACAATTGAACGATTGAGATCAATCGTTGACCTTCTGATCTTTGCCACGCATCCCTTGGTTGAGATATTTTATGACCTATCCTTTTCGCTGGTTCTTCCTTTGCTGAGGCGATATGGGATGGGTTCTGGAATTGTTTTATTGGGTTTAGCCTTCGCTTGGGCGAGGATCTCCTCCTTCAATTTTGCTTTGCTCCATGCTTAATGCATGCAACAAACTAGAAAGCATCAATTCTCTTTTTAACACCTAACAATTTATATACAATTTGGGCATATTTCGCTGCAACGGAGTCTCGAAAAGTATCCTAATAAAAAAAACTATAGGATATTTCGCTTAAGCATAGTAATGAGCACATAAGGGAAAAATTCTAAACATTATCAATTACTTATAGCAAATTTCATCTAAAAAATATAATGATTTAAGCTAGTTTAACTCTCAATTATTGAAAGTTATATCATGCTTCAAAACACCTATCAACTCATAAGGTTCCCTATAGGACAACATACAGGTTCCCTATGGAACAACAAAAACTCTCGGATCCCCTATGAGATGTCGGGTAAGCAGGTCCCCAATTAGACGATTGTGCTAGACTAGTTCATCATGGAACATCCTAACCTATCATGCAACGACCATAAACTCATGCATGACAAATGCCAACATGGTGTAATAACACAACTACTAGGCTAGTTCACTGTCGAACATTCTGACCAAATATATAGTAATATAAGTCGAGTATATCTAGATAATATCATTAGTACAATGGCTTAAGTAAAGTACATGCTATCACACAAGCAATTATCAATACGAGTCAACAACGATAAGCACACAATTATAAGCAATAAATACACATGTGATTAACCACATACCACAATAAAGGGAACAAATAACTTATCTTGGCCGAATCCAAAAAATCTACACTTGAAAGTGTCCAGCTAACCTAGGATGAGATAAGGAAACGACCCTAATAAAAAAATAGTGATTTTAGGCAATAACTAGTAAAACATGAAAAAATAACAAGCTCAAGGTCTCGAAATTGCCAAATACAGATTCGAGACGGAAAATTGAGAAAATAAGGCTTGGGTCGAAATATTCTCTTGCCAAAGCATGGTGGCACGTGGGTCTTTGGTGGTAGCGTTTTGCCGAAAAATAGGGTGCCCTACCTCATTAGAAAGCTCTCTCTCTCTCCTAGGAATGAATTTGGTATTGGTTTTGAAAATGAAACTCTCTAGCTCTGGTTCTACGAAACCTTCTTCGACTACTTCTCATGCACCATGAGATCCGAGAAGAGCTTTCATCTGGATGCTCAAATTCTCGTAATTCGCCTTTATCAATTGTGGCAGTGGCATTTGACCCGTCACGTTCGCCATCGGCATTGATACCAATTTGTAGAAACGAAATGTGAATTACAAAAAAATAAAACACAAATAACAATCGCACAAGCTTTTCGCTTCGGGATTGGAGAGAGAATGCACTCACAAAATTCTCTACAAACACTTTTCTTTTATTCCTTAATTACTTTCTCTACAAACATATTGTTTGCACTACATTTCACAATAAAATAAGTCATCTATTTATAGCCCTATTACAACTTGGTCTCCAAATTCTTACAAAAAACTGTTTCCCACTAATTGCTTAATTAAGGATCCACTAATTCCTTAATTAACTTATAAATTGACAACGCATTAATTCGTTAATTGACAACTTATTACAAAATTTTAATCACATTAAAAATAAGGCAAATTGTAGAAAGTAGACCATATTAGAAAAATATTTGCAAATTTAGGTGTCCAAGTTTTTTTTTTGCAAAGTTAATTTTTATTTTAAATTTCGAAATTTATATTTATTTTTTATTACTGTTTTGCCCTTATTCACATTTAATAAAGAATTTTCGAATTTAAACCTCCATTTTTAAACTTTCCATCACTTAAAAAATACCATATTTAATTGTCAACTCATTAAATGTAAAAAGATTTTTATTCCTTTTACATTTATATCTCATTATTATTCACATTCCTTTTTCGTTCCATTTTTACATTCTGCAATCTCCATTCCATTATTCCCAGTCCTCCATTTTCATTTCTTCTGTGTTTTTTCCTTTTCTCTTTTCACTTTACTGCAAACACGTAAATTGTTGTGGCAACTCAGGTCCGACCGGACAGTATAATCCGACGATTTAATTCATCTCCATTCACTAATCTTCATTTTACACAATTTTTGGATTACGTTTTTCTTCCTCATTCATCACCATTAGCATTTTCCTGTTCAATCCAGTATAATCGTTATTCGATTTGTCTCAAATAGTTGACTATGGTATGTTTATTCCTGTTATGTCATTTTGTTTTTCATTTAATCCATTTATATTCAGTTTTCAGAACGTCACAAATCATGTTTAGAAATGTATTCAAATTATCTTTACAACAATGTGTATACACATCTATAATATTGTCTAATTATTAAATACACTATCCTGTCGTATTAAGATTTCTCAATACCGTAATGCCCACACTTCGTTTTAATGTTAGTTATATAGTACATCTTCTACTTATTAGTTCATCAATCATTCAATTTTAATTGCACATAGTTGTCTTTAGTATTTGAATACTCCTGTTTTGAAATGGAAAGATACTGTGTAATATATAATATACTATACTGCCACTTATTCAATATACAGTACCGTACTGGATAAACTATATTGCAAAGCTGTATAATAGAGTACATATCATATGTTTATACTGTGTTTTTAGGTTAGTTATACTGTACATCTTCTCTTTATAGGTTCATCAATCATTTCATTTGTATAATACCATTAATACTGTAGTTTGATGTACTATTATATTACTGTATAAACTATACAAAACTCTATATGTTAATTATTTCATTCTACGTACTATATAACTTACACGGTATATTTATGGTCTATTATTCATTCTATTCATGTCTAATACATTTTTCGTACTCATATTATATCTATTACATTTCTATTCCGCAATACAGTATTGTTTATACATGTATATTATGCGACTTATAATATAGGACAATATTGTTTGAACATTTTTGTAATGCTATACAACTTTTCCTTATAGGTTCAACAAACATCCCAATCTGCATTGCACATAGTGGTTAGTGAGATGAAAATGAAGATGTACCATAATCATGAAGTAGCTGAAGAGCGTTGCATAAATATTGAGGAACGTGTTCACCCAATGATGATTTTACATTACAGTTTTTTTATGTCAAACACTTTCAGTTTCAATTTTGTAACTCGTGAGACTTTTTTTATTTACTACTGATGTCAATGTGAATAGTAATTATGTGTGAAGTTGTTCCAACAGTATGAGTCTCTATCAATTCACAATTACATATGTTAATTCCAAATGTTTTACTATATGGTATTGTACATTAAAAAATTTGTACATTTAGAATTACTTGTTCGTTGTCACAAACATATTAAATCACACTACAAGTATCCATATCAGCAAATTAAACACTTTTAAAAAAACATAAGGTTTTAAAATACAGTATGGTACATGATATATTATGGGTGTACCGTATATACCAAGTTATTTTAATACTGTGTGGTTATTAAACAGGTTTTCATTTCAATCAACGAAATTGAACGTTCAACAATTCATACGGTCTATTTATGAACAAAATTACCAGAAATCAAGTACACATGTACATTACTAACTATACTGTACATGTACATTACTAACCATACTGTATGTAAATGACAACTCTATCTCTAACAATGTACTGTCGCCACTTCAGCAATGCACAATAAATTTGCGATTTCTGGTTCTCCATAATTAATGCACCATAAATTGGCACTTTATAGTTTTCCACAATTAATGCACCATAAATTTACAGTTTCTAATTTGGAATGTGAGATGAATTTTATTTTTTAAAATTTCCCTTCCCAGATGAAAAACCAATAAATTAAGAGTATTGTTGTAATTCATTATTTTTGAAATTTATAAGGTATTAAAATAAATTCTAATTTTGCTAATATTTTTGCCGATGTCTATATTTGCAAATATTTTTCAAATATAGTCTATTTATGAAAAAAGCCCTAAAAATAACAATAAAGTTTATTCAATAATATGGTCTTCAAGATTTTGACCATGAATTGTTATCAATACGTACTTGCATCCTCCATGCCAAATAATTTTCTTGTGTGAGATTTATGATCGTAACTTGATCTCTTGGGTTAAGAATCAGCCCATTCATGATTTTTGGGGCGAATTTATTTATTAGTAAATTGAAATCTGAATGATCTTTCAGAAAAGAGTAAAACTCACGTTTACAAAAAGACAAAAACACATATTAAAAATACATGAGAACATGTTTACAAAAAGACAAAAACACAAATTGAGAAGTCGTCGATGCAGTTACAGATAGAAGTGAAAATGGTTTGTTTAATTTTAAATATGAAACTTCAAAGTAGAGAAAATGGTTTGTTTAATTTTAAATATGAAACTTCAATATTATAGATAATGATTTGTTCTAATCTGAGAAAGTCAGAACGGCAGATCCAGATCCAAAAAATGCTTCTTCACCCCATCGCAGTACCCTCAACTTCACCTGGTTCACTTCAATTTCCCTCCCTTCTTTTTCTTTTTAATTTTCCATATTTATGGCCAGTTCAACTTACGTGCATCTATTCTATTCTTACCGAACATATAGTTTTATTTTACCACATTTGATTGTCAAAAAAATTTGTAGAAAATTAATTTCTGAGTTCATGATCGCTGTCGTCTCCCTTAAATAACTTTTGAAATTTTTGTTCAGGCTTTAGAAATAAGAATTAAAATGAAGGGGCTTTTAAAACTGCCTCAATAAACATCTGCAAATATTTTCATTATTGTGCTATTCATGTAATATTTTATCCATGATTAAAACAACTTGTTACATCACCACTAGGCAAAATCATCTTTTATTTTACAATGGTGCGCTTTTTATATATATATTAAACACAACATCAGGCTTCAAAACAACGGAACCAAAGAAATTACTTTTGGTAGTTTCTCACTTTTTCACCTTTTTTGAGAAACGTTTCTCTTTTATTTGAGAAACAAGAAACGGGAACAATTATCAAACAAACCTGTTTCTAAAAAATAAGAAACAGGAAACAGGAACGTTATCAAACGAGCCCTTAATCTTTCATTGCAAGTGGTACTGCTAAACTTAAATCCCCGCCATATGGAATGACACATAACAGTCCTAACCAAAGTCACTGTGAGTTTTTTTTTAAGAATTAGTTGGTAGAAAATTAAATAACAAATTGATTGTCAATTTAGAAGAATAATTAAGAAATTAGTAGATTTTATTGTCTTAACAATTAGTGGGAAATATTTATAGAAAGAACTTGGAGACGAAGTTTGTAATAAGCTTTCATTGTGAATTGCAGAAACAATCGTAGAGCAAAAGATAGTGAAGAGAGGAAAAGCTGTGTAGAGAGTTATAGAGAAAGTTTAATTGAGAAATAAAGGAAAGTGTTTTAGAGAAATTATTGTATGTATTGTCTCATCAATCTTGAAGCGAAAAATTTACGAGATTGTTATTTGTGTTTTATTTGTTTTATTGTGATTCGAGTTTCTACATTTTTGATAAAATAAAAAGAGAAAACTTTGGTTAATACTATATCATACATTATTTATAATGTCTCTATTATTCTAAACTTGTGGTGGCCATCTCAAATCTACCTTTTATTGACAGAAATAAAATAACAGCTTTTCATTTTTTGCAGCTTTCAATAAAGAAAGTGGAAGTAGAAGTGAATATACTAGAGGTGAAACAAGCACATTACAACCAATTGGAGTTAGTGATCATGAGATCGTTACAAATGATAATATAATTTCTTTCGAGGCAGACACAAACACAAAAATTGTAGTTCAAGAAATGCAAGCTAGTGAAATTCCAGAACGAAGTGAAAGTATTATAAAGATAGAAATTGTGAGAAGCATAGTATATGGTGGTTTAACTGAATTGATTGCAAGCTTAGGCATTGTAACATCTTCAGCAAGTACCACTGCTACCACTGGTAAATTATTTATTCAATTTTCATTTTTCCTTTCTATTATACTTCCAAATTTCTACCCTCCCGGTATTTTGAGCAAGGAGATCAAATTAGAGCCGACTAACTGTTCTCTTACTCACATTTGAGTCACCGACAATTTTTCCTTCATGACTGGTATTCATATTCCTCGTAATCCTTGTTAATCTCCTTCATTATTCATTCTTCCTATAATCTTATTCCATCCAAACATATATGTCAAAATTCCTTCGTAATCATTTTTTGCATCTCAAACACGTATAACGGTTCCTACATAATTATTTTTTGCACCTCAAACACAAATAATTGTTCTCTTATAACCATTTTCTTTATTCCAAATGTAGATAACCATTCCATTCTCCCCTCCTTGCCTCAAATGCTATCTTCATTTCATAAATGCAGGGAAAATTGTTGCTGTTTCACTAGCAAGCTTGGTTACAGGATTGTTCGTTATGTCTTATAAGGTAAGTAATAAATTCCTCCTTAGAATGTGTCGCATTTGTTAGGATCCCACATCGGAAAGAATCGAGACCTCGTAGCAATATATGTTGAGATATGTCTTGAATGCATTAATGCCTTGCGATTAGTAGTTGGGGGTCTTGCTAAGTGGTCAGCGAGTGGAGTGCGGGGGCAATGCCCCCATTGTGAAAATATAAACTCGAAATTGTTCGTTTCTCTGTGCCCATGAACCTTTTACGTTTTCTTTATCATCACATTGGTTGTTGATTGCCGTTTTCATAACAATATCTAAGAATGATTGGCTACTTCTCTCATTACCAATTAGTTATTATTGAAAAATTTATAGATATCGGAACTTTGGATGACGAATCACGAGACTAGACAAGATGAAGCAGAACCTAGAGATGAAGAAGTAGAAAGTTATGAAAATATATTTGGAGATAGAAGAAATTATCGTCTACATTTCACAGTGGCAATTCTATCGTTCGTAGCCTTCGGATTGGTGCCTCCCCTTGTTTATGGCTTCACATTTAGGAAGCCTGAGGACAAGCAACTCAAGATCCCAGCAGTTACATTTTTCACTGTTGTTTGCGCTGCATTTCTTGGTGCTGGTAAAGCTTACCTTAAGAAACCATCAAATTGTGTTGAATATGTCAATATCATTGGCAAATACATTGTTGATGCAATTGGGCCGTCCATTCTTACAACTCTTGGAGGTGACTTGATTGAACATTATATTGAGAAAAGTGGTTGGTTTGAGCAAATAAATATAACACCAATCTTGTTCCAACCGAGCACGAGTTTTGATAATGGCACGGCTTATTGAAATTCCACCGATTTTAATGTTTTTTCTACTGCTTTTTCTAGACTCTGTCATTCCAACGAAACAAAAGTCAATAAATTTGTGTATTTCTTTGCTTCAGAAGTGGTTTTTGAGAACAAATCAATGCCTATGTTTTGAAACTTACATGTAGTTGTGTGAGTTACTAGGTTTGTTACATTGCACATTTATATGATTGTTAGAATTAACGCTTACCTTTTATTTGAGTGGCACAGTTGGTTATCTTGTTCGGTGTTAATCCATTTCAATTCCACGGTCACGAGTTGGAGTCCGAAAATCCATTTCAACTCCACGGGCTCTCCTATGTAGGGTTTATTTAGAAACCAGTTATAATAGTTTTTCAAAAATCAATATATAATTTTCAAATAGCTTTACAAAAATGCTCAATCATGTCATCAACTCATAGAAATCAAATGCAACAAGACTTTAACTCCCTCACATGGTTTCACTAAATAATCTCAAAATAAAAACAAGGAATATTTATTATCATAATCTTGCAAATGAATCAAATCTCTACCACCAATAAATAGATTGAGTGCAAAAATAAAAGAGACTCTTCATAAAGGTTGTAATAAGAGGAGAATTAACTATTTCATAACGAAGATTAAGAGTTAATCTTGCATGATATCAAAGTCACATAATAATCACAAAAAACATGTAAGAACCCGACTCTCTAATTATCTTAGAATGGGATTATTACTACATGCTTACTTCAATGTGGTTATAAAACATTGTAGTTATAAGTTTTAAATTCAAAACCCAAACAACTTAGTCTCTTGCCCCTGTTTATTCAAAATAAAATGTATCGATATAAAAAAAATAAACGAAATCCAGCCATTGGCCAAGGCATTTAAAAGAAGTTTCAAACATGCACAATTACTCAGTTTGGTATCGGTGCGTGTACATATACACCGCATGTTGTTGAAATAAGTCAAGTGTAGGCCTACATAGACTCTCCTAGTCTAGGTCCACATGCCTAACTAGGAAAAGGTGTATATTAAACACAATGGTGGAGGCCCTCACAAGCACAATGATAGCCTGTTCACTCTCACCGTCCAAAGCTAAGAACTTTCCCATAGTAGGCTTACACTCTGATCACAACACCGTGTAATGACCTCATTTTCCTTGTTGGGTTTTAATAGAAAAATGAAAATTGTGCAATTAATTTGAGAAAGAAGGGCACATTGGTAAGATATTTAAGTCCTTGTTTGAGAGCACACAACTCTAGGTCCATCTATTATTCACCACCGCCCACCAGGTTTGATTTTCCGACCAGCACTACCGTCGTTTGAAGCCTGTTGTCGTGAAATCGGAGCCGTTGCCGTCGAGTTTCCTTGTGGGTTAAAATTTTGTGTGTAAAGGTTGTTCGCACATCACTTGGTCGTCATGGGAGCATCGTGGGTCACCGAGAAGCGTGGGTTCAGGTTAATGGTGGTTCGCGCACTATCGTCGTCGTCATGGGTCCACGTGCAACCGGTTCGATGCTTGTTCGGGTTCGTTCATCCGCAAACGTCATCACAGTGCTACCAGTTCTTCGATTCGCGAGGTCGGGGGTTCATTGTGTAAGGTTCATCGAGGAGCTCGCGGGTTTGGAGTCTTGTTCTTGTGGGTCTGCGTCGTTGTCGCAGGAAGAAAGTGCCGCAGTGCAGGTTCCTCGTCGAAACTGTGTGGCTCCGCCGTCGGAGTCGAGCCGCCGCCGCGAGCTCCAGCCACCATTGGAGCTCAGGTGAAGTTTTCTTTCTTTCTTGTTTAGTTGATGGCATCTCTAGGTTAAAGAAGATAGGTGTTTGGGTTTGGGTTTATGTTATTTAAATGAGGAATAAACTTGTTTGGCTGCTGGGTTAAATCTATTTAAGTTCAGAATAAGGTTTATTTGGTTGTAGTTTAAACTCATTCAAGTTGTGAATAAGGGCTGTTTGTTCCAAGTTTAAGCTTATTTAAGTTGTGGTTTAGGGTGTTTGTTTGCAAGGATATGGATATTAAATGTGATTTAATGCTTGTTTAGTCTCAAAGTTACTTAAATGGTTGTTTATGCTTGTTTGACTAAGGAATTAAAGTATTAAAAAAAGAAAAGGTTTTAAGGGATGTTTGGTTAAGTTTAAGGCTATTTAAAGTATGGATGAAGAGTGTTTGTGAGGTTATTTTAAATGAAGATTAATGGATGTTTGGTTGCTAGTTTTAAAATATTCAAGTGATGGTCAAGCTTGTTTGGCTAAAGGTGTAAATTTATTTAAGAAGCTAAATTAAGGTGTGTTTGGCTATAGGTTTAGTGGTTGTATGACTCGAGTTTAATTGGGTGTTTGGCTTGGGTAAAATGATGAGTTTTGACCCATTGACTTTTATTGACTAGATTTGACCCGACCATTTTCTATTATTCGAACCGAGTTTGTGAGGCACGTGTAGCCACTGGGTGTCTCTAGGACACGTCTTTTGAGGTTCTTCCCAGTTTGATAAATTCGATATTCTAAATTCGATTTTGATGGTCTGAGGTACTAGTTTTGACTGGTTTGTTCGTTTCAGAGCTTGGAGTTGTGTTTGGCTGTTTGGAGCTTCTAAGTGTATTCTTGGAGAGCTGTAGTGGATTGACCAAGGTAAGGGACCCTTTACCCCTTCTCGAGGACCTATGGTTAATACATGTGCTGGTTTACTTGCATTAGTTGATTTATCTGATTGTAGCATAACCATGTGCATTGTATGTTGCATTTGATTGCATCGAGAGCATATACATTTCGCTCGTCTCTTATATGACTAGTAATGCATGATCATGTATGTCTGCCTGATATGGTCGAGTTGCACGTGGTTGCATGATTGTTCTGATATGGACTTGCATGATGTTTGATGCACGGCTTGATGCCTCGTTTGGACCCAAACGAGTCATGAAGACCGGATAGAGGAGACTAGTAGGTGGGTGTGGACGATGATATTTGGGCACACACCCTAGCTTAAGGTGATATTCTCTCGCTCTGCTGGACTTTTGTGGATGGTCGGCCGGCCAGGTTCACGACCCTGGATGGTTTCTATTAGAAGACTAGACTCTCTCCAGGTAGGTGGTATGGGCCTGATATGGTTCCTTAGTGATTGGTGTTGCACCACCTTTCGCCGTGAGTACGGGGCTTGGGGCCAACAGGTTGCTCGACTTACCAGTTCTCTCTAGAGTAGGATGCCAGATTGCTCTCGAGTCAGAGGACTCTTGTGAGCTATTGGTCTTGGGTCTACGATCCTTAGACTGCTCTACATGGTGCTCGTCAAGGACGAGGTTCTTGACCTAGCACCCAGGAGCTTGGGTTTTGTACACCTTTCAGTTGTGTTGTTGATCATACTTGTTTGTTGATGTTTGTATTCTTGTGCATGTTTATCCCCGAGCTGGGGGAGCCTTACTGAGTTTGCGAAACCTCACCCTTTCTATTGTGGAATCCCCGTAGGTACTACTAGACTGTATCGAGATGGATGATCAACGGAGCTGGAGATGACTATAGGACCTGCTGCATTACTTTGTGTAGAGTCTTTTTAATTCATTCCGTGTGCATGAACTATTTAGGGGCATGATAAATTGTACATATTTACTCGAGCTTTCATGTTTTGACTCTTGGGTACCCAATGACACTTTGATCGAATTTTATGGTTTTTATAAACTTGATTCTTTAGTGGATTTCAATAACATTGTTTTATCAGATTTAATTATACATGCCCTAAGTGTCGAACGCTGTTTTCATGCATTTAGAGTTAATGACTTAGGTTCAGACCTTGGTTTGGATAATGTCTTTACAGTTGGTATCAGAGCTCAGAGTCATAGATTCTATAGACTAGCTTACATCGTAAGCTGTTGTTTTGGTCCCCATGGTCTTCAGTTGCCGATCGACATCAGGTATTCTAGTAGGGAGGTTAAGGTTTTTAGCCTGTTTAGTATGATCAGCTATGTTGCATTGCATTGCATTTTTATTGCATTGTGTCACTTACTTGCTATCTAGGAGTTTGTGGACGAGACTGTGATGTCCACTAGACTATTGTACAACGTGGAGATACCTAGTAAAGTTAATAAAAGTGATGTTAAAAGTTCAAGAGCCATTGAACAGTGCAAGCTGTTAAGCTTAGGAGGAGCACCAATCTTGAGATGCAGTTAAAAGTTGAGCATTAGAGACACCCAGTATTGCTGACAATTGCTGCACTTGCAAGAGTTGGGTTGAAAGCTGAGATGTTGGCTGCTTGTATGTTAATTAGCAATTGAGTGATACTTTTCAGATCGGGCAAGATGTTTCTCAGGTGTCTACACCAGTTGAAGATGCGCAGGTTAAGCGCAGTGATGAGAATTGTAGAATTTTCAACGATCTTAGAAGAGTTTAAGAAGTGGGATCCGTACCACTTTGTTGGACTATCTAAACTCTCCTTAGTATCCGAAGCATGGTTTTCACTATTCGAGATGATCTTCAACCACCAAGTTTGCCCAAAGGGGTAGAAGATTCGGCGCGATGTTTCACTTGAGGGTTTGAGACAAAGGTCTGGCAATGGTCTGTGTTGATTGTTTTTACCTAGAGGGTTAAACCGTTTTAGAGTGGATTGACCTTAGAAAGCTGTTTCTCAGCTGGCTTGCCAAATGTTGATGAGTAGAGGGCGTTAGTTTAGTTCCCCTGCTTTGAGTAGGGGAATGACGCAGTGTCAATTTATGAGATAAATTTATTGGACTTGCAAAATTTTCCAAGGAGCTTACTCATGTTGTTTGGCAAGAGAGAAAGTTTGAGACTACCAAATTGTCTAGGTTTGGGAGTCAGCAGCAAGTTTAAAGATTTGATGGGTTTGAGGTCAAGCCAATTACCAGGTTGTGTTTGGGGAATCGCAATGGTCACCCATGGTTGCCTGCGAGTGTGAGTCAGATTTGATTTTAGGTTTGGAGTGGTTGTTAGATAACCAGGTTGTGATTGCTGGAAAATCTAAGTAAATGATTCCAGACGTCTTGAAAAGTTGAGCTTTCAGTTCAGAGGCAGGAAGCAAGAATGACTCTCATGTCAGTTTCGGCCTTGAAGGTGAGAAAGCTGTGAGCTAAAGAAGCACGAGCTATCTAGCCTCATTATCAAGAGTAGAGCGTTTGGGGTGGAATGTCTATTCATATCCAGTAGTGAACAAGTTCGCTATTGTGTGCCAGAGGATCTGTCAAGAGTGTCTCCGCCCAAGCAGTGTTCCTTTGAGTTGAGCTGGAGTTGGGGCATGCCCCATCTCAAGGGTTTTGTTTGTGATGACCCCAATGGGGTTAAAAGAACTTGAAGGTTCAGTTGCATGAGTTGTTTGATAGTGGCTTCGTCCGTTTCAGTGTGTCATTGTGGAATCACTTATGCTGCTTCTTAAGGAGAATGATGGACCTATGAGTTTTGTATTGGCCATGGAAAAATTGTTAAGGTAACAGTTGAGATCAGATACTCGTTCGATCAACTTCAGAGTGTCGTAGTGTTTACCAAGGTTGTTTTGTTATGGCTTCCATCAATTGAGGATCAGGGAAGATGATACCTATAAGACAACTTTTAGATCTTGTTTCGGTCACTGGTAGTTCTTAGTGATGTCGTTTGATTTTTAAATTGACGTGCAACGGTTATGGACATGATGGGTAGAGTGTTAAGGATTTCTTGAGCAAGTATGTGTTCACCCATGAATGATACCTTAGTTTTCTAAGTTGCAGTTAGATCATGAGGAGTTGACAAGAGTTTTGGTTAGCACTTCGAGAACTCCAGTGGTATAATAAGTTTCTAAACTTGAGTTTTGATTGGATTCAATAGCCTTCTTGAGGTTATGTGGTTACTCGTCAAGAAACTTCAGTGGATGTTGCTAGGATCGATGTAGTGGGAAGTTGGATCAGGTCAACATAAGCTAGCAGAGGACCGATGACATCGTTGGCTAGAGAGGTCGGGTGTTGTGTGATCAATTTGGTGTAAGGTCAGTTCGATGATTTGGAAAAGATACCTGACTTTAGTACTATTTGGTCAATACATGAGAGGCCAGATGAAATTGTGGTTTGCAATGATGCTTTTGAAAGGGTCTGTGTTGTGCTCTTACTGAGATAGAGGAAAATGTAGCGTGTGGACCCAAATAGCTTAAGCCGTATGAGTAGATCTCTAATTCATGTTTTGAAGTTAGCATTTGTTATGTGTGCTTAAAAACCCTAGATGCATCGCTCGTTTGGAGGGATGGTGCAGTTTTTTGCAGATTATAAGTGGTTAGAAGTATTATTTTGTTCAGAATGAGATGATTTGAGATAGCACTAATTGTTGGAGCTTGTAAGATTATGTTTGCGATGTTCATTACCACCTTGGTAAAGCTTTTGTGTTGCTCTTGCACTAAGTAGAGAAGTTCTTTTTCAGTGGCGTTTGTTGTTTCTTTGCTTTTGTTGTGGCCTTAGTTCGACTGAGTAGAGTTGTGTGGATTGAAAGGTTTCAACTTAGTTGGCTCAGTTGTCAGCTTAGTTGTTGTTGAGATCGAGATCTATGGCGAGTGAGCAGGGCGTACAAGTTGGGTAAGTTTGGGAGTTGCAGCCAGAAGAGGACATCGAGTTTACGATCTCTTCTATTGTTGGGCTGCAGTTCAGATAGAGACTTTGTGGATCTGTTGATGCTGAAATCTAGCTTGAGTTGTTGTTAGGGACGTATAGTTCATTGTTTGTGTGGCACCCCGAGGGTACCAAGATGTATGCATATATGAGCATTCTATGGCCATGAAGTGTCGAGTAGTGAGATAGTTGGATTGTCTTGTTGAGAAGTGAGCACAATTGTGCTCAGGAAAAATTTTCAGGTAACATGGGGTTCATGTGAGTATCGTTGTAGATAGAGACATTCGGTCCACTTCATACTTTTGGAAGAGCCTTCAACAAGGCAGTGGGACTACCTATAAGTTTTGTTCAGCTTTTCATCCACATACAGATGGTCACATATTGAGAGTCAGTAAGATCTTTGAGGATATGTTGAGATCCGATGAGTTTTGCTCTCTTGCGGCTGAGACAGGTGGTTGTATCTGTGGGAGTTTCTTGCTATCAATTATCCGTTCATTGTCAAGTTGGCACTATTGGAGGCACTGTATGGAAAGATGCAAATCACTTGTCCATTGGGACGAAGTGGGAGAAAGAAATTTATTGGCACCTAAGTGGTCGTAGTTGATTAGTGAGGCAGTTCATGAGATCCATGCTAGATGATTATAACTCAGGGCCGCTAGAAAAGTTGTGCACGTGGTCATCACCGAGATAGAATTTGAGGTTAGCAGTCATGTGTTCTAAAAGTGGCATCAATGCGATGAATGCGGATATTTGAGACTATAGAGAAGTTGAGCCTGACTGGTTTGCTCGCTTGTGATTCTCAAGTGAGTTGATGCAGTAGCGTGCTGTTAACTTGCTTTCATTGTTCTGTGCAGTACATTTTGTGTTCTAGGTTTGCTGCTTTGTCGGTACGTGCCAGGTTGTTGATCATGAGCCTTTGGAGATAAATGAAGAGAACTTGTTCATATTTGGGTCGAAATCGTGAAGTTATGAGGATCAATGAGTTTGCTCTCGTTATAGTGTTGTAGAGGAGGTTTCTGCTCTCATTTCTCTAAGTTCTTTGAGCCTTAGTCAACTTTCGAGGACAAAAGTTTTCGAAGGGTGGGAATATTGTAATGACCCCATTTTCCTTGCTCGGTTTTAATAGAAAAATGGCAATTTTGCAATTAATTTGAGAAAGAAGGGTACATTGGTCTTTTCAGGATGAGATATTTAAGTCCTTGTTTGAGAGCACACAACGTCCATCTACTATTCACCACCGCCCACCAGGTTCGATTTTTCGACCGCCGTCGCTTGAAGCCTGTTGTCGTGAAATCGAAGCCGTCGGCGTCGAGTTTCCTTGTGGGTTCGAATTTTTATGTGTAAAGGCTGTTCGCGCGTCACTTAGTCGTCATGAGAGCGTCGTGGGTCACCGAGAAGCGTGGGTTTAGGTTCATGGTGGTTCGTGCACTATCATCACCGTCATGGGTCCATGTGTAGCCAGTTCGATGCTGGTTCGAGTCCGTTCAGCCACAAACGTCGTCGCAGTGCTACTAGTTCTTCGATTCGCGAGGTCGGGGGTTCGTTGTGTGAGGTTTTCGCGAATCGATGTCAGTGGCAGCAGCTTTGTCGCATGTGGGTTCACCGAGGAGCTCGCGGGTTTGGAGTTTTGTTTGTGTGGGTCTGCATCGTTGTTCTTGTGGGTCTAGAGTCTTGTTCGTGCAGGTTCGTCGCCAGAATTGTGTGGCGCCGCGAGCTCCGTCCACCATTGGAGCTCAGGTGAAGTTTTCTTTCTCTTTTGTTTAGTTGATGGCATCTTTAGGTTCAAGAAGATAGGTGTTTCGGTTTGGGTTTATGTTATTTAAATGAGGAATAAGCTTGTTTGGCTGCTGGGTTAAATCTATTTAAGTTGAAAATAAGGTTTGTTTGGTTGTAGTTTAAACTCATTCAAGTTGTGAATAAGGGCTGTTTGTTCCAAGTTTAAGCTTATTTAAGTGTGGTTTAGGGTGTTTTTTTGCAAGGATATGGATATTAAATGTGATTTAAAGCTTGTTTGGTTTCAAAGTTACTTAAATGGTGGTTTATGCTTGTTTGACTAAGGAATTAAAGTATTTAAAAAAGAGGTTTTAAGGGATGTTTGGTTAAGTTTAAGGCTATTTGAAGTATGGATGAAGAGTGTTTGTGAGGTTATTTTAATGAAGATTAATGGATGTTTGGTTGCTAGTTTTAAAATATTCAAGTGATGGTCAAGCTTGTTTGGCTAAAGGTGTAAATTTATTTAAGTCGTGAAATTAAGGTGTGTTTGGCTATAGGTCTAGTGGTTGTATGACTCGAGTTTAATGGGTGTTTGGCTTGGGTAAAATGATGAGTTTTGACCCATTGACTTTTATTGACTAGATTTGACCCGAACCATTTTCTGTTCTTCGAACCGAGTTTGTGAGGCACGTGTAGCCATCTCGTGTCTCTAGGACACGTTTTTCGAGGTTTTCCCAGTTTGATAAATTTGATATTCTGAATTCGATTTTGATGGTTTGAGGTACTAGTTTTGACCGGTTTGTTCGTTCAGGGCTCGGAGTTGTGTTTGGCTATTTGGAACTTCTAAGTGTATTCTTGGAGAGCTGTAGTGGATTGGCCAAGGTAAGGGACCTTTTACCCCTTCTCGAGGACCTGTGGTTAATACATGTGTCGATTTACTTGCATTAGTTGATTTATCTGATTGTAGCATAAACATGTGCATTGTATGTTGAATTTGATTGCATCAAGAGCATTTGCATTTCATGCTTGTCTCTTGAATGACTAGTAATGCATGAATCATGTATGTCTGCCTGATATGGTCGAGTTGCATGAAGTTGCATGATTGTCCTGATATGGACTTACACATCTGTCTTGATATGGACTTGCATGATGTTTGATGCACGACTTGATGCCTCGTTTGGACCCGAACGAGTCATGAAGACTGGATAGAGGAGACTAGTAGGTGGGTGTGAACGATGATATTCAGGCGCACGCCCTAGCTTGAGGTGATATTCTCTCGCTCCACAAGACGTTCGTAGATGGTCGGCAGGCCAGGCTCACGACCCTGGATGGTTTCTACTAGTAGCTTAGGCTCTCTCCAGGTAGGTGGTATGGGCCTGATATGGTTTCTTAGTGATTGGTGTGGTACCACCTCTCGCCGTGAGTACGGGGCCTGGGGCCAATAGGTTGCTCGATTCACCAGTTCCCTCTAGAGTAGGATGCTAGATTGCTCTCGAGTCAGAGGACTCTTGTGAGCTGTTGGTCTTGGGTGTACGATCCTTAGACTTCTCTACATGGTGCTCGTCAAGGGCGAGGTTCTTGACCTAGCACCCAGAAGCTTGGGTTTTGTACACCCTTCGGTTGTGTTGCTGATCATACTTGTTTGCTGATGTTTATATTCTTGTGCATGTTTGTCCCCGAGCTGGGGGAGCCTTACTGAGTTTGCGAAAACTCACGCTTTCCACTGTGGAATCCTCGCAAGTACTACTAGACTATACCTAGATGGATGATTAACGGAGCTGGAGATGACTATGGGACCTGCTGCATTACTTTGTGTAGAGTCTTTTTAATTCATTCCGTGTGCATGAACTATTTAGGGGCATGATAAATTGTACATATTTACTCGAGCTTTCACGTTTTGACTCTTGGGTACGTAATGACACTTTGATCGAATTTTATGGTTGTTATAAACTTGATTCTTTAGTGGATTTCAATAACATTGTTTTACCAGATTTAATTATACATGCCCTAAGTGTCGAATGCTGTTTTCATGCATTTAGAGTTAAGGACCTAGGTTCAGACCCTGATTTGGGTCAGGTTTTTACACCCCGCCTTGATTAGGCTACAAACTAGACATTGCTAGGGGGAGATGTATGTTACTTCGAGCCCCAATTATTTGGGGTGGTATGAATAATCACATCCCCAACCATTGAGGCGTCATATAAGTCACATCCTCTTAAGCCTCTAGATGATGACACCTAAAAAAATTTATTTAAGAACACTACATGTTCAGTTTTAGCAAATCACACAACACGCCTATCCACAATCAGTCATTCTAGCAGGATACTACTCAAACATAAGATTAGGGTTGGTTAACATGCAGATCAACTATTAGTCATCCAAGCATACAAGAATCACATAATATGACATTAGCATACAAACCCTATCGCTACATGCCAAGACCTCGTAATCCTGACATGCAACATAGAAAAGTAATCCATACATATTAAGTATACATACAAACAACTATACATAGGGTCCACACAACCCAAATAAGGTGTCCTGTAAGGGACCTGCCCGAATGGGGCACTAAATGGGCCCTTATCCCAATGCATGCATTCAAAGTAAATGACATTTAAACAGACATGATTTCGGATTCCAATTAAAACAAAAACATTCAAAATAACCCCTTTAAAAACTAGACAATTTCCCTGGAACCTGTCCCTGTTTCCAAGCACCTGTTCCAAGATAAATACATTTCCAAAGTTTACTCTGATCAGAGATTTGCTAAAAGCCATTCAAAACCTGTTCAGATACAAAATGCTGGAATCCACAAATATTTACAAAACATCCTAGGGCTCGTGTGCGCTACATGCATTCGAGGGAAAACAAAACACACAAGAGTCATAATACAAAAATCGAGTTGGAAGAGCTGGGCCCCATGATCACAGCTCCTCCTCCTTCGGGCATCCTGTCGCGCACCACGATTACTCGTGGAAAACCACAGAATAAGGGTGAGTAACGAATTACTCAAGTAAGAATCCCCAACCGGGGTACAATCACGATATACATGGTCATCTCGATGAGCATATGCAAGCTATGAATATAAACACAGAATAGAGCACATAGCTTAGCCCACACTTGGGCCTCGGATGCCAACTCAGGGTCTTAGTCCGGAATAATATCATCACACAGTCCAATACATGAGCCGCCCTATACGAGAAACAAGTCCCGGCCTCGGCTGCTCATCGTCGACGAAAGGTACACGGCTCACAATCCCGAGGAGCTCTCCGATGGTATTTGTAATGAGCGTAAGCATGCGCCGCGTGCACTGCGAACTATGGGGGTTGCGGGTGCAAGGCAAGCCGCCCATATCCGATCCACCACGCCTAACTAAATCTTTGGATCGGTGTCACGCGACATAGGGTGTGAGACACGGACACGTAAACTATGTCACTGAACCACCGCACCTAGGGCCAAGGAGCGGTCGTGGTAGGCTTACACCAGAAGCCGTCCTTGCCTTAACAGGTGGCAATCAGGGGCTACTGCCAAACATGCTGAGGACATGCTGGCTGCCGGGGACGAGGCAATGCCAAGTCATCATCCCGACCGTTGGGGCATTAACAACTGCCACCCTCACCCAAGATTGCAGGGCCTACCGCTCGGGTTAGCTAATCCTCACGGGGTCCAGGGACGGAATGACTTGCTCGACGCCCCCGCCATGGATGCAAGGTACTTTATGCATCGGGCCGGATGATGCTATCTACCTGCAACTCTAACCTGCCCTAGCAAACAACAATCAATTCCATAAAATCCAATACGTGCTCAATAAGAATACAACGAGCCTAGCATGATACTACGAAGCAAGGAACAGATACAAGCATGCTAGAAGGGAACAACCTAGCATGGATTAACATGAGAATTAATCAGGAACAACATGCTAATCGGGAATTCAGAATTGAGTACCTAGCTATACATGTCAATAAACACAAACAAGCAATCAATCAGCAATCACATATAATATCGCAGGGTCCACACAACTCCGGTAAGAAATCCTTACCTTGGTCGGGGACGATTTGACACGAAATCCTAAATTACGAACGAACCCGAACTTGCTACCGAGAACCTATCAATCACAACAAAAATCACACAATAGGCCTAAATATAATAAAATAAATGAGGCTCACCTCGGGAGCAACTCACGAGGCACGACATTTAACGCACGAACGGCAAACAACGGGTGGCCTGGCGCTACTGGGCGCAGAAATGGGCGTCTTTGGCGCTACTGAGTGCAGGTGTGCGGTGTGTGACGCGCGACAGATGTTGGGCGAAGTAGGGGCGCGCGAGCGAGGCAGAG
This sequence comes from Sicyos edulis, assembly GCA_036507275.1. NCBI lineage: Eukaryota > Viridiplantae > Streptophyta > Magnoliopsida > Cucurbitales > Cucurbitaceae > Sicyos > Sicyos edulis. The sequence continues at coordinate 30,731,126 of CM071854.1, forward strand.
CGGCACAACTGGGACGGCGCGCGGCGTGGCACGGAGCTGGGCGAGGCGTGCACGCGGGCGCGAGGCGATGCGCGGCGTGGCTCGGCGGAGGCTCTGCTTCTGCGCGCGGCGACGGGACGAACATGGGCTCTGTTTCTTCGCGCGAATAGGGGCGATGGAGAAAATCCAAATTCGAGCGATCCACGGGGATTCGAAGAGCGATTCTTTGATGACGAACTCCCCTACACTAGCTGCACAAAACCCATACCTCAAATTACCTCAACTCACCGGAAATGGCGAAGCCCGAAGCAGGGGTGAAGAACTCGAATTTTGAAGGAGAAGAAGAAGAAGAAGAAGAAGAAGAGAAGAGAAAGAGGGCTTACCGGAGGGACGAACGGCGAGGGAGCTCCAGCGAATCGCTGGTCGACGAGGGAGAGAGCGCAGTCGGCCGAAGAGGAATTGAGAAGAGATCGCGAAGGGAGAAGAAGAAGAAGAAGAAGAAGGTTCGGGCGATTTTTGGCTTTTAAAATCAAAACTTAGCACAAACGGGCTTATATACCAGATCGCGCAGTAATTTAACAAACACGCCCAGTGGCTCGGCTGGCAGCGCCACCTGCCTAGCACGTGACACACCCCAGGCTCGAATCTCACTCGACGCGCTATTTAATTCCCTATTTATTTTTACTTTTTCCCAAGCCCAAATACCTTCACCAAAAATCCCGATCCTATTCAAATTAACTCATAATTATTCCGGCAATTTTCAATTTCAAAACCGGCCCTGTCGGCCAGACCCAAAATTACCAAAATGCCCCTGGGCCTCCCGGGAAGACCGGGATGAATTTTCCGGGCCGTTACATGTCCTTACCTAAAACAGTACAGAACAATGTTTGCACGAGATTTAGATAACAAAACAAATAGCCTAAGCACACAACCTAGCCACATACGATGAATCAGACACACATCCAAATAAACTAACTAAAAGGAAGCTCGATGAATAGAGATTACTCAAGTCCCTAAATTTAGGATTAGTATATGTAAATCCAGGCCACAATGCGTGACAACGGAGCGTAGGATGCTAATGGTGTTACGTGTCTAGTCGCCTTGCTTAGCCGAGAGCCCTGGCTGTAGACGCACACATGCGTGGGTTGATGCGTCGACGATGCTAACGTGTGGCTCCTCTTGCATACAGCTAGGATAACCGAGACACTTGGCGGGCAGGACTACAGAATTTAGGTGAGGCGTGTGTAGGCAATGGCAAGATCGTTAGGTTGTCGTGCAACATACACGAGGTCAGTGCTTGGCAATCGGTGCGCTGGATTGCGCAATAGAGACCGTAGAGATGAAGAGTGCGGTGGCACTCGGGCTATGATTGAACATTTACGATCGTTGGCTAGTCGCGTGACACAAATGGGCGACACATGCGGTTGGCGTCTTGGCGAAGGTTGCAATCGGCTGGCAGATCGCTGGGCTGTGAGGGGATGGGCGACATCCGTGCACTGGCTAGGGGGCTCGAAGAACCTCTCAAGAGGGTGACCAAAATTCCTTATCTGCTTCTCTTTTGGTTGCTTAATTGTGAAGTGAAAACACGCTGAGTTAAAAACTTCTCTTAAACAAGCTTCTAAATATTTACAAGTTTGCCTCAAAAGATCTTGAAATCACTAAAAGGCCAAAAATAAATAAGTAATTGTACACAGGTCCCTAAGGATCACCAAAATGTCCCTATTGCTAGAAGGTTCGAAAACTTAGCTAGAAAACCCAAGCATCAAGAAAACTACACATGAAGGGTCATAAAATAAATACGGGGCATGACATCATTCCTTCATCTTTATGACTTTCGTCCTCGAAAGTCTTAAGACTCGAACAACTTGGAATAATGAGAACGCATCTCGTCCTCGCGCTACCAAGCTTCTTCCTCAACTCTTTAACTCCTCCACAAAACTTTAACCAAACTGATCTCCCAAATATGTAAGCTTTCTCCTCAACTTCGGATAAAGTAATTGACTATAGGCTTAAATTTCAAAAACCTAAAAATTAAAAACAAAATAGTTATCAAATGAGGTCTTTATATGAGTGTTGAATTTTGTAGTGTATGATCTAAAGTTTGTGAACTTGTAAGAAAATTGCAAATAAATAAAATAAACTAGCTGTGACCATTAATGTGCAACTTGTCTCTTATATACTGATATTCAATGTTCTAATCTTATCCTCTTATATTTTGAACATGAAATTTAATGTTTATTTGAAGTTGAAATTGAATATTTAAACATTTGGTCAGAAAGCTTCATCATAGGAGTTAAAATTGTTTAATAATTATTTGGGTTTTACTTTATCCAACATCATTAATGAGATTTGCACAACAGCTGTACTTTGAATTTCATAATATTAGTGAAACATTGTCCAGAAGTAGCGACAAAAAGGAAGAGACAAAAATAAATAACAGAATATTGGGCAGTTGGAGTGGCAAAGAGTCAACGTTGTTATGTGTAATTAAGCAGAGACGAGGTTTTGGAATAGCTCTCAAAGCTCCATCCATGGCGTCTTCTTCTTCTTCGTCTTCGTTATTATATCACACGTTTCTGAGTTACAGTGACGACGACGTTGTTGGCGGCTTCACGGAGCAGTTGTACAAAGCCTTTGCACGAAGAGGAATCTTCACATTCAGAGATGACAATATTGACAATGAGATTGATGAAGAAACCAACAATAACAACATTGAAGCTTCGAGGGTGGCTGTTGTTGTGGTCTCACAAAATTACGCTTCGTCGAGGAAGTGCCTTCGGGAGCTGGTTCGAATCCATGAGTGCAAAAAGCAGATTTTCCCAATTTTTTACAAATTGGATCCTTCTGATGTTCGAGACCTAACAGGGCGTTTTGGAGAAGCTTTTGTTAAGCATGGAGTTAACTTGGAGGTGCATCAATGGAGGACGGTTGTGTTTCACATCGCCAACCTCAGGGGTTGGGATTCTAATGCTTGGTAAACAATAATTTCATTTCCCTATACCTATTCTCCATTCTTTACCTTAATTACAATTCAAAAGCATGGTATTTGAATTTGCTTTTAGTTTTCACATTAATTTTTACTTATCATAGTCTTTTTTTTAATTGGGCTATCAGAACTTACTACTATACTGGGTTAACTATGCTCGTCCCTAAGTCAAACACCGAAAAATATGGACACTGGAGGTGTCTAGAAATTAATGTCACAGGCGAGTCTCGAAATTGGGATTTTGAGAATAGCACGAATTCAAAACTCAAGACTTCGACCACCACGCCACCCTTTGGGCACAATTTTTACTTGAATTGCATTCTTCCTCTTAGCTCATGATTTTTTATACTTTGTGCACGTTATCTAATATGTTACCAGAGTCAGTCCAACGAAAACAAAATCGGAATTTAATTCAAGATTGGTTTACCCGAAAGAGGCACCCTCTTGAAGATTCTACCATTGTTGCACATTGTAAAACTGGAGAAACCTTCAAGCATTTATAAGATTGAACTATTTCTCTCATTGCCAATTAATTTTGGGATGAAACCTCACACTATCTAATATTTTATCTTCTTTTCTCTTACGTGTCTATCGGAATTAAGTATTTGAGAATCTAAAGTTATTGTTACACTTATCAGAACCTACACTATTGAAAAACAAACAAGGAAAAGAGATTTTGCATCCTCCCTTTCCTAAGGAAATATGAGGAGAAAAAAAAGGCTTTTATTTTTTAGGCCCTACAACTAAAATCTTGCCTCTTGTTCCTGGTTTTTCTTGAATTAATTAGGCCGCATGAATCAGAACTCATAGAAAACATATGTGAAGAAATATTGAGGATAATCAAACCAACCTTGAGACTCATTGAGAAAGAGAAACATGGCATTGGGAAAGAGAAACTCATTGGACTCGCCCCGAAACTGGACCAACTTTCTTCCCTTTTGAATCCAATTAACTCAGATGAGAATGTGATCTGGGTAGGAATACATGGAACGGCTGGTATTGGCAAGACAACCATTATTGGAGTAACCAATCAACTTGTAATCTTCTGCTTTCGAATAAAAAATCCCAAGTGACACCGTCCCTTGGATGTATGGCAGAATTGGCTTTAATCAACTTACAACGCCAATGCATAACGAAATATTCGGCCTTGTGCATATGAGATAACAAAGGCTTCCCACCAAACTTTAGTATCTACTCGCATCCATGCGTTCTCCTTCACCAAAATCTAGTACCTGGTTCCATTTATATTGAAACTAGGTTGTAATTTGTCATCTTGTACTTCTTCAAGGTCCCCTTCGCATATTGCTTTTGTGATACAAAAATACTTGTCTCTCCTAACCTCCAAAACAAGGAAAAACTTGAATAAACCCAAATCAATCATTTCAAATTCTTGCATAATTGTGCTTTCAAACTCTTCTTATTATCACATCACTGCTACCTATAAAGTTATGGTCATCAACAAAAAGAGCAAAAAATATCGCATTACCACAACTCTGCTTTGTGTAAAAAGCATGCTTGTAGGGACACTGCTTGTACAAGTTATCCTTAAAATATGTATCAATGCGAGCATTCCACGCTTGTAGTGCTTGCTTCAACCCGTCAAATGCTTTCTTCAATTTTAGCACTTTCTTCTCTTCTCCAATTTTCATGTATCCGGGTGGTTGATCGATATAAACTTCTTCTTCACCCACACCATTCAAGAATATCATCTTGACATCCATATGAAATATCAGCCATTTAAATTGAGCAGCATGAGAAATGAGCAATCAAATTGTCTTCATTCTCGCAACAGAAGCAAAGGCTTCCTCATAGTCGATTCTCGCTTTCTACTTGTATCCCTTCACAACAAGTCAAACCTTTTACCACTCTATCTTGCCTTGCGCATTCATCTTTTTCTTGAATACCCACACTTCACAGCAATGGTTTGCCTTCCTTTCGACAATTATGTTAGCTTCCATGTATTATTGTGCTCAATCACATTAATCTTCTCATTCATAGCGGTTTGTACAGTTTTGATGTATCTACAAGTTTCTTTCTCCACCTTCACTTTGAATTTTTTGAATGCCTCAAATGTTTCTAACTTTTCTTTCAAAAAATAAATCCAAGTTTTTCGTGAGAAACCATCAATAAAGAAAATTAAGTATCTTTTACCACTAAAAGATTATGGAGTAATTGATCCGCATATATCAGTATGAATCATCTCAAGCGGTTGTTTCGCTTGATATTCCGCTATCTTTCAAAATGAGGCTTTTGCATGATTACTAAACACACATTCTTCGCAAAACTTTCCCTCGTAGTCCATGTCAGGTAGCCATGCACCATATCTTTCTTCGCTAACTTTTTTAGTCCACCATGATGTAGGTGACCAAAGCGAAGATGCCAAAGTGATGCCTTGTCTTTTTCATCAACTCGTAAACATCTTTCTCGTACACTTCTCAAATTCAGTCTATACATCTGATTTCTTCCCATCTCAACTTGAGCACTAAACATTCTTTCTTGTTCTTTAAATGTAACAACCGGTCTTTCAAAAGTATTGAGTAACCTTTCTTTGTTAGTTGCCCCAAATTCAAATTATTTGTTTTGAGATCTGGTACATAATAAACATTTTGGATTGATGTTATAAAGACATCCTTCTACAAATAATTAATCATACCTTTGCCTTGGACCTCCACTTTTGACACGTTGCCAAACGATACATGACCATCTTCAATCTTTTGCATCTCTATAAATAGATACTCATGACCGCACATATGATTGCCAGCCCCTGAGTCAAGATACCATAGAGTTTCATTATAGGCGATGTCGTCATTATGCGCCATCAAGAGAGGACCCTCATTCGCTTCATCCTTTAATGCTTAATTGGTTGTTTCTTTATCCCTTTTATTCGCTCGACAATCTGTTGCAAAATGCTCCATTATTTTGCATTTGTAATATTTTTCGGAGTAGCAATCACTCGCATAGTGACCATACTTATGACATTTGTAGAAGTTGGTGCTGAAATAATTCAATTGACCATTTCTTCCTCGACCACATCCTCTTCCGCGTCAATTTGCTTGGAAGAAATGTTCTTTCTCCTTATTACACGCTTCAAGACTTTTGATTTGACCACCGTGACCATTTCCATGACCTCCACGACCATGTCCTCTACCCTGAATTTTTTTTAGAATAGAGTACCTTTTCTTCTTTGATTAATACCTTGGTTTGAAGCGTTTTCTCTAGCATTTCCTCCTTCTGATTCTTACATTGCTCGTGTGCCTCGAAATTAAAACCAGCAAGCTTGTCAACAGCGAGCGTCACAAGGTCCTTTGACTCTTTTATTGCGTATACCACATTCTTGGAATTGTTGGTCAACGATCTCAAAATCTTCTCCACTACTCGTTCATCAGTTAGCTTTTCTCTGTTGTGATTGAGTTGGTTCACCAATGTATGTACATGCATGATGTAATCAGATACGCTTTCTAACTTCTTCATCTTCATGCTTTCCAATTCAACATGAAAAGTTTGGAGATACACTTGTTTGACTCGTTCAGCTCCTTTGAAAACTTTTTCTAAAATGTTCCATGCTTCTTTTGAAGTAGGGTCACTCGCAATCTTCTCAATGCCCGACTTGTCAACTGTTGGGAATAGAACGTACAATGCCCTTTTATCCTTCGTCAACTGCCTCTTTCAACGCTTTGGTTTGATTCGCCAAATAACCCCTAGTATCTTCTAGTTCTTTGAAACCTTCTTCGACCACCTCTCATGCATCATGAAAGCTGAGAAGAGCTTTCATCTAGATGCTCCAATTCTCGTAATTCACCTTCGTCAATCATTGTAACAACATTTTATCCATCACATTTGTCATTGGCTTTGATACCAATTTGTAAAATCGAAAATATATATAACAGTCGCTTTCATGACTGGAAAGACATGACAATCGAAATTTCTCTAAAACCACTTTCTCTTTATTTCTCTACTTCTTTTTCTACGACCTTCTCTAGCTTTCTTGCTCTCTCTTGTCGTACCTTACTCTATCATTTATCATGGAATGAACACTCTATTTATGTACAATCTAAATGTCGCTTCGATACCAATTTGTAGAAAGTCGAATCGCAAATAAGACAAAATTAACACAATCGCACAAGCTTTTCGCTTCGTGATTGGAGAGACAAAACACTCACAAATTCTTTAAAAATACTTTATCTTTATTTCTTCTTTCTTTTTCTCTACAATTGTCTCTACTTTGCTCCATGGAATGAGCACTCTATTTATAGCCTATTACAAACTTGGCCTCCAAGTTCTTACCAAAAATGCTTCCCACTAATTCCTAAATTAAGGATCCACTAATGCCTTAATAAACTTCTAAATTGAAAACCCATTAATTCCTTAATTTTCTACCCACTAATTTCCTCAATTAAAAATTATTCCAAATACATTAAAATAATATTTAAGTTTATTCCAACAAAACTCCTCCATAAACTTCAATGCTCCTACCATCTGTCATGCCAATCATCTTCTTGAATATCTCGAACAATTCTTTCGACATCAACTTTATAAATATCTGCAACTTGATCCTCGCTCGCTTGAACTCATTCCAATGCGAATAAACCGGCTCCTCCATGAACTGATTAACAATGCCAACACCTTATGTAAGATCTATTCTCGCAACATGATCAAAAACTTCATCATAGTCTATTCCTGTTTTCTGTTTGTATCCCTTCGCAGTAGGTCGTGCTTTGTCCCGCTCTATCTTTTCTTCAGCATCCATCTTCTTCTTGAATTCCCACTTCACACCAATCGGCTGACTTGCATTTTGAAATTCTGTCAGCTTCCATGTATCATTGCACTCTATCGCATTAATCTCTTTATCCATTGCAGTTCGCCGCTTCTCATCTCGCATTGCTTCCTCAAAACTAATACTTTCCACATCTGCTAAAATACATTCAAGATGCACCTCATTTGTCGCATCGTACAATTATTGCAAACTCCGCATTATGGGTTGCTGCGGTTCTTCTTCTTTTTCTTAAATTATTTTAGACTCTCTAGGCATACTCCTTGATGCAACAATTGGTGATTCTCCAACTTCGTTGCTGACTTCCATCCCCTTGTTCCAATCTCATTCACTTTTTTCATGTACTCGTACGTTGCAATTTAAATTCAATTTATAGATGTGATTGCTTCCCATCATAGCTCGATCAATTAAACGTTCTTCCTTGTCCCTCAAATATAGCAACCGATTTTTCAAAAATATAGAATAACCTTTCTCTGTATATTGCCTCATGCTCAAAATATTTGGTTTGAGATCTGGTACATAATAAACATCTTGGACTGACCCTATCAAGCCATCCTTCTGCACAAAAGGAATCAACCTTTTCCTTTTACCTTTACTTTTGACGCATCGCCAAAGAAACATGACCATCTTCAATTTTCCGCATCTCTTTAAACAGATTCTCGTGACCGCACATATGGGTGTTTTCCCTTGAATCGAGATACCACACAGTATCATTATTGTCGTTTTCTTCTTCATGTGCTATCAAACGAAAACCATTATTTGCATTATTTTCTACTGCTAAGTTGCTTGTTTCTTCAATCTTTTTCTTCGCTCGAAAGTTCCTTACAAAACGCCCTTCTTCGCCGCAATTATAGCATTTATCAGAATCGCAATCACGTGAATAGTGTCCATACTTGTAAGGACCTAACCCAAAACAGGATCTAAACCTAGGTCCTTAGCTCTATGTGCATGGAAATGTAAACAGTCAGGGCATGCGTGATAAAACGATGGTGAAATCCATAAAGTCTCGGTGTATAAATAGAATTTCGCAAAGCCATCAAAACATAGTAGTAAAAGGGTACCCATAAGTTCGAAAACATAAAAAGGAAAACATAGGGGGTCTAAAATAGTCTAAACATGCCCCAGAAATAGTTCATGCTGATAAAAGACCCAACAGACACAAAAATAGATGCAACGGGTCCCATAGTCATCTCCAGCTCCGTCGATCATCCATCTCTATATAGTCTAGTAGTACCTGTGGGGAATTCCACAGTGGAAAGGGTGAGTTTTTGCAAACTCAATAAGCCTTCCCTAGCTCGGGGATAGACATGCACAAGAATACAAACATCAGCGAATAAGTATGATCCGCAGCATAACCAAAGGGTGTACAAAACCCAAACTCCTGGGTGCTAGGAACCTCGTCCCTGACTAGCACCACGCAGAGCGGTCTAAAGATCGTAGACCCAAAGACCCAAAAGCTCACAAAATCCTACTCCATAGGGAACCGGTGAGTCGAGTAACCTGTTGGCCCCAGGCCTCGTACTCACGGCGAGAGGTGGTGCGACACCAATCACCAAAGAACCATATTTGGCCCATACCACCTATTTGGAGAAAGCCTAGGCTACTAGTAGAAACCATCCACGGCCATGAGCCTGGCCGGCCGACCATCGACGAAAACCTACGGAGCTAGAGGATATCACCTCAAGCTAGGGTGTGAGCCCGAACATTATCGTCCACACCCACCTATTAGTCTCCTCTATCCGATCTTCATGACTCGTTTGGGTCTAAACGAGGCATCAAGTCGTGCATCAAACATCATGCGAGTTTATATCAGGACAAACATGCAACCACGTGCAACTCGACCATATTAGAAATACATACATGAATCATGCATCACTAGTCATACAAGAGACAAGACATGAATGTATATGCTCTCGATGTAATCAATGCAACATACAATGTACATGGTCATGCTACAACCACACACACATCAACTAATGCAAGTAAACTAGCACATGTATTAACCACAGGTCCTCAAGAAGGGGGTGAAGGGTTCCTTACCTCGGCTGAAACTCCCAAACAACACTCAAGAATCAACTGGTAGCTGTCAATTGCCAAACCCAACTCCGAGCCCTGAAACAGACAAACCAGTCAAAACTAGTACTTCAGACCATCAAAAGTGGATCCAGAATGCCGAATTTAGTAAACAGTGAAGAACCTCGAAAAACGTGTCCTGCGGTCCCATATGCCCTCAACCTTGGCTCGAAGAACGAGAAATATCTTAGGTCAAAACTAGTCAAACATATAAGTCAAATGGTCAAAACTAGCCATTTAACACTAACAAACACTAATAAACCCAAACCCAAACAACCTTTAAACTAAACATAGTTTATTCTCAACTTGAATACTTAGGAACCAGCAGCCAAACAGTCCTTAATCATTAATTAAATAACTCCAACCCAATAACCAAACAAGCTTAAACCACTACTTTAGTGAGTTTGAACCTAGAAACAAACAACCCCTATACTTCACTTGAATAGCCTTAAACATACAACCAAGCAAGCCCAATTCTTCATTAAAACAAGCTTAAACCAGCAACCAAACAACCCCTATTCCTCATTAGAATAGCCTTAAACCCAACTTAAATAAGAAACCCATTTACCAAACACCCATCTTCTTCTTCCTTTATCCACCATTTTAGCTTAAACTTCAAAAATAAGAAAAAGTAAAAGAGAGAGGAAGAGAGAGGACCTTACCCACTGCTCTGACGCTGGCCGGTTGCGATAATGGAGTAACACGGCGCGGGACTCGAGCTGCTGCTGTGACACGGAACCCACAAGCTGACGGAGACGAAACCCACGCGAAACCAGCTGCAGGCTCGGTAGCTTGGCGATGTAGCACCCACGGCGACGATTCCCAACCAACCTACAACAGACGCGATGGAAGCTTCACTCCGGCGAACCCCAACTAAACGGCGACGAGAACCATACCCGACCACGTGCACGCACACTAAAACGTGTAACCCACGACCCATGCTGGTGGTTTTTCTGACGATAGAGCACGCTGCCCAGTGACGAAGCGTGAACACCTCGTCGGAACTACAACTCCAGCGAACATGGCTATTGGCCGAAAAATCGGGAGAGGGAAGGGAGCTGCGCCGCAGAGAATGAGGGTGTACAGTGCCCTAGGGATTGACAAAAAGCATTTAAATATCCAAAGGAGAAGACCATTTTGCCCTTTAACTCTTAAAATAACCACAACATTTACCACTCTTTCATTTAACCATTTTATTTACTTTTAAATAAACCTACTAAAAGGGGTTATTACAATACTTGTGAAACTTGTAGCATTCAATATTTGACTGATTCGATCTATGGCGTCTTCCTGGACTGCGTCCTCTTTCGCGGTAAACGAATTGGCCTGTTTGTCCTTTCTCTTCATGACTGTCACTTTGACTACCGCGACCATTTCCACGACTTCCACGACCACGTCCTCTACCTTGAAATTTTTTAGAATAGAGTACCTTTTCGTCTTTGATTGTCGCTTTGGTTTGAAGTGCCTGCTCAAGCGTTTCCTCTTTCTTCTTGTTCTTTTGTTGCTCGTGTGCCTCAAGAGAACCTGAAAGCTCATCAACAGTGAGCGTCGCAAGGTCCTTTGACTCTTCTATTGCTCACACAACATTCGCAAAATTTTTTGTCAACGATCTCAAATTCTTCTCAACAAATCCCGCATCTGTTAGCTTTTCACCATTGTGATTGAGTTGATTCACCACCGTCTGCACACGCGTGATGTAGTCAGATATGCTTTCTGACTCCTTCATTTTTATGCTCTCCAAATTGCCGCGAAGAGTATGGAGACGCACTTGCTTGACTTGGTCGGCTCCTTTGAACACTTTCTCTAAAATGTCTCACGCTTCTTTTGAAGTTGTTGCACTCGCAAGCTTCTCAAACCCTGACTCATCAACTGCTTGGAACAACATGTATAATATCATATTATCCTTCGAACGCGTCTCTTTCAATGCTTTAGTTTGAGCCACCGTATAAGCTGCAATATTGTCTAGTTCTACGAAACCTTCTTCGACCACCTCCCATGCGTCATAAGCGCCGAGAAGAGCTTTCATCTGGATGCTCCAATTCTCCTAATTAGCCTTCGTCAATCGTGGGTAGCGGCATTTGACCTGTCATGTTCGCCATAACTCTGATACCAATTTGTACAATCTAAATGTCTCTTCGATACCAATTTGTAGAAACTCAAATCGCAAATAAAATACAAATAACACAACCGCGCAAACTTTTCACTTCGTGATTAGAGAGACAAAACACTCACAAATTCTCTAAACATACTTTCTCTTTATTTCTACTTTCTTTTTCTCTACAATTGTCTCTACTTTGCTCCATGGAATAAGCACTCTATTTATAGCCTATTACAAACTTGGCTTCCAAGTTCTTACAAAAAATGCTTCCCACTAATTCCTAAATTAAGGATCCACTAATGCCTTAATTAACTCATAAACTGACAACCCATTAATTCCTTAATTTTATACCCACTAATTTTCTCAATTAAAAATTATTCCAAATACAATAAAATATATTTATGTTTATTCCAACAATTTATAGCCCTATTACAAACATTCTCTACAAGTCTCTTACAATTTCATACCATTTTTGGCTTCTCATTTATCAAAACTGTTTTTTCCACTAATTCCTTAATTATAAACCCACCAATTCCTTAATTATAGCCTCACAAACAATATTCTAAATACATTAAAAATTAGCATTAAATTTTGTTCAACACCCTCTGCCATCAAAGTCATCATTTGTTTCTTTTTCTTTTCTTCCTATTCTACATTTTATTTCCACTAACACCTTTTTTTAATCCCTCTTTCTCATGTTCTTTTGTCCAAAAAAACTGTTATGATCCCACAATTGTCCCATATTAGAAAAGTAGAAAATTCAACAAATATTTATAAGATAGGTCGATTACTCCTCTCATTGTCTATTGGTTTTGAGACAGATTTCTACACTTTCTAATAAAAACCATCTCTGTCCAATGTTGAATAAACTTTAATGCTATATTTTAATATGTTGCTATATTTTAATATGTTTTCATTGTTGTTAGTGGAGTTTTTATTTAGGAGTTATGGGTCATAAATTAGGAGTTATGGGCAAAATGGTTTTGAAAATTGAATGTCAAAACGGTTATGAATTTATGACTAAGAATTTTGGAGACCAAGTGTTGTAGGTTGTAAACAGAGTGCTCATTCCATGGAACAAAGTAGAGACAATTGTGTAGAGACAATCATAGAGAAAAAGAAAGAGAAAGTATTAGAGAGAAAGCGAGAGAATTGTAGAGAGTTTTAGAGAAATGAAGAAAAGTGTTGAAAAGAAAGTTTGTGCATTGTCTCTCTAATCTCGAAGCGAAAAGCTTGCGCGATTTTTTATTTGTGCTTGTTTGTTTTATTTGTGATTTAGAGTTTATACAAATTGGCATCAAAGCGGCATTTGGATTTTAACATCCAAAAGCTCTCTTTTCACACACATTCAACCAAAGGCTTCTCATTCATATACATTTTTCTATAATCCAAAATCTTAAATCATTTCTTCAAACTCAAAACCAATATTCCCAAATCTCAACTTAAAACATTGCCACCTCCTTCGTTGAAGGACAAGAATCATCTTGATGACACTTTTCTGCCAGTAAAAGACAGCCACCCAATCTTCTAGTTCAATCTAACTCACTCAAACCCCAATTCCTTAAATTCCTGTTTTGTTTATGATAGATTTTTTTTTCTGTATATTTTGATAAATTCTGCTGTGCTTTGTTGGATTTTTTTTTTAATGTTTTCTGCTTGTTTATTTATTTATTTTCATGTCAGATTTAGCTTCGGCTGGTAATAAAACTCTCTTCCAAGTTTCTCATGTTTGTTTGTAAGGGATGTTAGAGTATTAAATCAAGTTTAGTACTAATGTGTTGTAAGTTCAATGGACTTTAGGTTAGATTATTATTTCTAAACGTAGTCTCCACCCTTTTCTCCTTTTTCCTTCGATACTACTTACGAGTTCGTGCATTTTAACAATTTTCTATTGTACCCTCAATGTTGATGAATTATAAAATTGTCAGGTACCATTACCGAATTTGCATCTATCACAATAGAGCTACATAAATCTGAAGACCGATATCTTCATGACTGGGATAACAAAGTTGAAATAGAACGTTTCTTCAAACACCTGCAAAGTACCCCACAAGAAACAAAAGGTATTTCGACTATATATAATAACAAATTTCTAAACATTCTACATAATTATCACAAAAAAATATGTTTTCTCCTTTTTAAGTTCTAAATTTTTAAAGTTCAGTGATTCTATAGCTAGCTAAACTAGTCGTGTTTAAATCAAGTACAAAGTTCCTTTTAGGATTATAAAATTAGTTAATGATATATAAGCGATAAACGTTATTGGAACTCAAGGGTCATTATATTTATTTAGGGAAGAAAGTCCTTTATAACGGAAATACAATAGTAAGACCTGGCTACTAATCGACCTAATGGGTCTAATACTTGAATCACAGTTAATACGTAATATACATAATTATATAATTATATAATGACTCTAACACTCCCTTTTAAGTTGGAGCAAATATGTCTAACATGTCCAACTTTATACATTGCTCCATTCAGAGCTTTGGTGTTTGAGAAAGTATATTATATTGGAACAAAAAATCCCAACAAAATCTTTTTTAGGTAACATGAAAATGAGTTTTTCTCAGCCAAAAGTTAAAATGATGCTAATCTGATAATGCAATTTTTTTTGTACAATTCTACCAGCTTCCGCACCATTCAACAAGGTGAGAGAAGAAGAAAATTTCCTCAAAATGTTATATGATTCAATTGAATCATGTAACTTCTACTGTACCCAGTGCTCAACATGTATCAATAATGTGATTAAGCGTGCTTTGAGATTAAAAGACGATAGAGAATTAACCTCGAAAATTTCGTACGAAGATGATCGAGTGCCAGAATATTGTTACAAAGTTATGCATAACTTCCTAAATTCACGTGTCATACGTTGTGGTTCTTGCATGAGTTATGCTAGAACGGTGACAATTAAACATGTATTAGAAATAGGTGAATCCATGGTTGTCCAACCAAACATTGCGGATAAAAGGTTTGAAATTCGAAGATGTATAGTACTGGGTGGTTTGATGGAATCAATTACAAGTTTAGTCATTATAACTGCTGCAACAACTGCCAATATTTCTGATGGTAAACAATTTTCAATTCATTTCTTCCCTACTTTCCCTAAATAAATATGTAAATCTGATTCTTTAAATGATATATTCACATAATTGCAGAAAACATTTTGGCTTTGGCATTGACAAACTTGATTACTGGACTCTTTATTATTAGACATGAGGTAACTAATTACTTTTCCTCTTATATGGAACCTATTTGTTGAAATATGCTTTGAATGCATTAATGCCCAGCGATTAATAGTCGGGGTTGCCCCCGTTGCACAAACGTTTTACTCATTGGATACCAGTGCTTCGCTCATAGCAGTAATGCATTCCGCATGTGTTTAGCGTAACCAGCATTGGCACCCTGCAGAACTAGCACTTCCGCATTATGTTATGCGTTCCGCGTGTGCTAGCTGATCCGCATTCTGTTTAATGCTTACGCATTATGTAATAGGGTTTAATGAGCGTGCTTATATAAACTCGAATTAAACCCTAAGCCGTAATATGATATTCATTCTGTAATCTCTAAATTTTTCGCCTCTCCTTAATAAAGCATCGCCCCCTCTCTGCCCGTGGACTAGCTAACACTACGTTAGTGAACCACGTAAACTTTCTGTTTCTTTATTCCTCTTCTCTCACATTTCTTTATTCTTCTTCGTTTTATGATTGTTGATTACCGTTTCATAACACTATTATATATAAATATATATTTATCATTAAATACTAAATTTCATAACGTAATTAATTGTACAGATATCAGGATTACAAATTAAGAAGAGTCAGATGGATAAGAGATGTAGTAGAATTCAAGTGGAAGGCAAGCAGTACTATAAGGAATTAGTAAAGGAGAAAATGTATTATGGACTTTATTTCACCATTGCTTTCTTATCTTTTGTGTTGTTTGGGTTAGTGGCTCCATTGGTTTACGCTCTTTCGTCCCAAATCATTGTAGCTGCCGGAGCTTCCCTTTCATGCACCACATTTCTAGCTATTCAGAAAGCTCACATTCAAAATCGTGCGCCTACTAGGTATGTGAAAACCACAGCCACATATCTTTTGATTGGAGTTGGGGCCTTTGCCATATCATCCTTGGCAGGATACATGTTTGGACACCTCCTACAATAGCTTCCTCCATTTCTATTATTATCATCATGTTGCTTTGAGTTTTACAGACTACGATTGTGATAATGAATGTTATATTTCAAATGTCATACATTGAAGTTGTTGAGAAACATTATATTTAGCTAGGGAAAGAATTTAAACATTTCATTGGTTTGAAAAGTATGCAAGGAAACCGAATGGGTCAGTTGCGCAATAGTTTCATTGTTTGGTTATAAACTAGTTCAACACTAGCATCATAGATTTGATCCCGAGAATTGGTATTTTTTCCCCTCCCCCATATATATACTCAAAAAAAGAAGAAGAAAGGTTTGAGCTATAGAACAAAGGTTATGGTTTTTGAATAAGTAAGATTTCTTACCCAAATGTATTCCAAAGACTCTTTTGGATTTTTAAGCTTTGATTATTAAAAACTCAATATGGATTTTGGGCATTTCAGAATCATCCCCTCAATTCAACCGGAAAGGAAGTTCTCGATCCTCGGGCATGTTTGGTAGAAAGGTTAAATTAACTTGAATTAATTTAACTGTTATGAAAATGACAATCAACAATCATAAAACAAAGATATGAAAAATAAATAACGGTAAACGTGAAAGAAAAAAAAACAACACAGAGAATTTACGTGGTTCACCAACGTTATGTTGGCTAGTTCACGGCCAGAGGAGAAGAGCAATATTATTGAGAGAGACGAAAATTTACAGATACAGAGAGTATGTTATAATACGGTTAAAGTTTAATTTGAGTTTATATAGGTACTCTCATTAAACCCTATTACAGAATGCGGATGCGTGGACGCACTATGGAAACAGAATGCTCTATTGAATGCGGTTAGCGGGTGCGAAATGCCGGCTGCAAAGCGAAATGCGGAATGCGCTTGCACACATAGATGCGTTCGCGCAACAGTGAGACCCCTGACTACTAATCGTAGGGCATTGGTGCGTTCAAGGCATAATACAACATTAACTCCTCTAACCCATATTTAATGTATGAATTAACTTAACTCCCACAAATTTAGTTAATCCTTGATGAAATTCAACAATCATTCTCTCTCTTTTCCTCAATTTTTATGATCATCCTTAATTATATTTTTTTCAATATTTTATTTATCTTTGAAACTTAGATTTAGAAATTTATTTGAATTATTTTTTGGGGTTTATACGTAATTTAACATATACTTATATGGTTATCGACAAATACTTTCGTTCCATTGAAAATTTCTTCGTCATTATCTCAATGGTAAATGCCCATCAACACTCAAGCCTAATGGTCGGGCTCAAAGGCCCACCAATATCGAAGCTTATAGTCAATAAGAGTTTTATAATAGAAAACTTTTTAGGGACAATAAGGAAAATGCCTATTTTTTTATATAAAATAAACATGAATTGTCTACTCTTCTAGATTGTTTAAATTTATTTCTAAATCTAATATATTTGAATCTAGTAATTAAATGAATATATTATAAATGACAATTTATCCTTTTGGTGAATTTGTTTTTTAATTTGTTTGATAATCTCATTATAAATACACTCTAACAAACTCTTTAAGAATTTGAATTAAACAAATTTAAAATTATAATAGATAGAATCATAATATGCAGATGAAAAAATAGGTTGAAGATTGATATATATATATATATATATATATATATATATATATATATATATATAAATTAAAACAATTTACAGAATCTCTTCCAGACGTCGATACAGCTGTTTATATATGCATACATATAGTCATCTTTGAATGAAAGTTAGATTTTTATATTGAGATAAAAAAATAATAATTAAATGTATATCATACATGCACAAAGCATAATTATTATTTGGTAAGTGGAGCTTATTATTTGGTAAGTGGAGCTTCCCATTTCTTGAATGATGAGAATCGTTCGATATCCTTGTGAAACACAAAAGGGACAAAAATCAAAATCCATCTGATAGCTCTCAAATAGAGTGCATTTTAAGCTACAATAGTTTGCTTTATTCTTAGGATTGAGGGAAATAAATACGCATCGGTAGGAAATTGTGATTATAAATCATAGAAATTAGCATGCATTCATAAAGTAGCATCAGAAGCACAGTTCGCGGATTAAGTACGAATATTGTACGACTTTGCGCTAAAAAGATTATTTAATGCAGGGAATGATGAACACTTATGCTGGAGGAATAAAGCAATGCGAGTGGTGACACACACATAAGACTCACGTGTTTCACAAGGCTGTCGCACTCGAAGAATCACACCAACATGGAAAGAACAGAAAAATCAATGAAACAATTAAGGCAGTGTCAATCAAATAAATTCAAGCGGAAACCAAGAGGCCCTACATTAATGAGGATTCTCCAGCTCACGTAGGCTTGTTGATCATGTAAATCAACTCCATAAATTGAAAGAAGGAAGCCAAGGTTCGGTTAGCTGGTCGGATGGCAAAAGCCAATCCATGGGAGAAGAAACTGGTGGTGTTCGTAGAAGCTGATGACAAGGGGACTGCACACTTCACAGCTGAGCCAATTCATTTTTATTGTTTTCTAGGAGTAGTTGAGTTATTAACATCTTGTATTCGTGATAAAATCGGTTGTTTAAACTTATTACTTGTGTTTATATCTATATTGTGTTATAGGAATTTTCGCATGAATATTCTCGAGTAGAAGCATGTTAGGAGCGTAGGTTAAAGAGTTTTACACTGCTCCATTATTATTTTATATACATGTGTCGATTAACTACCCATGTATATAACTTGCGGCGAGTTCGGAAGAAGAAACCACATGGTGACCTAGTATGCTACTATAGATTGAAGGCAAGTCTTTGTACCATTTAGGGAGTTAGGAAAAACCTCACTATTATTGCTCATGTTGCCCTGAGTTAGTATGAAGTTCGCAGCAGAAGCTTGTTCTACCATAAATCAGTTCAAGATTTCTTTTGTGCAGAAGGATGGATTGATAGGATCAGTTCAAGATGTTTATTATGTACCAGATCTCAAAACAAATATTTTGAGTTTGGGGCAACTCACAGAGAAGAGTCATTTTGTATTTTTGAAAGATCGGTTGTTGTTTTTAAGGGACAAGAAAGAGCATTTAGTCGCTCGAGTAGAGATGGATAGAAATCGCATGTATAAGCTAAATTTGAAAAGTGTGCGAGAAAGATGTTTGCGAGTTGATGTAGAAGATAAAACAACATTGTGGCATCTACGTTCTGGTCGCCTAGATCATGGTGGATTAAAAGAGTTAGCGAAGAGGAATATGGTGCCCGAGCTACTAGAGATGGTCTATGATGGAATGTTTTGTGAAGAATGCGTGCTCATCAAGCATGCGAGAACCTCGTTTTAGAAGAAAGTGGAATATCGAGCAAAACAACCACTTGAGACGATTCATATGAATAAATATAGACCAATTTCCCCCGGTTCTTTTAGCGGTAAAAGGTACTTCATTACATTTATTGATGATTTCTCACGGGAAACTTGGGTATATTTTTTGAAAGAAAAGCTAGAGGCATTCGAGGCGTTTAGAAGATTCAAAGTGAGTGTGGAAAAGGAAATTGGTAGACTGATCAAAACTGTGTGATCTGATAGAGGTGGAGAATATACTTTGACGATGTTTAGGAAGTATTGCGAGGAGCAAGGTATAAGACGGTTTCTAACCACACCATACACTACTCAACACAATGGTGTGAGTATGAGGAAGAACATAACCATTCTTGACATGGTTCAAGCAATGTTGTAAAGCAAAATGATGCCAAAGGAATTTTGGGCGGAAACAGTACAATGCGTTTATGTGAAAAATCGATGTCCACATGTGAAGCTAAATGATAAAACACCGCAAGAGGCATAGAGCGGACGGAAGCCGACAGTTTCGCATCCTAGAGTGTTTCGTAGTGTGGTTTATGCACACATACCTGATCAGGGAAGAAGAAAGCTTGAAGATAAGAGTAAAAAGTATGTGTTTATTGGATATGATGAAAAAACAAATCAAGCTACTTGACCCAATAAGCTAGAAGTTGATGGTGAGTCCTGATGTGCGAGTAAATGAAGAACGCGAATGGAACTGGAACAATTCGATGGAAGTCAGTATCGAAGTTGGAGAATATCAGTCGTTGCATCAACGAGTATACCAAGAGAGCCTGAAAAAATTGAAAAAGAAGAATAAAAACAGCAACAACTCAGAATGCGGAGTTTGCAAGAACTGTACAATGCGACAAACGAGGTGCATCTTATAAGTCTTTAGGCAGATGAGAAAAGTATTAGTTTTGAGGAAGCACTGCGAGATGAAAAGTGGCGAACTTCAATGGATGAGGAGATCAATGCGATTGAGCGCAATGATACATGGAAACTAACAGAATTGTCGATGCAAGTCAGTCGATTGGTGTGAAGTGGGTATTCAAGAAGAAAATGAATGTGCAAGGAAAGATAGAGTGATACATGGCGAGGCTTGTTACAAAAGGATAGTAGCAAAAAGCGGGAATAGACTATGATGAAGTTTTTGCACCAGTTGCGAGAATGAAGATAATCAGATTGCTCATTTCGCAAGCATAACAATTTAAATGGCCGATTTATTACATAGATGTCAAGACGAAATTTTTGAACGGTGTGCTTGAAGAGAAATGGTGTGCTTGGAGAAGAAAAGAAAGTGCTAAAATTGAAGAAAGCGCTTTACGGGTTGAAGCAAGCACCACAAGCTTGGAATAGCATTGATACGTATTTCAAGGAGAACAGATACAAGCAGTGTTCTTACGAGCATGCGCTTTACATAAAGCAAAGTGGAGGTAATGCAATTTTTGTTGCCCTTTATGTTGATGATTTCATTTTTATGGGTAATAATAATACGATGATAGAAGAGTTTAAAAACACGATGGTGCGAGAGTTTGAGATGACAGATTTGGGCTTGCTAAAGTATTTCCTCAGTTTGGAGGTTAAACAAGAAGAGACGGGAATCTTTGTATCACAAGAGTAGTATGTGAAGGAGATCTTGAAGAAGTTTAAAATGGAAAATTGCAATCCTGTTGCAACACCAATGGAACCAGGTACGAAACTTTCAAAGTTTGATGGAGGAGAACGTGTAGATGCAAGAAAATATCGAATTTTGGTGGAAAGCCTTCGCTATCTCACATGCACAAGGCCAGACATCACATTGAGTGTTGGCATGGTTAGTCGGTTCATGGGGGAGCCAGTTTATACGCATTGGAAAGCATTAAAGAGAATTTTGCGAAACATCCAAGGAACAGTGTCACTTGAGATCTTTTATTCGAAAGCGGAAGAGTACAAGTTGAGTTGTTACTCCGACAGAGATTAGTGCGGAGACATAGACGACTGGAAGAGTACAATGGGATATTCATTCTTTAAGGGCAACACAACATTTAGTTTGCAGTCAAAGAAGCAACCGATTGAGACACTTTCAACATGCGAAGCTAAATATGTTGCAGCTTCTTGGTGCGTTTGTCATGCGATATGGCTGAGAAATATTTTAAGCAAGATGAAGCTAAAGCAAATTGGTGTGACAGTTATTCAAGTAGACAACATATCAGCATTTGAGTTAGTGAAGAATCCAATGAATCATGAAAGGAGCAAGCATATTGATGTTCGTTTTCATTTTATCCGAGATAATGTTAAGTAAGGAAGTGTGGAATTGAAGCATGTAGTGAATCAAGATCAAGTTGAGGATATATTCACAAAGTCGTTGCCAAAAGTATTGTTTGAGAAATTCAAGAAGATAATTGGCATGGCAGACGGTAGAAGCATTTAAATTTATGGGGGAGTTTTGTTGGAATAATCTTAAATATATTTTAATGTATTATGGAATAATTAAATAGAGTGCTCCTTCATTGTGAATTGTAGAGAAAATGTAGAGATAAAATGCGAGAGCAAAAGTAGAGAGTTTTAGAGAAAAATAAAGTAAGATATTTTGAGAATTGTTGTTCTTATTGTTTCGTTTTTTCAAATTTATTTCTTACATTTTAGTCCTTGGATTCTCAAAACATATGTTGGGAATACAAACAAAATGTTAATCTCATTGGTTAAATAAGGAGTAGATCTTGAGTTTATATGGGAGGACAAACATCTCCATTGACATGAAGCTTTTTGGGTGGAACCTAAAACAAAGCCGTGAGAGAGAGCTTATGCCCAAAGTAGACAATATCAAGTCATTGTGGAGATCTAGGTAGGTTTGTCGTCTCTTACCATTATGTCGATTTAAACGAAGTAAAGATGTAGTTTAAAGTATGTGTACTAGCATGTTAATATGATCATGATTTCAAGCTTGATAGGTTAGATAAGTGCTTTAGTTGAAAAGAATTTCTTTTCTCCAAATCATCTGCAGGATAATTTGAAGCTTAATAAGATATATTGGAGTTAAATACACATGTAAAACTATGTTATAATGGGTTTATAAGGTTGTAAAATGTTGTTGTATGCAGGATAATTGGCCTTCTGTCATGTTTGCTATGGCAGGTGGTATAATATTGAGCCTTGGAAATCTTTCAACTCAATATGCTTGGGCTTTTGTTGGTTTATCAGTAACTGAAGTCATCACTTCAAGTATAACAGTACTTATAGGTCTGTATCTCTGTTATCCATTCTATTTGTATATATTTCTACAATAGTTAATATGTTACTCAAAATATATATAAATATTCTACTTCTTGTAACAGGTACAACCTTGAACTATTTTCTTGATGACAAAATCAATAAAGTTGAGATACTTTTCCCTGGTGTTGCTTGCTTTTTTATTGTGTTTGTCTTGGCTCTGCTATTCACTCATCCAACAAAGATGATAACAAAGCAAAACTTAGAAATCTGTATGCCGATACGAAGAACGCATCCAAGTATTGTTTTCTACCAATCTTTTGTTGTTTTGTTGATCTTATGATCTTGTTCATATTTTATGTTATGTCAGGCTGCCCCCATCAAATGAAAATGTGAAAATGTTAGTTTTGACTATGTTTATATACTTTTTTTCATATTCATGAGTGTCGGATACCAGTTTATGCGCACCTCGACTATTCTCATGGAACATACCTTCTTACCCTATAAGGGGTGTTTGGGATTTGGTGTTGGGGAAAGGAGGGGGAGGAGAAATCACAACTCCATGTTTGTTTATAGGTTATCAACCCCTCCCCAACTTCTCCTCTACCTCTTCTCTAATATCACATCAAATCTTTTATTTAATCCTTTAAATGTCACATCAAACCTTTTTTTTTTTATTTCCAACCATATAATATAATATAAATATCTTTTATCTAATCTTATCAAATATCACATCAAACTTTCTTTTATTTTCAACCACACAATATAAAATAAAATATATTATATTTATCAATCAATCCAAAATCTGTCATCATTACATAATAAAAAATCAATATAAAGTAAATACTTTTACAACATCTCCTCTCCAAAATATCAATTTCCAAACAACTACTTTATATCCTCAAATCACTCTACTTCCTCTTTTTCTTCAACTTTCCCTCCTCTCCTCTTTTCAACACCAAAATCCAATCATCCTAACATTTCGATGTCAATAAAACTCGTAGGAAATTATTTCATAAGTAGGTGATCACTATAAATTGAACCCATCAATTCTTAGATCTCCAAAACTCTCCTTAACTATTAGGCTAATCCATGACGGTTTGCAGGTGGGCTATGTATTTTATGCAGTTTTATTGTTTTCACTCAATATTTTGTTTTTAAATTTCATTAGAGTTGTATTGGTCATTTATTTGAAAATATTGATTGATTTGACTACTCATACTCGTCTGTTTGTTAATAAAATTCTGCTTCAATCCAATTTTGACAGCACAACTGATGTGCCTCCTAGTTCTAGCAAGGGTAAATCTTCTGGAGCTATGATATATTAAAAAAACAATTTATCAGTTATCCTTTTATAAGCAAAGTGGAAGTTTGTGGCCTTCTGTTTTATAAGTTTTGACCTCTATATAGTTGAATCAACAGACTTGGAAAGTGATAATTATTCTTCAGTAAATGCAAAAGCTGGGACTGCAGACTTTCTTGTTCAACTTGAAAATAGAAGATCCATTAAGGTAATGTACTACCTCTAAAAATTCTTAAATTTTAGGGAGGAGAAAATTGACTTTGATGAATAGAATTGTTAAGGATCTGCCAACAACAGAAATAACTCAATCGATATAAGTGTGTATCTATGACCAAACGGTCATGAATTCGAATCCCCTCAATTCAACATGTATTTAACTCCAAAAAAAAAAAAAATGAAGGTCACACATAAATTTATATGATAGATAGGTTACTTCTCTTCTAACCAATTGATCACTATATCTAATCCAAACTTGCAGGTGTTTGGTAAAAGCACATTAATTGGGCTGTCCATAACATTCTTTTCTGGTGTTTGCTTTTCTCTCTTCTCACTTGCATTCAATTTGGCAACAAACGATCAATGGCACACTTTTAAAGGAAGGTGTCCCTCACTTGGTGGTCTACACCGCGTTTTTCTACTTCTCGGTCTCTTGTTTCTTCATAGCCATCATTCTCAACGTCACGTTCCTTTACCGCCCTGTACTCAACTTGCCCAAAACAACATTGAAGGAATATGTGAATGACTGGAATGGTAGAGGATGGGCCTTGTTGGCTGGACTGTTGTGTGGCTTTGGCAGTGGTCTGCAGTTTATGGGAGGTCAAGCCGTTGGTTATGCTGCAGCAGATGCTGTTGTTGGTTTTTTTAAGTTCCAAACAAATAAAAGAAGATATGAAATGAAGAGATGTGTTATTGAGCATTAAGATCAGCTATTTATACAGCTGATATACAACTGATTTTGCATAAAAAAAACTACTACAAAAAGCATAAAATATCGTGCATAAAAATAGCATAAAGAATAGGGCTTAATCTAAACTAATTTAGACTATTTTAACTAATTTATTTTTTACTCATTCTGCTGGAATGTTGCAGCATTTTAAGGCATAATTCAATGCTCCTCCTTGACTTTGAGGCTGCATATTCTAAGTTTTCGTCTGAGAGCTTCAAATCTTGCTTTAGGAAGTGGTTTTGATAGAAAATGAGCAAGTTGGTTTTCTGTGTTGAAATGGATCAACTTAACTTCTCCTTATAAACTTTATCTTGAAGTGTGTTTTTCCCACGAAACACAGGATCATTAACAATTGAAATTGTTGCTTGATTATAAAAAAAAATCTATGTATTTCTTTCTGCTCCATGTTCAAATCAGCCATTAGTTTTCTAAGCCAAATGGTTTGATTTGCAGCCATTATAGCTGCCATGTATTCTGCTTCCGTTGTTGATTGTGCTATGACTTCTTGTTTTTTGAACACCAAGAAAAAATTCCAGAACCAAAGCTGAAACAATAACCAGAAGTGTTTCACATATCATCATTGCTTCTTGCCCAATCACTATCAGAAAAAGCATGAAGATGGAAATTTTTTACCTGTCTGAAAATCACTTCATAGTCTACTGTGCCTTTAACATATTTAAGGATTTTTTTACTGCTTGAAAGTGAATTTCACTTGCACAATGCATATATCTTGACAGTTAACTCACAACATGCATAATGTCTGTCTAGTTGCAGTCAAATACATCAAGCAGCCTATTAAGCTTCTATACAACATTTCATCGACTTTTTCAGCTCCATCTTCTTTTTTGGACTTCTCATTTTTATTCATTGGAGTTGTAGTTGTCTTGCACTCCTCCATCTTGAATTTTTTGAGAATTTCCTTTGCATATTTTGTTTGACTTATAAAAATATTGGTAGCATTCTGTTGCACCTGCACACCGAGAAAGAATGACATTCTTCCAAGATCAGTCATTGCAATGGCATCTTTCATTTTTTTTTCTTTAAATTCATCGATTAACTTCTTACTGCTTCCTGTGACAAGTAAATCATCAGCATACAAGGACACAACAAGTATTTCATTATCAACCTTTTTTATATATAGAGTAAATTCACTTAGACTTTTTTTAAAGCCTAAGTTTATCAAGTGTGCATTTATTCTGCTATACCAAGACCTTGGAGCTTGCTTTAAGCCGTATAAAGCTTTTTTTAGTCGATAGACCTTCTCCTCTTTTCCTTGAACTAGAAATCCTTCAAGTTGTTCTACATAAATCTCCTCCTCCAAGTGTCCATTCAAGAATGCTGACACGACATCTATTTGGTATATACTCCAGCCTTTTGCTTGATTATAGAACCATCAGAATTGAGTTTAGTTCTATAGACCCACTTAACTCCTATGGCCTTTTTGTCGTTAGGTCTATCCACTAGCTCCCAAGTTTGATTTTTCTCGATCATGTTGAGCTCCTCTTTCATTGCAACTATCCATTTTTCATCATTTGCAGCTTCTTTGTAATCTCCTGGTTCCATAACAACAACATTACACCTCTGATAAATTTCAGAGAGCGGACTAGTTCCTCTAATTGGTTGATCATCCACATCTTCATCATCACTTTGATTTTGGATGTCTGGTTACTTTTCATTTTCCTTCCTCCACTTCTTTAATTCAAAGAATTTCACATCTCTGCTGATGATTACTTTGTTGTGTTGTGGAAAAAAAATTATGTAAGCTTTTGTTGTTGAACTGTAGCCTACAAAAATTCCAGCTTCTGATTTTTTGTCCAATTTGTCTCTCTTAACCTGAGGAACATAAGAGAAACAAAGAAAATCAAAAGTTTTCAAATTTAGAAATTTTGTTTTAAAGACATTCCAAGCTTTAAATCGAGTTTTTCCAGGAAGAGCTTTTGATGGCAATCTATTTAACAAAAATACTGCTATATTTGCCGGTTCTGCCCAGAACTTTTTGGGCAAATATTTTTCCTTGAAGTAAGCATCTTGCCATCTCCATTATTGTTATGTTTTTTCTTTCTACAACTCCGTTTTGTTGTGGGGTGTAAGAAGCTGTCAATTGGTGCACAATTCTTGCATCTTTCACAAAACTTACTGAATTTTTTAGATGTATATTCAGTTACATTACCAGACCTGAACATCTATATTTTTCTTCCACTTTGTGTTTCAACCCAATTTTTAAACTTGAAAAATATTTCAGCAACCTTAGTTTTATGTTTCATGAAATAAATCCAACTCATTCGAGTATAATCATCAATGAAAGCAATATAATACCTACTGCCATTCAAAGATGGTGTTTTTTTAGGACCTCCAACATCTATATGTACCAATTGTAGCTTGTATGATGCTCTCCAAACTTTATTATTTGGAAAGGGCAACCTTGCTTGCTTTCCATATTGACAAGCTACACACATAGGTAACTCATCTTCCAAATCAGGTAGTCCTCCACAAAATTATTCTTCTTCATATATAGCAAAGCATCATGGTGAAAATGCCCCATCCTTATGTGCCACAACATTGTATCATTTTCTTCTTTGTTCACTGGAACGTGCTCATCTTCTATCAAATTCAAGGCAAAGCTTTTGCCTTTCATTTTAACCTCGAATAATTCCCTACTTTCTGCATCTTTGATAGTGAATCTTTTGTCTTCAAAAAGTACTTTGTAACCCTTTTCCAAGAGCTGGCCAACACTAAGCAGATTTTGATTAATTTCAGGAACATATAAAACATCAAAAATGAGTTTCAAACCTGTTTGACTTTCTAATGCATCAATCCCTTTTGCCTTTTACTGCTATACATGCTCTATTTCTAATTCTAACTTTAGAGATAAAAGTTGTGTCTAGGACTCTAAATAGTTCTTGGTCATACGTCATATGAGTTGTACAACTACTATCTATCAGCCAGCTTTCTGTGGAACTCGTAGTGGCAAAGCAAGACGCTGCAAAAAGTTGTTCTTCTTGATGCTCTGCAATTTTCGCTTTATTTTGTTGTTGTTGTGGTGACTTACATATCTTATCAATGCGCCCAAGCTGACCACACTTGTTGCATTTTGCTTCTGGACTCCACCAATAATTCTTTGGTGAATGATTTGTTTTTTTACAATAAGAACAAGGTGGGAATTCTTGAGAAGATTTGATGCTGCCGTTTTTGTTGTTGAATTTCTCCATCTTCTTGTTGTTCTTATGTGTTTTCTTGTTCTTCCCACTATAACTATTCTAAGATTTGGCCTACAAAGCTCCATCAACCGAGTCATTTTGTAGCATTAATCTTCTTTGTTCCTGAGCCTGAATTGCATTTAATAACTCTGCCAAAGTAATGCTTGACAGATCTCTTGAGTTTTCAAAAGAAGTAATTGTTGCTTCAAATTTTTCAGGTATAGTAACAAGAATTTTGTGTACTATTCTTGAGTCAGAGAACTTAGTACCAAAAAGTCTTACTTGATTTGCGATGCCAAGTAGCCGATTTGTATAATCTTTAATAGTTTATGTCTCCTTCATTCTTTGTATTTCAAACCAAGTTGAGCACTTGCATTCCTTTGATCCTTTCACTTCCTACATACTCCCGCTTCAAAAAAATCTAGATCTCATGAGCTGTTTTAAATGTCATTATTCTGTTAAAAATAACAGGAGAGACAACAGTGGACAAAGTTGATCTGGATTTAGATTTTCTTAGCTTCTTCTCTTTATGAGTTTTGATTTGAGACACTGTTGGATTTCTTGATAATTCAGGGACTTCATATTCTTACTCTACAACTTCCCATAAATCATTTGCTTCAAGATAAGTTTCCATCTTAATATAGCTCACATCTAATTCATTCCGTCAAATATCGGAGGTGAAATTAAAGTGAAAGAAGAAAATTCATATTCCATTTCGAAGTGTCTGTAGGTTTTGAATGAAAAGAAAGGAAGGATATTTTATGGGTTTTGTATTTTTTTTTTATTGTTTTTCTCTCACAGATCCTTCAAGAAAATTAGCTTTGATACCAATTTGTTGGTTTTTTTAAGTTCCTAACAAATAGAAGAATATATGAAATGAAGAGATATGTTAATGAGCATTAAGATCAGATATTTATACAGCTGATATACAACTGATTTTGCATATAAAAAAACTACTACAAAAAGCATAAAATATCGTGCACAAAAATAGCATAAAGAATAGGGTTTAATTTAATCTAAACTAATTTAGACTATTTTAACTAATTTATTTTTAACTCATTCTGCTGGAATGTTGTAGCATTTTAAGGCATAATTCAATAGTTGTGCAGGTTACTTTTTTGCTCCAAATGCTTTTGGGAGTTTCTATATATTGAATCATTTCAAATCAACCCAAAAGTTTAAATAGATAAATTCTGGTAAATTTAATTATATCAACAAACTTGCACCTTCATTTGTGGGATTAAAAAATGGGGATAAAATGACTTTATGTGAGATTGAACACATGATCTCCTATTCTGATACTATGTTGAATCATATTAAATTTTCAATCAACCCTAAAATTTAAGTCGATAGGTTGAGAAAAATATGTTGAATAAACTTAATGCTAATTTTAATATGTTATTTAATTATTATTAGTGTAAGTTTTTATTTAGGAGTTAGTGGATTCTTAAATGTGGTTAGTGAGTCGTAAATATAGGAGTTATTGGAAAAATGGTTACTTGTAATTGAATGCTAAAATGATTATCAACATTCAAATTTCTCTAGCCTTTTATATTTAAGCTCCTAAATACATGCATCTTATTTATATGAATTTCCCATCTTAATGCTATTCTAACTCTAAAGTTCATTCAATTAATGCACAAATACCTTTAAAATATATTAAGATATTAGCCTAAATAATACTATATTTGAGAGCTATCAACCACTAGTACTCATTTAAAATCCCTCTCGTTTTCAACCCAACAAAAATCAGCCCAACAAAACCTACCCAAAATCTGACTAGGGGTGAAAAGGAAAACCGAAAACTGAGAGAACCGAACCGAACCGATCCAATGGATCGGTTCAATTTTTACAAAGTGTATTGGATTTATTGGTTTTAAAATGTGAAAAACCGATTATTATTGGTTCGGTTCGGTATTGAAAAAACAAATAACAACCGAACCGAACCAACACGGTAAATTAGAAATAAAAAACCCTAACTTAATTCTGTCGATTCTATTTCTC
The DNA here is from genome assembly GCA_036507275.1 of Sicyos edulis. Classification (NCBI taxonomy): domain Eukaryota; kingdom Viridiplantae; phylum Streptophyta; class Magnoliopsida; order Cucurbitales; family Cucurbitaceae; genus Sicyos; species Sicyos edulis. Next base: position 30,761,151 of record CM071854.1, read on the forward strand.
GACCTCTTCTAAACCTTTTTCAAGCGATTCCCATTTCGTCCCCTCATCTCCAGCTCCCCAATTTGAATGATTTCTCTTCTATCTTTCTTATTTTGTTCGAATCGACTTTTGTTCCTTTCAGTCGGCGCCCTCGACAAATGTTCAAGGCAAACCAGGCCTCAAATTTTCTTCTTTTAATTCTTTGTTTGGGAAAAGAAATTTCAGAAAGAAATAATGGAAGAAAAAACAGAGAAAGGAAGGATTAGTAAAAGAATGAAAGGCAAAAAAAGAGTAAAAAAAAGGAAGAAATCATCTCTATTTCTTTGATAATTGTATGATATCTTCTTATCTGTGGTCTCTGTTTTTCCTTCTCTTTATTAAAGAAGAATTGAAATAAGGGGATTTTGCATGTTTAACAAAAAAAGACAAAATATTTTCATGTATAGCATAAAATTAAAATTAATTCATTTGTAGCAAAAAATTCAAATTAAATTCTATCACTAGCTGAATTCTATTAGTGATAGAATTTAATCAATGAAAGACTTCGTCTATCACTGCTTGAATTTTCTACTTGCTTGAATTTTCTACTAGCGATAGAATTTCAAATTGAGTTCTATCACTAGTTAAATTTTATCATTGATAGAAATTAATATGACATAGATGAAATTATTTTAGAAATTGTGCTGCAAATGTAATACAAAAGGTAAAATGTGTTGCTGATGATAAATTCTCTTGAAATAAAGAGGAAGAATAATTGGAATTGGGTTGTATAATCTCCCTCTTCCTTTTCTTATATGTTCAAAAAAAAATTAATGTTATTCACCAACATAAAAAAATGGTTGGCAAATGTTTTCTGCATGCTAGCCAAATGTCGATCTTGGCATTAATTCAGTGGTTGGCAAACATTAAACAAAAGATGCATGCTAACTAATTGCCAAATGGCAATGTATTGATTCTAATTGATTATATACTATGATCACTATCTTTTTACGATTTTAATTAAATGTGTATCTTAAATTATCTTTTCTAAATATTATTTAAGTTAATATTAATTTAAGTTTAGGATTACTTTTTATTTCATTTCTATAGCTTGAAAGTTGTTTCAAATGAGTTAATATGACTTTAAAATTTAGATTTTGATATAATTTATGAATCACCTTATAAATAATCATGTTTTCTACTTTAAATAAATATGAAGGATGAGATTTTTTGGTTTCTTTATGGCTATGTTCAGGAGGAGAATATTAGTTTCTTGATTTTTAGGAATTTTAGGGCTCGTTTGATAACGTTCATGTTTCTTGTTTCTTGTTCATGTTTCTTATTTTTTAGAAACAGGTTTGTTTGATAATTGTTCCCGTTTCTTGTTTCACAAATAAAAGAGAAACGTTTCTCAAAAAAGGTGAAAAAGTGAAAAACTACCAAAAGTAGTTTCTTTAGTTCCGTTTCTTGTTTTAAGCCTCATGTTGTGTTTAGTATATATATAGAAAAGCGCACCATTATAAAATAAAATGTGTTTTTGCCTAGTGGTGATGTAACAAGTTGATTACACAAGACCAAGATTCAAATCTCACTTGAGGATTTTTATTATTATTATTTTGATAAAATTTCTTTTATACAAATGTTAATTTTCAATTTCCCAATTTTATATATTGTGTTAATTTTTAAAATTTCATAATTTTTTGTTTTTAAAAGATAATATTACATGTTATATATTTCATTAGTTTTGAATAAAATTTATATATATTAGATCATGTATATTTTTTAAAATATTTTTATTTGTTTAATGCATATGGTACATTATTAGTTAAAACATTTCTAAGTTGCTATTTTTTTTTCTCTATTACGTTTTTTTTTCTCCATCTATATATATTTATTATTGCTTTCATATTTTAAATTAATAGCACCGTTTTCAGAGTAATATAATTGTTATATATTTGAGTGAACATTAAATTAAACATAACAGATAATTTTTTTTATAAAATGTTTATTTATATTAAACCATACACATTTTTGAAAACTATTTTAATGAATTTTTAATTCATATTATATATTTTTATACTACATTATCTTTTTTTAAAAAATTATACATAAAAAAACTTTTTAAAAAATATAAAAATTTGTAAAATAGAAAAAAATAAAAAACGAAAACAGGAAACGAGAAATTGTTATCAAACAAGTTTTGTTATGTTTCTTATTTTTTATAAGAAACAGAAACGTTATCAAACGAGCCGTTAGTTTGTCCATATTTTGTGCTCTCAAATCTCTAGTGTTCTCTACTTTTAAATTTTAAATCATCAACATGCTTTTCAAAATAGTATTAATTTGGGTCTACGACGTCCAAAAAATGAAACTTAAAATTTTGAAAAAAGAATTCAATTCGCATTGGAATCAAAACCGAAAACCTATCCAAAACCGAACCAATGGATTTATACTTTGTTGGACATTGGATCGGATTCATTTTTTGAAAAATCGAAAATATCGGTTCGGTTATCGATTTGGTACAAAATCGACAAAAATCGAACCAAGATCACCCCTAAATCTGACAACAAACTAGGGGTGTTCATGAAAATGTCTCAAACCGATCCAACCGACCGAATCATCGTCGGTCGGGCGGTTTTTCAAAATAATTGGTCGGAGTCGGTTTTCATTTTTCAAAACCGACCAGTCGGTCGGTCGGTGAAAAAATTATAAGAAAATCAACCGCCCGACCGAACTATGCATATACAACAAAGATTTTTATTTTTTTAATTAATGTTAAAGAAACTTGTGTAGTTAAACGAAAAAGCCAGAGAGGACGAAGGAGAAGAAAAATGAAAGGAACGAAGAAAGGAGGGAGAGAGGTAGGAAGGGAAAGAATAGAGTCAAAATAAAGCTGGATTTGAAAATATATTTTATTTTCATTAATCATGATTTTTGAGAAAGCAAATGTCACTTCATATTTCTTTCTCATTAATGTAAATACAAATAACTTTAAAATAAAAGAAAAATCTCACGGTTTTTTATAAAACTACTGATGGGATTTTAAAAAATAATAATATTTTTTACCTTTTCTCTTTCTACTCATTAATGACATTCTATTTCAACTTTATTTTCTGTTCATTTCTCTTATTCGTCAGCCCCATCATCCTGGTTCTCCTCAACTTTCATTTCTTTATCTTTTCTCCTAACTCTACAACAATATTTGTATCCTTTTCTTTCTTTCTTTTTTCTTCTTTGTTTCTTTTTTTATTTACATTTTCTTTTGTTCTTCTCGTCTCTGACTATATGATAAATTTTTTGTCCTTTTTTTTTTTAGTTTAAAAAGTCAATTAATCGACGAAAACCGACCGACCGACCGACTGATAGGAATCTCGAACATCTTAATAACCGACTATCACCGACCGACATAAACTGATACATCGGTGTCGGTGCCGGTTTCATCCAAAAATTGACATCGACCGACCGATGAACACCCCTACAATAAACACTGATGTAAAATCTGGTGAAGTACGAAGAACAATGAACCCACGAACTCAAGGTTCAAGCTGCCAAAAACTAAATCATCAACAAAACCCAACAATAATCGATTGCCCATGAGACCGAGGTTGCAAAAACATACAAAAATGGACGACGACAGAATGGGATGGTTGGCGGACTGCCGAGCAGCGCTAGCGGAATGGGCACAGGGTGAGCGTGGGTGGTGCTGGCGAAAACGCTCGCGCGAGGGGGGTGGGGGCTGGGGTCGCTAGCTTCGCGCTAGAATAAATATTAAGGTAATGTCTACAATATCTTTCACTTTAAATAAATGTTTTTTTTTAAATCTAAAAAATTAATTATTAGTTTATAAATATGGAATTGATAATCATACCCTTTACTTAATTTTTGTTTTTTTGGTAAAAACAATTATTTGAAATTTTCTTTTTCTCTAACAATCTTGAGAAAAAACTTTGATATTTAAAAAACCAAAAGATCAAAGTTCACCTGCAAACCATTCTTTGCATATTGCTTGTATAGTTCCATGCTTTTGCATCTCCTGTTCTTGGTTCTATACTCATGTGTTTCAATATATGCTGTCGTGATTTCAGCAAGTCGGTATACACATTATTCCTTGTTCTTGGTTATATGCTCATGTGTACCAATACATACTGTTGTGATTTAGCCCATCGGTGTACACACCATTTGCAAATCCATTGAACATATCTACTGCATGTATCTTGTGTTACCAATATACCACTCGCTTTGTCAGTCGCATATTTGTAAAGAGAAAGGCTCTCGGACATCCGTCCAATTCGAGACATGCGGTAAGTTAAGTTGGGATATTGTGGATTCATGGATGATTTTAACACATATTTTGTTGTAATTTGAATATACATTTCCCTCGTCCCAAACTTCGTTAAAAGAAATTTTAACTGGCAGCGCTTCCATTGATAGAGAAATCAATGAAGATCAAACAAAAACTTGTGAATACCTGAAATCCAATAAGACTCATGAAATATCTTAGGTATGCAATTGTATCCTCAATCTGCAGACAACAAAATCATGATCGAAAGTGAGAGTGGGATCAATCTGCAGCTGAAAAATGTTGCAAATACCATTGAACAGAAAAAATGAATAAAATGATTAAAAAAAAAAGTCAATGGTTGAGATTGAGTGTTGAGGGGAATACACATCACTCCCATCCTAATAACTATTAACTGCAACCGTGATCCTTCCTTTTATGGTTGTGCAATTTTGACACAACAAAACAAAATTTCAAGGATAGGGGAGAGGATACAAGCGTTGATTTTACACTTTTTGATCTTACCCATTTCTGCACAAGATGAACTCTCGACAAACATAAACAAAAACAAGAACTTTATTAAAAGATCATTATAGCCGGAAGTTTGATTATGAACCTAGTTTTAAATTTTGTTCCGTGGGCTACCGTTCGAATCCTAACTTTTCCTTTTCTTAAAAAAAATTCTTTTAATTCTTTTTTGTTTATTTGCTGTTTTGATTTTTAGTTTTTAATTTTACAATTTTTTTTATTATGTAAAATTTAAAGCTTGTAGCATGTGATACAGTTTGCAATTATTTTAATTATGAATTATGGATTGATTTAAAAATTTGAGAATTTACCTCAATAACAGATTCTATCTCTTGAATTAATTTTAATTTTGTACGATAGATAAAAATATTTTACTCTTTTTTATTATACATGTAAAATTCTCAAAAAAATTTGTAATATATATTTATTTATTTATTTATTATTTGATTTTCGATACATTTGAATTCGCTAAAGTTTTTAATTTTATGAAAAAATAATTCACTATACATAAACATTTTCGAAACATGATAAATGATTTGAGATAAGATATTAAATTTGTTTTTAATTTTGATATTAAAGTTCATTTACTTTTTTTAATTATCAAAGATTTATTTATACTAAAACATTTAAATTTTTATTGTGATTTTGTAAAAATTTTAATGCACGTTATATTTTTCTTAGAAATCTAAAAATATTTATAAAAAAAATAAGAAACAAGAAATTGTTACCTAATAAGAGTATTTTTTATTTTTTATTTTTTATTTTAAACAAACAAGAAACATAAACTATTATCAAATTTTAGGCTCTATTTGATAATAATTTGATTTTTATTTTTGATTTTTGAAATTTAAATCTATTTTTACTTAAATTTTTTATAATGTGCTCAATTTTTCCTATAATGAATTTATGTTTTCTTGAGAAAGTAGGTGAATGCAAACTAAATTTTGATTTGATTTTTTAAAATATATGTAAGATGTAGATACCAAATAAGAAAAAACCTATGATAAAATAGTTAATTGTAGGTTTAAATTTCAAAAGCTAAAAATTAAAAAATAAATAACTATCAAACTAGATCTCAAGTATGAATATGAGTATGCTTGTTGAATTTTGTGGCGTATGATCTAAAGTTCGGGAACATGTAAGAAAATTGCAAATTGTTGAGAATTTGCGGAATGTTGAGGAAGTCCAAAACCCACCATAGGAGGTGTTTTTCTTGGCTTCTCTCATGCGGAATTGTGAGAATATCGAATCGAGCCAATAACGAGCAGCAGAAGTGTGTACAAAAGTTATGATCGAAAACTTCTTCTTTCTTCTTTCTTTCTCTCTTCTCTCTTTTCGATGAAGAACAAAGAGAAACACTCAAGAACGTGCGGGAAAGTAAAGAGACAGAGCAGGGATTGAGAGAAATGACACAAGATGTAAGTGGTTCACCCAAAATCGGACTAATCCACTGTGAAGAGCAAGATTCAAATAGTATTTACTATGGAGTTTCTCAAGAACACAAATGGGCTTCTTGGAGCTCTCAAACTACAATCTTAAATCTAGAATTTTGTCTAAAGATGCTTAATGAACCTCTGAACTACTATGCAAACTGTTCTACCTACTGATCCTTATATAGAGAAGTTGTTGCAACAAACCTGCAACTAACTTTCTACTACGGATCCTAGTACAGTATAGAAACTACGGTATAGTTAAAGACTATTTTATTTGATTCAACACCCTAAACTAAATGAAGACAGTATGTATGGAACATCCTGTTACGATTCATCTTGATTTACACAAATAAATAAAATAAACTAGTTGTGACCATTGATGTGTAACTTGTCTCTTATATACTGATATTCTATGTTCTAATCTTCTCCTCTTATATTTTGAACATGAAATTTAATGTTAATTTGAAGTTGAATTTGAATATTTAAACATTTGGTCAGAAAGCTTATCATGATTAAGGAGTTAAAATTGTTTAATAATTATGTGGGTTTTACTTTATCCAACATCATTAATGAGATTTGCACAACAGCTGTACTTTGAATTTCATAATATTAGTGAAACATTGTCCAGAAGTAGCGACAAAAAGGAAGAGACAAAAATAAATAACAGAATATTGGGCAGTTGGAGTGGCAAAGAGTCAACGTTGTTATGTGTAATTAAGCAGAGACGAGGTTTTGGAATAGCTCTCAAAGCTCCATCCATGGCGTCTTCTTCTTCTTCGTCTTCGTTATTATATCACACGTTTCTGAGTTACAGTGACGACGACGTTGTTGGCGGCTTCACGGAGCAGTTGTACAAAGCCTTTGCACGAAGAGGAATCTTCACATTCAGAGATGACAATATTGACAATGAGATTGATGAAGAAACCAACAATAACAACATTGAAGCTTCGAGGGTGGCTGTTGTTGTGGTCTCACAAAACTACGCTTCGTCGAGGCGGTGCCTTCGGGAGCTGGTTCGAATCATTGAGTGCAAAAAGAAAATTTTCCCAATTTTTTACAAATTGGATCCTTCTGATGTTCGAAACCTAATAGGGCATTTTGGAGAATCTTTTGTTAAGCATGAAGGTAGCTTGGAGGTGCGTCAATGGAGGAGGGCTTTGTTTCACATCGCCAACCTCAGGGATTGGGATTCTAATGTTTGGTAAACAATAATTTCATTTCCCCATAACTACTCTCCATTCTTTTACCTTAATTACAATTCAAAAGCATGGTATTTGAACCGCCTTTTAGTTTTCACATTAATTTAGCTCCATTATATCGGGCTAACTATGCATGTTCCTAGGCCAAATATCGAAAAAACATAGATACTGAGGTGTGTATAAATTAATGTCATAGGTTAATCTCAAACTTGGGTTTTGAGGGAAACACACCTTCAAAACTCACGGCTTCGGCCACCGTGCCACCCTTTGGGCACAATTTTTATTTGAATTGCATTGTTCCTCTTTGCTCATGATTTTTTATACTTTGTGCATGTTATCTAATATGTTATCAGAGTCAGTCCAACAAAAACAAAACCATAATTTGATTCAAGATTGGTTAACCTGAAAAAGGCACCCTCTTGAAGATTCTACCATTGTTGCACATTGTAAAAGTGGGGAGACTTCTAAGTATTTATAAGATTGAACTATTTCTCTCATCACCGATTAATTTTGGGATGAAACCTCACACTATCTAATATTTTATCTTCTTTTCTCATACATGTCTATCTGAATTAGGTATTTGAGAATCTAAAGTTATTGTTACACTTATGAGAACCTACACTATTGAAAAACAAACAATGAAAAGAGATTTTGCATCCTCCCTTTCCTCAGGAAATATGAGGAGAAGAAAAAAGCTTTTTATTTTTAAGGCCTACAACTAAAATCTTGCCTTTTGTTCCTAGTTTTTCATGTATTAATTAGGCTGCATGAATCAGAACTCATAGAAGACATATGTCAAGAAATATTGAGAATAATTAAACCAACCTTGAGACTCATTGAGAAAGAGAAACATGGCATTGGGAAAGAGAAACTCATTGGACTCGCCCCGAAACTGGATCAACTTTCTTCCCTTTTGAATCCAATGAACTCAGATGAGAATGTGATCTGGGTAGGAATACATGGAAGGGCTGGTATTGGCAAGACAACCGTAGCTCGGGCTTTGTACGAGCGAATTCACAGCGAATTTTAGGCACATTGCTTCCTCTCCGATGTTCAAGACCATTTCAAATCTTTTAGAATTATAGATTTACAAAGGAAGCTCCTTTCAAGAGTTACATTCTCATCGAAGAACTTCGACTTTTCGAATGATCGAGAAGGCACTGCTTTGATAAGCAAAGAAATTTTCAAGAAGAAGACACTTATTGTCCTAGATGATGTGGATCGTTTTGATCAAATAAGGAAATTGATACCCAACAACTATATGGTTGAGCTAGGCTACAACAGAAGTCCGTATGATTGTTGTGTGTATCACGACAAGTGTAAAGATGGTTGCATGATCTATTTAGTTTTGTATGTAGATGATATGCTTATAGCTGCAAGGTTGAAGTCTGATATTCAGAGGTTGAAAGATCTGCTTAGTGCTGAGTTTGAGATGAAAGATATAGGTGTTGTTAAGAAAATCTTGGGTATGCAAATTTAAGGGAAAGAGAAAAGAAGAAGCTCTTCTTGTCATAGAAAGGCTACATTCAGAAGATTTTATCAAGGTTTAGAATGTCATCAGCGAAGCCTATAGATACCCCAAGTGCTGCTACATTCGTTTATTCTTAAAATTTGCACCCCAATTCGAAGTTGAGAAGGAATACATGTCTCGTGTTCCTTATACTAGTGCAGTTGGAAGCTTAAAGTATAATATGGTATGCACTAGACCTGACTTCGCCCATGCTGTTAGTGATGTTAGAAAGTATATAGCCCAATCTGGAAAAGAACACTTGCAGGTTGTTAAGAGTATTTTTCGTTATCTCATAGGTACAACGGATGTTGGCCTTTTTTATAGGATTGAGACACAATGTTTAGTTATTGGTTATTTTGACTCTTACTATGCTGGGGATGTTACAGTAGAAGATCAATGACTTGTTATATTTTCACTCTGTGTGGTTCTGAGGTTAGTTGGAAGGCTACTTTGAAACCTACAATAACTCTGTCTACAACTGAAGCAAAGTATATGGCATTGACAGAAGCTGCTAAAGAGGGAATATGGTTGAAATGACTAGTCAGTGATCTTGGTCTTCATCATGATCGAGCATGTAAGAACCCGTAATTTTAAACTACGTTTTCCACATCATGTTGACTAAAAAACGGTTACAAACGTGTAGTTTTCGAATTTCAAGCTTAAAACAACCACTTCTGTTGATTTTTTTTCAAATCAATATTTAAGTAACAAGCCTTTGGACATGGTGTTTTAAAAAAAACATCTTTAAATAATTAAATAATAGTAATGAGCATCAATGCCCGACAGTTGACAATTTTTAAAAATAAATAATAGGAGTTTAGACATGACATGCTACTGTACAAGGAAACATCTATTCTAACATCAACTCAAAAAGAAAAAACAAATGCAGCAGCTCCACCCATGATCCCTTCAACGTCTCCCAGCTAACTGTCTTAGTGATGTCCATGTTTGCGGGTTGAAAAATAAAACCACAAAAAGGGTGAGTATAAAAGAATACTCAGTCAGAACTCCCTAACAGGAGGACAATGCACAAAGAAGGACTCAACATGTTAGCAAAACATATATATCCTCGTCTCAACATAGCCTACTATACCATGAGTTTGTTATATGCCTTTCTCAATCAATTAACTTTATTCTCGACTCAACTTAGCTTTTTACTTGGTCATAAGGTTCGTTGCATGACTGTCTTTTGAGGCCCTCAAGACACTTACCTAAACTCTACCAATATAATGTAAGGACCCGACTCAAATCAAGGTCTAAACCTAAGTCTTTAACTCTAAATGCATGAAAACAGCGTTCGACACTTAGGGCATGTATAATTAAATCTGGTAGCACGATGTTATTGAAATCCATTAAAGAATCAAGTTTATAAAAACCATAAAATTCGATCAAAGTATCATTGGGTACCCAAGAGTCAAAACATAAAAGCTCGAGTAAATATGTACAATTTATCATGCCCTTAAATAGTTCATGTAGAAGGAATAAATTAAAAAGACTCTACACAAAGTAATGCAGCCGGTCCCATGGTCATCTCCAGCTCCGTTGATCATCTATCTCGGTACAGTCTAGTAGTACATGTGGGGATTCCACAGTGGAAAGGGTGAGTTTTTGCAAACTCAGTAAGGCTTCCCCAGCTCGGGGACAGACATGCACAAGAATACAAACATCAGCAAACAAGTATAATCAACAACATAACCGAAGGGTGTACATAACCCAAGCTCCTGGGTGTTAGGTCAAGAAACCTCGTCCTTGACGAGCACCACGCAGAGCACTCTAAGGATCGTAGACCCCAAGACCCAAAAGCTCACATGAGTCCTCTGACTTGAGAGCAATCTGGCATCCTACTCTAGAGGGAACCGGTGAGCCGAGCAACCTGTTGGCCTCAGGCCTCGTACTCACAGCGAGAGGTGGTGCCACACCAATCACCAAGGAACCATGTCAGGCCCATACCACCTACCTGGAGAGAGCCTAGGCTACTAGTAGGAACCATCCAGGGCCGTGAGCCTGGCCGGCCGACCATCCACGGAAGTCCTGCGGAGAGAGAGAATATCACCTCAAGCTAGGGTGTGCGCCCGAATATCATCGTCCACACCCTCCTACTAGTCTCCTCTATCCGATCTTATGACTCGTTTGGGTCCAAACGAGGCATCAAGCCGTGCATCAAACATCATGCAAGTCCATATCAGGACAATCATGCAACCACATGCAACTCGACCATATCAGGCAACCATACATGAATCATGCATCACTAGTCATACAAGAGACAAGGCATAAATGTATATGCTCTCGATGCAATCAATGCAACATACAATGCACATGGTCATGCTACAACCACACAAATCAACTAATGCAAATAAACCGGCACATGTATTAAGCAAAGGTCCTCGAGAAGGGGTAAAGGGTCTCTTACCTTGGCTGACCCACTAACAGCTTTCCAAGAATTCACTAGAAACTCTAAATAGCCAAACATCACTCCGAGCCCTGAAACGAACGAACCGGTCAAAACTAGCTCCTCAAACCATCAAAATTGGATCCAGAATATCAAATTTAGGAAACAGTGGAGAACCTCGAAAATCGTGTCCCGATGGCCCCCGACGGCTACACATTCCTCATAAACGCGGCTCGAAAACAGGAAATAGCTTGGGTCAAATCTATACAATAGAAAAGTCAATGGGTCAAAACTCATCATTTTACCCAAGCCAAACACCCATTAAACTCAATCCAAACAAACCTTAATTTCACATTTGGGATAACTCAAAACCATAAACCAAACACCTTTAGTTCATTACTTGAATGATTTTAAAGCACTAGCCAAACAAGTATAAATCACTACTTGAATGGTTTTATGCCACAAACTAAACAAGCTTAATCCACACTTGAACTAACTTTAAACTAGTAGTCAAACAACATTAATCCATTACTTGAATACTCATAACCCAAGAAACAAAGAGCTTTAATTCACCACTTGAATAGTAAAAAACCTAAAAACAAACAGGCCCTAAACCACATTTGAATGACCATAATCCAACAAACAAACACCACCTATCCATAAATTGAATAGTTTAGAACCTATAAACAAACAACACTTGTCTATCACTTGAATAACCATCAACTAGAAAACAAACATGTTTAATTCTCCATTTAAATATCTTAGCACCAACAACCAAACAACCCTTAATCCTCATTTAAATAGCTTTATTCCAATTTAAAATGACTTTAACCCCAACCCAAACATGAGTCTTCTTCAACATTTGGCTAGATCTAAAACCAAACCAAAGAGAATAAGGAAAGAAACTCACCTAGCAATGGAGACCTTGGCCGGCAGCACTCCACGACGAGCGGCGACGACGATTCAAGCCACACTCGGCAACGAACTCGCGATGGCAGCCCCGTGTTGACGACACCAACAACCTCACGACGGATTTGGTTCGAATGCACCAGCACAAGACTCGAGTTCCACTGCTCGAACGCAGCACTGCAATTGGAACTGAAGAACTCGGCTGCTGCAGCGAAACCCACACAATGAGACAACCCGACCTTCTTAGAACTCACCCACGCAGAAATAACGCGCCCTAATGTCGAACTTGACGGTGTTTTCCACGACAACGACGAGTCTTCTTGCTGCAGGCGAAACCGACGACGGCAGCTCACTCCGGCGAGCTTCACGACTGTGAGGACGACGCTACTGCTCTTCGATTTCGGCGGCGGCTCACACATGCTCGACTCACTCCACAGAACCCGACGAACCCAGCTGCGTTGAACCCACAGCCTCGACGACGACCAACGAACCACAACCGCGAGCAAGCTGGACGGAAATTTGGAGACGGCTACTTCGATTTCAGGAAGAAGGACGTTGAAGGAGAAGATGAACAATGTTGAAGACCTCGGGATCCTCAATCTCTAAAATGAACTTAAATATTTAAAGATAAAAGACCATAATGCCCCTCTAAAATAACTTATCCACAAAATGCCCTCTTTTAATCTAAAAGAACTCTCTTTCCTTTTCTTTCTTTTTATTTAACTCAATAACAAAATAATATAATTAGGTTATTACATATAATATGTTATGAGGTACGTTACTCAACTCTCTTGTGAGGCCCTTAAGACACTCACCTACACATAGGAATACGACAAGTCATGAAGTTTGTTATACAACTCTCTAGTTCGATCAACTCAAACAACTCAACCACTACTGGTGTACAGACGAAACTAGTCCAGGTGAGCCATCTACCTGACACTCGACGTGTGTACGCATACATTGCATGCTACTGTAAACCAATCAGGTATAGGTCTACTCAAGCCAACATGGTCCAGGTCCACATTCCTATCTCGACAAGGAAAAGTGTCCACTAAGTCACGGTTTTAGAGGCCTTCGCTAGTGATTTGAGTCAGCCTGCTCACACCTATCGCCCCCAAGCTAAAACCCTCCCATAGCAGGCGTACACTATGACTAGGGCCCGCCTATAAGGCTAGAAACTAGGCATGTTCGAGGGCGGCATGTTACATCACATCCCCGACTATCGGGCAAAGGAATAAATCCTCAACTGCATCGACCCATTAGAGCAAGGTACGTTGTGTTCTCTAAAACATCTAGATGGTGACAACTAAGTACTTCTATCTCAAGAATATTTAATAGTCTAGTCCTATCAGATCACCAACCATGCTCAAAGAAACTCATTGGCATCCTAACAAGATACTATATTACATGATCATGACTAGCTACAAACCCAACATGTCATCACAACGAGCACACTAAACAAAGGACAATAGAACCTGCTATAGAAAGTAAACATACTAAGACCCCATAATCTCAGCATATTTACAGTTAAAATACTTAAAAAACATACACAAGGTGGTACCTCGGGACCATAATCTCGAGGCACGACCAGTGTTTTAAAAATCCCCGTTAGGCGCGCGCCTAGGCGCTCCAAGGCCCAAGGCGCACCTCTTGCGCCTCGCCTGGGAAAGGTCAGGCGCGCTTAGTAAGGCGTGCGCCTTTTGGCGCCTTACGTGAAGCCCCGAGCACCCAAAATACGTGCGCCTTGGGGGCTTTTTATTCTCTTTATATTTTTTTATGTTTTCACCTTTATCCTTTGTGAGATCCCCGTACTAGGTCATTCAAGACGCAAGATAACTAATTCAAGACATTTCAATACCTTAAATAACTTAATTTTTCAACTCACAAAGACAACATTCGCTTAAATGAAAGGTTGATAGTTCAATCTTATGTATGTTTAGTATACATTCTTAGTTAAACTTCATTTCTTTCCATGAAATGAAGGTTAATGGTTAAATATAATGTATTTTTTGTATATTATTCTTGGTTAAAACTTCACTTATGTCTATGGAAATGTGTATACACACTTATATATAAAAAAATTTGTGTTTTTTATATAGTGCGTCTGATATAATAAAGCTCGCGCCTTATGGTGCGCCTTGCGCCTTAGGCCCAAGAGGCCCATTCCACCTTAATGCGCCTTGGACTTTTTAAAACACTGGGCACGACAAACAAAGTAAAGCTAACAACGAAATACAAGCAGTTACAACAAAAAACACATAGCAAACACTCTATTCAAACATCGATAAATATTAGGGAAACACATTAAGCTTCACCTTGTGCAGGGCCCACACAACCCAACTAGAGATGATCTCTACCTGATTGAAGGTTATAGAATGCACTCCTTGCTTTCTAATACGAAAAAAACACCACAAATAAACCTAACGAAGTATATCCAAAATCAACCACTAATAGTATTATCGAATTTTACTCAACGTTATCGACTTGAAAACTTACTCGAAAACTAGAAGAAACAAAGTTGTCGAACTCTTAGCAAAGCAAAAATATCAACCTGAGTCTACAACACTCGCCTCAAGATCCAACAAGAGTAACTCTTCATAAAATACCCAACAAATACTCATCGTCAATACAACCTAACCCTAACGATTAAACAACACAAAACAACATTGGAATCAAAATCCTTCCCCAAAACAAAATCCTGAACATGGCTGGAAAAACGAGCGTGTCGAGGCTGCTGGAGTGTCAAAGTGGTTGTTGCAGAGATGCGTTGAGGCAGGATGGGAGTCGCATGTGCGGGAGGGTGTGCGCTTGGCTTCGCTGCTGCTTGTCTGCTGCTTTCCTTTTATTTTAAATGTCCCATTTTTTTCTTTTATTATTTTTAAAACAGCACTTAAATGAGCCTTTCTACATTTCCAGCCATTTTCCTCTTTACTCTTAAATGAAACTTAAATCTCTTTTTTTTTGTCCCTAGAATCACAAAATTAACCCAACATTAATTATTTAATTACAATAAGGGCCATTAGGGCTAAAATGACCAAAATACCCCTAATGCCAAAATTAAATAGAACCACACCAAAAATCCCGAAAGATAATAACCACATCTGGAGGGTTTCTCTGAAAATACGGGGCGTTACAGAGCAGTTGTGTACTGTGATAGTTTGAGTGCTATATGCCTTGCCAATGATCCAATTCACCGTGAAAGAACTAAGCACATTGATGTAAGATACCATTTTCTAAGGAATGAGAAAAGGATAAAGGTTATGAAAATGGGCACTGCTGATAATCTTGCTAATATATTCACCAAGGAAGTGCCACATGGCAAGTTCCAACATTATTCGAACTTGCTAAATGTTTAAAACTGTTAAGGTCCCTAAAGGGGTCATTTGAGGTAGAGAGAGAAGCATCTGAGTTTTTGTACACCTGGTATACATCTGAATCTGGAATACATTTGAGTCTAGTATGCATCTTGCATTCATCTGGTTCGTTAGGAACATCTGGTATACTGTTGGTACAATCTTTTGCATTTGAAGGATAGTTCAAGTTAAGGTGAAGGTTTGTTGAGATATGCCTTGAACGAGTTAATGCCCTTACAATTATTTAGTCGGGGGTCTCGCTGCCCGATCAACATCTGTACTGGCTTTTGTATTTCGTTTATGGGCTTTTATGTACTTGGGTCTTATTTGTAATAGGATTTTAATGAGAGTGCCTATTTAAACTCGAATTAAAACCTAGACCCCAGGATGTTCATTATGTTTTTGCGTCTCCTTAATAAAATTGTGTCCCCTCTCTGCCTGGTAGATTAGCTAACACAACGTTAGTGAACCACGTAAAACTTTATGTGGTTTTCATTCTCTTATGTTTTCTTATTTTTGATTGTTTTGTTAATTGCCGTTTTCATAACAACCACTGAACAACATTTTAAATACATTAAAATTAGCATTAAAGTTTATTGAACGTATTTTTATAGAATTCTATAGAAAATAGCACTTAATACCTCTTCGAAATCCTTTACAATAAAAAATGCACCAGATGGCTGAAAGAGGTATCCCCATATCCACTTTCTCTCCATCCAAATGGCTTTAATAGAAAACAATTTCTATCTCAGAAAAAAAGGAAACTATTTCTCTATGTAGCAGTACAATCACAGGTTAAACATTATTAATAATTATTTATTTACAGTACGTCAGAGAAAAGAAATAATGAAACTGGAAGATGAACAGGTTGAGTTATTGGCACCGTTCTCTGATCATAACCTTTCACAATGCACTGAAGGTGTATTACAAAGGGCAGGTAACTTTAAGTTATAGGTATTAAAAATACTCTTAAATTTTGTACTTTATTTTAGTTATCTTTCAAAAGCTTGCAATTTTAGGTTGACCCTTCACAATGTCTCAAAACTATCTTTGAAATAAAAATTGGTTAGAGTTTTGTCAAAAGTTCAATTCTAGGTCACCATCATATTGGCTTTCTGTTCAACTTTCTAACAACTCCAAAAGTAATTTGGAAGTGGATGAATGATCAAAAGTATTGTTCCTTTTAAAAGAATATGTGTATTTTTTAAATTTAGGACAAAATTCAAGAGCATTTTATTTTTTCTAATTTAACCATAAATTCAATGAGGGGCAATTTATGACCTTGTTTATCACCTAAACCCTTTTTAATTTATTAAGTTACTTGCAGTAAGTTCCAAAAGAGAATGCTTGGGCTTGAAGGAACTCTGCAACTCAATAGTTGCTTTTCGGCCCATGAATTTAGAAATATTGCATGAAGTAGCAAAGGAGATAGGTAAGTTAATAGTAAATTTAAAGTACATTGTTGTAGTTTTACCATTTACATGCAATTTAAGTGTCGATTAATATAGCATTAGACTTGGGCAGAATTTTTGTGGGAACAACTAGAAGTGTACCCAAATTTGGCGCACACGACTTCAATATGGACTACAAAATTAGTAGACTAGAATGGATAGGTAATTTATTTACGATTTTGTTTTCTAATATTTATGGGATATGATTTAATATTTGATTTCATTTATTTATTAAATGCAGTATCTTTGAGAGAAGACTATTTAGAATTGGAAGATGAATATTTATGGCTATTGCAAGAGAAATACGACAGTAATTTACAGTGATTAATTCATTATTTCATTATAAAAATGAGGCAGAAAAATACTGCATTATTATTTTATGAGCAAGTACTGAATTAATTCATTATAAAATTTCAGTGAAATTGTTCGAGGAGTTGAAGGAGGCAGAAAAAGAATATTGTATGCTTGTACGAGAGCGATACCTAACAATCCTCGATAGCATTTCATCAATGGATGTGTCTCAAATCTATGCGAAGTACAATCATTTAGATCTACTCGATCTCATAGGTAAAATAGAAACATATAATAGATTGCCTTCAAATTATATCCCGTGCTTATATTGATTAATTTATAGCACACTTCTACTAGTACCTCTAAACTTGGAGTTCTATTGATAAAAACGCTAAACTAATAACTGCACCAATTCAAACTAACTCCTAAACTGTCATGAGTGTTTCAATTTAAGCTCTCAATTTGAATATCTTCCGTGCAACAATTCTCACATGTCCATTCATTTGAACATGGACCATTACTTGAAACACAGATTCTAAATTGATTTGAAAATGAATGTACAGAATTTTTGAGAATGAAAATCATGAAGATGGAAATGGACAGTCTTGACATACTAAGAAAATGTGGAAGCGTGGTTGTGGACTCCAAACATCTTGAAATTGGTAATCTCTGAGCAAATTTATTGCCAAATATGTTTTGAATTATTATTATTATTATTCTATTATTTGAATTTTGATTAATTGTTTACTATATTCGCAGAAACTACCAGAATAAAGTTACATAAATTAGAAGACCAATGTTTTATTCGCTGGAATAACAACGTTGAATTAAGACCCTTCCTCCCACTATCACAAACCCCACAAAAAATGAAAGGTATTTCGACTGGATATTAAAATTGTCGTTGTAAGTGGTTCATGTTAAAATTTTAAAAAATGAGTATTGGTAGACATTAGGGAAAATTATATTTTTATTCCTTAGGTTTGAGTTTTGATTTCTATTTGGTCTCAATATTTCAATAATACTAACTTTTAGCATTTTTGTTTTTTTTTATATTTATTTTCTTTTAAAAATTAAATTCACATGAAAACTAAAATAATAACTTAATGATTATTGATAAAATATCGCTCTGATACCAATTTGAAAATGATCTAATGTCAATCTGTAAAAACTAAATGCGAATAACAAATGCTAATAGAAATAATCACACTAGCTTTTCGCTTGCGGGATTGCAAAGACACGACACACAAATTCCTCCACAAACATACTTCTTTATTTTTCTAAAGCTCTCTACAACTTTCTTTTGCTCTTGTTCTTTCTCTCTTGTTCTTTCTCTTGCTCTTGTTCTTGCACTTTGCTCTTTTTCCTGTTCTATTTCTTACTCTTCCTTTTCTAATTTTCACAATGAAATAAGCCACCTGTTTATAGCCATATTACAACTTGGTCTCCAAGTTCTTACAAAAAACGTCTCCCACTAATTGTTCAATTAAGGATCCACTAATTCCTTAATTAGCTCAAAAACTCACAACCCATTAATTCCTTAATAAAATGTCAACTAATTACATTTAAAAATAAATAATAAATTTGCATTAAATTTTATTCGACAAAACTTCTCCATAAATTTAAATGCTTCTACCATCTATCATGCCAATCTTCTTCTTGAATTTTTCGAACAAAACCTTTGATAAGGGTTTTGTGAAAATATCTGCAACTTGATCTTGACTTGCCACATGCCCCAGTTCCACGTTTCCTTCTTTCACATGATCTCGGATAAAATGAAAGTGAACATCAATGTGTTCGCTTCTTTCATGGTTCACTGGACTCTTTGCTAACTCAATTGCTAATCTATTGTAAATTTGAATCACGGTTGCACCAACTTGTTTTAGCTCATATCTCATTCAACAAATTTCTCAGCCATATTGCATTACAAATGCACCAAGAAGCTACAACATATTTAGCTTTTGAGATAGCAAAGACTTCCTACCAAACTTCGGTATCTACTCACATCCACATGTTCTCCTCCATTAAACTTTGAGAGTTTCGTACCTAGTTCCATTGGTATTGAAACCACGTTGCAATTTTCTATATTGAACTTTTTCAAGATCTCCTTTGCATATTGCTCTTGCGATACAAAGATCCACGTTTCTCCTTGTTTAACCTCCAAATCAAGGAGAAACTTCAACAAACCCAAATCTGTCATCTCAAATTCTCGCGTCATGGTGGTTTTAAAATCTTCTATAATTGCATCACTATTACTCGTAAAAATAAGGTCATCAACATAAAAAACAACAAATATTGCATTACCTCCACTCACATTTGTGTAAAGGGCATGCTCGTAGGTATATTGTTTGTATCCATTCTCCTTAAAATAAGTATCAATGCGAGTATTCTAGGCTTCCAGTGCTTGCTTCAAACCATAAAGCGCTTTCTTAAGCTTTAACACTTTCTTCTCGTCTAAATTTTCATATATTTGGGTGGTTGCACAAGGTACACTTCCTCTTCAAGCACATCATTAAGTAATGTCGTCTTGACATCCATCTGAAAAATCTTCCATTTAAATTGAGCAACTTGAGAAATGAGCAACTGAATTGTCTCCATTCTCGTAATGGGAGCAACGACTTCATCATAGTCGATTCCCGCTTTCTGCTTGTATGTCTTCTCAACAACTCTCACCTTGTAGCGTTCTATCTCACCTTGAGCATTCATCTTCATCTTGAACACCCACTTCACACCAATCGACTGACTTGCTTTCGACAACTTTGTCAACTTTCATGTATCATTGCGCACAATCGCATTAATTTCCTTATCCATAGCAGTTCGCCACTTCTCATCTTGCACTGCTTCTTCAAAGCTAATACTTTCAACATCTACCAAAAGACATACAAGATGTACTTCATTTTTCGCATCATATAAATCTTAAAAACTCCGCATTTTAGGTTGTTGCGGTTCATCTTCATCATCGGTAGTTTTGAACATCTGTTGGTTTACTTGTTGATGCAACGACAGGTGATTCATCAACTTCAATGCTAACTTCCATTCAATTGTTTCAGTCCCATTTGCTTTCTTCATTTACTCGCACATTACGACTCACCATCACCTTCTTGCTTGTTGGGTTAAGCAACTTGTACGCTTTTGTTTTCTCATCATAGCCAATAAAACATAATTCTTGCTCTTTTCTTCGAGTTTCGTTCTTCGTTGATCTGGTACCTGTGCATAAGCAACATTATCGAACACTCTGATATGTGAAATAGCCGGCTTCTGTCTGCTCCATGTCTCTTGCGATGTTTTATCACCTAACTTCGCATGCGGACATCGAATTTGCACATAAACTACGCACTACACTACTTCCACCCAAAATTCCATTGGCATACTTTTGCTCTTCAGCATTGAGGGGTGTATGGTGTGGTTAGAAATCGTCTTATGTATTGGTCCTTGCAATACTTCATGAAAGTCATCAAAGTATATTCTCCACCTCTGTCAGATCGCACAACTTTGATCTGTCTACCGATTTACATTCAACACAAAATAATTAATTAAAGTTTATTCAATAATTATATAGAATTTAAAATTATTCTAAGGTATGTACGTGTTTAGTTTTGAAACATAGGGACTAGATAGAAACTAGATCTCAAATTTATGGACTAAAAATGTAATTTTTTCTTATAAATTATATTACAAACCCTGCAAAGTTTTCAATAATTCTACCATCTTCTGAATAATTTAACAATGTAGGAGAAGAAGAAAAGTTCCTCAAAATGTTATATGCTTCCACCGAATCATGTAACTTTTATTGTACTGAGTGCCAGACTAGTATAAATTATGAGATTCAACGTGCTTTTGGATTAGAAGAGCATCGAGAAATATCTTCTGAAAGTTCATATGAAGAAATGGCAATGGATTGTTACCAAATTCTGCACAAGTTTTTGAGTTCGCGTAGCATACGTTGTGGTGCTTGCATGAGTTTTATTAGGACGGTGACAATTAAATATGCTCAGAATCTTGAAGAAGAAAAATCCATGGTTTCTTTGTTAGCTTCAACATCCCTTACCAAAACATGTTAGTAACATTTATTTTCTTCATATATGCAAGAATTTAGAGTAAATGATACATGTTTTGGTTTGTCTTTATGTTGGAGTATTCTTTTTTCAATATATGACATGATTGAATTTAGTTCTTACGTTTTAACCAAGTTTTATTTACCTTCCATGATGCAAAATGTTAAAATTCATAGGTACCGAATTTGCAGCTATCACAATGGAGTTACCCATATCAAACGACCAAAATCTTTATGATTGGGATAAACAAGTTGGAAAAGAACACTTCTCGAAACACCTACAACCCCCACAAGAATCTAAAGGTATTCAAACTATATACAATAACAAATGTCTAAATGTTAATTCCTACATAATTATGAGTATGCTTTTCCTTTTTATGAGTTATAAGTTTTTAATTGTCATGATTAAATCAAGTATGAAGTAGGTTTTTGGATAGAAAGGTGCAAAAAATGAGTGTTTATGAAGAGAAAAAGTAAATCAACCAATACATGTCGTAGTTTCCTTGTTAAGTTAGAATACTGAGAAGCCAATTTATAGTAGGATTAATTGAGAAAATTAAGGAAAGAAGTTACAATAACAGCTATGTTGCAACAAAAATACATTAGGTCTTCACACAACCCCTCAAACACTTGATGGGAAAATAGTCATGAGTTTTTGTTGCACATTTGAAAGGCTTGAGAGGAGAGAGCCTTGGTAAATATATACTCTATTTGATCTTTTGATGAATAAACCAGACAATTATATCCTTGCGAACTACTTCCTTGCAAATGAAGTGATAATCAATCTTGGTGCATACTTGGCAAAGACATTGTCAAGCAAGGTTTATGTAGGAAAATGTGAAGATCACATAATAGCTGACATAGCCAGAATACGTTTGGATGTTGTGTTATCCAAAGTACGATACTCAGCTTCCATATGAAAACATGAAACTATTTGTTTCTTGCAGACAGTTGTGGATATGGGACTAAACCCATGAAAAATAGCATACCCTATTTGATCAGAGGGATCACCAACCTAATTGATACCATAATAATCATTAAGGGAAAATGTGTGTGATTTAAAGAATATCCTAAGGTGTGACATACCACGAGTTAGAGTTATTGATATATTCCTTATCTTTATGTATAATTATGTAATATATAGGTCAGGCCCATTAGGCCCAGTATTAGTTAGGGTTTACTACTTTCCTTGTACATATACAAGCTTAGACTCATCAATGAAAAGTGTGACAACTATTTTGCCTCTCTAACGACTACATGGTATTAGAGCATTGGGTTCTTTTTTAGTCAAGAGAGTCGTCAAATGGTCGCTCTCACTGTTAGACTACCGCCGCCTAGAGCACCGTCGAAGTGTCGCCACTGCTGGCAGGGATGTTTGTCACTACTGCTGGATTCCAGTAGCCGATGTTCCAATCTACAATTATCAAAATATTGAAGGATTCCAACTAGTCGTAAGTCCACAATAGTCGTCAAATTAGTTTGACGGCCACCGACTTGCAACTATGCGTGGAAACGCGTCCTAGATCAAATCAGAGTTTTTTTCATTGGGTTATGTGCAGAACAACAAGATCTACAACTTTGGGTATTTCATTTTTGGTTTTCGACATCATTTTGTTTTGGTATTGACGATTGCACACTATTTTAGGCACATTTTGCTACTGTTTTTTTTTTGTTTGAAAAAGTACTATTTTTTTGCTGATTTTTATTGGCTAAGTTTGAAAATACATGGTTGAAAGGAAGCAAATTTTTTTTATTTCTTACCATATGGAAATCACGAAGCATAAGTTAAATGGCTTGAACTATCGTGATTGGAATCAAAGACTTTGGTTTCATTTATTGAACCTAGAGATGGAGGAAAATATTGCACAAGATTTGCCCAAAGATTAGTTAAAGAAAAAGATATGGGCTCTCGATGATGCTTAGTTGTACAATCAGATTATAAATTCCATAGAAGATAATGTGGTTGACCTAGAAGTAATTGTAATAGTTTCAAAGAACTACAATAGTTCGTGGAGTTCTTATATTTAGGAAAGGAACATGTGACAAAAGTATATGATGTTTGTATGTCATATTTTTATGGCCATAGCAAGGAAATCATTAACGACTTATTATACACAACACAAGAGAAATATTGTGAAGCTCAGTACATTTATGCCATTTGATGCTGATATAAAAGTTCAGAAAAGTCAGAGGGAACAAATGGGTGCTGACAGTTTCATCCAGTGTCTAGGTCAGAGTACGAGATGGCGAAGGAAAAGATCTTCTCACGATCTGAGATCCCTAGTTTAATTGATGTATACATAACGCTCTTTCGTACTAAAAGCCACCATCTAGATTTAACAGATTCATAGCCGAGTAGTGCACTTATGGGAAGAGACGACTCTCGTTTCGCCAAAGACTAAATATGATCAGCGCTAGAATTCCAACGAAGATAGTAGGCGACCAGAATCAAGAGGAGAGATGATATGCTATTACTACCAAAAACTAGGTCATGTAGAACGGGATTGTAGGAAGCTCAAGTATCAAAATTTGATATCACAGGCAGCAAATATTTTTTGAAATGTTCTAGAACACTCAATTCATGATTCTGCTAGTGAGTTTGCTAAACTTTAGGTGTTACAAGCATCGTCACAATCATCCTCTTCAAATATTTCTACAACAACATTAGTCGATAGGGGTAATAAGAACTGTTGCTTTTTTACATCCTTTTTGAAATGGGCCATAGACTTTGGAGCTACGTCATATATGATAGGTAATTACCGCAATCTCTTTTTAAATTCACTATCACCAACACCCTTCCCTACTCTCACTTTGATAATGGGTCTCCATCACTAGTTCAGGGATCTGGGTTGATGAATGTTACACCTACAATGTCTTTATCTTCAGTTTTATGTCTACCTAACCTTTTATTCAACCTTATTTTGATTAGCCAACTTACTCTTGACTTAAATTGCTTTGTTTGTTTCTTTCCCGACTATTGTTTGTTTCAAGATCATATGACAAAGAAGATTATTGAGAGAGGATATGAGTATGGAGGTCTATACGTACTTGATGAACAACTAGGAAATGTTGACGTGTGTTCAAGCACCGAGTCTTTATTTGAAATTTATTGTCAGCAGGGTCATCCATCCTTATCAGTTTGGAAGAAAATGTATCCAGCTTTCAGTAGTTTGTCGTCTTTAAATTGTGAGTCTTGTTAGTTTTCTAAATTTCATCGTATTAGTTTTAGTTCTTGGGTCAATAAACAAGCAGATGCTCCTTTTGGTTTAGTTCATTCAGATGTTTGGGGTTCGAGTCCTGTATTGTCAAAAATGGGTTTTTTTTAATTTTATTCTGTGACTTTCATTGATGATTATTCTTGCTTAACTTGGGTTTATCTAATGAAAAATCATTATGAGTTGTTTTTTTAGTTTTGTACTATTAACGTGGAAATTAGAAATAAATTCAATACTTCTTAAAAATGTTTGCGAACAGATAGCGATGGTGAATACTTTTCTTCCATTATGGGGTATCATTCATCCGTCTTCATGTCCTGATACTCCATCTCAAAATGGCATTGTTGAAAGAAAGAATTGACATTTACTCGAAAATGTAAGAGCATTGCCATTCCAAATGAATGCTTCAAAGCACTTTTGAGTGCATGTCATGTCTATTGCTTGTTTTTCAATCAATAGAATGACATCATCAGTGTTTAATGGTAGAATTCCATTGCAAGTCTTGTGTCCCACCAAAGAATTGTTCCCTCATGTACCAAAGGATTTTTGGTGTACTTTTTTCATTCGTAGTATCAGTCCTCATCGTACAATGTTGGAACCGATATAAGTGAAGTGTATTTTCTTAGGTTATTCTCGTATTCGAAAGGTATCGTTGTTATTGTCCACGATTGAAAAGATATCTTGTCTCACCAGATGTTTAATTCTTCGAAACTATGCCTTTGAAATCGGTATCAATAGGACTTTGTCATGAGGAGGATAACTTATATATCGATAAAGTTATCTCTGGATCTCCTTCTGATTTGTCAGAGTTGGCCCCATCATGCCCTCTAGTTACTCAAGTTTACTCCAGACAAGTGCGACAACAGACTACAAATCCATGTCCTATACGAGGAGACTCTTCGTTATGTGAACTGCAAGAAAATAGTGATCTTGATTTGCCTATTTCTCTTCGTAAAGGTAAGTGTTCCTGTACTTATCACATTTCTTCTTGTGTTCGTATAATCAGTTTTCTGATTCCACCTATTTTCTTTTTACATTTCATGTTTCTTTTTCTGTTCATAAGAATACTCATAAAGCACTGTCACACTCTGGCTTGAGCGAGGCAATGATCGAAGAAGTGACTGCACTAGATGTTAATGATACATGGAGTTGGTTGCTCATCCTGCAGGAAAGAATGTGATTGGGTATAAATGGGGTTTACAACCAAAGTCAATTTAGATGGATCTATTTCTTGGTTAAGAGCGAGGCTTATGGCCAAAGGCTATGCTCAGTCATATGGAATCGATTACGGTGATAGGTTTTCTCCTATTGCAAAGTTGACATTGATTAGATTCTTTATCTCTATGGCTTCTTCTCGAGAGTGGCCGCTATACCAACTGGATATTAAAAATGCATTTATGCATGGAGATTTTCAAGAAAAGGTGTATATGGAGCAACCTCCTGGGTTTGTTGCTCAGGGGGAGAGTGATAAAGTATGTCGGCTGCGCAAATCGTTGTATGGCTTGAAATAGAGCCCAAGAGCGTGGTTTGAAAAACTCAATCAAGCCCTTGAATAGATTGGAATGAAGAAAGGTTCGTTAGATCATTTTGTGTTTTACAAGAAATCAAAAGATCACATTATTTTAATAGTATATGTTGATGATCATAATCACTAGAGATGATATGACATGAATAACATTGTTAAAAGAATTTCTTCATGGACAATTTCATACTAAAGTCAATTCAAATGGATTTATTGCTTGGTTAATAGTGGGGGTTGTGGCCAAAGGCTACGCTCAGACATATGGAATCGATTACTGTGATACTTTTTCTCATACTGCAAAGTTAACATTGATTAGATTATTTATCTATAGGGCTGCTTCTCGAGAGTGGCCACTATACCAACTGGATATTAAAAATGAATTTCTTGATGCAGATCTTCAAGAAGAGGTGTATATAGAGCAATTTCTTGGGTTTGTTGCTCAGGGGGAGAGTGATAAAGTATGTCGGTTGCGCAAATTGTTGTATGGCTTGAAATAGAGATTGAGAGCATGGTTGGGAATATCCAGTCAGACTCTTGAACAGTTTGGAATGAAGAAAAGTTCGTAAGATCATTTTGTGTTTTACAAGAAATCAAAGGATCACATTATTTTACTGGTATATGTTGATGATATCATAATCACGAGAGATGATACGACATGAATAACATTGTTGAAAGAATTTCTTTATGGCTAATTTCATACTAAAGATTTGAGAATGCTCAAATATTTATTAGGCATTGAAGTGATGAAGAGCAAGAGAGGTATATTTCTCTCTTAAAGAAAATATGTTCTTGACTTGTTGCCGAAAGAAGGAAAGTTGGGATGAAACCAAGTGACACTCTTATGGTACCTAACCTACAGTTAATCAAAGAAGGAGAGTCATTTAGAGATTCTGAAAGATATTGAAAAATCGTTGGAAAACTAAATTACTTAGCAGTGACTAAGCCTGGTATAGCTTACTCAGTAAGCGTGGTAAGTTAGTATATGTCAATCTCCTACCATAGATCAATGGGCAACTATGGAACAAATTTTGAGTTACTTGAAGTCCGCGCGGGGTAAAGGTATAGTGTATGTGAATCAATAAGGCCATATGAAAATTGAGTGCTAAGTCTGAATATAGGGCTATGGAACAAGATAGCATGGTTGTGCCAGCTACTGACTGAAATTGAGGTAGAAACTACTATACCTACAAGAGTATGGTGTGATAACCAAGCATCTATATATTCACATAATGTCAAATCCGGTGTTTCATGAGAAAACTAAGTACATCGAAGTGGACTGTCATTTTATTCGAGAAAAGATATATCAAAGTTTGATTTTGACGAGCTATGAAAAACTGGAGAATAATTGGGAGATATCTTAACGAAAGCTTGAATGGAACAAGGATTTCTTATCTTTGTAACAAGTTGGGCATGATAGAATTATTTGCTCCAGCTTAAGGGATAGTGTTAGAGTTATTGATATATTCTTATCTTTATGTATAATTATGTAATATATAGGTCCGACCCTATTAATTAGGATTTACTGCTCTCCTTGCATATATATATAGGCTTAACCTTATCAATGAAAAGTGTGACAACTATTTTGTCTCTATAACGACTACACCACCCAGATACCAAAGTATGCAATTGACAGTAGAATAATATATTGGAATGGACTTTTTCATAAAAAAAAATTAACTTCATTAACCACAAAGCTAATATTTAACCGTGTGAAAATAAGATATTGTAGAAAACCCACCGAACATCTATAAAGAGAAACATCAATGTACGGTGAATAGAAGTATGAAGGGAAACAGTGGTGGAGATATGTGTCAAAGCAAGACTTGACATATAAGTCATTCGACAACAAATTTGTCAAATACTTGACATATAGTTCTCGAGAAAATCAAGGAAAGAAGTTACAATAACAACCCAATCTCAATAAGTAACAACATAAATATATTGGATATTCACATGGGGATCAAATTATATTATATTGGAACAAAAAATAGCTATAGAATCTTTTCGTACGTTGTCGTTAAATTTGTTTTTTAAGATATAGCTAATTAACAATACAATTTTTTTTTCTATTAATTCTACCAGCTTTTGAATCATTCAACAACATAGAAGAAATAATCAAATCATATATCCTCTGCTGTCCCAATTGCTCGTTCTGTATCAATAATGTGATTGCGCGTGCTTTGAGATTAAAAGAGGATAGGGAATTATCTTCCGAACTACCATACGGAAATGATCAAGTGCAAGATATATGTTACCCAGCTCTGCATAAGTTCATGAATTTGCGTAATATACGTTGTGATAACTGCATGTGCGATATCAGGGCGGTGAACATACATTCTCGGCCAGTTTCCCGACCAAGCATAAGCGATAAACGGCGGAAAATTGGAAGTATAGTACAAGGTGGTTTGATCGAATCAATTACAAGTTTAGTTATTGTAACTGCACCAATAACTGCCAATATTTCTGATGGTAAACCAGTTTCAATTCATTTATTTCTTTTGTTTTTCTCAAAATAACTCTGCATATTTTATTCTTTAAATGATATATATATGATTGCTGAGAACATATTCACTTTAGCATTGACAAATTTGATTACTGGACTCTTTGTTATTAGACATGAGGTAACTAATTACTTTTCCTCTTAAATGAAACTGACAATCTTCTATTCTGTATTTTCGGTTTATTTTAAGGCATATTATAAGATTTGATTAGGGTAGATTATTCTTTTCTTTTATGAATAATGTTGTACCTTGCATTTATTTTAAAGTTTTGTATTGTTGAGGTATGAATGAAAACACTTGAAATTTCATAATGTAATCGTACTGGTATCCGGATTACGAAAGAAGAGTTCGATCGATAAGAATCGTAAAGGCAACCACTACAAAGAATTAGTAAAGGAGAAAATGTATTATGCACTCTATTATATCATTGCTTTCTTAATTTTCTTGTTTTGTGGGTTGGTGCCTCCATTGGTTTATGCACTCTCATCTCTTAAGATTAGAAACAAAAATTTGAAACTCATAGCAGCAGCTGGGGCTTCCCTTTTATGCACTACATTTCTTGCAACTCTGAAAGCTCACATACTTAAGCGAAGGAGTAGGGTTGTGTATGTGAAAACTGCAGCGAGACATCTTTCTGTTGGAGTTGGGGCCTTTGTCGTATCATATTTAGCAGGTTACATGTTTGGGAACCTCCTACAATAACTTCTTTAGGTCGTGTTTAAGGGAAAGAGATTATAAATACTGATTCAAGGAATTGAACCCGTGACTGTGGAATGGAAACGGAATAACACCAAATCAGATAACCAATCGCAACATTGTCCTATGTCCTTTTCTATTATTACATTATGTTGCTTTGGTTTCACGGATAACGGTTAAAATAATGAAATTTACATTTTAAATGTCATACATTGAAGTTGTTGAGAAACTTTGACTTTGGGACGCTGGTTGTTGGAGGATTATTATAAAGAAAATTTTCTCCCCAATTTTTGGTATTGCATTTTAATTAAAAAATTTACCATCGGCAGCACATTTTACTTTTTGTATTATATTTACAATACAATTTCTTTCTAAAATAATTTTATCTATAGCATATCAATTTCTATCAGTGATAACAATTTCTAAAATAATTTTATCTATAGCATATCAATTTCTATCAGTGATAAAACTCAACTAGTGATAGAACTCAATTTGAAATTCTATCACTAATAGAAAATTCAAGCTGTAATAGAAGAAGTCTTTCATTGATTGAATTCTATTACTACTAGAACTCAACTAGTGATAAAATTCAATTTGAATTTTTTGCTACAAATGAATTAGTTTTGATTTTATGCTATAGATGAAAATATATTTTTTTTTTTGTTATGCATACAAAATCCCCTATTAATTATAGCTTCTTCTTTTTTTGCAAAATATTATATGTATAGTATAGGTTTTTTTTTTTTATTTTAAATTTTCAAGTTTTTTATTCTACATCAAGCATTGATTGGACTGATTCAAAACTATTAATGAATTGATTGAATTGAAAACTATCAGCGAATTGATTGAAGTCTATCAGATGAATTGATTGAATATTATCAAGTTAAAAATGATTTAAGACTATTGGCTGAAAATTAATTGTAGGTCATTAGCTAAAAACTAATTGAAGTGAGGGTATTTTGGTAGTTTTATAAGGAGTGCTCCATTTTTTTACTACATACATATTTTTTCTTTTAAAAAAATGTTATTTATGATTTTTTTCCTAATCCCTTATTATAATTAGTGTTTGAAATATACATTATTATAATAGAAATAATGATAAGTAGTATTATTGTTACGAGTGGAGGTTATTATAAAAATAAAAGAGGAATTGGTTAGTTAACCTCATCGGTTATTATAAACGATTAGTCAAACATGAATCGAGTTATATTTTCTAAATACCCTATTTAGCAAGTGAAGAAAAAGGATTGTTGGGAGGTTAAAGCAACCAAAGTTGGGTGGGGTTTGAAACTTGATTCTTTAGCTAAAATATAATTATATAATTATACTTATGTAGCCTAGGACTAGTTCTTAGCATGTATAAGCAATCTACATGATTTAGGGACTTTATAAGCGAGTTAAAAACAGAACTAAGGTGCTGGAATTTTAATGGAAGCATACAAAAATTCATCCAAAATAGATTGTAAATATCAAAGAATGCAAGTAAACGACATTTAGATTTAGAGTGGTTCGACCACTAAGGACCTAATCCACTTGTAAACGGTTTTGGCCCTTTGGTAAACAATAGGGGTGTACAAAAAAACCGGTAACCCGAGCAACCCGGACTACCTAACCCAAACCGTAAGGGTTGGGTTGGGTTAAAAAAAATTTGGGTTGGGTTGGGTTATGATTTTATAGTTTTTGTTGGGTTGGGTTGGTTCTTGGGTTTGCCTCGTTCAACCCAACCCAACCCGAACAAATAATATTATATGCATTTTATGTGTGTGCATGCAAGATATAATAATAAGATAATTTTTTAGAATACTTGTAAGTCTTCTAAAAATAAAGAATTGCACTAATTAGATAGGTAATGGGTTGTAGTATAGTATCAACATTTTTTAACCTATTTGTAAGCTTATGAGTTGAATTTTTGAGAGAAAAAAAGGAGAGTAACATAACTCGAGAACCCAACCCAACCCAACCCGAAAATCTAGGGTTGGGTTGGGTTGGGTTGCGTTTATGCATAAGGTCGGATGGGTTGGCGAATTACCCAACCCGAAAAGTTGGGTTGGTCCAAAAAAATCATTCAACCCTACCCAACCCGGACCATGTACACCCCTAGTAAACAATATAATAGAGAATAGCTCAAGATTATATGATACATAAATAACATGGAATTTTGACAAACAATGATGAAACTAAACAACTTCCTAGAGAGATGAACAAAGGAAAAGAGAGGCATAAATCATAAGTTACACGAAAAGAATACGACCGTGATTAGATAGAATGCATTTCATCAAGAAACCTCAAAGTTCCTCTAAGAATCTTTAAATTTGAACTCTCCAACTCACTCTAGGTTGCGATCCACGAACAAGGATGAAACCCACAAGGTCAGTGTAAAGACCCGACTCTAAACAAGTCCTAAAATGAACCTTTACTCAGGAATGCTTAAATTATTATTAAAATAATAAGTAAAAGTTAAACAAAACCCAGCATGCATCTCATTTATAGGAAATACTTCAGCATAAATATTTAATAAGAACAAAACATAAATAGAGTAAACCATAAACCAGTTTGGGATCTCCTTGTTGAGATATGCCTTGAACCCTAAACCTAAATAAAATAGGTAGTTGGATTATTCTAAACCTAAACGAAATTGGAAGTCAGACTTTTTTTGTATCCTATTTGTAATAGGATTTGTTGACAAAGGCAGTTCCTAAAGACAATGGAGCCGATATGTTGACAAAGGCAGTTCCTAAAGACAAGCTTGATCACTGTTAAAGTCTACTTAGAGTAGTAGACTCTTCTATCAGTAACTAAAAGCCCAGAGGGTGGAGGGATCACAAGGTGTATTGAAATTCAAGGTGGAGATTTATTAAAAGTGAATGTCAATGCTCAATACATCTTGCCAAAGCAAGGTCTTTGAACACCAACAATTCACAAACTAATTCCTAACAAACTCTCAGTAGAAATCAGTTAAAAACTCAACAGTCAGATGCTCGACAGTTTCTAATCTAGAGCTCTAACCACTTAGATGCCTTCAAATTACTCATCTATATAAACTCTATTGATGTAATTAGAAAGGGTAAGATGTGTATGCTTGTAAGGTGTGAAAACTGTATTAAGCGAAAAACCTTTGAAGAAATAAAATGCTAACCTGTGGTCTCTCCCATGGAGGTAGGCCTTTGTGTTAAACCACGTAACTCTGTCTCCATTCTCTTCTTTCTCTTCTTTACTTCTTATGCATGTTTGTTGATTGAACTTTGAGTGCCTCATAATCAAAAGAAATGACAAGGGAAGAAAGCATAACAGAGAGTTAGAAGAGAGATATGAACCTGAATCGCTTGAAGAATCAACACCAAAGAAAAGCTCTCTAGCAAAAATCACTAGAGCTTCGCATCAAAGAGGAAATGATGAATGGTGAAGATAATGAAGGGTTTTTTCGTGATTAGGGTTCGAGCTGTCTCAAGGCTTATCCGAGTGTTTAATCTCAGCCTTTCATAATTGAACGATCAAGTTCGATCTCCTAGAAGAACAATGAAGGCTTGGGCTTGACAGTTCGTGGGGTTCCAATCATTATGTCATCGATTTACTTCAATCAGTCTAATATATTAACTCCAATCTTGTCACTAGTGTGAGATTCAAATTCATAACCTCTTATTCATGAGCACATGTTCACGTTAAGACTTTGACTACAAAAATAGTTTTTAGTTAAAGTAAAATATGATTTTAGTTTTTAGACTTCGACCTTTATTTCATTTGGTCCCTAAATTTTCAAAGTTTAATTTTAGTCTCGTGAACTTTGAGGTTTGTTATACTTTGATCATTGCACTTTCAAATTTTAAATTTTAGTATTTATACTTAAAAAAAACTTAAAATTTTTCATTATAGTAAATTTGAAGTCAATATTAATCAAAATTAGTTCAATCATGTTAATAATTTTAATATAATTAAAAAAATGTGAATATATTTTAAAAATTGATAGAGAAAGATGATCCTTTTTAAAAAGAAAATCCTCGAGACTAATTTTTAAGTTTTTTTTTTAGTTCACACATCAAAATAAAACCAACCTCAAAATTTATATACCAAAAGTATACTTTTACAATAAACCAAAATCAAAGAAATCTAAAAGAATTGGACTTTTAAAAGGGATAATATAGGAAGCCACATTGGTGCGGTGTAATTGAATAAGAGTGGTATCACTACTACAAAAAATGGGTTAGTTGACGCGCACAGAACGTCAACTATGTAGTGTAGTTGACGCTTTTGGAAACGTCAACGAATCGACTGTCAACTAAAGTCACTATAGTTGACGCTTGCTAAAGCGTCATCCAACGATATAATTGACATAGTCAAAACGTCAAGAAATGTACATGGATTGACGTTATTTAAACGTCAACATAATTATTTGTTGACATTTTAGAAACGTCAACAAATTTAACCAAAAACGTCATTGTAAAATAAGATTGACACTTATCTAACGTCAACTTGATCATTATTGTTGACGTGTATTAAACGTCAAGGAATATATCTTTTTTATAAAAACAATTGGTCGAATTTACCTAAATTTCCTGCCTGTAAAATGATATATTGCTTGATGAATTTCGATTATAAATTACAAAACATTCAACATAATTAGCATAACTTAATATATATTTTTAGTATTAATATTCTACATGATCCAAAATTACAAAGAAAGTATGGAACAAGATTCCCAACTTTGAAACATTTTTCAAAGTTGACTTCCTAAATATACACAAAATCACTCATTCCAAAAATAGCCTAATATTATCAAAACTAAATGAATACACAAAAAAAGAATATGAAATATATATACATATATATATTATTTGCAAAGAGAGAAGAAGCCTTTCCCTCAATATTTTAGATCTAAAAACCAAAATAATTGAAAGCAAAATTCAAACATTATATACATTCCTCAGCCGCTAGTCAATGTTTCTTCAAGGCTCTTTCCATTCATCAATCTCAGAAACAGAGGGGAAACGATATCAAATTTCAAACACAAAATTTACATACAGAATACTGAAATTGAGAGAGAGAGAGAGATTGAGATTAACACCCAAATGTAGCAACGATCGAGAGATAAGCATTTGATTCCGTAGATGATTTATCTATTTTTAACTTTTGGCCGATTTGGTTTAGGTATTTAGATTTCATATTTTCTATATGAAAGACCTGAAGAATCTAAGATGAAGGAGTCAAAAGACTAAAAACCAAATTCAACTACTCTGCAGTTTAGGAACATCACTTCATAGAGAAGCCATTTTGAAGAAACCTTCCAATAATCACAAGGCATCGAATACTAACTTGAATGGTGAAATTTTATGAGAAAAAAAAGTTGTTCCTGTTGTTTACAGAGTTCGTGCCATTTGGGTTACTCCTGCCAATAGAAGAAAGCACATATAGCCAGCTAATTGCTAGATGTTGCAAGGTAAACAAATATTAAGACATTAATTTAATTACTTTTCAACAAAAAAAAAGATGTTAATTAGAGATGAAATGCAAAGAAGTGGGGGAAGGGGATTACAATATCGATTCCAGATATCAAACCCGTGACCGTGGAGTGG
This sequence comes from Sicyos edulis, assembly GCA_036507275.1. Taxonomy (NCBI): domain Eukaryota; kingdom Viridiplantae; phylum Streptophyta; class Magnoliopsida; order Cucurbitales; family Cucurbitaceae; genus Sicyos; species Sicyos edulis. Next base: position 30,796,003 of record CM071854.1, read on the forward strand.
AAATGGATGAACTCTAAACCAGATAACCAATCGCCCCACCGACCCATTTAGTGTGTAAGTTTTCTTTAAATACCTTTTAGAATGAAAATTAGAGGTGTTTGAATGAGGTTTTGAATAAGGTGTTAGTTTGAGAAGTTAGTTTTGTAAACAAAAATTAGGAAGTCAAGGTCAATAACAATGAAACAAAGGACAATTACAACAATACAAAAGAAATATCACAAGTATTTTTATCTACAAAGCTTCCATATAATAAATGTAAAGTCTCGAAAGGAAAAAAAACTTACTATTTGAAGAATGATGGCCTGGTGGTGTAGCTTCAGGCTTTCAAGCCATAACTGTCCTTTATCCTCTCTCTTCTTTTTCTTCTTCTTCTTCACACAACAACCCGTTCAACGAATCCATTACTATTTCTGTAACAATGGAGATTCAGATGCAAACGAATAATAAACTCAGAACCATCAACCTTATTCTGTCCTTCACTCTCCACCATTGCTCCATTCGTGGCGTCCGAGGTTGAGCGTATCGATATCGGGTCCATCACCGCCATCTTCGGCCTCGAAAGCTCAATGGCCACTTCCGCAGCCGAGGGATTGATCTTGTCTCCTCTATCACCTGGAAATCCCTTCTCTCTTTCGTTTCTAACAAATGTCTGCCTCTCATTGGTTCCAACCAATTAACAGTGAGGAAGTAACTAATATCTCTTATGAAGATGATAAATAATTTTCACCTTTTTAAGGTGAGACAATTGCCATAGAGTGAATATTTTGTTTGGTATTTAGTCAGTTAGATATATCTCAAATAAATGAGAGCTAAATATCGATTGTAGGGATCGAGCCTATGACATTGGTATTGAACCCATTTGATAGATTTCCTTAACTGTTTTAACTTATAATTTTCTAACTTTACACCATTTATTTAAATCCGTATGAAATTAATTGATTAACCCATAACTTTTATAGGCTAACATGTAGGAAGAAAATTAATGTTTATTGAGTTTTAAAAACCCAACATCACATATGTTGAAAGTTGAACATGGTTTTAAGTTTTGAAAATTCAATTTAGGAGGTTAAGAAATTAAAGAAATGTAAGTTTTATATTTTAATGTTGTTGAGTTAAAAGGAGAGTTATGTAAGAAATAAACTCAAGTAAGTTATCAATCACACATTAAGTTAGAATGTGAGTTAGATCTAGATGAGAGTTTTAGATCTAGATTCTTCCATGTAATCTTATAAATAGGATGTGTTGTAAGGGTTGAGATATCAAGCATAAAGCAAAAAGTATCAAACATCAATAAAGAGAAATAAGCTTGAGAGAAAAGTGTGAATCAAGTTTGTAGCTTTTCAAGAAAAGTTTTTCCAATACAAGTGAATTATTTTCCTTGTTTGGTTCTTTGTTTTGTGAGTGTTTATACACGCTTCGTACACTACTCAACAAAATGGCGTTGTTGAGAGAAAGAACAGAGCCATACTTAACATGGCTAGAAGCATGTTGAAAAGTAAAGATATGCCAGAAGAATTTTGGGCACAAGCAGTTGAATGTGCTGTTTACTTGTCAAACCATTCTCCCACTAGAAGTGTGTGGAATAAAACTCCTCAACAAGCATGGACAAGAAGAAGACCATCTATTGCTCATCTACGAGTATTTGGGAGAATAGCTTATGCTCATGTACCGGATCAAAAAAGTAGTAAGCTTGATGATAAAAGTAAGAAGCATGTGTTTGTTGGATATGATGCAAGCTCAAAAGGCTATAAGCTTTATAATCCAGCTACGGAAAAAACAATAGTAAGTAGAGATGTTGTGTTCAATGAGGAAGCAACATGGAATTTGAATGATGAGCCAAAAGAATACAAGTTTCTCTTGTTTCCAGAAGATGATGATAAATTGAGTGATGACGTTGCTTCTCCATCAACATCACTAATCTCTCCACAACAAGACACACCATCATCATCTACAAGTTCTAGTGAAGGGCCTCATCGCATGAGAAGTTTGCAAGACATATATGATGAAACAGAAGAGTTAAGTCAAAACTTTAATGATCTTACTCTTTTTTGTCTTTATGGTGATAGTGAACCTTTAAATTTTGAAGAAGCTTCACAAGATGAAAAATGGAAGCGTGCGATGGATGAAGAGATGAAGGCCATAAAGAAGAATGATACTTGGGAACTTTCTACTCTTCCTAGAGGAAAGAAAGCAGTAGGTGTCAAATGGGTGTTCAAGATAAAGCGAAATGAAAAAGGAGAAGTGGAGAGACATAAAGCGAGATTAGTTGCAAAAGGCTATTCTCAAAAGAAAGGCATTGATTATGATGAAGTGTTTGCTCCTGTTGCACGCTTAGAGACCATAAGATTGCTAATTGCATTAGCTACTCAGAATAAATGGAAGATTTTTCAGATGGATGTCAAATCAGCATTCTTGAATGGATACCTCGAAGAAGAAGTTTACTTGGAACAACCTCTTGGTTATGCTATAAGAGGTCAGGAAGATAAAGTTTTGAAGTTGATGAAGGCACTATATGGACTGAAACAAGCGCCACGAATGTGGAACAGCAGAATCAATAAATACTTCCTTGATAATGGGTACTTGAGATGCCCTCATGAACATTCGCTTTATATTAAGACTAATGATCATGAAGATATGTTGTTGGTTTGCCTGTATGTAGACGACTTAATTTTTACAGGAAATTGTCCAAGGATGTTTGAAGATCTCAAAGTAGCAATGACGAAAGAATTTGAAATGACGGATATTGGGCCTATATCATATTATCTTGGCATTGAAGTGAAGAAGTCGGAGAAAGGTATCTTTATTTCTCAAGAGCGCTATACTAAAGAAATCCTTGAAAAATTCTATATGTTTAATTGCAAGCCTGTAACAACTCCGATGGAAACTGGAACAAAGCTGGCCAAATATGAAGATGGAGATGTTGTAGATCCTTCATATTTCAAAAGTTTAGTTGGAAGTTTAAGGTATTTAACTTGCACAAGGCCATATATTCTTTATAGTGTTGGATTAGTGAGTCGGTTTATGGAAACTCCTACAACTACTCACTTAAAGGTGGCAAAGAGAATCCTTCATTACCTCAAAGGTACACTTGACTATGGATTATTTTATACACCGTCTAAAGAATTCAAGCTTGAAGGTTATACTGATAGCGATTGGGCTGGAGATCTGAATGATCGGAAAAGTACGAGTGGATTTGTATTTTTTGTTGGTAATACATCTTTTACTTGGAGTTCTAAAAAGCAACCTGTTGTGACATTATCTACTTGTGAGGCAGAATATGTCGCTGCATCATCATGTGTTTGTCATGCAGTTTGGTTAAGAAATTTGCTTAACGCAATTGGAATTTCGCAAGAGGATGCAACCGTTATCCATGTGGATAACAAGTCAACAATTGCACTAGCCAAGAATCTAGTGTTTCATGATCGTAGTAAGCACATAGATACCAAATTTCACTTTATTCGAGATTGCATTTCAAGAAAAGAGATTCAAGTTGAATCTGTGAAGACAGAAGATCAAATTGCAGATATTTTCACAAAGCCACTCAAAGTTGATGTGTTTAACAAGTTGAGGACGATGCTTGGATTTTTTGGAAAATCATGTTTAAGAGGGGATGTTGAAAGTTAAACATGGTTTAAGTTTTGAAAATTCAATTTAGGAGGTTAAGAAATTAAATAAATGTAAGCTTTATATTTTAATGTTGTTGAGTTAAAAGGAGAGTTATGTAAGAAATAAACTCAAGTAAGTTATCAATCACACATTAAGTTAGAATGTGAGTTAGATCTAGATGAGAGTTATAGATCTAGATCCTTCCATGTAATCTTATAAATACGATGTGTTGTAAGGGTTGAGATATCAAGCATAAAGCAAAAAGTATCAAACATCAATAAAGAGAAATAAGCTTGAGAGAAAAGTGTGAATCAAGTTTGTAGCTTTTCAAGAAAAGTTTTTCCAATACAAGTGAATTATTTTCCTTGTTTGGTTCTTTGTTTTGTGAGTGTTTATACACGCTTCCAACAACATAGTCCTCAACAACTTACCAAGGATGGACTTCAATTTTTAAAAAAACACCAAGCTAAAAATGATAAAATTTGCAAGGACGATTAAAATTAATAGGATGATTTTCACCTGTGTTTAACTTTTTTGGCTTATTTTCTGACTTGGAATGTGAAACCGATGTTGAACACAACTCTTACGTGGGAAACAACAATAATTTTTATTACGATCACTTTAGAAGAGAATACAAGACAAGTGTTTAGCGCACACACAACAAAATCATACTAGGACTCTTTGAAGACACTTTGTGATACTTTACAACACTTGCTTTTTCTTGTATATGAAATATGGTGGGGTGGAAGAGTATTTATAGTGTGGGCTAGACAATGTGGACCACACATTTGTCTAGAGTGTTCCTAAGAATATTTAGATATTTCTCGTCCACATTTCTTTAGATAGTTCCTAAGAAACACATCTAATTCAACACATCTAGATATATCTTACACTTTCTAGAACATTCTTTAAATGTCCACCTAAATCTAAAATTCTAAATACTTCTACAATCTTCCAAGAAACTTCTAGATATAGGCTTCTATTCTAAGTGGGCTTAACTCCATTAGGCTAGTGATGAACATTTAACAACGGACCACAAGAATTCTTGAAATATGAGTAATAAAGAACAGAGAAGAAACACAAAAGTGAGTTTATCTCATCGATAATTAGTGTATATTATCGAAAAAGAATAGAGAAAAACGTTGAAACTTGAAAGAACTTTTGAATGTTGATTCTTAAAATGTAAGTGACCAGGTAAATAAAATATTATCCTAGTGGGCAATAAACGCCAATGAAAACGTCCAGGTAGCAAAAATGTAGATTCTTCAGTATCCAAATGTCGCCCCAATGTTCATAAAAGAAAACAACACATGGAAGCAGTCATCTCAAGAATTAAAGTTAAATGAAACCAAACCAGGTATTTAATATATCCAATCAAACTAGTCTATAAATCCTAACGACCAAACTCATCTCTCCAATGAGTTTCCATATCTATAAAAATTCAAATTTTATGCAGGAAGTTAGTTGGCTTTGCTTTTTAGTATCTCCCAAAAGACCTCATATCAATGGAGATGATTGTCATCACTTATATACCCATGATCTTAATTTTCTCATCTAACCAATATAGAATACTTTGTTTGCATCCCAACAAATGTGGCATCGTTTTCTTAGAAAATTCTAGTTTGAAGGGGTTTAATTGAGTCTTATTTTAGCTCTTAATATAAAGTTTTGAGTAGATTGCGAGAGAATAAACAAATTTGAACGTTCCTTACATCCCCAACAATCATGACGCCTATTTCTTAAGCTATATGATACCTTCTTCAGTTTTCCACATATAAACAGTTTGCTAAGTGTCGTTTTTATCTTCTCAACCCTTTGAATGATTGTAAAATGATGCGGGTTTCGACTAATTATCTGATGCAGGCAGAGGAATAATAAGCAACGCAGCCAATGTCACCCCACGTTCAGCATATTCGTGTAGTTACAATAGTAAGAATATGAAAAGGATGAGAGAAGATGAGACTCTTGTTCCTACGTTCTGCAAGAATACTTATATTATTTGTGATCATTGTTATGTCTATTCCTATTTTTCTTTAAATCATGTTAAATTAGAAGTTTACACTAAAGGACCTTCGTTGACTAAGCTACTTTCTCACAGTTGAGGTATCCTAACAAAGTATGGACAGAAGTAACATTTTCTATCGCAACAGAAGAATATCAGGGACTTGTTGTGTAAAACTAAGATGGAACTATTGAAAGATGGAAATTCAAATTCTTCAAATTCTTCATTTAATAATAAATCCAACAATGGATTTAATAGAGTACATGAGATCTAATTAAAAAAGAAAAATATAATATCTAATCATAAGAAAAAGATGATCTAATCATAAAAGGAAAGAATAATACCTAATCATAAAAGGTAAATATATAAAATAATATTTAGTCTAATCTTAGAACGAAAAAATAAAAATACTATTTTACTAAAATTAACATAAACTAACACTCCCCTCAAGCTGGATTGTATATGGAATACATGCCAAAGTTGGAGTTAAATTAATTAGAGTTGGTCGAGAACCAATCACGAATGCTAGATAGGACCAATCGAAAATGCTTGACAGGACCAATTTGGGAATACTGTTCCGGGCCAATTGGGAAATCTGGTCATTGTGATTGGATGAGAAGATGATTTTCTACTTAGAGGAGGTTGATTGGATATTTTTTGCCTTTTTTTGAATATTTATGAATTTATATATGATGGTAGAGGTTTGAGGAAAGGGATTTTGTTTTTTGTTTTTGTTTTTTTTTTTTGAGAAAAAAGAAGAAGATGTTGGAGAAGAAAGTGAAAAAGAACTAGAGAAAAAATTTACCAATTATTCAAAGTCTTCTTAATAATGAACCCAACAATGAGTTTAAATAGAGTACAAGAGATGACCTAATTATAAAAAGAAAATATAATATCTAATCATAAGAAAAAATAATATTTAATCTAATCCTAGAACGAAAAAATAATTAAGAAAAAATAAAAATACTATTTTTACTAAAATTAACATAAACCAACAGGAACCCAAAATGGGTTTAAATAGAGTACAAAAGATGACCTCTAATTATAAAAGGAAAATATAATATTTAATCATAAGAAAAAGATGACTTAATCATAAAAGGAAAGAATAATACCTAATCATAAAAGTTAAAAATATAAAATAATATTTAATCTAATCCTAGAACGAAAAAATAATTAAGAAAAAATAAAAATATTATTTTACTAAAATTAACATAAACTAATAGGAACACAACAATAAGCTTTCAAAAGGAGGCAAATTTACTGATTTACATTAGTACTTCATTTGTACAAAAGTATTGTGAGAGTTTTTAACTATGAGCGGACTAGAGGGGTCATCTTGATTGAGTTCTTCTTTCTAAAATCCATCTCTCTCTCTCTTAATTCTCTCGACCTAAGAGTTAATACCAAACCCTAAATCGTTTTCCCCTCCTTCTTCCCACGCTACTCCTCATCAGCATTGAAGGAACCTCTCCAAACACCCTTGTCTCTCAACCTCGCTCCCCGACTTCATCTTTCTCCCCCTAAAGCATGATTTCGTGCTTTCAAACTTCCTCCCTCTAAAGGCATCGTTTGCCCCTTTGGCTAATCAAGAGAATCTTCTCCCTTCTCTCCTACTCAGTTGATCACCAGCCACCGCGCAGTGACATCTCTTTCCCTGAAAGTTTTCCGGTCTTAAAGCAATGACATTCTCTTCCTTGGATCGTCGGCAAAAGAGCAGCCCCCTCCAAGTCTTGCTAGCCTAAACGAAGGGATAACTACTCATCTCCCCCTTCATGAAGTTCGTGGTAGTCGAGACTTCACCTTCCATCAACTCGTATTTTAAGAGAAGATATTTGGATCTAGTCTTTTTCATCCTTAAGGGTAACCATGCCCATCTCTAGGCTAGACACCGGTAGACATCAGAAGAACGGAGACACGGGAAGTATCTACAAATTAATGTCACAGGTGAATATCAAATATGAGACATTGAGGGGAGCCTACCTTCAAAACCTCTTCAAACAACTGTCCCACCCCCCTCACATCCAATATATGTTGAGCAATGATCAAAGCATCCCAACCTCCAACCTCTACCACTCTTCATCCTCTCAACCCTTAAGTGGCCTCTAAACAGTCTAATAGGTGAAGAGATTAAAAAAGTGATAATAAATACTGTAGTTTACTTTAACAAAACAAGTCTACATTTGTATTTTGGAAGGGTCATATTCGTGGGTAAAAATTATCCAAATCCAAACATACTAGTTTGTAAATTTACCTTTTCAACAAAATTAAAGGGTATAGGTAGAAAAGAAAGCACAATGTACATCAATGAAAACCTAATTGAACAACAACACTTGGCTTCTTAAATACCTCATCCAAAATAATATTCCCAAAAAATAGCAAACCCAGCAACCAAAATGACTTTAAAAAGCAGCTTTGACTTTAAGTTGGAGGATGAGGAAGAAGGTAATTGGGATTAAGAGGGTTCCCAATGTCTTCCTCTAAGTTTGGCTAATAACTTCAATATCGGCTGCAAAAGTTGAAACTTTTTTGTACCTGCCACAAGAAAATACCAAAGAATTTGTGTACTTAAAAACGAGAAGTAAATTGATCGAGGCTAGGAAACCTGAAACGAGATTTGTGTCACATCTATATTATTACCAAAGAATTTAACATCCATGGTCATTTTGATATTTTCAGTCAAGAAATTTTGATAATAATACAAAGGGTCAATCTATGAAAAATATGAGTGAAATATAAAGAAGTCAATAACAATATTACCAATTTAAATACCGAAAATAAGTTTTATTGCTAATCTCTTATATGGAATAATTTTGATAAGTATCTTGATTTCCACCCGAAATAGTTGTAGACATTTTATTGATATTTTTACAAACATCTTCATAAACTTGAGGTTTCTACAATTATATAAACATTACCATTCAATTTCTCGGTTGTAAGTTTCTTAGAATTTCATCATTGCCAATTCCACATATTAAAAATTGAAAAATAAGACTTATAAAAGCTTGGTTCTACCTTTGGCCTCTATAAATCTTTCCTCCTCACCAACACGCCTTCAAACGACATCAAGCAAAGATCCAAAATACAATGTGAACACTGTGCACGTGATAGTGATCACATTATAAGGCATGCTAAAATCTGGAGTAGTCAAAGGAACAAGCAATACTTTTGTGTAAGACAGAATGGGACTCCACTCCTACATTATGGATGGAGATTTATAACTGGAATAACTATAAGTAACCAACATTCAAATAAAATGTACTAGAATACTAATAACCAATATGGAACTGGAAACATCACCTGTATTTTTTACAAGATTGGTGATTTCGAGGAGTTATTTTCCACGAACTGTGTGTTTGTGAAAAAATCTTGAAAACTTATTACAGCTGATGGAATATCTAAACCCTGATTAACATCTGGTGGGCACTCTATAGTTAAAGTAGCTGATTTCAAGCCACAAGGAAATTTCAGGAGCAACTCCATCACATCTGGTGAAACTTTATCTTTTGAAAGTGAAACTTGCATCTTCTCAACAACATTCTCAACAACATTTTTAATTGTATGAGGTTTATCATCAACAAATACTTTGAAGAGTATGATTATACACCTTGATATATCAGGGAACAACTTGAAAAACTCAAACTATCAAGCTACAAATTTCTATGATCACCGTATCAGGAATCAATTGATCACTTAGTTTCGTAGATTTAAGTTGTAAGGCAATATCACCCTTTTCATTCCCACTACCCAGTAAAAACCTGGTCAAATGTAATGGTGCTTGTGGAATAGACCAAGCTACAAGGTTATTAGTGATCGTACTTCTCCTCTACCATAAACATGTAAAGAACATATAAGTGCTTGTCACGACTACACTACTACTTAGCTCCATATGTACTGTATCAGGATAAGTAGACAACTCAAAAGTAGGGTTGTAACAGCCCGAGTTTTCATCACGGTTCTTCAAGTATGATTTTTTATTCGTTTGGCTGGTTCATTGGACCATTATTGAACTCATAGCCTTTAGGGGGTAAATTGTTAAATTTATCCTTAGGGCCAGTTCAGTGATTTAATGAGCTTTTAGGTGTTAATTGTGATTTCAAGGCTTGAAGGTTAGTTTTGCAATTTAGTTCATTTTTCCTTGTGTCAAAAAAAGGTTTGGGGAATTCGATAGATCATTCGTTCATCGATCGCATTCCAGGAAAAGCCAGAGCGAGTTATCGATCTCTTTTTCCTTCATCTTCTTCTCCACCAATCCCTTCATTGACTGCAGCCACGCTCGCGTCGCTTGCCCTGCTGCTCCGCGCGCACCAGCTACACATGTTGCCATACGCCAGCCGCTTAGTTCTGCGCACTCCAGCGTCAGTAGCTGCACACACAAGCTCACTCCCGCGCAGCCACCTGTTCGTCGTCGTGTCGAGCCTGTCCATTCGAGATCATGCGTAGTTTTCATTCCATGTGTTTCTTGTTAGATTAGAGGGAAAATTAGTATTCATTTATTAGAATTATCTTCTTCGGTGTGATTCGTTCGTGATTGGTATCTGCAGCTCAAGGAGTATCTTTTACTGTTCTGTTTTATTGTTCAGGTAAGGATTTCTTACTTGGGTTGTGTGGACCCTGCACTTATTATTCACTGATTGTATTTGATGTTGTATGTGTTTACTGTTTCCGAGCATGTTAGGTAGACACTTTATTGTTGATGACCTTTCATTGAATGCTAGCATGTATCAATTCCAACTATGTATTAGTATCCTGCTAAGGATGAATGCTATCTATTGTTATGCATTGATATCTGCAAGGGAACTAAGCATGTAGAATTCTTAGAAATATAGATATCATGTTAGGTTGTCGTCTTCTAGAGGCTATGAGAGGACGTGATGTAATATGCCAACTTCTCAGTCCCAGGGATGTGATGTAACATGCTGCCCTCTGTATAGTCTCGTTTCGAGGCCTGCTAAAGCGATATTCTGATCATGGTGTAAGCCTGCCATGGGAGTTTCCTTAACTTTAGGTGTTTGGTGTGAACAAGCTGCCACAGTAGGGTGTCAAGGGCCTCCCACCAACTGTGGATCAGTGGACACCAATTCTGAGTCAGGCTAGGCATGTGGACGTAGACCAGTGTAGTCTCCGTAGGCCGACATTTACTTGGTTTTAGTAGTATGTTGTGTGCGCGCACACACACTAGATGCCAAAAGGAAGGCTCCCTCAAGCTAGTGTTGTCATTACACCATTCCTTGTGATTGTCTAGAGCCGAACACTTGGACCATCCCCCAAGTCTTCAAATCAGTGCGGTGAGCTGATTGATAGGTCGGGAGTAAGCAAACTCTCGATTTTGGCAGTTATGTTGATAACTCAAGTTTGAGTAAATAGATGATTGGTAATGAAGGTACTATTAGGATGCTAGATGATATGATGATTCGTGTACTGTACCTCGATTTGAGATTCTTACTAAGTACCTTCGTACTCGTCCTTATTTGTGGTTTTCCACAAGGTAACTTGGGATAGCACCATGACGCCTAGAGGAGGAGCAGATGGATCATGGGAACCTGTTGTCTTAGTTTTATTATCTTAATGTCATTTGATTTAGCATGTTGGTTAGGAAATGGGTTTCCATTTAGAATTCATTATTTGAACCATTTTAATAATCTATGACCAGAGGCTCTTGTTGTTTTTACTCGTTTTGAATGAAAAAGTTATTCATTTGATTTAAAGAGGATTTGAATTTCAACTCTTTTCTGTTAAAACTGTTTTGAATCATGCATGCTAAGTAAGAACTGGGTCTAAGACTGTTTTAGAATCTGGGTTCTTACAAAGGTTGCTTCTAAAACCTTCAGAGATAGATCTTGAAATTGGCAAGGCCCCATTTGATAACTATTTGGTTTTTTATTTTTAGTTTTTTAAATTTAAGTCTATTTTTACTCAAATTTCCTACAATGTGTGTTCCACCTTTCCTACAATGTATCCTGATACGTTACTCAAATTTCCCACAATCCATCCGTCTTTCCTTAAGAAAGTATGTGAATGCTAACCAACTTTCAAAAACAAAAACAAGTTTTGAAAGCTACTTTTTTTTGTTTCTAAATTTTGGTTTTGGTTTTTATAAATATAAGTAAGATGTAGATATTTAAGTAAGAAAAAACATGTGGTAAGGTAGCTGTTGTCGACTTAAATTTCAAAAACTAAAAAAAAAAAATCAAATGATTATAAAACTGGGCCTAAGATCTCTGGTTCCCTAAGCATGCCTTACAGTTCTGCCATGAGACCTCTATCAAGCTGAATATAAACATTAGTAGACCTGGCAAGAGCACATCTTCCAGCAACTCTCCTCCCAAAAATTGAGCTGAGAGACCTGTTTGGTTGTAAATATGTTGCAGTTGAATAACTCGAAGACCCTCTGTGACTGTAAGGCTGAAGAACAACTGTGAGTGTCTGGTCAAGTACAATGGCTGAATCCACAGCATTTGAATCAAATTCAGTTGACAACAAATGTTTAATTCAATATTTATGAACCTATACAAGCAATTTAATATTTTAATTCTCCAACAAAGCTCATCTGACTTACTAGGGTTGAAAGAAATCCATGCATTAGCACTTGACTTACTAGTTCATAAAACCTTATTGATGTGAAAGGCAAAAAAAAAAAAAAAAAACTGCAAAAGAGTATAATTGCAAAAGAGTTAATCAAGGTGATTTTAACGATTGTTAATCTCCTTAGCTCATTCCTAAACTTGATTTAAAAACACAAATAAAACCCCCTCTCAATATACGGAAGGTAAGTAGCTTCAATGCAAAGTGCTTACGATTATCCCTATTAATCAGCCTTTTTAAGTTCTTTTTGTATATTTGAAACTTTAATTACGTTCATTCAGCCTCATACACTAAATTTTGATCAACATTTCACAGAAAATCTAAGCACTGAATATGAGTTTTTCGCCAAGATTTAGAATGTAGAGTAGAAGGTAAGTCTCGAGACTATTGACATGAATATGTTTTTATGTACTTTTACTGGGAAATCGAAGCTTCGCTCCCCTATGCCTGGGGCACCACTGGTCCATCCCTAGACTGTGGCACAAGGATACTTCGAAGGGTATTCTAGTTTAAGCGCTTTCCAGCGGCCTCGAACTAGGGATCTCTCAAAGAAGCATGCCTTTAAGTCCTTAGCCTCAATCGTTGGGCTGCCCCTTGGGGACTTGAAAGATAGAGTCTTAGAGGCGAATTCTAGGATTTTCGATAATTCTCTGATCCTTTTTAAATCATTGAGTGGAGACAGGAGTATGTCAAATTTGGAGTTTGGGTTTGTGTAGTTTTGGGTGAGGTAGTGCCAAAGGCTTAGGAAAGGGCAAAACTTGCCTTCAGACGATTGTACAGATACACCTACAAAAATTCAAGATGGCATTCTAGGATTGGGCACATTTTTTTTTTACTTTGCTAGAAAGGGCAAAACTTGCCTTTAGACGATTCTGCAGATACACCTACAGAAATTTCAGATGGCATTTTAGGATTGGGAACATTTTTTTTTTAACTTTGCTAGAAAATATGGGCTATTTTCATTTTCATTTTCTTTTCCTTCTTTTTCTCTTTCTATTTCTGTTTCTTTTTACAGTGTTTTCTTCCTTTTTTTTCTAACTCACCTTTCAACCATCCCTCGCCTCCGACTGCCATTATCCGCCCGCCCATCGCCGGTCACCCATTTCCAAAAACTATCTCTCAATAAATGACAAAACCACTCTATTTTTTTTTTCTCTTTTCTTCACAATAATTTTCTTTACTCAAACACAAAAAATTATGTACTATCATTCCCTTCAAACAAAAAAATTATACGTAAAGAAAAAGAAAAAGATTAATTCTTCCCCAAATATAAAACTAAGGATAAGTATTGCAACGCCCGAAAAATCCAGCTAGACTTTAATTAAGGATAATTATCATGCCTGCATTAAATACCTTAACTCAAATAAAT